>JARIHS010000049.1:0-659268 GCA_029320655.1 Mycena floridula
ACCGCCTTCAAGGTGCGTTGCTATCTCGCCAGACAGCCTACCGCGTCTAAGCTATCCATTTCTAGCATGCATGGAGAGCCTATGGTCAGTAGACTCTGAATCTTGCTGGTTCTCTGTCTAACAGACGCAGAACGCGATGCATGGGTTCAGACGAATACATCCAATAGCCCACAAGGGCACCAATCTCACTGACGCTGGCGGCATTGGATATACGGTCATTGACTCTATCGACACGATGCTTATAATGGGACTGGAGGATGATTATAAGCGCGCGAGATCCTGGGTGAAGAACAAGCTGGACTTCGATAAGGACGGAATATTCAACACGTTCGAGGTGATTTCCAAACTGTACCAATTTCTCGTAGCTGACCATCCACAGACGACAATCCGGGTCCTTGGTGGACTACTTTCCGCTTATCATCTTTCTTCAAACGACCCATTATACCTCAAAAAAGCTGTCGACTTGGCAGACAGAATGCTACCAGTCTTCGACACGCCTTCTGGACTTCCATTTGCCCAAATAAATCTGGCAAAACGAAAGGGAGTTAAGAATACAGACTTTCCAGACCTGGTTAGCGCGGCGGAGGTTGCGACCCTTCAATTGGAACTGCGTTATCTCAGCCATCTCACAGGAAATGAAATCTATTGGGAGAAGGCAGAACATGCTAGTTCACTTCTCTTGATTGTCTTATCCTTGCTCATTGTTATCCAGGTCATGAAGCTTATCAAAAATGGACGTCAGCCCCATGGCTTGGCCTCAATATACTTGAGGTCGGTTTCTCTCTCGGCTCATGCACACCATTAAAGATAACTCGACAGCTCTGAAACTGGCAAATTTGTACCTTCAGCTATCCGTTTGGGTTCTCGTGCAGATTCTTACTATGAATATCTACTGTGAGTCAAGTCAATTCCGGCGAAATCCGCGCTGATTCGCACCCAGAAAGCAATACATTCAGACTGTGAGCTCTCTTCGTACATCTTTCGGTCCGAATTCCAATCTCTCTCTTAGAACCGGACAGAGCTCGTCTATCGTGAGGTAAGGGCTTGCAAGTCTTCTTTGGTTTGAGCTCATTTGGCTCTAGATGTATGACGATGCAATGAATGCGATACACGAGCACTTGATCCACAAGAGCTTGATTCACCATATGGTTTACACCGCGGAACTCATCCCTGAAAGACACCCGGATGGCGAACTGTTTGTCCTGTTCTTCTCCCAGTGTACATCAATCGTCCTTACCCCAGATCTTATAGGTCATGGCGACGAACACCTAAACAGGACCATCTGGTATGGTTTTGTTTGTCTTGATCTGCTCTTTGGCTGAGTGTTATCCAGGTCTGTTTCTTCGGAGGATCCCTGATGCTCGGCGCAACAGTCACGGGCTCTTATGTGGATCGAGTATCGATTCCGCCGAACAAGAAAGAGCTTTCTATCTCGGGCAATAGAGATTGGAAAAGTGGCGTTGAACTCGTCAGGACATGCATGGCTACTCACGATACTGCGACGTACGTTTCTCATTAGCCAGTCAATACATCTTCCTGATCGTTTTACACAGTGGACTTGCTCCTGAGATTGCGCATTTCAGAATTGAAAGCGATAACATCGAGCAATTGAGAGCGGACGAACGGAAGACACCGCAGGATTGGTATATCAAAGGGGCTCTGTAAGAGGTGTCCTTGTTTCGTTTGTCGCAGGTTTTGATCCTCGTTAGGCCTGGTTCGCCACCTCCGTATGATGCTCGCTATATCCTGAGGTTCGCCGCTCGCTTAGATATATATATCACGTCAACCTGACGCTTCTTCACAGGCCAGAAACGGTCGAGTCGCTGTTCATCGCCTATCGCCTTACCGGTTCTCCTCTGTATCGAGACCGGGGCTGGGAAATCTTCAAAGCCATCGAAAAACATTGTCGCGTTGAAACTGGTGGATATGCCAGTGTCCTCAACGTCGATGAGATTCCGGTGCAACAGGAAGATAAAATGGAAACTTTCCTACTGGTGCGCTGATTCTCACTTTATCGGTCCCTGGCTAAATAGGATCAGAGCGAGACACTCAAATATCTATATTTATTATTCGATGACCATTCTGTTCTGCCGTTGGATGGTATGTGGTATCGCTTTGTTTTATCGTGAACTGACATTGTTTGCGTAGAATACGTGTTCAACACCGAGGTATGGTTTCATTCACCTTTTTCGGCTGGTGAGACTGATTAGTTCCCAGGCGCACCCACTACCCATCTTTAATCCGACTATTAGCACAGGATTTTCTTAGCCTCCCTTGCTATGGTATATCATTATCAATGTAATAACACTGACAAAGGATCTTCATCTAGTACAGTATGCTAGGCTATATCGAGGCAAGCGGCTGCATATCTGTCAGAACAGTCACAGTCACGGATAATGAGGAAGAGGACATCGTCAATAGCCGCGTGCAATGGTGTTTCGCCTTGAGATCGAATGCATCACATTGCTGCAGCTGCCAGCTATCGATGTTCGTCGATGGAAATTATTCTAGAATTCGAAATCTGCGGTTCGCAAGCGCCTGGTATTTGTCGGCTGTGACCCTGGCTCAATCACGGACGGTTCAAGCGTTAAAGATAGATTAGCCGTCAAGGCGCCAAAAACAACTGTAGTATTGACGTTGAGAAAACGTTCGTAAGGGTCTGAGCAAATCAGGTATAAAAGACTGAAGTGGTATGGAACATAGTCGTGAAAATCATGAATCGTTAAACTTCTGCGCTGTTAAGAAGTCAGGAAACCGTCGATACAAATTCAAGATAACCTACGTGTTATTCGCATCATCGTCATCAGTATTACTGGACAATATCGAAACGTAGAAGGCGGCCCCAACCTGCGCTCCGAGAATGGGCGCAAGAACGGGACCCCAGAGCCAGTATTGACTGAGTTTCAAGTCAGGGAGGACGTCGCGTAGTTCTAGAGCCGACTTACTTTCTGAAGTTATAGACGGTGGCACCATATCCGACCATGGAAGTGAGCAATCTCGGCCCAAGATCTCTAGCAGCATTGAGAGCAAAGCCTGTAGTTATTTAGCTATGAGTTGGGGATATTAGAGTGATAATTCACCTGTTTCCATGCCGAGCGAAGCTCCAATTCCGATGAACAAGATAAACAGTGCCAGAGGAAGTAGTCCATTAGGAGGAGGAGAGGCTCGCTTGTCAGTGAGAGCCAGGAGCATGATGAGAAGAACAGCAGTGCCCAGAAATTCTGAGAAGAAACTGCTAACGTCCGTCATATAGTCCAACTGTCACGATAATGGGTCAATTCGCATTGAGAAGGGTAGCTATCCTCACCGGATAGGTAGCAAAGAGGCCAGCTGTCTTGAGAGTTCGGATTCCAGCACCGCCTTCAACGATGTCGATAGCATGAAAGTAGTTGGCGTAAATGATTGCAGCGCCAACAACCCCACCGAGGATCTGATATGAGATAAGCAAAGCTGAGCAAAAAGGTGAGCGCAGACAGGACCTGGGCAATAATGTATACTGATGCTGGTTCAGTTTCGGTGACTTTTTGGGCCTGCAACATTGCTCACTAGGTACTTTCTTCCAAGGAAAACCACGCCAGATAGCCATGGCCAGTGTGACCTTAAAAGGTTTAGATATGCTGGGAAGCCGAAGAGTGAGTCAAGGCGTACCGCTGGATTGATATGACCGCCGGAAATATCGCCACTGATCCATGCACCCATTGCAATGCCTTGAACGAGGTTAGTTGACGAAGACGAAGGTCTCTCATCGTACCGATGGCCCATCCGAAGCAAACGGATAACCAGTCGCCTTTCTGAGAGGAGGCGACACCAGCGTCACTGGACAGACCGACTTGACAGTTCACGCCAGCGCCAAAGATGATGAGAATCATCACTCCAGTAAATTCTGCTGCTGCTTGTCGAATTGTTGAACTGTGAAAGTATAAGTTTTGGACTCGACTTGACAATTCGGAGAGCATACTGGTGTTTGTCCACAACCTTGTCGACAGCCTTGACCACGCCTTTGGGCAATACCTTGACTACACGTTTGGAAAATACATTGTAGCCTCTGCTAGGGGTAGATGCACTAGACGTGGCTAGTGGAGCATCGTCGATATAACCTAGACCAGGAGAAACTTGGGTAGTACTGAAGTCGCTTTTCAATGGGGGACGTTGGCTCGCCATTACGCGTCAGAACTGGGTGGGTCGAGTGGACACTGGAGGGAGAACAAAATCGACGTAGTATATATAGCTATACATTCAAGATAGCTAGGACATACTGGGCAAGGCGCAAGTGCCGATAAGAACGACCGAATTGGAAGGACTCGGACATCAGGGCAAGCCGCAACTTTTCAAGCTGGTTGAAAGCGAGAATAGAATCATGGCTTTTCGGGTCCAATTCATGTTGGAAGTCTGCTTTCAGCATCCAAGGAGGTAGGGTTTACATCGGTGAAGTTTATGGGCGCGCCGAAGCGAGCTGGGGCTTGGAACAAGAAAGAATCATTAACCAGCGACAGCAAAAATGCATACCTGTTGACCTTGTAACAAAATGTCACTGAAAGGCGCGTATCACATTTTCATGTAAGTAGCTTTCTGAATATATTAGAAACTGATGCAGCAAGATTGGTGCGTTCTGGCAGCCGGGCTTCTGCTTCATAGCAGCAGTGGGAGAAAAAGTTGAGTAAACAAGACCAACTTCAAGAAGTGATCGACCAGGTGACCACATGACCACTTAACTTGTTTTCCGACTTGCTTGTTCTCGCGATGAGTCTATTGAGCGCAAGCGCCCGCCTTAGTCGCTACGTGAGCTCTTCTAGTCTCCCGAGCATCTCTACCACAGCAAATCCGCTTCCAAGCAGTTTTTTGCGCGGCGGGACTTCCAAGGGCCTCTTCTTGAAGCGCTCAGATCTTCCTGAACAGGTATCAGATTGGAATAAGATTTTCCTGGGAATAATGGGATCTCCCGACCCGGACCATGGTCGTCAGCTCAATGGCATGGGCGGTGGCGTATCCAGTCTGTCGAAGATAGTCGTGATTGGCGAGCCAACGGCGGAGCAAAAGGATCTCGGCATTCAAGTCGAGTACACATTTGTACAGGTTGGCATTCGAGACAGCAGTCTCGACTACTCTGGAAACTGTGGAAATCTCTCCTCCATGGTCGGAGTCTTTGCAGTCGATCAACGGCTCTGCGAACCTGTTATGAAGGAAGGTAATCGAGGAACTGTTCGCTCATTTAACACCAATACGAACAAAATCATCGAAACCACTTTCCCTATGGCCTCCTCTGGTCAGCCAGATCTCGACCTTCCCGAGGCATCAGTCGCTGGTGTCCCCGGAACAGCATCTCAGATCATCCTCGAATTCATTCAGCCAGGTGGAGCACGAACTGGTTCACTGCTTCCTTCGAAATCACCTCTAGATGATCTCGATATCTCAATAACATTTTCCCAAAATAATCGTTTCCGAGGATCATTGGTCGACGCCACGAATCCCACAGTATTCGTCGCTGGCGAGGACCTAGCGAAACTCCCCTGTTTCTCCACCACTTTCACTGACACGAGAAGCGAGATAGATCCCACTGGATACGAAATCCTTGAGCTCTTACGACAGGCGGGATCCGTCAAAATGGGTCTCACTCCTGTGGCGCAAGCTCAACCAAAGATTGCCATTCTCAGCTCTCCAGAATCAGACGAAGATCGGGATAAAGGCGTCGATATCGTCGTTCATGCCTTATCCATGGGTGTGCTTCACAAAGCGGTACCGATGACCGTCGGTCTATGTCTTGGCGTAGCAGCCAATATGAAAGGGACTTTAGCTTGGGATATCGTGCAGAAAGCGCGATCGATTAGAAAGGAATCTCTTTCTCAGAGCAGGGATTTGGTTAGAATTCGGCACCCAAGCGGCATTGTCGATGTCGGTGCTTCATTCTCGCCGGACGGTGAGGTGCAAAGTGCGAAGGTTGTGAGAACAGGGAGACGGCTGATGAGAGGAGAAGTTTGGTGGTAACATAACCAGTACAGTGGCAGGATGCAATCTGTCGTTCGGAGCAGGCCGAAATCACTTTGCTCGCTTCAAGTTCCAGTCCACAATTACACCAGCATTCTTTCCGACTATGCCTAATCTCTTGTCGAGTTGGAAAGCATCTGGAGTCGGCCCGAAGTGCCGTTGTCGTTGAGCGAAGTCGGAAGGCATAAGTATTCCCTCGAGAACTTACTCTTGGACAGGTGTCTGAGACTCAATTTGGTACAAGTTCTCGATTTCCATATCTCCGCTACGCTGATACCCATCAGGAAGTCTTTCCAAACTCTTTTCCGACTCTTTTTTTTTTTTTTTTTTCAACCTGAACTTTCCCTGAAGTAAGAAGCGTGGGAGAAAGGCATGTGACCCTACTTGGCTCTTCTCAGAAAACCTCCATTGTTGCAACCATTTCTATTCCTGGAGAGCTTTCTCGCTTTCCCCAAAGTCAGCTTGAGCTAGTAGATATTTCGACATGTCGGCTGGTCAAAAATCACGTCGCTTAGCGACTGACGATTCAAGCGCACCGTCCGCCAAAAAGCGACGCGTGTCGCGCATTGAATCGTCTGTTGGAGACCTCAACGAGCTCCTAGAACAAGCTTTAATGACCGCCAAAACCCTGAAGCTACTCAGCGGTGACGGCCCGGCTCTTCAGGTTGCCAGAAATCTCACAACTTCTTTGCTCGACTCGCTTCCCGCCGACCCAACCATTAAGGCCATTGGTTATGATGCCATCGCTAAATTCGGGGAAATCAAATTTGAGGTTGTGGGAATCAGGACCGGGCCGTAAGAATTTTGCCACATCATGAGCGCTCATGATACTGATACGGGATTGTGTCAATCTCGTATTGCCAAATGAGATTGAGATAATGTGCTGGATCAAATACAATATGATTCCAAGCTCATACCAGATATGCAAGACCATCCGAGGCCTTCAAGTTACTAGTGACAACATCATAAGGCGGTATGAGATAGGGCAAATGATATCAAAATAATGTAAAACTTTCATAAATCTCCAAAGTCCGAGTCGTCGTCTGAGCCATTGTCATCAGAGTCACTAAGCAAGTCATCTGGAGCACCAATGGGTATTTCATCATCATCATCATCGCTACCTGGGTTGTCGATGTCCCCATGTTGTTCATCGTCATCTGGAATAACCTCTTCACCACCTGGAATATTCTCAGCCCCATCAATTATTGGGGCGGCCGTCTCATCTTGTGCCGGAATGGTATTGACTGCCTCAGCATCATTGTTGTCTCGGGGTGTGTCATCCAAATTATCATCATCTGGATCCCCCGGGCCGGTTTCGGTGGAATACATTCCTCGATGACCGACGCCACCCCCGAAGTAGCGCATGACCATGTCGCGGTCAACAAACCTGAGAAACTTTGCGTTAGTCTCAATTGTAGCAGATCAAGAATGTGACTAACACGTTAACGTAGAAGGTCTCCCAGTCATTTGTGTCTGAACTTACGCGAGCAAGTGTAGGAGTGGTGACACTAAGCAAGTCATTGGTTCGTCCGCCGGAGAAACGAGGGATAAGATGACAACCTCGTACAGCAACTGCTGGATCTAGAAATCCAAATGCAGCTGGGCTCTCTTCAGGAACAAATCCGACTTTGGGAAGTTGAGCTTTCTTGAAACCAGCTCGATAATTTGGTTCAACGCCGAGCCATCGAACCCAGAGAAACTCCATACGATTGGCGGTAGTTTGAGTCGCATCCAGCGATGCATCCCAGACCTTGGCATGGAAGACTCCAAGGACTTGAGCATACCAGAAAGGATGGGCGGTTGGGCCTGTCTCTGGAGAGTGAACCATGACATAGCATTGTGAGTTCGGGTTCAGAGAGTCCTGTTCTCGCCGAACGTCGTATGTGGTATAATTCAAACGAAATGCCGAGACAGAATAAATGCGGTTGCCGACGATCCTGACACAATTGCGGTCTTCGTGAGTGAAGTCATCGTGGTCATCGCCGTCAAACTGGCGGTGCCGTATTCTTCCAAGTAGATGGTCTTGAAGTTTGGGAATGAAATCCTGCGACATTGGTGAGCGGCTACTCTAGAAAATATTTAGACAATACCTTGACAGCAGGATCATTCTCGTTTGCTTGCACAAACTCGAACAAGTGGACTGAATGATTCACAGATCCGGAAATATGGTGGTGTACATCCATGGGTACATTGATTAATGGCTCAACAAACTTGGGGAGGTGAGAATGACGAATTTTCGTCTTATCAGCACTCTTTGAAGCCAACTGTCGGCGCTGAACAGCCAAACGTGCCCGTTTTTCACGAAGGAATCGTTTGGCAATCTGACGTTGGAAATCTCGCTTGTTCGTCATGTGGTAGAGACGTTTTGCGAGCTTGTGAGCACATTCACCCTGAGAACATTGGTCAAATTCCTCACAAGTTTTTAGTATGAAAATGAAAGTTCCCTTACTGGTTGGGTTGAGTAGCCATCTGTCGGTCCAAAAAGAAATATAAACGGCACATAATCTGCAAGTGAGTGCCATTTATAGGTGAATAGATTGAGATTCTTCTCATGTTTGGTGTCTCTTGTTGGCGCTGTGCTGGATTCTGCATCAGTGTTCAAAGTAATCCCGCGAGCGGCATCAGCGCGGGCCTGTCGACGGTTTCGGGCTTGTACTTCGCGATTCAGCTCGACCGTGGTGAAATTCTCACGAGCAAGCTGCTCAAACTGACGGATAAGTAGGCCGAAGTCAGTGGTGAGCTGCTTGAAATGAGCCAATGTTGTCTCAGTATGCATTCGCATCTTTGCGAAAGCATGCCATTCTGCAGTACGATAGAGAAGCTTCATGAGACGAGTGTTGTAGGGTTCCTCGAGAAGTTCCTCAAAGACAGGGATGCAGCATTGAAGGAGATCTTCGAAGTCACGAGCAGCAAGTTTCTTCATCTCTGATGCATTGTTGGAAAATCGTCGAATGGTGTCTTTTCCGAAACGAGGAATCTGTCTGAACCGTTTATCGAGTTCAGTGACAAGTTTTGTACCGTTGGGCTGGGCGTTAAGGATACGGATGAGGTGGGTGAAAAGAGCTTTCCAGACTCCAAGCTCAAATTCGTGCATAAGGTCGACTGCAAGCATCCGTGAAAGAGGAAAGTTCTCTCCTAGTCGATCTATGAAAGCATTCTGACCTCATATTAGTGAGAACCCCTACTCTCAAGATATTTGAACATACCATCGTGGGCACGGAAGATGTGTCTTTCAGAAGGCGTTCAACTGCTGCCGACTTGATAGCATATCCGAGCTCGTAGATGAACTGCCTGGCAAAGCCAACGAGGCGGGAGAGAAATTTTCGGCCATTATTGTTTCGAGTTCTCATATCAGATAGGGAACCCATCAGGTCAAATTGAGTCTTCGGGGTGAGACATCTGGGACATGGGCACAAACCTTTGTCACGGATTGTAGCAAGCAGAACTCTATGCATAGCAATAAGTACAGAAAATCATCCAGAGTCACAGTGAAATTCACGTACTTCTCTGGATAATCAGCAGAGTAGGTAAAGAAACGAGGGTATACCCGTCGTTCAACTCCATCGCGACACTTTATAACAATACCATGGTGATAGGCATGAAGAAAGTCGTCATCGAGGAGGAATTTCCAGACTGCATGCATGAGCTCTCGCCGGCAATGGGTCAATATGTCACTTTTCTGTGTGCTCCATTTCCCGTGAGCCGAAGCGAGTGTATCGTTGAGCCAATCAGGCAGCTATTCAAAAATACATAAGCTAGCTGGGTTGAAGGAAACAAGACATACGGAAGGAATGTAGGCAACATGATGACAAGCATCAAGGCTCGGACGACCACGAATGTATTTTGAGAGATTTCCGAACATGAGATAGATCGGCCAAAGCTTTGCACTGCCGAAATTTGCCAAATGAGTAGAGTCGGACCACCACATCATTGCAAGAACAACCCGCTCGAGCTTGCAGTTGGGATTGTCAGGTGGGAGCGGCGCTGTCTGAACTCGACGATGCTCTTCAATGAATGCATCAGAGTCATACACCTCACTGAATACACGCTCCTGTTGACCAGCGCTGTTCTCATAGAAGAGCTTGAATGGGGAAAAGTGGAATTTGTCGGCGAGAGGCTCTGCAAATGCGGCCTTGATGACAGAAATAATTGAACGAAAGTGGAGCCCTGGAATAGAGCAACGTGTTGGCGGAACATTTCTTGTACCAGAGGGTACTTCAATGTCAACCGAGGTTTCGTTGAATGCATCTTTGAAAGGGGAAGATCTACTCTCTTGATCAAGATGATGATTTTCGCGTGAGGCGTTGAATGTGCTGGGAATATCTTCTATACGAAAGTTTTCGTTTTTGAGTACATTGTGAACAAGCGAGTTGAGCTCAGTATCAGTCTTGCTGGATGAGCCGCTGTTCTGCCAATCCATTAGCATGCGAACAGATTCGTTTGCACTAGTGCTCGCTACAGCAGGTTCTGCAGATAGAGTATCGGCGACTGCAGGGGCCCGTCTGTTACAAAGATCGTCTGAGTCGATGAAATTGACCGGATCATACGATGGACGGTCCCAATATTGTCTCCAGAGACCGAAGAGATTCTTTGCTGTGTCAAAGACCTCATTGACAATGAGACGAACTCGGGGAATCGGTCCAATTGGTACTGGAGGGTCTGGTAAGATATCACGGAATCCAGGGGGAATTCGGATACGGATGATGATTGGAGGCTCTGGAGCAGTCATTTCGACATCGACATTACTACCAGAAGGTCTGGTGCTATCCAAATTGACATCCGTATCCGCGGAGAAATCAACCGGTGATGGGGTGCCATCAAGGGCGCTCAGACCGGCTATTGACTAAAATATTCGATTAGACAGGAAAGGAAACCGTATCAGTGAGAGCGCCTACGCTTTGCCTGGGATTTTCAGTGGGATTCTCATGGCGTATTTTCTTGAATTTCTGATAACTGAGCGGTTGCAAAGTTTTTTTTAGATTGGATCCTCGGACTGGCTGGAGATGCTGCTGACGGCGAGTTACAGAGGCATTGTGACTGGCTCGTATAACAGTGCAGTGTCGCTGGTGGAGAGTGAGAGATGCCTGCCTGTCATAGCTCTCAGGACATGAAGCTATACAATGATATTGTCCAGCCATAGCAATCCGAGTCACCACTGTAATGAATAAAATTAAGTGAAACAGTGGATTCCGCCCTGAACCACCCATGAGCAGCAAGACGATGGGAGATGAGAAAGAAATAAGCAATCATGTTTCAGCATCCTAATTAGTTCGCGTTTTGCTGCCGTATCGCGATCACATGTTGGGAAACTTCGGCGATATCAGGAAAACAAATAAATATAAATGAGAGAGCGTTAAAAGGCCAAGGTGAATCAACAAACCTTCCTCATCACAACCACCATCTTCTTCAATGTCACGCTCTTCCACCGCCAGCTCAACCCGCCATTTTACAGGCAGAGTTCTATCCAGCCCTATGCCACCTTCTTCAAGAAGCTCCAGTCCAGCACCGACAACCTCAAGTGACTTCAATGACCCAAGCATTCCCTGGGAAGAGCGCTTCCATCGCCTGAAGCGTGTCCGAGATTCTGAGCAAGTTCAAGAAAAATCAACACCGTCTCCAAAGCCGGGGTAACTGTACAATCTTACTTTTATCAGAGTAACTTGTTGATTTTATACAATACAGCTCACAAACCAAGAGACTGGGTCGTGGTTTCCGGAAGCTCGCCAGCCTTTACGCGACAGTCTTCAACTTGGTCACAAGCGGCGAACGCTTTGAGACCAGTATGCTCGCCGAAGAGGATGATCCCGACTACGATGCCTACGATGTCAAGGGCCTTGATCCGGATGACGAGTATTTAACGGAGGATGAACTGGAGAGATTGGCCATCAGGCGAAAGTAAGTCAATAATCCTGTTCATATATCCTTTCCATCGTGAATGACGCGTCTTTTTTCAGCGATGAGCGTGCTTACTTTGGACTTCAGGCGTTATTCAAGCTGGTGCCCAACTTGAGACAAAAGCTTGCTACAGAAAGTAAACCAGATGAGCTAATGGAATTCTATGACAAGGTGATTGGTTTTTTTGAGCAGTATATGGTTTCTGACCGACCGAGAGCTTCAAGCCGGAGGCAACAGCGCGCGAGCGAATGACTTCAGGGAGCTTGCGTCAGCCCTGGGAAACTGGCTCAACAACTCCAAACAGGCCAATCTGAAACCTGTGCCTGCTTTTCTCCCTTACGACCGGCACAATCGTGGCCTCCAACACGATGTGGCTGGCTTTCTCCTGTGCCCTATACAGCAGGACTGGTCAAATCCTGAGTCAGTCCCTCTTGTTGAAATCCATTCATTGCTAAGAAATTCCTTCCTCAGGATCCGAGCCAAAATTCGAGCAGGCGAGCTCAAGCTGACAACCTTTTACTGTCGCGTTTTCTATCCTAATGGTAAAGGTGACCCTCAGGATGTCTCGGCTGGTTTTCTCAAGAGCCGTCTGCTAGTCGAGGTGTGTCGTTTATTATTATTCGTTGACAATAGTGCTGAAATACAAATAGGCCGCCAAGTTTCTCCTGACCTCTCCGTCATCAACGAGCCACGATGCCGATAATGCTTCAGATGAAGAGAACAATTCACCACCCTCAAAGAAAGCTAAACGGTCTAGCAAAGCGACACGAGGCACAGTCGCTCAAATCCTCAATATGGAAAACAAAATGACCCCAAGGATGATTGCATATATAGCCGTCATGGTATGTTCTGATTTTTCATTCTCAATCCTATACTGATTTTTCATTTTGCATTAGGTTCATTGCTCGCTCACCGACATGCCACAATGGTCTGAACATTACAATGGCATCAGCTACGAACAAATGTACAACTTCATCGTCGACCTTTTCGAAGACTGCCCAGATGCGGATGCCAAGAAGGAAGCCGATACTCTATTGAAATGGTGGACTCGGTACGCAAATGCTCCATTCTACTTTTGCAGCTGCCAACCTTTGACAACAGCCAGGTTTTCCCTGTCGATACGGTGGTCACCGCATCTGATCCCAGCGCGGCTGGTTCATCTCGAGCCTTGCTTGCTGCTCAACGCAAGAAAAAGGCTCTCATGCAGGCGCAAGCTCAGCAGGCGGCTGATTGGGCTGTCCAGCAGGCGCGCGAGCTACAGGAACCACAACAGCAGGCATAGCGCCCATAATGGTGTACTTTTCTTTGTACTCGTACTTCTGGAAATATTATAATTTTTTTACTTTCTTTTTGTCCCATCCAATGCATTCTATGGTCCGATGAGAATTGTCAGCATTGAGGAATCTCCAGATGAAATGCTGTTTCGCAATATTCTTGTATCAATCCTAATTCTATCTACTATCACTGCGGCTCGTAACGTGTATAAACATTGCAGTGCCTCAGGATACCCTGACATATTTGCCTGATCTCACGAGTGCTGTGATGATTGCCGATTTGACGCTGGCATATCTGGCGTCATCAGCGATTGTGACATTAGCCGAAATATTTTGACAGATTGTAGCGCTCATATCAAGTCGCGACGGTTATATCAAGCATATGAGCGCTCATAACAATTCCCCGGATTTAGCGATGGCTCACAAAACTTCCTTCGATAAACAAAACAAAGCCCTGGACAAGCATGTTCGCAGAGATTATGACGGTTATGAAATACAGGGCGAAATGATGGAGAAGATTGGAAAAGAGATCTTGGACTGGCTTCCAATACTCTGGCGTGCGGTTTCAGAGGATGGTGCAGATATAAAGCTTGTCTGTCAATCTCTGCGACTATGTTCTGACGCCGTCAATCGTCTCGGAAACTCTGAAAGCCAGTCAGTCCAATACTTGAAGTCTTGGATCTTCCAGCTCATTCTCGATTCGCAGGGCCCCGTTTAGTGATATGATGGACAACCACAAGATTAAGATCATGGACTCCAAGGACTCCAAAATCTATGAACAGAATGTAAGCATCTCAAACCCCATTTTTACGCTTGCACGCTAACTTCACGGACAGAGCTGTGAGGACATGGATGGCGTGCTCGCTTGGATGTGGAAAGAGGTTCTCGTCATCTCAGACGCTCTGGGAAACCCAACAGCCGCTATCCTCGCTGACATCCAACGACTTGGAATCACTGACGATGTCTTGAAGCGTATAAGGCAAACTGGAGGTCAGTTCTGATTCAATGATTGAAGGCTCCGCTAATTCCGCAGCAGAGAAGACCACGCCAGAAGGAGACTTGTTCTGGGACGGTCATTGGACTCGGGCGTCCGGCTTTGTTTGGCACGACATCAAAAGCAGATTGATACTTTCCAACAAAGGCCTTCACTGAAGCTTTACAATACCCTAATCTCCAAAAATGCGGAGCTCCAAGCCCCGCTTCTCGACTCAATCCGAAGCAACGTCTTTACAACGCCTCCATCTATTCCTTCCGATGTCGCGGCACAGATTTTCGTCGCAAATGCGTCGACAGCCGATCTACTTCGTCTGATGGAATCTCTCCAGCCTTTGGATTCTGCACAAATCATCATTGCGAAATACCTTTCCAAGCAGCGTTCAGCGACGAATCGAGCAAAAGCTCTGAAAGTCGTAGAAGCAGCTTTGAACCAGACGAAGGAACAAGTTTGGGAGGAGTTGGGCGAGGTCTTCCCTCAACTCGACGACGCAACTGAATGGCTCGAAGAGAAAGTCGAGGCTTTCAAAGCAAACCGTCAACCGAAGAAGGTCCCTGGCCGCAGTAACAGAGCTCCAACGATAGACGATATCGTCGACCGATTTGTGAAGCGTGCTGGACAATATGAGGATGGCGAGCCGGGACCTTTGCAGCGGCGGGGAGATCCTATGGACGGCTACAATTCTGGTGACAGTGATTACGAGGATCAGAGAGATTTACGCGAGCCTGACCTTCGACGACCAATAGAAAATTGGGTCAGGTTGCTCGCAGAATGGCCGGATAAGCCAGCGACTGAAGCCATTTGGGGAAGACTTCGATTCGACCAACCGTTGATCGTCGTTGCAGGTGCTGCAGAAGCACTGGCTGCTGAGTACGTCCAGAAATCTCACTTCAAGCTCATACTGACCGCCTTGAAGGTGTGATTGCACCTATAATGATTTCGGTGGAAGGCAGCATGTTGCAGACGGCCTGAATGCTCTGATAGATATATTCTCGTCCAAGGCTATTCCCAGGCTGCAAGTCCCAATAGAAATTTATGTATCGGATTAGCCCACCAAGTTACCAAGAACCATCTAGTTACTGGACACATTTTTCGAAACATCCGCGTGATTGTAGCTCGACTGCGAACCAAAGATTTATCTCGCTCTTTCTCAGTCCAATTCCTTCGCAAAACAACATGGGATTCCATCCAAAAAACGCCGCGTCTCCTACCAACCTTAGGCGATGCACCCGCTATTCAAGAGGCCCGTCGACTCGCATATGCATTAATTGACGCCCTTCCTTCCCAATTCGCTGTTCAACCCATAGGCTACGACGTTCAGCCGGTCATTCTCGAGAAGCGATGCAGAAATTGCGGAATCATGGCAGAGAGGAATGGGACCACTGTGATGGAGATAAATTCGCGTGGATTGAGAAAGCGGCGCATCAAGTCCTGGCATGGATTCCTCAGATATGGCGTTGCCTGGCAGGTCAAGGTGCCGCGGACCTGGCAAAACTCATTTGGAAGCGCTTGTCCTGTGCTCAAATATGAATCGTGGTGTGTTTGTATTGTTCATTTTTTTCAGTGTGTTTTCTTATGGTCCATTCACAGGTACTACTGTGGCTGTAGGGACGAAATGGTCGTCATCAGTTCCACTTTTCTGCAAGTGTTTTCCTTCTTGCTGCTGTTACCGACTATTGTATTGACTTTCTTCAGATCGCTTTCATAGCACCACCATTGTTCAACACAATACCAGGAGGATATTACTTTATTCTCGCTGTCCTTCGCATTTGTGCGGTTTGTCTATCCCGAAACGGCACATGCGAAACTCGAGGACTTGGGGACATTGTTTGGAGATGATACTGCGCCGAAGAGAAAAAAGCCAGAAGTTGACGTTGACGTTGACGTTGACGCCTTCAGTATTGCGCCTTCCGAGCTTTCTGTGGAGACACGGGCGCTGAAAGAGCTTATGACCCAGGCGGAAACCCAGCGGCAGTTACAATCTGCAGTTGACCGTTGGACGAAGTTGGAGGAAAAAGGATTGGACGAGGATTTTGGCCCTGCAGAGAAGGAAATGGAAGAAGCAGCTGTGAAGGAGGAAGAGGTGGACCAACTGATTGTTCGAGATTTTGCAACTCGCGTTCAGTCTGTTCGACCGAATCCTGACCGCCGTCAATCTTTCTTGGACTTTGATTAAGGATGAAGATTATTTGTATCATTTGTACATTACTACAGACTATCCAAAGCTATAATCTATCCACCTATATCCGTGTTTGAAGCGAGACCACCATTACATGATTGTACATTTCTGATTTGGATCCAATCCGAGCTCGAGGAGCTGCTCTTCTGAGGCTTCCTTCTCATTCTGCTTGAGCTTGGCCCTGGATTCAACAGGGAACCAGTCTTGTAGGAAGTTTATGAGGGCCCAGTCAACATTCGCTGAGGCAATGTTAGTTCGCAGAGACGGAAGTTCGAAAACTCACATCGGTCGGCGATGAGAACAGTCTTGGCCCGACACATTGGACAATCGCCTTGCCCTCGTTTCTGCATCTTGACCAAACACCGTACACAGAATAAATGGCCACATTGAAGACGAATAGGCTTGAATGCGATTCCGGTGCAAATGAGGCAGGAATAATCGTCAATGTGAGGTATTACGGGAAGGAGCATTTCTCCGATTTCTTGCACCAGGAGACGAGGAAGGGATGCTGAAGAAGATAGTGGTGAAAGGATGAGACTGAGATTCTGGTCGTGGTTTGGAGATGGATCTAAAGGCAGCGCTGTCCGTTTAGTATGCTTCTTGAGAATTTTGCGCGTCGCCTCTGAGTTAGCATGCTGGAACTGAACGGAAAAGTATGTGAGATACAAAAAGCATAGATTTGGAGAACGAGGAACCTTTTTAACGTTAAGGATAAATAGGTTCGACTCTAAGAAGGATTGGAGGGCTTCTCGGCTTGCACTAAGCTTGAACTTCTTGGGATCGGCAAATCCTCCATCCGAGACACGTTCAACGAACAGGCGGAGCCTATGTTCACTGTCCTCAAGAGAGCGCTCTCCGCGGTGAGCTTCTCCAACACTCTCGAATATCTCGGCTTCGACGTATAACTGGAAGAGCTCACGCCAGGAGTACAGATCGCTCTAGGGTGATTCATCAGTGTCAAATGAAGGCAGCAAGGAGGAGAAATACCTTGTTTGTCATTGAGGGAATGGAAATAGTGCCGGGATGCGCCATGGAGGATAATGGCTTGAAGGAGGTTGATGCCTGGGACACTGGTCGTGCCGAGTCACCTATCTTGGCCGATAGTGAGACGAGAGTGTTCGTGAATTCATTCTTGACGACCTGGAGATGATCCGAAAGCGATTGCAAGGCTGTGGATAGTAACTGAAAAAATGCTGAATCCGCGACCAGAGGAATAATAACCTGACCGGCCTGTCTAAGGGAAATGATTAGATATAGGTCATGGATGCACGACTGCTGCAGACGGACCTGGCTTCACTGTTCGAATTCCTGTTCGATAGAGACCAAAGCAAGTTTTTCTCTTCGACAGCCAAATCTTCCTGTGATTCCGATGTAATGCGCGCTGTAGGAGGCTCATCGATGGAGACCCTCAGAATCGGCTCAATTTGTCCCGAGTCAGCGTTGAATTCGTAGACCAGTTTTGGAACACCCGAAGCCGCATCTGCGTCGTCTAGAAGCTGATGGAGAACATTGGGATTGAGGCCTAGCGCTGCTAGCTCGAGAACGACCTGGTTTATTAGCTTCTTGAGCTGGAGCACTATATTAGCCACAAGCCGTGATGTTTTGACCAAAAAGGAGCGCACTTGTCGATATTGTATTGCATTATCCCGAAGCTCGGGAGGCAGGTCAAGAAGCAATTGAGAATATGTCTTCGAAAAATGCATATTGGTTTGCCGACGAGAGCATCGCACTCTGGAACCTTTAAGAATGAGCGTGAGCCACGTGAAGGGGCGGAATCTAAAAAAGTGTCGGGATCTGTCGGGGCGCTGAACCGAACATGCCGTGAACGTGCGCCACTGGCTCAAGCAAGTCTCTGCAGAAACAAACGCAAATTACAGTGGAATATATGCCAATATGATTCGAACGTCTGCAAGAAGTCTTTACTTGGAGAGGGGATTTGAGTCTCCAGGACCTTGTCTTCGTCATTCCCGAGCGAACTTCAAACGTCTGAGCGATCTAGAAGTTTATCAGATTCAAGTTCGTCCTCGAGACCCGGCGAATCTGAGAGCTGGACTTTTCAAACCAATGTCGGTCAGCCGGCAGTGCCATATTCTTTCCGAACTTTTGTCCGACTCAATGCCTTGAAGTTGTTTTAGATGTTTGTTTGATTCATGACTGTTCTTCTCTTCAACAAAGTAAGTAGCCTCTAGACCTCCAGTGGTAACCGTTCCGGTCGGAACAGAGCTTCCCGAGTGGCAGTGTCTCGGTAGGAGGATCATTATGATCGTGGGTCATATCCCGGAAGCTCCGCAATAATTTTCAATCGATGATGATACTAATTTTGCTACTGGCGTGAAGTATTTACAGGTCAAAGCGGCAAGCATGTAGCTATCTATACTAGACAACAGTCTTCCATCTTGAAATACAAGGAAATAAATCAATGAAGAGTGAATGAGGGTCTGGACTCTTGGATTTGAACTTGGATGTAGACTTGCTTTTTCATTATTCGGTCTTTCAAAGTCTTACTGGAGCTTGGTTGTAAGGTAAAGTTGTGCATTTATTCACCAGGTCAGGGAGGCCCGGAAAACGCGTTAGCTGTGATAGAATCACTGAGTGAAAATGAGGAGCACAAAGCTCACTGCATTTGGACTATTCATCGGATATATCAGTGTGGAGACTCAAATACATGCGCCACAGTCCGTCTGACTCTGCGGACTCGGATGTGGCTGTGCAATAAATGAGCCAGACAATGTTCCGAGGTAAAAAGGAAAGGCCGATCAACGACTTCAGATATCTGATCGACCGGTCACCGATAGGACTCGTTTGTCGATGATGGGTTCAAGATGGTACGGCTCTATACCCGGCAACCCCAGCGATCCAAGAAAATATATATTATTTGTAGAGTTTACACTACTTATACTACTAGAATCTGTACTCATGTTGAGACAAAAGCTGGTCATCATCCAGGTAGCACTGATACTGTGTAAGCCGATCTGCTTTGCGTCGCTTGCGTTCTCCCTGTGGCATAAGGGAACAATACACCGATGCCCGCTCCAAACCTTCCTTTGCATCATCCATTTGACCCATCTTCATCCATGCGAGACTGATGTCGATCCATCCCTGTGTTAGTCCTGAGAGACTCCCACATGCTGTATACTTTATAATTGCCTGCGTAAACATCTCGACTGCGCAGCCAGGTTGGTCACTGCCAAGATATCCGCGACCCAAGATAGCGAACATGGTGCCCACATCTGCATCACTGCTGAACGCTTGATAAAGTTTCAAGGCATCCTGCCCAACCTTGAGTCCTTGATCAAAGTCTTTCCACCTGAAATATATGCGAGACATCGTGTGGTAGCATCGGGCGAGATCGCGAGGCTGATTTGAGGCGAGGAGAAGTTTGGATGCTTCGATCAGAACGGGAAGTGATTCGGAAAGGTCGCGCCGCTGCCGTAACACCCGTCCTTTTACAACAGCACACCGCGCCATACCAGGTGCATGAGAGGCGTACTCAGATTCAGCTTGCTCGATTATTTGGAGCTTTCTGGCAGAGTCGCCGACAGTGAAATACATGAAAGCATTCACTTTTTCCACCAAAGCGTCAGCGGCACGGATTGGCGAGGGTATAGACATAAATATATCGTGGGCGGACTGGAATTGTTCCATAGCTCGCTCGTAGTGATCCCGGTATTGCAGATTCAAGCCGTAGCAGAAAAATGCTTCTGCACGCAGGGCAGGATTGCTATCATCTGCCAACTCCAATGCTCTGTCTGCGACCTCCAGTCGAGGACTTGTGGCGCTTTGATGGCGGGCGAGAATGACAAGACCATGGACGAGGTCAGGGAATTCATCGACAGTTTCGGGGAGTAAAAGAACTGCTTGGATATTCGACTCCTCGGCTTTTATGGCATCAGCACATTCCCGAAATCTGCTGTCTCCAAGAGATACCTCATTTCTCTTGAGAAATTCGCAGGCTACGGCAACGATCTCCTGCAACGTGGTCGAGACCATCTCCGAAATAGGTCGACGCAGGATAAAGGTGCGGATAACAGGGTGAACGTAGTAAAGATCGCCTCGCCGCTCGAGAAGAGCTGTATGAAGGAGAAGCCGAATTGCCTGGGAGCCTTGGCCACGAAACCAAAACAAATCCCGCTTTGCGCCTGCTGGTAGCATTGCGAACATAGCGAGAAGTTTCAACGAAGCATCTCTGTGGTTGGAAGGTAGTCGGTCAATGGAGATCTGAATGCAAATATCCATGTTGTGCTGAGAATCCTTTCCATCTGGCCCGAGTAGTGACGTCCCATCACCCTTCATGTATTCGGCAAGAAGCTCTTTTGCTCCTTGGTGCATCTCCTTGGCTCCATGCGCCATCAACGTGATGGCCAAGGGCATGAAGCCGACAGCTTGAAGAAGCTCGGCCACGTCATCCTCCTCTGACTCGCGCTTCTCTTCACCAAGAATGCGCCAATAGATATTCTTTCCCGCTTCAGCATCTACCTCTCCAACAGGTTTATGGGTCCATTTGAATCCATCACCAGGGGGCCCTGCGGCACGTATTGTCATGAGGATCGATACCTGAGGAAGATGATTCAGAGCTCGCAGAATCTCTTCGACCTCGCTCCGATTTTCGGTGTCCCAAGGAGTCTCGAAATTATCAAGAACAACCAGCGCCGGCTCTTCCAATGTCTGGAGTTTGGCGATGACAGCTTCGCGAGGACTCGACGTATCCTGACCACCGACAATGCCACCATGAAGAGCACTATCAAGCTGCTCAATCGACTTGGCCTTGACACAACTAATCCAGAAACGAAGACTCCTGAAGCGAGATTCGATTTTCCTATCGTGTAGAATGGCTATGGCAGTCGACGTTTTGCCAATTCCACCTGTGCCGGTCAGGGCATACCACGGCATCGGATTATGAGGCTCCGGTATGGATGTGAGGCACTTTATAGCCTCGGCAACAATTGCATCTCTTCCGTAGAAGATGTCCATAGGTCGTGGAAGAGCCCGTGGCATGGGGGATTGTAAAGGATGGCTGGTCTGTTGTAGTATTGCCTGGACGCCCCCCTCGAGACGTTTTAGAGCACCCTGCATAGCTGGTATCTGCTCCGTATGCAAGGACATGATGCGGGTCTTCACTTCGTCCAAAACTCGAGCATTGTCGATTTCCCTCGCCAACTGCTCTGAGCGTCAATTCGCGTGTCGGATGATATCATGGAAAGAATTAATCACCTCAAACTTGGCAAGAGAATCATTCAGGCGATCCAAACATTGGCGGACCTTGTCATCATTGATACCTGGGAGGAACACGAGTAGGGCCCAACTTTGCTCTTCAATGTTGGTGAGTTGCCGCGCGATAAATTTCAAATCTCTATGAAATGCATCAAAACGATCCTTGATACATGAGATATTCCAAACCTCTCTAATTTCTCGACATCCGCCCTTAATTCTTCGGGCAATTCTTTCGCAACTCTGTCAACAAGTACTGCGAGGAGGCCTTGAATACGATCCATCAACTGCTGCGCGCTTTGGAGAGTTATCTCGGCATTCTGGAAGTAGTAAGGGATCAGAGAGACCAAGGATTAATCGAGATTGAATCACTGTAGTACCTGGAAAGCCTTGATAAGCTTTGTGGCCATGTTGACAATTTCTGGCACTGGAGGAGGGGCGAACTTGACCAGGCCGGGCAAGACTTCCACAAAACCCATAGCTCCAGCACGAACATATTCACTTGCTGAAGGCGGCCCGGGGTCTCTTTCTTTCTTGTCTGATGCCTGGACGTCGCTCTTCTCTTTGACCTGGGAAATTGAGGTCAGGGCAAATTGATATCATTTTGGGAGAAATGGCCGGACCTCAGGTTGTTGATGACCAACATCTCCTGCTACAGGCGGCCGGAGGTCCCTTTCTTGCTTCTCTGATGCCTGGAAGTCGCTCTTCTCTTTGACCTAGGAAATCGAGGTCAGGGAAAATCGATATCATTTTGAGAGAAATGACTTCAAGTTGGACCTCAGGTTGTTGATGCCCGTCGTCTGCAAAGTGCTTTTCGGCACTCTTTCCGCAACAAAGCCAGTTGACCATGGTCAGGAATCGTGAACAGCGCTCGGGCTGCGAGTGCAGGTGGAAGAACAGCAGTGAATCACCTGACCTTAGTGGCGGTTTTGACGGTGTTTGCTTCCGTTCAAGGGTTTGACAGCAACTGACAGCTCTGAATGGTGTGGCATAATTCAGGACTATGACGGGCGGAAGAAGATCAGACCAAACGGAGATAAAGGAGGACGTAGATCAGACTACACGGACTTACGGACATAAGTGCACGGAGATACGCCTACGTACCCCTGCTTATAGGATTCACAGGCGTCCAGGCCGTGGCCTCTACCTCCTTCATCCACACTTCTGCAGTCGTTGGTGCTCAACTCTCCACCAAGGCTAAAAAACAGCGAAAGCAGGAGCGATATACAGCAGCTCTCGCGCTGAAACCCAGCGTTGTCCTCGGTCACCGTGTTGGCGAAGAATCTAAATGGCTCGAATGCGACCTAGCCAAGGTACTCGTAGACGAGCAGCAATTGCGCGTCCCGCAACCACCCCTACCAGTCGAGTTCAACGTCGGAACAGTTCAGCTTCCCCAACATCTTGCCTACGGAATATCTCGAGAAGAAACCCATGCATTATTTGGAATTTTGCCCGAGAAGTCGACCGAACGACACTTGATGGGGGTCACTGACAGTAAAGAGCTGAATGCCATGGAGCAAAACGCGACAAAGGCAGAGCTGGAAAAGGCCAAAGTCTTTGCCAAAGTCGTCGACCTCCGCAATGCGGACGCTGGTGGTATTGCCTACGAGAACCGTCGCCGCATAATAGTCGCATTCTCGACACCCAAAAACCCTTTTGATTCAGGTCGCACAGAGGTCCAAGGTAGTCTCCCCAATCTCATTCTTGCTACAGGCTCTGACCGAAATTCCATAGCTGCTCTCCTCACGTACAGAATAAGGAACATGTGGCAGCATCTACAGACATTTCCGCATGATGTTGGGAATTTGACGGGTCTGCGAAAACTGGTGCATCACAGAGCAAAAGTTCTCAAATATCTAAAGCGGACACAACGAGCACGATATGATCTTCTTCTTCCACGGTTAGGGCTAGAGCAAGCGAGTGTAGAAGGAGAATTAATTGTCTAGTAGAGTACATTATTTATCCGACTCGAAATAATCAAGTGACGCACCGGATCTTCTTCCCCGCATTCTTGACCTCCACCATGATACCATGTAAACGATCATTGAGCTCCCACCGCCAGCGTCTGAGCCAGATACCGGTCCTCATTTCGCGCAATAAATCCAGTGCATCCTATAGACGCCCCCCTCACGCGCTTCCAAGTAATCGAGCTCCAGCTAGATTCAGTCGTCAAACCTCTGGAACGGCTTTTACACGAAATTTCGCCTCTGCCAGCGGTGATCCTGTTTGAAATCATTGCTCTGTATCTCTCTGACCCTTTCCTGTAGGCCTTGGACGTCGACCCCACTTTGACAAGATCCGTGAGTTCATTGTCACCGCCCTTGAATTCCAGAAGGTTGACTGTTTCTTACAATCTCAGTTATTGCGAACCGGTATGACTGTTATCCGTTATCCTTTTCTCGACCCAGGCTTAGCTATTGCACAGCGGAGAAATCGCTTGTCGCGTCATTCGGACCGCAAAGAAGCTGGGCATACGGACCGTCGCGGTCTACAGCGACGTCGACAAGGATGCTCTTCATGTCGAGATGGTGCGCAGTTGAATCATGTTCTGAACCAGAACATTCCTCAGCAATGAACAGGCTGACGAAGCATATTGTATTGGTCCGGCTCCCTCTTCTCAGAGCTACGTGAGTCACCAGCGCGCCCTGAATTCATGCGACTGACCCGACGACAAGTAGCTCAGAATGGGTATGATGCAATGAGTTTTGCGACGTTTCTGGTTCTCATGGTGGTATTACAGACAAGATTATTGACATTTGCCATCGTAGTGGTGCTCAGGTAGCTCTCTTTTCCCAACGACACCATTCGCTGCTCATATCTGTTATAGGCTGTTCATCCTGGGTACTGCTTCCCCTTTTCCCCCTTGCTTCGCTGACAAGCCGGTAGGTATGGGTTCTTGAGCGAGAATGCCAAGTTCTCCGAATTGCTCGCTCAAGAGGGCATTGTATTCATCGGGCCTCCAGCAAGTGCGATAGTTAGCATGGGATCGAAGAGGTCAGTCAATCGCTCCAGACTGGGATTCTTCTCATCGCCCTCAGTGAATCCAAGAATATCATGTCAGGTAGAAATGCCTAAATCTCGAATTCTAAAGATGACCGACGTGTCTTCCTGCAGCTGCCAATGTCCCATGTGTACCCGGATACCACGGCGAGAACCAGGATCCAGACTTTTTATTCCAACAGGCTCAAGAAATAGGTATTCGCTTTTACTAGGTTCCACGTCAAGGGTACTAAATGTCCTTAGGCTTCCCGGTGCTGATCAAAGCTACACATGGAGGTGGTGGTAAAGGAATGCCAATTGTGTCTACTGCAACATCCGAACGAAGCGCTGAAACGTCGTGAGCTTGTGGGAGCGCGATTGTTCGGTTCAGAGGAGAAATCAGAAGATTATCGAAGAGGTAAGTTGCAGTTCATCAACCAAAGGTCCAACACTGAGACCCAACAGGCACCGGGACCACGTATATCTCCAGAGCTTAGGGCGAATCTGAGTGGAACCGCTGTTGCGGCAGCCAAAGCAGTCAACTATGTCGGAGCTGGGACGGTGGAGTTCACTTTTGACAACGAAACGGGCCTGTTCTATTTCATGGAAATATAAGACCTCCATTGGTCTTTCTTGGTCCTGAGCTCACGTCCTTTCAGGAATACGCGGCTGCAAGTTGACCATCCTGTCACAGAAGGTGTTACAGGACTTGATCTGGTAGAATGGCAGCTCGAGGTCGCTGCCGGAAACCTTCTGCCTCTGGCACAGAATGCAATACCCCTCATTAGACATGCGTTTGAGGCAAGAATCTATGCCGAAAACCCTCGAAACAACTTTTTGCCAGATTCAGGCTCTCTTGTCTACTTGGCCACCCCGACTCCGACACATACTTTTGCCGCTTCTCATAGCGAACAATCAACTCCTTCAGTGGGAGAATTCGTTCCGGCCTCTTTAACTCATTCAACGACCATTATACCTTCGGTGCGCCTAGAGCAAGGTTTCACTCAGGGATCCCAGATTGGTGTTTTCTATGACCCGATGATTGCCAAACTTATAGTTCACGGCTCGGATCGTACAGAAGCATTGCGGATGTTGCGAAAGGCTTTGGACGAATATCATGTTGTCGGAGTCTCGACCAATATCGAGTTTCTGAGAGCGCTGGCGGGCCACCCAGCGTTTATTAAAGAGGAAGTAGAGACTGGGTTCATTCCGGTATGTGTTACAGTTTCGTGGCCTTTGTATAGTCTAAAGCTTGTGCAGAAATATTTCGATGAACTTTTCCCTCCGTTAACTGTACCAGCACCAGTGATTTTGGCTCAAGCGGCACTGTTCGTCGTTCTACGAGACAAGCATCCAGCTTCTCGTCACCTTGGATCTCTCTCGCTTCCCAGAGATTTGGGGGCGATGCCTATGGGCGAGTTATAACTCTGCAAGACGAGCTTGCAGAAAGCGATCCGGCAACTGTTCGTATCAAAGCGACGACACTAGGACGATTCAATATCTTTGTCCAGACCAAGGCTGGCGAGACCCAGTTTACCAATGTTCCTGCAGAGTTGACTTCACCAACATCAATTTCAGTGATGATAAATTCGCAGTTATCGAAAGTAACTATTGTTTCCCAACGACCGCCGCATTCTGTTCCAGCATCACAGTCCCAAAATACGATGGAGAGAAGTCTTTAATGCCGGTCGAAAGACTACTCTGGCTCTTCCTCATCCCAACTGGTTACTTTCTCTCGGTGGTGACATTCTGATTGGCAAGCGCTCTCTTAAGGCCCCATGCCCAGTCTTGTCGTAGAGGTCGAGGTCAAAGTCGGTGATCGTGTGGAAAAGGGACAAGCTGTAGTCGTGCTAGAAAGCATGAAGACCGAGACTGTCCTGAGATCTGACGTCGCTGGTTTAGTGAAAGCTGTGGCTTGCAGGAATGGAGAGATGGTTGAAGAAGGAAAAGAATTGGTGGATATAGAGCCTGGTGTAGCTGAAGAATGAAAGAATGAAAACATTATCTTGTTGCTATTGTATACAAATTGTACTTGTGCGATGTGATTGATGTTATACTGCCAATGGCTGAGGAAGAGCGACGGGAATGTTGTCGGGTATGATTTCAGTGGCTTCCACTGATTCGATTGCAGTTGGCGTAAAAAAAGAGGAGAGGGGTATCAGATTCGACGGGCTGACAAGATATTCTTGGAGGCCTAGCGGCCGAGGCTTTGGCAATCTCTTCAGCACCCGTCCAAGATCTGACCATGTATTCAAGCTCGTCGAACCCCTTGGCAGCGATACTAGTGCGCTGTCGAACCGCGATTTGATCTTTCTTCGTTTGAGTGGAGTGGGAGCCCTTGAAAGCGGCAGTGCAAAATTTGGTGAGAGCCCAGTGGTTTTGACAATAACGTGCCTGAGGTGGACAAATAAGCGATAGGACAGGATGTCTGGAACAATTTACCGGATGAGTGTCTGCTCTGGGTCCAGGAGGGGCGTCGGAGAAAAAACGGGATGGATTCGCTTCAGCCGCTCTGGCAATCATAACAGAACGAGCGCCTGTACTGTATGAGAAACATAGTCGTCTGTAGGGATTAGAAAGCGCACCTGTGACCTCTCAAACTCTTTTAGCGTCTTGGAATCCCGTACAATCCCCATTCTCTACGACAGCAATTCCCCTGCCCATACCCTCGACGAAATCCACAATCTTCCGCAATCGGTCTATGCGAGCGTGATCCTTGTCCCGCATATCTCTGGTGCGACAATGAACCGTCAATGCGGTGATACCGTAAGTGATCACGATCCTTTCCACAAGCTTCAGTGTATCCTCCTGGGACGGCAAGAGCCTGATTTTGGCCGTCACAGTGATTTCTAGGGGCATAGCTTCCTTCAGAGCCTTCAATATAGCGCAGGAGATCTGGATTCGTTAACAAGGCAGCTCCCATACCGGAATGGGTGGAAAAGAGCTTGGGACATCCGCAATTGAGGTCGATGCCCGAAACATCGTTCATGACGGTTTTTGCAGCTTGCACAGTTGTCTCTGGGTCGGAGGAACATGGTAGATGAGATATGGTTTTTCGATGGGATGGCACTAGAATATGGCTTTCGATTTGCCCATGTATGATATTGTCCCTGATATAGCTGTCGGAATCATTAATACAGAGAACTTGGTGAAGAAAGTGGAAAACGGACGATCAACGATTCGCTCGCTATGAAGTATAGCCTTGTCGACGATTTCTGGCCCCCAAATCAACGAGGTGCCACGTTTTAAAGCAAAGAGACGAGTTGGGACTACAGACAAGTCAGGGAATGACTATAGTGCAAGAAAGAGGCCGTCGTAACGGGACCAGAGCGCACCATAGGCGCTAGGAAAACTCGATTTTTGAAGTCTTCGGAGGTAAGATGATCCAGTCTTGCACGCTTGTTAATGCGAGGTGAAGGCGTAGAGGAATGTGGACGTCGAGACATGATTGCTCGTTGCAAGAATCGGGAAATGACTGTCATGGACTCGGACAAATCCGTTCGGTTGTTTGCAACAAACAGAGATTCACCCAAGATTCACCTCCGCCAACTCCCAATTCCTTCCTTCCCTGTTCCTCGCACCCGCCGTGTTCTCCACATCCAATATGCTGAAGTCAATAAAGCCCACCAAATACACTGTTCGGCACCCAAGGGGAATGTCAGGAAACCGATTTTGTATACTGCTTGTGCTCTCGCATCTCTCGGAGAGGTGCTTTTTGATATTCGCAAGGTATCACTGCAACATTCTCGGTCGAGAGTAACTTTGTGAATTCCAAGTCGCCTCGTCACAATCATTGTGCTGATCCTTTCCAGATTCGCCGCATGTTTGGGAAAGCCGTGGACCAATACCAAATTCAAGTCGGAGAAATTGGGGTCAATATCTGGCTTCAAGGTTGGGAAAATGGCTCTACGATGGATTTAGCTCATTTCAATAACAGCGATTTCTGTGGCCTGCGCCGATATCACCTTTGTCTTTGCCTCTGTCGCTGCAGCATACCTCAATGACATCTTTGGCCGACGCGTCGCCATTCGAATAGGCGCAATAGTCTATTTTCTCACTGGCAGGTTCCGTTTTACCAAGCCTCCCATGTTTGCTTATAGTCGACTCGAGCTATTCTTCAAATTTTCACCCCAAATCTACCCCGGCTCATTACATCTCGTGCTCTACAAGGCATCGGTGTCGGTATTCTCTCGACAACAGTTGAAATCCTCGCCACGTTGCATTTCGAGAAGTGCCAAGGTGCAGAAGCCTCCTGGAAGGACCTTTTCCGACGATATACACGAAGGCTGTCAATCGCAGTCACTGCTCAGATGTTTTCACAGCTCAACGGTATCTCAGCAATACTTCACTTCCTCCCTGAAACCCTGGAGAGAGCCGGATTCAGCATCGAACGATCCTTGTTGTACTCGGCAGCATGTGTCTTTCTTCTTTGCGCTGGAACTATTCCTACTATCTTATATGTCGACAGATTCGGACGCAAGCTTTTCTTGTTGGTTGGAAGTATTGGTTTGGCACTGTCGCTGACGCTTATTGGAGGTCTCTATCTCTATATGGTCAGTTTTGCTCACTCGGATGGAACGATGCACCGTCAGTCACCACATTACATCCTTGCTGGTCATGCGCTCTATCTCTTCGTCTTCGGAGCGACTTGAGGACCTATTCCGTGGATTTTAGGTGCAGAGATCTTTCCTATACGAGCTCGAGCAAAAGGCGCTGCGCTGGCCAACATGTCGGACGCGTTTTTCCACTTTTCTGCAAGTGTTTTTCTTCTTGCTGCTGTTACCGACTATTGTATTGACTTTCTTCAGATCGCTTTCATATCACCACCACTGTTCGACACATACCGGGAGGATATTACTTGATTCTCGCTGGATCTTGCTTAATTTCCTTCGCATTTGTGGGTTTGTCTATCCGGAAAGGGCACATGCGAAACTCGAGGACTTGGGGACATTGTTTGGAGATGATACTGCACCGAAGAGAAAAAGCCTGAAATTGAAGTTGACGTTGACGCCTTCAGTATCGCGCCTTCCGAGCTTTCTGTGGATACACGAGCGCTGAAAGAGCTTATGACCCAGGCGGAAACCCAGCGGCAGTTACAATCTGCAGTTGACCGTTGGACGAACTTGGAGGAAAAAGGATTGGACGAGGATTTGGGCCCTGCGGAGAAGGAAATGGAAGAAGAAGCTGTGAAGGAGGAAGAGGTGGAGCAACTGATTGTTCGAGATTTTGCAATTCGCGCTCAGTCTGTTCGACTGAATCTTGACCGCCGTCAATCTTTCTTGGACTTTGATTGAGGATGAAGATTATTTGGTACATTACTACAGACTATCCAAAGCTATGATCTATCCACCTATATCCGTGTTTGAAGCAAGACCACCATTACATGATTGTACATTTCTGATTTGGATCCAACCCGAGCTCGAGGAGCTGCTCTTCTGAGGCTTCCTTCTCATTCTGCTTGAGCTTGGCTCTGGATTCAACGGGGAACCAGTCTTGTAGGAAGTTTATGAGGGCCCAGTCAACATTCGCTGAGGCATTGTTAGTTCGCAGAGACGGAAGTTCGAAAACTCACATCGGTCGGCGATGAGAACAGTCTTGGCCCGGCACATTGGACAATCACCTTGCCCTCGTTTCTGCATCTTGACTAAACACCGTACACAGAATAAATGGCCACATTGAAGACGAATAGGCTTGAATGCGATTCCGGTGCAAATGAGGCAGGAATAATCGTCAATGTGAGGTATTACAGGAAGGAGCATCTCTCCGATTGCTTGCACCAGGAGACGAGGAAGGGATGCTGAAGAAGATAGTGGTGAAAGAATGAGACTGAGATTCTGGTCGTGGTTTGGAGATGGATCCAAAGGCAGCGCTGTTCGTTTGGTATGCTTCTTGAGGATTTTGCGCGTCGCTTCTGCGTTAGCATGCTGGAACTGAATGGAAGAGTATGTGAGATACAAAAAGCATAGAATTGGAGAATGAAGAACCTTTTTAACGTTAAGGATAAAAAGGTTCGACTCTAAGAAGGATTGGAGGGCTTCTCGGCTCGCATTAAGCTTGAACTTCTTGGGATCGGCAAATCCTCCATCCGAGACACGTTCAACGAACAGGCGGAGCCTATGTTCACTGTCCTCAAGAGAGCGCTCTCCGCGGTGAGCTTCTCCAACACTCTCGAATATCTCGGCTTCGACGTATAACTGGAAGAGCTCGCGCCAGGAGTACAGATCGCTCTGGGGTGATTCATCAGTGTCAAATGAAGGCAGCAAGGAGGAGAAATACCTTGTTTGTCATTGAGGGAATGGAAATAGTGCCAGGATGCGCCATGGAGGACAATGGCTTGAAGGAGGTTGATGCCTGGGACACTGGTCGCGCCGAGTCACCTATCTTGGCCGATAGTGAGACGAGAGTGTTCGTGAATTCATTCCTGACGACCTGGAGATGATCCGAAAGCGATTGCAAGGCTGTGGATAGTAACTGAAAAAATGCTGAATCCGCGACCAGAGGAATAATAACCTGACCGGCCTGTCTAAGGGAAATGATTAGATATAGGTCATGGATGCACGACTGTTGCAGACAGACCTGGCTTCACTGTTCGAATTCCTGTTCGATAGAGACCAAAGCAAGTTTTTCTCTTCGGCAGCCAAATGTTCCTGTGATTCCGATGTAATGCGCGCTGTAGGAGCCTCATCGATGGAGACCCTTAAAATCGGCTCAATTTGTCCTGAGTCAGCGTTGAATTCGTAGACCAGTTTTGGGGAACCCGAAGCCGCATCTGCATCGTCTAGAAGCTGATGGAGAACGTTGGGATTGAGCCCTAGCGCTGCTAGCTCGAGAACGACCTGGTTTATTAGCTTCTTGAGCTGGAGCACTATATTAACCACATCCTGTAATGTTTGAAAAAAAGGAGCGCACCTGTCGATATTGTATTGCATTATCCCGAAGCTCGGGAGGCAGGTCAAGAAGCAATTGAGAATATGTCTTCGAAAAATGCATATTGGTTTGCTGGTGAAAGCATCGCACTCTGGAACCTTTAACTTTAAGAATGAGCGTGAGGCACGTGAAGGGGCAGAATCTAGAAAAGTGTCGGGATCTGTCGGGGAGCTGAACCGAACATGCCGTGAACGTGCGTCACTGGCTCAAGCAAGTCTCTGCGGAAACAAACACAAATCACAGTAGAATAAGACCAATGCAGTGACTCGAATGTCTGCAAAAAGTCTTTACCTGGAGACCGACATTGGTTTGAAAGTCCAGCTCTCAGATTCGCCGGGTCTCGAGGACAAACTTCAAGCTGATGAACTTCTAGATCACTCGGACGTTTGAAGTTCGCTCGGCAATGACGAAGACAAGGTCCCGGAGACTCAAATCCCCTCAGCCGGCAGTACCATATTCTTTCCGAACTTTTGTCCGACGAGTCAACACCTTGAAGTTGTTTTAGATATTTCTTGATTCATGACTGTTCTTCTCTTCACCAAAGTAGCTCTAGACCTCCAGTGGTCACCGTTCCCGATGGAATTCTAGAGCTTCTCGAGTGGCAGTGGTGCGACGTTTCCGGCGTGTCTCGGTAGGAGGATCATCATGACCGTCGGTCGTATCCTGGGTCCGACAGCTCTTTAATAGCTTTCGATCGATGATACTAATTTTTTGCTACTGGCATGAAGGATTTACAGATCAAAGCAGCGAGCATGTAGCCATCTATTTTAGACAACAGTGTTCCGTCTCAAAATACAAGGAAATAAATCAATGAAGAGTGAATGAGGGTCTGGACTTTTGGATTTGAACTTGGATGTAGACTTTCTTTTCCGTTATTCGGTCTTTCAAAGTCTTACTGGAGCTTGGTTGTAAGGTCAAGTTGCGCATTTATTCACCAGGCCAGGGAGGTCCGCAAAACGTGTTAGCTGTGATAGAATCACTGGGTGAAGATTAAAGCTCGCGGCATTTGGGCTATTCATCGGATATATTGGTGCGGGGACTCAAATATATGCGCCACAGTGCGTCTGACTCTGCGGACTCGGATGTGGCTGTGCAATAAATGAGAGTTCCGAGGTAAAAAGGAAAGGCCGATCGACGACTTCAGATATCTGATAGCTTCGACCAGTAGGACTCGTTCGTCGACGGGTACAAGATGCTACAGCTCTATACCCAAGCAACCCCAGCGACCCAAGAAAATATACTTATACTAAAACAAATCATACTCATATTGAGACAGAAGCTGGTCATCGTCCAGGTAGTGCTGATACTGTCTAAGCCGATCTTCTTCGTCTCGTTTGAGTTCTCCCTGTGGCATAAGGGAACAATACACTGATGCCTGCTTCAAACTTTCCTTTGCATCATCCATTTGACCCATCTTCATCCACGCGAGACTGATGTCGCGCCATGCCTGCGTGAGTCCCGAGAGACTCCCACACGCTGTATACTTTATAATTGCCTGCGTAAACATCTCGACTGCGCGGGCAGGTTGACCACTGCCAAGATATCCGCAACCCAACACATTGAACATGCGTGCCACATCTACATCACTGCTGAACTTTTGATAAAGTTTCAAAGCATCCTGCCCAACCTTGAGTCCTTGATCAAAGTCTTTCCGCCGGAAATATATGCGAGACATTGTGTAGTAGCATCGGGCGAGATAACGAGGCTGATCTGAGTCGAGGAGAAGGTCGGATGCTTGTTTCAGAACCGTAAGTGATTCGGTTTTGTCACGCCGCTGCCATAACACATCTCCTTTTACAACAGCAGACCGCGCCATACCGGGTGCATGAGAGGCATACTCAGATTGAGCTTGCTCAATTATTTGGAGCTTTCTGGCGGAGTCTTCTGTAGTGAAATATGTGAAAGCATTCACTTTTTCCAGCAAAGCGTCAGCGGCACGGATAGGCGAGGCTATAGACATGAATATATCGTGGGCGGACTGGAACTGTTCCATAGCTCGCTTGAAGTGATCCTGGTAACATAGATTCAAGCCGTGGCAGAAAAATGCTTCGGCGCGCAGGGCAGGATTGCTATCATCTGCCAACTTCAACGCTCTCTCTGCGACCTCCAGTCGAGGGCTTGTGGCGCTTTGATGGCGTGCGAGAATGACAAGACCATGGACGAGGTCAGGGAATCCATCGACGGTTTCGGGGAGTAAAAGAACTGCTTGGATATTCGACTCCTCAGCTTTTATGGCATCAGTACACTCCCGAAATCTGCTGTCTCCAAGAGATACTTCATTTTCCTTGAGAAATTGGCAGGCTACTGAAACGATTTCCTGCAATGTGGTCGAGACCATCTCCGAAAACGTGGGTCGACGCAGGATAAAGGTGCGGATAACAGGGTGAACGTAGAGCAAATCGCCTCGCCACTCGAGAAGAGCTGTATCAAGGAGAAGCTCAATTGGCTGGAAGTCTTGGTCAGGAAACCAAAACGAATCCCGCTTTGCGCCTGCTGGTAGCATTGCGAATATAGCGAGAAGCTTCAACGAAGGATCTTTGCGGTTGAGAGGTAGTCGGTCAATGGAGATATTAATGCAAATATCCATGTTGTGTTGAGAATCCTTTCCGCTCGGCCCGAGTAGTGACGTCCCACCCTTCATGTATTCAGCAAGAAGCTGTTTTGCTCCTTGGTGCTTCTTCTTGGCTGCATGCGCCATCAAGGTGATGGCCAAGGGCATGAAGCCGACAGCACCAAGAAGCTCGGCTACATCATCCTGCTCTGACGTAGTGCGCTTGTCTTCACCAAGAATGCTCCAATAGATAGCCTTTCCCGCTTCAGCATCCACCTCTCCAACAGGTTTATGGGTCCACTTGATTCCATCACCAGGGGGCAATGCAGCACGTATGGTCATGAGGATCGATATATGAGGAAGATCGTTCAGAGCTCGCAAGATCTCTTCAACCTCGCTCCGATTTTCTGTGTCCCAAGGAGTCTCGAAATTGTCGAGAACAACCAGTGCTGGCTGTTCCAATGTCTGGAGTTTGGCAATAACAGCTTCGCGAGGACTCGAGGTATCCTGACCACCGACAATGCCACTGTGGAGAGCGCTATCAAGCTGCTCGATCGACTTGGCCTTGACACAACTGACCCAGAAACGAAGACTCCCGAAGTGAGATTCAATTTCCTTGCTGTGTAGAATAGCTATAGCAGTCGACGTTTTGCCGATTCCACCTGTGCCGGTCAGAGCATAACACGGCATTGGATTATGAGGCTCCGGTGTGAATGTGAGGCACTTTATAGCCTCGGCAACAATCACGTCTCTTCCGTAGAAGATGTCCATAGGTCGTGGAAGGGCCCGTGGCATGGTGGATTGTAAAGGATGGCTGGTCCGTTGTAGTATTGCCTCAACATTCTTAACGCCCTTCGAGAGGTCTTCTAGAGTATTCTGCATAGCCGGTATCTTCTCTGTATACAAGGCCATGATGCGGGTCTTCACTTCATCCAAAACTCGAGCATTGTCGATTGTCCTCGCCAACTACTCTGAGCGTCAATTCGCGTGTCGGACGACATCATGGAAGTTAATCACCTCAAAGTTGGCAAGAGAGCCATTCAGGTAATCCAAACATTGGCGGACCTTCTCATCATTGATACCTGGGAGGAGCACGAGTAGAACATGACTTTGCTCTTCAATGTTGGTGAGTTGCTGTGCGATAATTTTCAAATCTCTATGAAATGCATCAAAATGATCCTTGATAGATGAGATATCCCAAACCTCTCTAATTTCTTGACATCTGCCTCTAATTCTTTCGGCAATTCTTTCGCAACTGTGTCAACAAGTACTGCGAGGAGGCCTTGAATGCGATCATTCAGCTCCTGCGCGCTTTGGAGAGTTGTCTCGGCATCCTGGAAGTAAGGGATCAGAGAGACCAAGGATTAATCAAGATTGATTCAGTGTACCTCGAAAGCCTTGATAAGCTTTGTGGCCATCTCGACAATTTCTGGCACTGGAGGAGGGGCGAACTTGGATGCGCCAGACAAGACTTCCATAAAGCCCATAGCTGTCTCACGAACATATTCTCCTGGTGAAGGCGGCCCGAGGGCCCTTTTTTGCTTCTCTACCTGCAAGTCGCTCTTCTGTTTGGCCTGGGAAATTGAGGTCAGCGCAAATCAATATTGGTTTCAGAGAAATGGCTGGACCTCAGGTTGTTGATGACCAACATCTCCTGCTACAGGCGGCGCGAAGTCTCTTTCTTTCTTGTCTAATGCCTGGACGTCGCTCTTCTCTTTGACCTGGGAAACTGAGGTTAGGGCAAATTGATATTGTTTTGAGAGGAATGACTTGGACCTCAGGTTGTTGATGCCCGTCGTCTGCAAAGTGCTTTTCGGCACTCTTTCCGCAACAAAGCCAGTTGACCATGGTCAGGAATCGTGAACAGCGCTCGGGCTGCGAGTGCAGGTGGAAGAACAGCAGTGAATCACCTGACCTTAGTGGCGGTTTTGACGGTGTTTGCTTCCGTTCAAGGGTTTGACAGCAACTGACAGCTCTGAATGGTGTGGCATAATTCAGGACTATGACGGACGGAAGAAGATCAGACCAAACGGAGATAAAGGAGGACGTAGATCAGACTACACGGACTTACGGACATAAGTGCACGGAGATACGCCTACGTACCCCTGCTTATAGGATTCACAGGCGTCCAGGCCGTGGCCTCTACCTCCTTCATCCACACTTCTGCAGTCGTTGGTGCGCAACTCTCGACCAAGGCTAAAAAACAGCGAAAGCAGGAGCGATATACAGCAGCTCTCGCGCTGAAACCCAGCGTTGTCCTCGGTCACCGTGCTGGCGAAGAATCTAAATGGCTCGAATGCGACCTAGCCAAGGTACTCGTAGACGAGCAGCAATTACGCGTCCCGCAACCACCCCTACCAGTCGAGTTCAACGTCGGAACAGTTCAGCTTCCCCAACATCTTTGCCTACGGAATATCTCGAGAAGAAACCCATGCATTATTTGGAATTTTGCCTGACAAGTCGACCGAACGACACTTGACGGGGGTCACTGACAGCAAAGAGCTGAATGCCATGGAGCAAAACGCGACAAAGGAAGGGCTGGAAAAGGCCAATGTCTTTGCCAAAGTCGTCGACCTCCGCAATGCGGACGCTGGTGGTATTGCCTACGAGAACCGTCGCCGCATAATAGTCGCATTCTCGACACCCAAAAACCCTTTTGATTCAGGTCGCACAGAGGTCCAAGGTAGTCTCCCCAATCTCATTCTTGCTACAGCCTCTGACCGAAATTCCATAGCTGCTCTCCTCACGTACAGAATAAGGAACATGTGGCAGCATCTACAAACATTTCCGCATGATGTTGGAAATTTGACGGGTCTGCGGAAACTGGTGCATCACAGAGCAAAAGTTCTCAAATATCTAAAGCGAACACAACGAGCACGATATGATCTTCTTCTTCCACGGTTAGGGCTAGAGCAAGCGAGTGTAGAAGGAGAATTAATTGTCTAGTAGAGTACATTATTTATCCGACTCCAAATAATCAAGTGACGCACCGGATCTTCTTCCCCGCATTCTTGACCTCCACCATGATACCATGTAAATGATCATTGAGCTCCCACCGCCAGCGTCTGAGCCAGATACCGGTCCTCATTTCGCGCAATAAATCCAGTGCATCCTATAGACGCCCCCCTCACGCGCTTCCAAGTAATCCAGCTCCAGCTAGATTCAGTCGTCAAATCTCTGGAACGGCTTTTACACGAAATTTCGCCTCTGCCAGCGGTGATCCTGTTTGAAATTATTGCTCTGTATCTCTCTGACCCTTTCCTGTAGGCCTTGGACGTCGACCCTTCATTGTCACCGCCCTTGAATTCCAGACTGTTCTTGCAACCTCAGTCATTGCGAACCGGTATGACTGTTATCCTTTTCTCGACCCAGGCTTAGCTATTGCACAGCGGAGAAATCGCTTGTCGCGTCATTCGGACCGCAAAGAAGCTGGGCATACGGACTGTCGCGGTCTACAGCGACGTCGACAAGGATGCTCTTCATGTCAAGATGGTGCGCAGTTGAATCATGTTCTCAACCAGAGCATTCCTCAGCAATGAACAGGCCGACGAAGCATATTGTATTGGCCCGGCTCCCTCTTCTCAGAGCTACGTGAGTCACCAGCGCGCCCTGAATTCATGCGACTGACCCGACGACAAGTAGCTCAGAATGGGTATGATGCAATGAGTTTTGCGACGTTTCTGGTTCTCATGGTGGTATTACAGACCGTCGGCCCAGCGTGAATCTCTCAAGGCCTTTGGCGACGACACGGTTCTTGTTGAGAAATACATTGAACAGCCGAGACATGTGGAGGTTCAGGTCTTTGCTGATACTTTGGGAAACGTCGTGAGCTTGTGGGAGCGCGATTGTTCGGTTCAGAGGAGAAATCAGAAGATTATCGAAGAGGTAAGTTGCAGTTCATCGACCAAAGATCCAACACTGAGACATATATCTCCAGAGCTTGGGGCGAATCTGAGTGGAACCGCTGTTGCGGCAGCCAAAGCAGTCAACTATGTCGGAGCTGGGACGGTCGAGTTCATTTTCGACAATGAAACGGGCCTGTTCTATTTCATGGAAATGTAAGACCTCCATTGGTCTTTCTTGGTCCTGAGCTCACGTCCTTTCAGGAATACGCGGCTGCAACTTGAACATCCGTTACAGGACTTGATCTGGTAGAATGGCAGCTCCAAGTCGCTGCCGGAAACCTTCTGCCTCTGGCACAGAATGCAATACCCCTCATTGGACATGCGTTCGAGGCAAGAATCTATGCCGAAAACCCTCGAAACAACTTTTTGCCAGATTCAGGCTCTCTTGTCTACTTGGCCACCCCGACTCCGACACATACTTTTGCCGCTTCTCATAGCGAACAATCAACTCCTTCAGTGGGAAAATTCGTCCCGGCTTCTTTAACTCATTCTACGACCATTACACCTCGGTGCGCCTAGAGCAAGGTTTCACTCAGGGATCTCAGATTGGTGTTTCCTACGACCCGATGATCGCCAAACTTATAGTTCACGGCTCGGATCGTACAGAGGCATTGCGGATGTTGTGAAAGGCTTTGGACGAATACCATGTTGTCGGAGTCTCGACCGATATCGAGTTTCTGAGAGCCCTGGCGGGCCACCCAGCGTTCATCAACGAGGAAGTAGAGACTGGCTTCATTCCGGTATGACATGCAGTCTCCTGGCCTTTGTATTGTCTAAATTTGTGCAGAAACATTTCGATGAACTTTTTCCTCCGTTAACTGTACCAACACCAGAGATTTTGGCTCAAGCGGCACTGTTCGTCGTTCTACGAGACCATCTCCAAGCATCCAGCTCCTCGTCGCCTTGGATCTCTCTCGCTTCCCAGAGATTTGGGGGCGATGCCTATGAGCGAGTTATAACTCTACAAGATGAGTTTGCAGAAAGCGATCCGGCAACTGTTCATATCAAAGCGACGACACTAGGACGATTCGATATCTTTGTCCAGACCAAGGCTGGCAAGACCCAGTTACCAATGTTCCTGCAGAGTTGACTTCACCAACATCAATTTCAGTGACGATAAATTGGCAGTTATCAAAAGTAACTATTGTTTCCCAACGACCGCCGCATTCTGTTCCAGCATCAGTCCCAGAATACGAAGGAGAGAATCCATGTCTTTAATGCCGGTCGAAAGACTACTCTGGCTCTTCCTCATCCCAACTGGTTACTTTCCCTCGGTGGTGACATTCTGATTGGCAAGGGCTCTCTTAAGGCCCCGATGCCCAGTCTTGTTGTAGAAGTCAAGGTCAAAGTCGGTGATCGTGTGGAAAAGGGACAAGCTATAATCGTGCTAGAAAGCATGAAGACAGAGACTGTCTTGAGATCTGACGTCGCCAGTTTGGTGAAAGCTGTGGCTTGCAGAAACGGAGAGATGGTTGAAGAAGGAAAAGAATTGGTGGATATAGAGCCTGACGTGGCTGAAGAATGAATACATTATCTTGTTGCTATTGTATACAAATTGTACTTGTGCGATGTGATTGATGTTATACTGCCAATGGCTGAGGAAGAGCGACGGGAATGCTGTCGTGTATGATTTCAGTGGCTTTCACTGATTCGACTGCAGTTGGCGTAAAAAAGAGGAGAGGGGTGTCAGATTTAACAGGTTGACAAGATATTCTTGGGGGTCTAGCGGCCAAGGCTTTAGCAATCTCTTAGAGCTCTTCACCACCCGTCCAAGATCCGACCATGTCTTTAAGCTCGTCGAACCCTTTGGCAGCGATAATGCGCTGTCGAACCGCGATTTGATCTTTTTTCGTTTGGGTGGAGTGGGAGCCCTTGAAAGCGGCGGTGCAAAATTTGGTGAGAGCCCAGTGATTTTGACAATAACGTGCCTGAGGTTACGAGTCCCATTTATGGGTCTCGTTTGTTGGGAGGCAGCGATATTTGGGAGACCATCATCAAAGTACCCAACGGGGATACATCACATGATTGATTTCCCATCTCCCATTTGCTGAGGCGGCCTAGACAGGATCACCATTGGGTCACCATTGTCGCCAGCTGATCATTGCCCTATGGACAATGGATGCATTGTATAGTAGTCTATTATCTGCCAGTCTTTTAGCACCAGCAAAACAGCATTTAGCTTGTGAGTGTTTTGCATGTTTCCGCTCCTGAACTTATTCAAAGACGGTGATTCTATAGGCAGCACAATGAAATGATACTTCTTTAGCATCTATCAAGGCCCTATGGACCAGCAAGAATCCAACTTGGCCAGCAGATGGGCCAGCATCGCCGTCGCCGTGGTCCCCTTCCCACAGCTGCCATTGTTGAAAAATTGACACAGCAAGCAGCGTCGAGCTCCGAACTTGGCCAGAAAATGATGTTCAGAGCTTCAAGGAGGTCAGAGGGAGTGATCTGAGTCTTGCTGACTATTAGTCAGTTGACAGATTGGCTTCGCGTTAGATTTTTGCTAGCGCCGCTTTTAGGGCATGATGACATTGGTTTTCCTGTATTTGTGATAACTCCATGTTTCATGGTTTCTGCGTGTTTTTGCGCTTGCACAAGTGCAAAAAGCAGTGAAAAGCTCCATGCCCTTTATACTGATGTAAGTAACATGGAATTTCTTTCCCTGTAGGTCTTGCTTTCAATCTGTTGGACCTGCTGACAGGTCCCAGTTTCTCAAACTCATCCAAAAACCTTGATTATACAAGGTCATTTTAGGTTCTCAGCTTCCCACAGGATCAACTTCTCATGTTTTCACAGTCTTGCTCACATATTTCGGCCTAGTTTGTCCTTTTGTCCTTGTTTGCTGCTCAATCTTGATACCTAATTAGGCGCCTCTGTTAATCCCTCTCCTGATGATGGACCAACCAAATGCAGTCAAATGTTTCCTCTCCCTGTCTCTGTTGAGCAAAAGCTTTCTGGATGATCTGATGGATTATGGTACTGGGGTATAGCTAGGACGGCTGGTGTCATGACTTGCTATGGTTTGCATGACCTTCTGTTGGAGGAATGATACCACTTTGCTGGATTCAGCTGGGCCATTTCTTTAGCTGTTCTCCTTGTATTAGATAGAATATTTGTATTATGTCTTGGTTGGCTTGTATTATATCACCTGCAGTGGTCTAGACCTGTAATTTAACTATTCAATGATATTTTTTTAGGCCCTGTCATGTGAGTGAAAGAGTAATGGTGTGTGTGTGTTCCTGGGTATGTGTTAGTTTGCCAATCTCAGGTAACAATCAGTGGAATAGTTATTTCATTGTATTTCAGGTAAAATGTCTTATTTGAAAGTTTTGTGCTACAGTATTTTATTCAAACTGAAAAAAAATGGGGGACTCGTATCTGCCACCGGAATGGTTGGCCTCTATCCCACTGGTGGACAAATGAGCGATATGACAGGATGTCTGGAACAATTTACCAACCGCTCTGGCAATCATAACAGAATGGGCGCCTGTATTGTATGAGAAACATAGTCGTCTGCAGGGATTATAAAGTGCACCTGTAACTTCTCGAACTCTTTTAGCGTCTCGGAATCCCGTACAATCCCCATTCTCTACGACAGCAATTCCCTTACCCATACCCTCGACGAAATCTACAATCTCCCTCAATCGGTCTATACGAGCGTGATCCTTGTCCCGCATTTTTCTGGTGTGACAATGAACTGTCAATGCGGTAATCCCGGTGTTCACGATCCTTTCCACAAGCTTCAGTGTGTCCTCCTGGGATGGCAAGAGTCGGATTTTGGCTGTCACAGTGATTTCTGGGGGCATAGCTTCCCTCAGAGCCGCCAATATAGCGCAGAGGAGGTCTGGATTCGTCAACAAGGCAGCTCCCATACCGGAATGGGTGGAAAATGGCCTGGGACATCCACAATTGAGGTCGATGCCTGAAACATCGTTCATGACGGTTTTAGCAGCTTGCACAGCTGTCTCTGGGTCTGAGGAGCCAATCTGGTATATGGTTTTTGTTGTAATTAGATTCTCACGTCGCCCGAGTATTGACATAAGACTCATACGGACTCATTCCGTTGTATTTCCGAGCAGTGCCATAGTACTGCGTATTCCTATGTTCTGACTTATATGGACTCTTACCTATGACTAGTAGTTAGTATTTATGACTTAGTTACTGCGCTTTCAAGTAGTATAAAAGGTAGTAGTTTATTCCAATATACTTTGTTCAGCTTTCTACCCGCCCGACATTCAGTATCAACTTCAATAGGTTATGGGCCCCGACCCAAACTAATTAACCTCGAAATCAACTACTGCAACAAGCTCAAAACTCTTTTATCATCATGTCTCAATCCTACACCAAACTGGGGGAGTACTTCATACGTCTTCCAAAGTGTCTTGCGGATGGCTCAAATTATGTCATTTATCGAGACAGATTCATCTATGCTGTTGAGGCTGCTGGTCTTCAGGACCATATCAACCCTTCCAAGACCACTCCGAGTCCACCACCATCACCAGCTGACCCTGCCAATATTACACTGGCAGAACAGGCTGCCCTTGACAAACATCTCAGGGACCTGGATGACTGGACAGCAGGGGAAGCAGTGGTCCGTCAAGGAATTGCTACATCAATTCCGGACTCGCTTTTCTTGAAGGTTAGGGGAGAGAAGACAGCAACAGCAATGTGGGAAAGAATGAAGAGAGAATTCGAGCAGAAGTCAAGGATGGTCACCATTGACTTGCGGCGGAAACTTCAGGATGAGCGCTGTTCCGAATCTGGAGATGTAAAAGCTCACCTTCAGAAGCTCACAGGATATCGCGAAGATTTGATCGCGATGGGAGCAGATCCTGGTGATGACAATTTCATCGCCATCATGCTTGGATCTTTGCCGCAATCTTACGACCCATATCTGGCTGCTTTGACAGCAACATCTGCTTTGATGGTCAGAACTATCAGCCCCGACGAGTACATCCGTGGGATCAGTGATGAAGCTGATCGGCGGGCCCTTCGGAACCGGAATCAGAAGAGTGATAAGGAAGTCGCCTTCTCGGCAAGTATGTCGCGTGGAAACCGAAAAGGGAAGGGTAAGAAGTCGGATGTGGAGTGTTACAACTGCCACAAGAAAGGGCATGTTAGAGCAGATTGCTGGGCAAAAGGCGGTGGCAGTGAAGGGAAAGGTCAGGGCAAGGGCAAGGGTAAGAAACCCGAGGCCAATGCTGCGGCATCAGCTGATGCTGATGACATCTGGATGGCTGAAACAGCATCAGATGACGGAGTGTGGGAAGATCGAGTCGCGGAGAATCTCAGTGGCTATAGGGAGCCAGACAGAGAGCGGGAAGAAGAAGTTTTGGATGCACAGTATACTCAAGATGAGTTGCATTGGTTCTTATATGAGAAGAACTCTACTGATGCACCTGCAGAGACTTTCTCGGATATCTCCAAGTCCCGCATCACCTCTCCCGACATATCCCCATTCATTCATTCCAATTCATGCGGTGACTTGGAAGATTTATTCGAGGGTCTACCCGAGCTGCAGAGTGTGTCAGCCTCGTCTATCATGTCCAATGATGAGATCAGAGACTCACTCAATGAATCAGATCAAGACTGGTTCAGTGATATAGACTCGGAGGACCAAATTCCAAATTTGGAGTCTGTTTCAGACTCTGATGATGAGATGCCTGAGCTGCAAGACATGTCGGACTCAGATGAGTCTGATGATGATATCCCTGATTTACAGGACGTCTCAGACTCGGATGACGAGGGTGAACCAGTGCAGGATTCACCAGCTCCCACCATGTCCGGAGAGGATCAGTTGAACTCTCTGTTTGGAAACTTTGTCCTAGACTCAGGTGGTGATGCTTATACTCGGACTTTTGACTCTGCATTTCTAGCAATGCATGGAGTCTATGCTGGAGTCATTGCAGAATTATATGACTCAGGTGCTTCTCGCCACATGACTCCTTATCGTGAGCGTTTGATTAATTTCACGCCTATCGCACCAAAGGAGATCAGTGCAGCTGACAATGGGAAGTTCAAGGCAATCGGACGAGGGGACATGAAGATCAAAGTCCCTGGTCCACGAAAAACAGTCACAGAAATCCTTCTCAAGGATGTTCTGTATGCACCAGGACTCAGTGTCACCCTGGTCTCTGTCAGCAAGATTTGCTCAGCTGGCGGAGCTGTACTGTTTCGTGGAGATCTCTGCAAGATCTTTGACATCAAAAAGAAACTTGTGGGAGAGATCAAAGTCCAAAATGGCCTTTATCGAGTTTTCCATGAAGGCGAGAAAGCCATGACAACTTCGACAGGTGTAGTTCGCATCAGTCTTGATGAATTGCACCGCCGGATGGGGCATATCTCTCCCAAGGCTGCTGAGCACCTTGTGGATGAAGGTATCATTATTGGGATCGAGTTGGACAACCGCGATGAAGTCTCTTGTGACTCATGCGCGTATGCGAAGTCCACTCGAAAACCAATCAAGAAGGAAAGGTCAAAACCGCGTGCTAAAAATATGGGAGATGAAGTTCACTCTGACCTTTGGGGTCCCGCACCAGTTCAAACTCCTAGTCACAAGGAGTATTATGCCTCATACACTGACGATCATACCAGGTATACTGTTGTGTACCTGATGAGATTGAAAAGTGAGACATTCGAGACTTACCAGTCTTATGAGGCTATGCTGGAGACACAATTTGATGCAAAGATCAAAACACTGCATTCAGATCGTGGCGGAGAATATCTCTCTGATGAGTTCACCAAACACTTGGCATCAAAAGGCACAAAAAGAAATCTCACAGTGCATGATACCCCTGAGCATAATGGTGTGGCAGAGAGACTGAACCGGACCTTGCTAGAAAAGGTTCGAGCAATGCTCAATGCTGCGGGGTTGCCAAGAAATCTTTGGGGTGAAGCTCTGAAACATGCGGTATGGCTCAAGAACCGGACTTCAACGCGCTCATTACCCAACAATATGACCCCGTATGAAGCTCTTCATGGTGAGAAACCTGATATGAGCACAGTACGGCAGTTTGGCGCAAAAGTTTGGGTTCATGAGGATGACAACTCAAAACTGGATGGCAGATCATCAATTGGATACTGGCTTGGCTTTGATACCGAGAGTTCAGGTCACAGAATTTATTGGCCCAAAAATCGGAGTATCAGCATTGAAAGAAGTATCAAATTTGATGAAAAAGCTGATGCTTTTATGCCGAAAGGCAGCAGGAATGAGGGGGAGCTGGATAAGTTCATTCAGCAGCCTTCCTCCTCAAATTTTCAGAATCAAAACTCACTTGCAGTGCCACAATCAACTCCAGTGTCTCCTCCTGCCACTAGACCAGTTCCTCCTGTCCAAAGAGTCACGCTACGTCGTCCTAATGCTTCTGCTAATCCTCCTGCTGATTTTCTCGGAAATGATTTCCAGCCAGAACAACAACATCAGCAACGTCAGCAGCGCACCCGTCAACCATCACGAATTGTCCGAGATCTTTTGCAAGGTGAAGGACGGACCAGTAATAGGCCCAGCGACCCTGTAATAACAACAGGTATCCGTGCTGAAACTCAAAATCAAAGACCCGGGGTTCAGGTACCAGATCTGAACCAAGATAACGGTCCCGAGTTTGCTGGTTCCGCATATGTTGATGAAATAACTAATGAGCCAACATATGAAGATGAGAAAAGACGGAAGGATTGGCCACAGTGGAAAGAGGCTGCTAAGACAGAGTATGACACTCTGATCAAAGCTGGGACTTGGACAGTTGTTGAAAGACCTGCCGGAAGAAAAGTTGTTGGTTGCAAATGGGTCTTGAAGCGGAAGCTTCTTGCAGATGGAAGTACCGATAAATTCAAAGCCAGGTTAACTGCTAAAGGTTTCACGCAGGTCGAGAATGTGGATTATTTCGAGACATATGCTCCAGTTGCCAAATTGGGATCAATCAGATCTATCTTGGCAATTGCATCACGGAATGGTTGGCCAATCAATCAATTCGACTTCCACGGTGCCTTCCTCAATGGCGTGCTTGATGATGATGAAGTTATCTTTATGGAGCAGCCACCCGACTTTGAGGTAGCGGATAGACATACCCACGTTCTGCGACTGCAGAAGACCCTTTACAGACTCAAGCAGAGTTCACGCAAGTGGTATGAGACCCTTGCTGATTCTCTTGCTACTCTCGAGTTCTTCCCACTTGAAACTGACCATGCGGTATTTGTAAATCGTTCTGATGGCGATATTACTATCTTGGCAGTCCATGTGGATGACACCACCATCACCGGCAGCTCACCAGAGCTTATTGGACATTTTGAGGAAGAGATCGGGAAACTTTTCAAAGTCACCTTTCTCGGGCCTATTCATTGGTTGCTTGGCATAGAAGTTATTCGGGATTTGGAAAGTCGTTCAATCTCCTTTTCTCAGCACTCATACATCGAGGCTACTCTTCGCAGGTTCCATATGGAGAACTGCAAACCTCTTGCCATGCCAATGGAGCCAACAACCATCTTTTCACGCGATCAATGCCCAGCCATCAACTCTGATGAATTCAATGAGATGAAATCAGTGCCTTACCGTGAGGCTGTGGGTAAATTGCTGTGGCTCTCTTTATCAACTCGTCCCGACATTGCTTTTGCTACCAACACCTTGTCTCAATTCAATGATAATCCAGCTCATGTCCATTGGGAAGCAGTGAAGCGGGTTCTTCGGTATCTTCAGGGTACAAAACATGTTCGGTTGACTTGTGGATCAGAGAAATCAGGGTTGGAAGGATTTGTGGATGCGGATGGAATGTCCCAGGATCATAGGCGAGCCATCTCAGGCTATGTTTTTCTTATTGATGGCGGCGCGGTTTCTTGGTCTTCGAAAAAGCAGGATCTCATCTCACTCTCGACCACTGAAGCAGAGTACATTGCTCTGACTTATGCTGCCAAAGAAGCCCTGTGGATCCGACAGTTCCTTTCGGAACTTTTCCAGCCGCTTTCTCGCCCCATCATTCTCTATGACGACAATCAGGGCGCTATTGCCCTTGCGACTTCGGAAATTGGTCAGTATAATGCTCGCACAAAGCATATCGACATACGGTACCATTTCATTCAGCACAATATTCAGGGGGAGCTACTCAGTGTTATCTATTGTCCTACTGAGGACATGGTGGCAGACATTCTCACCAAAGCTCTTCCCGCCTCAAAGGTTTCTACCTTCTCTACTCGCCTCGGGCTTCTCTGAATCAGGGGGAGTGTTGTAATTAGATTCTCACGTCGCCCGAGTATTGACATAAGACTCATACGGACTCATTCCGTTGTATTTCCGAGCAGTGCCATAGTACTGCGTATTCCTATGTTCTGACTTATATGGACTCTTACCTATGACTAGTAGTTAGTATTTATGACTTAGTTACTGCGCTTTCAAGTAGTATAAAAGGTAGTAGTTTATTCCAATATACTTTGTTCAGCTTTCTACCCGCCCGACATTCAGTATCAACTTCAATAGTTTTTCGATGGGATGGCACTGAAATATGGCTTTCGATTTGCCCATGTATGATATTGTCCCTGATATAGCTGTCGGAATCATTAATGTGGCAGAGAACTTGGTGAAGAAAGTGGAAAACCGACGATCAACGACTCGCTCGCTATGAAGTATAGCCTTGTCGACGATTTCTGGCCCCCAAATCAACGAGGCGCCATGTTTGAAAGCAAAGAGACGAGTTGGGACTGCAGACAAGTCAGGGAATGACTATAGTGCAAGAAAGAGGCCATCGTAACGGGCACCAGAGCGTACCATAGGCGCTAGGAAAACTCGATTTTTGAAGTCTTCGGAGGTAAGATGATCCAGTCTTGCACGCTTGTTAATGCGAGGTGAAGGCGTAGAGGAATGTGGACGTCGAGACATGATTGTTCGTTGCAAGAATCGGGAAATGACTGCATGGACTCGGACAAATCCGTTCGGTTGTTTGCAACAAACAGAGATTCACCTCCGCCAACTCCCAATTCCTTCCTTCCCGCCATGTTCCTCGCACCCGCCATGTTCTCCACATCCAATATGCTGAAGTCAATAAAGCCCACCAAATACACTGTTCGGGACCCAAGGAGAATGTCAGGAAACCGATTTTGTATACTGCTTGTGCTCTCGCATCTCTCGGAGAGGTGCTTTTTGATATTCGCAAGGTATCACTGCAACATTCTCGGTCGAGAGTAACTTTGTGAATTCCAAGTCGCCTCGTCACAATCATTGTGCTGATCCTTTCCAGATTCGCCGCATGTTTGGGAAAACCGTGGACGAGCACCAAATTCAAGTCGGAGAAACTGGGGTCAATATCTGGCTTCAAGGTTGGGAAAAAATGGCTCTACGATGGATTCAGCTCATTTCAATAACAGCGATTTCTGTGGCCTGCGCCGATATCACCTCTATCTTTGCCTCTGTCGCTGCAGCATAAGTGCCTCAATGACATCTTTGGCCGACGCGTCGCCATTCGAATAGGCGCAATAGTTTATTTTCTCACTGGCAGGCTCCGTTTTACCACTTCATGATGGTCGACGTCCATCGCCGGCAGCGGGCTGGCTATCCAAATCGATATCACACTCTTACATTCAGCCACAAGGAAACCCTCGCCAATTTCCTGCAACTGCTGAGCATTCCACAGACCGAAAATCTCAAGCCAAAAGGTCAAACAGCAGGGCTTTTCGTTCGTCGTATGTGGTTGCAATCTCAGCGTCCTGATGAAATTGCGCATTATGATGCCAATGACATCTACAACCTCCTGGATGTCTGTGGCAATGTCAGGGACATATGTCTGAGCTGGACCGACTTCCGGAAGCTCTTTTGGCCATCTTCGGGAAAATACCCCACTGCCTTGGCGGGAGAGAAGCAGGAGAAGCAGCTATATCTCATGGTCCAGGGGAGCTGCTCCAACTATTGGGTGGGCGATAAGCAGATACCAGAGGACACTCCAGATTCAGCTATTCCAGTTCTCAACCGTGTCACGCGTTTCATCACCTCTACAGTCCCTGAGCATCTCCTCACCTCGATTCATCCGCTTTTCCAAAATGTCACCCATCTCGCTCTTCCATTACCACCAGGAAATCCAGGGTACGACGACAAATTACCGCCACTCCCCGCCCTCCGAATTCTTGTCTATTTCGACTACAATGAACGTCACTGTGGCAGATTTGGCTTCATGATGGTGTTGAAGCATCTCTTGCAGGATCGCCGGGTTTGTGTACTGCCTGCCACCGAACATACACAAATGGAAGACTGGAAAAATCGTCCAGACGATATTTGGGAAAGAGCTCCAGAGGCTGCGATTGCAGCTGGACGGTGCGCTTGCTCCTTTCACTTGAACTGGAATTTACTGACTTGTCTTCCCAGAAATCTCTTATCCGAAATGCGTTTCGATGAGTTCAACGGTTCACAGAAGGCGAAGGAGCAGAAATACGACCCTTGGGGTCTCGTGGACCTCATCATCGAAGGTGGCACTTTCTTTGAGGTCCCAGTATCCGATTCCGACATGACGACTCCAGTATCTATGATTCGACGAATTCATCTCCATCCAGACGTCTCTGCAGCCAACTTGCAAGGCTTGTTGCACCGTCTTCCGAATCTTGACAGCATTTCCGTGGGCCTTTCCGGTTTTGACGCATTGTTCAAAGGAGAGAATGAAATGCATGGAGTGTCGAAAACCTGCAGAATCAATATCATCGAGGAGATGGCTGCACCGAGAGTCGGTCTGGATGGTGCAACAATGGCCGACGTTTATTTCGCCCGCTACGTCGACCATGACCCACCTGTACTTCCTTTCCCTTCCATCAAAGGTCAATTGGTCGGCATTCCCAGCTTTGACTCATGTCGCCTTTCAAACTTCCACTGGCAGTGTTGTAACCGAGCAAGGTCGGCCACGATCGTCAGCCGCACCGATTCAAAGCTTGACCTCGACTTCCAACGCAACAAGACGCTATCTCGCCAAACGCATAGAGCTCAAGAACTCTGATATCATCATCCTTCCGTATGGCAGCGCCATTGGCTGCTAGACTGGTCCAAATTCAGAAATATCCGTCTCGAGTCCGCGACGATACCTGCTCGACGTCGTCGGGAAGTCCCAGTTACGCGATATCTGTTTAATGGCATACAGAAAAAACCTACCCCATGTCTTGCGCTACCAGCACCCCATTTCTGTGCGTTTACTTATGTCGCTCACCCTCTGTTCTGAAGCTAACCAACGTATTTACAGATTCTAGCCAATTTTGAGCTCGCCGCAGCGGTCCTCAACATTTCATTTGTCGGTTACCCTGAAGAGGACAGCATTTCGTCGACGTTTCTGGCCAAAAGATCTCCTGCACTGTATTCTTGGTGCTCGGACGGAAGATCAACCTGATTTGGGAATGGAAGAACAGCGGGCTTTTGGATGGAATGTTCTCGATGCTGGCTTATGAGGTGTCTTTCATGGATCAGTGAGTAATCTCCACGATAATCTACGCAGCTGCCAGCTAACTGGCCATAATCAAGTCATGCTTGTCTCTATCTCTCAAAACCATCTCTTCCCATGCTGTACGACGTCGCAGAGATTGCTCGGAAAAGCTACTGGGACAGGCATGTCGTCAATCGTGTCAAAGATGTTGCCCATGGCGCTAAGAAGGGGAATGCGCCTGTTTCTTATTCCGGGTGGGCCCAGTGATATATCACTGCGTGCTTCTTGCTAATCAGAGCCCCTTGTAGCTTGTCGCCACCGGCCGTCCAGCAAAAGATGCCTGCACCTCGAACAAAGCCATCGCCGTTGGTCCCAGCTCTCGTCAATAGATATTCCGTTTCGGAATTCTAGTCCCGCCATAGGAGAACTCCACGAGACCGAAGGCGACATTCATCTGAAGATTATCATAGCCCAGATTGTTCACGAGATGTATGATTCGTGGTATAATATTTGGATTTATCGGAAGACGAGGCTCATGACGCATTAGACCTGGTGAGTCAAGCTGCCGATTCTTGATTGGTTGGCGTCGCCGTCTTATCCTCGACCACCATTAATCAGTCTTCCCCTCTAGATCTTGTCGTGTCCCAATAACAACGAGCCCTTTCGCCGAATCACTCTCAAGTCCATATTGGACGTCTATCACCAAACCATTTGGAATTCCTTTGACGAATGGGGAGAGAAAGATTTCGGCAAACATGCTCGAAATGTTGGCTGGGATCTTTAAGGGTGCACGACAATGGCCACTGTTTCGACGATGGTGCAAAATTGTCTTTCCTCCTCTAGTCAGGGCGGGACTGCCAAGTCCATGTCATGGGGTATAGCACGTCAGTATGCCTCACTTCGCTCAACCTTGAAGATTATTGATCTTGAACCAATAGGTGTCGCTGTGAAATCGCTAGTCCCTGCAGATGGTGCCGTTAAATTGAGCTCCCGCTGTTCTTTCCGGTATTTTCTCGTATCCTGCGCCTGTACTTTTCGGGCTTATGATTTCCACAGGTTGAATTCTAGAAGACAAGTTTTTCTCTTCGACAGCCAAATCTTCCTGGATTCCGATGTAATGCGCGCTGTAGGAGGCTCATCGATGGAGACCCTCAGAATCGGCTCAATTTGTCCCGAGTCAGCGTTGAATTCGTAGACCAGTTTTGGGGAACCCGAAGCCGCATCTGCATCGTCTAGAAGCTGATGGAGAACGTTGGGATTGAGCCCTAGAGCTGCTAGCTCGAGAACGACCTGGTTTATTAGCTTCTTGAGCTGGTGCACTATATTAGCCACAAGCCGTAATGTTTTGACAAAAAAGGAGCGCACCTGTCGATATTGTATAGCATTGTCCCGAAGCTCAGGAGGCAGGTCAAGAAGCAATTGAGAATAGGTCTTCGAAAAATGCATATTGGTTTGCCGACGAAAGCATCGCACTCGGGAACCTTTAAGAATGAGGTGAGGCACGTGAAGGGGCGGAATCTAAAAAAGGATCTGTCAGGGCGCTGAACCGAACATGCCGTGAACGTGCGCCACTGGCTCAAGCAAGTCTCTGCGGAAACAAACGCAAATTACAGTAGAATAAGACCAATGCAGTGACTCGAATGTCTGCAAGAAGTCGCTACTTGGAGAGGGGATTTGAGTCTTCGGGACCTTGTCTTTGTCATCACCGAGCAAACTTTAAACGTCGTCGAGCGGTCTAGAAATTCGTCCAGGTGCAGGTTCATCCTCGGGACCCGACGAATCCGATAGGAAAGGAGCTCGAGTATATTTTTTTAAAACCCGAATGTTGTTCAACCGGACAGTCGCCATATTCCTTGCGAATTTTGAGTCGATCACTTTCAAGTTGTCTTGCATGCATGGTCATTTGATTTATGATCGTTCTTCTCTTCGACAAAATGATAGCTATAGAACTCGTTCCCAATAGAACAGAGCTTCCCGAGTGGCAGTGGTGCAACGTTTCCGGCGCCTCGGAAGGAGGATCATTATGACCGTCGGTCATATCCTGGGTCCGACCCAGAAGCTGCTCAATAGCTTTCGTTCAACGATGATACTAATTTTGTTCCTGGCGTGAAGGATTTACAGATCAAACAGCGAGCATGCAGCTATTTTAGACAAGTTCCATCTTAAAGTACAAGGAAATAAATCAGTGAAGAGTGAACGAGGGTCTGGACTCTTGAATTTGAACTTGGATGTAAACTTTCTTTTTCATTATTCGGTCTTCCAAAGTCTTACTGGAGCTTGGTCATAAGGTAAAGTTGCGCATTTATTCACCAGGCCAGGGAGGCCCGGAGAACGCGTTAGCTGTGACAGAGTCACTGGGTGAAGATTAAAGCTCACTGCATTTGGGCTATTCATCGGATATATCAGTGTGGAGACTCAAATATATGCGCCACAGTGCGTCTGCGGACTCGGATGTGGCTGTGCAATAAATGAGCCAGACAATGTTCCGAGGTAAAAAGGAAAGGCCGATCGACGACTTCAGAGACGGGTCCAAGATGGTACGGCTCTACACTTAAGCAAACCCAGCGACTCAAGAAAATATATATTATTTGCAGTAGAGTTTACACTACTTATACTAGAACAAATCATACTCATATTGAGACAGAAGCCGGTCATCGTCCAGGTAGCACTGATACTGTGTAAGCCGATATTCTTCGTCTCGCTTGTGTTCTCCCTGTGGCATAAGGGAAGAATACACCGATGCCCGCTCCAATCCTTCCTTTGCGTCATCTATTTGACCCATCTTCATCCACGCGAGACTGATGTCAAGCCATCCCTGCGTTAGTCCCAAGAGCTGCCCACATGCTGTATACTTTATAATTGCCTCCGTAAACATCTCGACTGCGCGGCCAGGTTGACCACTGCCAAGATATCCGCGACCCAACATAACGAACATGTCGCCCACATCTGCATCACTACTGAACGTTTGATAAAGTTTCAAGGCATCCTGGCCAACCTTGAGTCCTTGATCAAAGTCTTTCCACCCGAAATATATGCGAGACATCGTTAAGTAGCATCGGGCGAGATCACGATGCTGATTTGAGGCGAGGAGAAGGTCGGATGCTTGTTCCAGAACCGTAAGTGATTCGGAAAAGTCACGCCGCTGCCATAACACCCATCCTTTTGCAGCAGCACACCGCGCCATGCCGGGTGCATGAGAGGCGTACTCAGATTGAGCTTGCTCGATTATTTGGAGCTTTCTGGCAGAGTCGCTGAAAGTGAAATACATGAAAGCAATCACTTTTTCCAGCAAAGCGTCAGCGGCACGGATAGGCGAGGGTATAGACATAAATATATCGTGGGCAGACTGGAATTGTTCCACAGCTCGCTCGTAGTGATCCCGGTAATGCAGATTCAAGCCGTAGCAGAAAAATGCTTCTGCGCGCAGGGCAGGATTGCTATCATCTGCCAACTTCAAGGCTCTCTCTGCGACCTCCAGTCGAGGGCTTGTGGCACTTTGATTGCAGGCGAGAATGACAAGACCGTGGACGAGGTCAGGGAATCCATCGACGGTTTCGGGGAGTAAAAGAACTGCTTGGATATTTGACTCCTCAGCTTTTATGGCATCGGCACATTCCCGAAATCTGCTGTCTCCAAGAGATACTTCATTTCTCTTGAGAAATTCGCAGGCTACTGCAACAATTTCCTGCAACATGGTCGAGACCATCTCCAAAAACGTGGGTCGATGCAGGATAAAGGTGCGGATAACAGGGTGAACGTAGTAAAGATCGCCTCGCCGCTCGAGAAGAGCTGTATCAAGGAGAAGCTCAATTGGCTGGAAGTCTTGGTCAGGAAACCAAAACGAATCCCGCTTTGCGCCTGCTGGTAGCATTGCAAATATAGCGAGAAGTTTTAACGAAGGATCTTTGCGGTCGAGAGGTAGTCGGTCAATGGAGATATTAATGCAAAGATCCATGTTGTGTTGAGAATCCTTTCCGCTCGGCCCGAGTAGTGACGTCCCACCCTTCATGTATTCGGCAAGAAGCTGTTTTGCCTTTTGGTACTTCTTCTTGGCTGCGCGTGCCATCAACGTGATGGCCAAGGGCATGAAGCCGATAGCATGAAGAAGCTTGGCCACGTCATCCTCCTCTGACGTAGTGCGCAGCTCTTCACCAAGAATGCTCCAATAGATATTCTTTCCTGCTTCAGCATCCACCTCTCCAACAGGTTTATGGGTCCACTTGATTCCGTCACCAGGGGGCAATGCGGCACGCATTGTCATGAGGATCGATACCTGAGGAAGATCATTCAGAACTCGCAAGATCTCTTCGACATCGCTCTGATTTTCAGTGTCCCAAGCAGTCTCGAAATTGTCGAGAACAACTAGCGCTGGCTGTTCCAATGTCTGGAGTTTGGCGATGACAGCTTCGCGAGGACTCGATGTATCCTGACCACCGACAATGCCACCATGGAGAGCACTATCAAGCTGCTCAATCGACTTGGCCTTGACACAACTAACCCAGAAACGAAGATTTCCGAAGTGAGACTCAATTTTCCCATTGTGTAGAATGGCTATAGCAGTCGAGCTTTTGCCAATTCCACCTGTGCCAGTCAAAGCATACCAATGCGGATTTGGTGTGGATGTGAGGTGCTCTATGACCTCGGCAACAATCGTGTCTCTTCCGTAGAAAATATTCATAGGTCGTGGAAGGGCCCGTGGCATGGTGGATTGTACAGAATGGCTGCTCAGTAGTAAAAGTGCCTTGACATCCTTGACGTCCTTCGAGACGCTTTCTAGAGTGCCCTGCATAGCCGGTATCTGTTCTGTATACAAGGACATGATGCGCGTTTTCAATTCGTCCAAAACCCGAGCATCGTTGATTCGCCTCGCCAACTATTCTAAGTGTCAATTCCCGTGTCCGACGGATGATATCATGGAAAGGATTAATCACCTCAAAGTTGGCAAGAGAGCCATTCAGGTAATCCAAACATTGGCGGACCTTGTCATCATTGAGGTCTGGGAGGAGCACGAGTAGAACATGACTTTGCTCTCCAATGTCGGTGAGTTTCTGCACAATATATTTTAAATCTCTATGAAATGCATCAGAACGATCCTTGATATATGAGATATCCTCGAACCTTTCTAATTTCTCAACATCCGCCCTCAATTCTTCTGGCAATTCTTTCGCAACTTTGTCAACAAGTACTTTGTCAACAAGTACTGCGAGGAGGCCTTGAATACGATCATTCAACTGCTGCGCGCTCTGGAGAGTTGTCTCGGCATCCTGGAAGTAAGGGATCAGAGAGACCAGAGATTAATCGAGATTGATCCACTGTACCTGGAAAGCCTTGATAAGCTTTGTGGCCATCTCGACAATTTCTGGCACTGGAGGAGGGGCGAACTTGGACGCGCCGGAAACGACTTCCATAAGACTCGTAGCTGCATGACCAGCATATTCTCCTGCTGAAGGTGACCCGAGGGCCCTTTTTTGCTTCTCTACCTGCAAGTCGCTCTTCTGTTTGGCCTGGGAAATCGAGGTCAGGGAAAATCGATATCATTTTGAGAGAAATGATTTGGACCTCAGGTTGTTCATGCCCGTCGTCTGCAAAGTCCTTTCCGGCACTCTTTCCGCAACAAAACCAGTTGACCATGGTCAGGAATCGTGAACAGTGCTCGGGGTGTGAGTGTCAGGTGGAAGAACAGCAGTGAATCACCTGACCTCGGTGGCGGTTTTGACGGTGTTTGCTTCCGTTCAAGGCTTTGACAGCAACCGACAGCTCTGATGACGGCGGAAGAAGATCAGACCACACGGAGATAAAGGGGGACGGAGATCAGACTACACGGAGCTACGGACATACACGGAGATACACCTAGATACGCTAAGACAACTACGTGGATCCTTTCCAGATTCGCCGCATGTTTGGGAAACCGTGGACCAGTACCAAATTCAAGCCAGAGAAACTGGGGTCAATATCTGGCTTCAAGGTTGGGAAAATGGCTCTACGATGGATTCAGCTCATTTCAATAACAGCCATTTCTGTGGCCTGCGCCGATATCACCTCTATCTTTTTTTTGCCTCTGTCGCTGCAGCATACCTCAATGACATCTTTGGCCGACGCGTCGCCATTTGAATAGGCGCAATAGTAGTCTATTTTCTCACTGGCAGGTTCCGTTTTACCAAGCTCCTCATGCTTGCTTATAGTCGACTCTAGCTATTCTTCAAATTTTACCCCAAATCTACCCCGGCTCATTACATCTCGTGCTCTACAAGGCATCGGTGTCGGTATTCTCTCGACAACAGTTCCAGTCTATCATCAATGCGAAATCTCTCCAGAACGTGCAAGAGGATCGTTTGTAATATTGTCTCGACCGAGTTTTTTTCCCTCGACTGCGGTTATTTGATCTCAGCCTGGTTCGGATACGCCTTGTTCTTCCAAATGCCATCCAACATCGCCTGGCGAGCGCCGTATATGATTCAGGATTTCCTCTCGCTCATTCTCATCATATGGTCCCTCTTCCTCCCAGAAAGTCCTCGCTGGCTCATTCGACACGGATTCAACACCGAAGGCCTTTGGGCACTCGCTGATTTATATGGATCTGGTGATATGATGCCTATACGGAAATCCTCGGCGCCGTCAGTCACCACTTTTCTGAGCAAGGAAACTACCAAATGCCTTTGTTCCAGAAATACGACATCGAGCGGTCACTGGCTTGGATATGGAGTCTTCCCATGCCACAGCAGGTCTCTGTGAAGAAATTTATCGACGACATTTAGCGATTCAAGCTCACGGACACCTTTTATGTGCTTATGAGGCAATATGAAGGTGAGTTTGCAGCCATCGCATCAAGTGCAACACTGAGAATGTCGTAGACGAGACAGCCTCCCCGCGTCAATCTTTCACTGGAAACAATGCGCCATTCAACTTTCCGGCCGAGTATCACCGAGAGCGTCTGGCCGCATTTGAGAAGAAACCTTTGGGCGGTTCACACAATAATATGTTGGAATCGTCCAACGCTCTCCGACACCTCATTTCAATCTGTCCGTGCCAAGAGCTTCTCCAACCCTTCGACCATATCTCGCAGCGACTCTGCCCCCAAAATTTTCATAAAAAAACTCCTTGGCCGGCGATGTTAACTCGCTCATTGGGAAGGCTGGAGCTAGGCGTCGACGATATATCATGATGCTTGCCAAATATCTCGAGTCGTTTCGCAGCCGTCAACAACGCCTCTCCATCACGCCCCAGCACAGGAAATCACAACGCAAGGGCTGATCAAAGTCCAGCAACATATTTGGAACCAACTCGGACGATACGGACGATTGTGGAATACAATCCCTTGGCCCGAAGTGGAGGTCAAGAGCTGCGAGAAACTGTGGGTCAGAAGAGACTTCAGACTAATCGTGATGAGCTCCGGAACAACCTCATCTCTCGTTTCGTCAACCAGGCTCCCAAATATTCTGTCGGTTCTCCGCAAGGTCTGGTATACATATCAACATGCTCTCGAGGGACAAGATATCGAAGACGATATCTACGCGAAAGGGTTTCTGGATCCTCTTCAAGAATCGGCTCGACCCCCTGGAGAATGGTCGGACAAGCCCGCTAAACAAGTTTTCTGGACACAGTTCGCTTCAAAGGACCAGTGATCGTCCTGGACGGGGCTGCCGAGGTATTACTTTCAGAATATGTCTTTCTTGTTTGTTTGCCATTCTCTCGATATTCAACCTTGCTTTAGCTGTGAAGAGTATTCCGACGCCAATATCCCAAAAGCATTTAGAGCCATGATCGAGACGTTTTCGCGTCAGGACATTGGTGAATTGGAGATCAAGTATATGCCTAAATTGTCCAGGGCCTGGGGAAGCACAGACGAAGATGGACCCGGTACTATACATTCACGTACGACTCATAATACTATCACTAGGGCCAGTTTTCTCAATCATATATACATTTGCGGCTGGATTTACGCTCGACGCACGCCCGATTTTCTTTCTCAACACGATTTTGCCAGTAGTCCTTGTAGGATGATGGATCGTTATCGATTAACCTTTCATCCTGCCAGTGCTGCTTGTTGATTCTGTCAGTTCGAAAAAAATTCCGAGTGGCACGTGGTAGAAGCTTGAGCGCTTGCCTCCTTCCGATTTTACTATCGCTGTCGGGCTCTTGGCTCACCACCACCCTGCGACCATCGATACACTATGGTTGCTACCACGGAAATTCTTGGATACGGATGACCTGTCTCACGATGTGACTATTGTTTTACTTTTATTGTTTTTCCAAGACCTCTTATTGTCTTCAAAAGCCACCTCGTTCTATAAGAGCTGTGGACGTTGTAATGAGTATCTTAAGACATTCCTTCAAGCCTTGGTATGTTTTCTGGATCTCGAAGAGGTCCCTAAATAATCCTTCTGCAGATGGCATTATTAGCTCCATTTCCGAATACCCTTCCTCAAGAGCTCCGTGATGAGATTTTCAACATCGCTGCAGCTGAATGTTCTGAACCCACCTTCATGATGGTTGACGTCCATAGCCGACAGAGAGCTGGTTATCCAAATCGATATCACACCCTCATATTCAACAAAAAGAAAACCCTCGACGATTTCTTGCAATTCCCGAGCATCACACAGACACCAAATCTCCAACCGAAACCCCGTCAAGTAGGGCTTCTGGTTCGTCGTTTGTGGTTAGAAACTCACCATTTTCCGCCAAATGCCGTTTATGACCTCCTGGACGTCTGCGCCAACGTCAGAGACATATCTGCGAGTTGGCGAGACTTCGAGAATCTCTTTTGGCCACCTTCGGGAGAATACCCCGCTGCATTGCACGAGAAGGGCAATCTACATCTCACAATACGCGGAAGCCAGGCATACATACCAGAGAAACTCCCACTCTCAGCCATCCCAATTCTCAGTCGCGTCACCCGTTTCACTACATTTTCATATCTTCCCCAGCAGCTCCTGACATCGAATCATCCGCTTTTCGAAAATGTTACCCATCTCTCGCTCATTTTACGGTGCGGTTATCCAAATTTCGACGAGCCTTTACCACCTCTACCTGCGCTTCAAATGCTCGTGTATTTTTACTTGCCGGACCGCAATTTGAACGATTTCGGCACTTTTGGGACTGGGATGGTCCTGAAGCATCTCTTACAGGACCGCCGAGTCTGTGTAATGCGGTATGAGAGAGATATCGGAAAGGATGTCTGGAAAAATCGTCCAGATCATATTTGGGAAAGAGCTCCGGGAGCTACAGTTGCGGCTGGAAGGTATTCTTGTTTTCAACTCGAGCTAGCCAATCACTAATATGTCTTTAGGAAACTTTTGCGCGAGTTGCGTTTCAACGAGTTGGACAGCTGCAAGGCAGAATACGATCCTTGGGCCCTGATTGACTTGGTCGCTGATGGTGACAGCTTGTTCGAGGTCCCCGTATCCGGTTCCGATACGACTACTGCAGCATCCATGATTCAACAAATCCACATCGATTCCAATGTTCTTGTACCCAGATTGCAACACATGCTTCATCGTCTCCCGAATCTCAACAACATTTCCGTGGGCAAGGAGGGTTTTGAGACTTTGTTCAGAGGAGAGGATGTTCTGCATGATGTCCCGAAATTACGCAGGCTCGACATAACTGAGCACATTATCCCGGCCCCACCGAGAGTCGGTCCAGACGGCGATATCATTCTACGCCAGTGGCCAACTTTTGCCTCGCCTGGGACGTTCAGCATCACCCATCTATACTTTCTCCATTCTCTCCCGACACCGATGAATTGGGAAGCATTCCGAGCCTTGACTCATGTTGCCTTTCATACTTCCGTCGCTATCCTCGTCAGCGAGATGAGGTCAGAGATACGTGCTTTGCTCAAAGGAGTGCAAAAGCTGGAAGCCCTTGTTTTTGTCATACCTGAGGAAGATACTTGGTCGCGCGAGCGTCTTGGGGAATGGGTCAGGAGCAGTGTGCCGCCGAAACACTATGATTGTTTTTATTACAACACCTCCCATCGCATTGGGACAGTCGACCTCTGGGAGAGTGCTATTGGCTATAGTCAGTGGGCTCCGAAACTTGTACGGTTCCCAGACAAGTCGGAGCTATCAGGGGTGTCGCTCGCGCCATGGCACTTGTAAACAAAAACATTCCATATTAATTCTTATCCAAAATACTCTGCGAATACTCTATCGCCCTCGTCCAAATGCTTTTGCCACCTTCAGCCTCAGTCTTCCACCCTGGTAAGAGGTCGAGCTCTTGTAATAAGAAGAATCTTTGGTCAACAGCTCGTACGCTGACTACAAGATCCTTCAATGTCCGGACGGACCCAGAGCTGAATAGTTCCAGATTTGTAGGAAATGCCCCCGATAGCAGGACGACCATTTGCAGGCATGGCAGCGTTCGCAGATGTTGCATTAGAAGCTGGATTGGATTCCCTGCCCCAAACACCATAAAAGCGAAATGCGTAAGCCTGCTGAAACCGACAAGATTGGCTTGGTCGGCAAAAACATATATGTTGGAATGGATAATACTAGTCACTCTGTCATAGAGCTTCAGGTGCCGTCGTTCAGGAATGTCCAAGAATGAAACTCGGTCGTTGTCTTCGAAGCTCGGGAGGATGATGACTGCTAGATCTCTGTCGCAAGCAGCATTATTCTTTTCCCATTCTTCAGCCAAATAGAGAAAGCAATCTCCCGGGAGAGCTACGCTTTCGAGTGCAGGATATTTGGGAAACACCTGAGCAGTGATTTCAGTGATTGGTGGACACGGGAGGCCTCTGGCCCTTCTGCTTTGGGAGTCGAACCAGAGGTGTTTGGTGTATTGGCTCGGCGGGATCCATGAAGGATCCAGGCCAAGGTGTTCATCGACGAGGTCGTCTACAGGACGAAAGTCTCGTATGAGGAGCGGTCTCAAATACGGTAGCGCGATTTTTCGAGCCCAAGAAGACACGAAGCATAATGCTTTGCATAGCTCAGGATCACCGGCTGCGGCATGTTGGAATATGAGATGGACCAGCTCATTTGGGAGACAAGTGGAGTTGAATGAACTAGGAAGATAGAATTGCATGTTGGAATGAGAGTTGAATCGACGTTCCAGCGACGAAAATGATGTAGTGAGAGGGAAACGTTGCATCCATCTGCTTGCGAGAACTTTTAAAAAGTTCAAATACAAAGGGACGCCTCATTTTGGGAAGTCCTGAAGGACAAGGTCTCCTTGGTTGCCAAAAACAAGGTCAACTTGGCGACCTTGATCCCAAAAAGGAAGCTCGAGCTTTCTCTTGTGCAATTATCACGAGTGCATATTTATACTCGAAGGGTGGACGAGAGATGAGCTGCGTACCCTGGTCGCCAGCAGTCGCCGAGCGGGAACCGGGGCGGGATATCGTGGCGCCTTTCCGCATATGGCAGCTCGGTCACCGGGCACGTGAGCCTCGCGGCTCTCTTCCTCATTCCAGTACCAAGCAATCCGTCACTTCCACCCAGTCGATTTCCTTGAATATTTCCCAACAGCCAAAGGTCGATGGCTGACTGTAAACAACAAACCCTTTCTCAAGCTTGTCTTTCTCTGGCAGTCCGGGTCATGGAAGAACAAAAGTCGGCCGTCCACAGGCGTGAATTTGGAATGTTGTCTTGCAGGATCAGCCGCGAATTCACCTTTGTCCCTCGTTCTTCTTTCCTCCATGGTTAAACAACCTGTCGGAGAGCCAGAGCTTTCTTCGTCGCCAACTCATGACAGCATATATTCTCATTCGCAGAAATGGTTTCTCGTTGGCATAGTTGCTCTGGCAGGCTTGTGCAGGTAAATTCCTTATTATCGATATACTTGACAGCCAGAAACGAGTATCATCCTTTTAATTCAGTCCGCTGCCAGCGACCATATATCTTCCGGCTCTTCCTTTGCTGACCTCCGAGTTTCACCGCTCGGTAGCGCAGCTAAATCTCTCTGTCACGGTGTACCTCGTCTTCCAAGGTGTTTGTACGTTCCCTTTCCTTTGGATCCGTCCTTAGAACCTCATATCTTGATAGCACCACTTCCGTGGGGAACTTTGTCAGGCAAGTCGCCCCATTTTCTGGCGAGTCCATGACAGGTGACGTTTCCTCATAGACAGATGGGGTCGACGACCTATTATCATCGCCTGTCTCGCCATTCTAGCAATTGCTAGCATAGGTCTTGCTCGCGTTTCCACCTCGGCTTTCTGGCTTTTACTACTCTTACGATGCATTCAATCAGCGGGCTGCTCCAGTACCATTGCACTCGGTATGTATCAAGCTGACAATCTGGATCAATGTTTCACTCTTGTTTGACACCTAGGTGCGGGGGTGATAGGCGACATCTCGACACCGAAGGACCGAGGAGGTTTCTTTGGCCTCTTTACACTAGGAGCAACGGTGAGTAGCCTGGACTACCATACTGAGTCACAGAAGCATTAATGTTTTGCAGCTTGGTCCGGCCCTCGGTCCGATTTTAGGTGGACCTTTGGCAGATCATCTTGGATGGCGAGCTATCTTTTGGTTCCTCTTCATCTTTGCGACAGTCTGTCTCAGTGTAATCGCGCTGTTTGTCTCTCCAAACTCTCGTCTTTGCCTATTTAACCAATATGAAAGATTTCTCCCTGAAACCCTTCGCTCCATTGTAGGCGACGGGAGCATCATCCCACCTTTCATCTATCGACCATTCGTCCCCATATTGCTTGCCAAAGGCCCCGCAGGCCCTTTGATGACGAAACCGGCGACTCGAAAACCATTCCAAAATCCGCTCCTCATTTTTGGACAACTTGATCTATTGCTCTCTCTCACACTGGCCTCTGTTGCTTTCATGGTCAACAATACATTCCTCACCATAATCCCTTCGTCGTTCAAGAGGACATATCCATATCTAAGCGAAACCAGCTTGGGTCTCTGTTACATTCCCACTGGTGTCGGCATGATTTTCGGGAGCGTAATAACAGGAAAACTTCTGGATAGAGCTTTTAGACGAACGAAAAACCGACTTACAGCACAAGGACGACATCCCGCAAGCGAAATTCACGATATCACGAAAGCCCCTTGGTTTCCCATCGAGAGCGCTCGATTGAGTACAGTTCCGCTATATTTATGCGAGTCCACTTATAGGATGTCGTCTGCAATTCGCTGACGGTTTGATAGTCATACTAGGAGTTAGCTCAATCGGCTGGGGATGGTGCATCGAGAAGAAAGTTTCCATTGCTGGTCCGCTTATCCTTCAGATCGCTGGTAAGTCATTCAGTTATCTTACTGTAGGTTTACTAATCTGAACCGCAAGTGGGGTATTCGGCCATAGCAATTCTGAACACTGCTACAACGCTCAACGTTGATTTACTTCCCAGCCAAAGCTCAGCAGTAACAGCTTGCGTGAGCTATGTCGTGGTACATATGGTCCAGTCTAACTCTTCCTTTTGAAGACAAACTTTGCGCGATGTTCGTTCGCGGCAATCCTAGTGGCTGTGGTAGATCCTTGCATTCGCAGGATGGGTTATGGCTGGACAACTGTCATCCTGGGCGCATGTTGTGCAGTCGCAATACCACTGGTATATCTCGAGATTGCCATCGGACCTCGATGTAGAGCACGAAGGGCTGGGATTTCAGTTGCTGTTGTAACCGAGTCGACTGACAAACCACGAGACATCGTCGGAGCAGACCAACCATAAATTTGAAACCAGAGCTCTACAGCGCTCTGGTCATAGGGACATTAATGATTATGAATATATCTGGGGTCAATAACAGTCAACGATAAAAGCATTTCAGATCATTAGAACACGACAACTAGATTGATCTTGTCAGTTAAGAATCTCGAACAGACTTCCGGTGCTCTTTTGATGATCCGAGCAACACTGTCGAATCAAAGTCAGCATAACAGAACTTGAAGGAAAGGTCAGACTGTCGAACACGTCATGCAAGAACAGATACAGGCTCTTATTGATGCGAGCTCGAGTACTGGTCTGTCCAAGTTTGGGCTCTGTAGCAATCAGCAACATTGTTCGACAAAAGTATTGGGACGAACCTAGCAGCTGCTCATTCGGTTTATTGACGATATTAATCCACTGATGCACCGTGACTTCCATGGACCTTTCATGATCAAAGGGACTTGGCCAAAATCTCTTTTTGTGCCTTGAGTGCCAGAATTTGGACACGACGCTGGACATAAGTGACAGAAAAGGTGGAGACCGCGATCAAGGGCAGCAGAAAGAGGAGGATGGGTAGCACCGATGATGGAAGGAAGCCAAAGTACAGCGGTTCCAATGTAAGAATGAATGGCACCGGCACTGGTTCAATGTCAACGTCGTTGATGGAGCCAGGCCGAACCCCAGCATTCGCGGCGCGAATGCGAGCATATTTGATACGCGAAACTGAGGTTGTCGAGGTCTGTGATTCCGAAAGAAGAGCTGCTGCATCCTCTGCGTTGACGACTTCAAGAGAAAAGACGGTAGGGAACTGCTAGATGTAAGGCTGTTAAAAGAAAGAGACGAGAATTCACATACAGAAGCTGCCCAGGATAACCGCAACGTGAATTTCTTGTACGATGTCCAGTTTGACTGGTCGACGTCGAGGACGACCCATAGCTCGTTTGGACACGTGTCTGAGCCTTTGCTTGACTGACAGACCTCGTTAATCGGAGTATTCAGATGGGCTGGAGAGAATGATAGTCGGATTTCCGGAGCTTCTGCGCTAATGACTGGCCTGCAATCGTAATGTTCAAGCCTAGGTAGCAGTTTACTGAAAGAGTTTACCAGTCAAGAGAGGCGACAAATTGGAGATTTCCGACTGTTGACGCATCGAAATTGACGATTTCTGTGTCTCCGGCGACGAAACGGTTGAGTAGCCCAGCCAAAAAGAGAAAGTGGAAGAAGAGCGTCATAGTCGTGCACAGCCACCAAACTCGATCTTTCCCTCGATCGACACTGCACGTCACAACCTTGCTTTGAGGTATTTCCTCGAAGCCCTTAACGACACCTGCAACACCTTTTAACGTTTTGACACTGGACATGCGTCTGTCCAAAGCCAGGGTTCGAGCGACAGTTGCAGACCTCCCCAGCGAACTGCTCCAGGAGATAACGATTCACGTATGTGCCCATTCTCCAGTCAATACATGGTCTAATGTCTATGAACAGCTGGAAAGACAGGACCTTCCTATATTTCGGTTGGTTTGCTCTAGCTGGAGCTTTGCTGCAGCACCTGAATTGTTCTCTCAACTATTGATCCATATACTCTCCGACAATTTGGATTCTACGGTCCAGCTACTCCAAACTCTTGCTCAGAAAAACAACCGAATCTCGCACTACGTTCGGAGAATATATATATACAATGTGTCGGCCACCAGCCATCGATATCGTGGCAATGCCTGCGAGAGTGAAACCGCACAGGACGCTCGTCTTTCTATTGAATCTTGCATCCAAGGAGCGCTATCCTCTTTGGTTTGCTTACAATCTGTCACGTACGTCTTCCTTGCTCTCATTTGACCGTGTTAAGACGCGTCCTACAGGTGGAGTATCTTGGACGAGTGGAAGAGGAAATGGTCCTCGGGACCGGTATCAGTGAGCGGCGCCCGAGAACCAGATGTGACCGGGATCTATCGCGCTATCCTGAACGGATTGTCTTCTTTGGAGATTCTCTCCAATTTCGCCCTCATAATCGATCCAAACTGGTCGATTTCAGATCCCCGTCTTTCGATGAGCATCCTGAGCTCACTGCCTTTCAACTCCCTCCAGGGACTTTCCTCGATATCTCTGGAGGTGCCATATCCAATCTTGAAGCTGATTCGACCAACTATCCATGGCATGATGACTCGAAATCAGCTGAAATCTCTTTCGCTCCAAACATCCTGTACGCCATATCTGTCCTGGTTACTCACACCGACCGAAGAATCAGCGTCAGAGGAGCTCACCGAATACATCAATTACATTATGTCTCCGCTCAAACTGGAGTTTCTCTACATGTCAGCCTGGTCGGTCGCTCCTGCAATTGGGTTACTCAAGTCTTTGAGCACATTGCACGTCTTTGGGTGCACAAACATCGACATGTGGACCACTTTACGAACAGGGAATGTTCGGATCCGTGACTTGAAAACGGACAGGATAAGCCAAGAGCTGATCTGGTATATCGCCTCTTACCAGGGACTGGAAAAGCTGGCTTTCCCCGACTTCAAGTATGTGCCGGACATATGGAGAGGCGGTGATTTCTGCGATAGTCTCGTAAACCACAGCGAAACTCTGCAAGAGCTTTCTATCTTACCGGATTGGGACACCGTTTGGGGCTTTGGTCAGGGAAATGTCGCTGCAATGTCGGAATGCGTAAATCTCCGTCGTCTCGAGGTTATGGCTAAGCTGAGACGCGACTCTATAGACATGGATTTGGTACGTCACAGGGCATCTAAAGCGACACTTCAGAGCTGAACTTTTGCACAGGGTGCATTACTGTCCATGGTCCTTTCTTCCGCCTTTCTGCGAGATCTAATCATTCGCCTGCCTCATGGGCTTGGTTATGACGAACATTTGAAAACTGTTGAGGGATTCATTTTGAGCTTTGGGCCGCTTCCTGCTGGAACACCTCCAATGTTATTCCCCAAAATCACACTGGGACTGGGTGATCGTGTCTTTTATGTCGCTGAGACTTCGACCAGCGATTGGACGGGGCTCGGTTTCAAACTCGTCAACACTGACTCTTTCCAACCTCTACTGGAAACTCAGGTTACATCGACAGAGACACGGCGACATTCGAGGGTCAATTTGTTGGGATTCTTTCGCAAGGTACGAGCCAAGTTCCAAAAGCGATAATCACCTCCACATTGTCCGATCAAGTAGTCTATGATAGGTATGATAGGTAGCTTTTGGTTGAAGAGAGGAAACTATGCTAATTTATCGAAGTACTACTTGTATTCTATTATCTATATGTATTGATGTTTCCAGGGACAATACATGCAAATGTGGCGCATATCCAATATCTTGCAATAAGTTTGGAACTAGTAGTTTTTCGGTACAAGGTCGGTTCGTGGATATCAGCGGTGTTGCCGCCTTGGACTCGAACAATGGCCGGTGACCTCGTTCAACTGGAGTCACGATCCATTGTATTCGTGACCTTGTCACATACCAACCTTGGACTCGAACCCAATACCTCGTCGCCACATCCACCTTCTCGTACGATTGGGAGGCTATTTTGTGCCGCTGCGCTTCATTTTCAACTCGGTTATCGTGTCGAACCAGAGGTTTCGAGCATATCAACACCTGTTCTCGAGTAAGTTTCGCGTTAGATCATAGAGATGCCCATTGCTGACCTTTGATCAAGTAAAGCGGATTTTTGGGAAAGCGGGTCTCAATTATCATGAGAATATACTGAGTGGTATTCCATGGGCTCAGATCACCGAGGCAGACTTTGGTCGTTTGACGGAAAAGGACCTGAATTTGCTGGGAAGAATGAGCGCACTAGAAGCCTCGGAGTTGGATCTGTACCCGGAGAGATGGCACAACTACCAATTCGGTCAGCCACTTTCTGTACGGAAGCTAGTCCTGAAAATGGCTGCCGTGCGTGATCATCGCGAACGTGCAATCGCCACAAACCAGTGGTTTACCTTTTTCAGCCTCCCCATGCTGGAGTCGTTGGAGCTTTGGACATTTCCAGAACCGCGGAGACGTTGGAAGGACTTCCCTGTGGACGAAATCTTGGCGATGCTGGACTGCAATGGGAAAAACAAGTTGAAGAACCTGAGATTCCAAGGGTTCAGCTTTTCTGACCCAGAAACATACGTCAAGCTCCTAGATGGAATGCCCTTGCTCGAGACATTGACTGTAGAGGCATATCACTCACGCGAGTTACAGGACTCCTCGTGCAGATGATACAAGGCCTTCTTCCTGCGTTGAAGGTTCTCAAACTTCACAGCTTTGAGACCTCACCTGAAATCGCACGAACACTGCAGAGGTTGAAGCTAGAGCTTACAGAGCTCAGGAAGAACGTCGATGTTGGATTTGGAAAGGTCTCGACACGGTGACGACAAAACGTGGACATGGAATTATCACCACTTTTGTCTAGTAAAATAAATGTAGTTGTGGCCTTTATGTGGTCTTGTTCTTTTTGAAGCCGATGTCAACTTTGCGGCAGATGGATGAACCGGTGCAGGAATGGATGATTTGATGGCCAAATCATTTTCAACTGTGACGGTGACGATGATGGCCGGTATGCTGCCCTCCTTTCACTTCTGTCACTCATCTCATAACTGCTAGGCTCAACTCGACGTCAATTTGAATGCTCCATCAGCTGGCATAGCAGCTAACTCCACCCACGGATCCCGACGGTGCCCCATTCCTGCGAAAAAATCATGGTTTCCAACCCACTCTTCCTCTATTCCGTCGACATTTTGCTCCAGTCTTTGTTGAATACAGGCTGTCCGGATTCTTCCTGTTAAGCCGAGCTGAACGGAGAAGCGAAACGGCGGCACCATCTAGAGTTTCGCCGACTCCTGTGCCACATTCCTGTGCTGTCAAAAAAGGTGTAGGCCCTTGTATCTCCTCCTTCCTTCATGCTGCTTACATGTACCGCAGAACCCTTGCTGAAGGCGAAGCTAGCATGGAATTCGCTTCGAGAGATTACACGATACGTTTCGCCGTCGAGATCATTGACGAGATTTTCTCGCATTGTGTACTCGAAGATGGACAAGCAGCCATGAACAGATGTTCTGAACAACGTCGTCTACGTTCTCGAAATCCGGAGGTGTGCTGAGACGCGCCTTGGAATCTCGCTCAAGTCTGCTGGCGATGGCGAGAAATCACCCTGGCTCGTTCTGCGCTGTGGCGTTTCGTCTGCATCACCCACCGAATGTCTCATCATTACATCGACAATGACGACAAACAGCTCGACGAGACTGAAGCCAAGCGGATACTCGGCTTCAAAGATGCATGCTTGGCGCTACAACTCGAGCGCTCAGGATCGTATCCTTTGACAGTCAAGCTGGCAGGCGCTCTAACGGATGCGCTTTGCACAGCTCCGGGCTTTCAAAAATTGCTTGCATCCTCCGACCGATGGAAGCATCTCAAATTCGAGCTCGACTACAAAACATCCCAGGACCTCGTCATCCAGCTCGACCATCATCTATCTCATCTTCCCACTCTCGAGACTCTTCAGGTCTTCACTGGCTATCGCTTGGCGAGTATACCGAACCTCGCCAGCTACGCCCCAAAACTCTGGTCATTCAAAACCAATGTTTCCGAAGAAAGAGACATGCTATCAAGCATTCCTTTTTCCCAAATCACCGAGTTTGACAGCGAGTTTTATGCTGGGATGGATGTTCTGGCAGAGTCTATCCAAGAGATGACGAGGATAACCACTTTGAAGCTGCAATTGAATGGGGATGGACGAGAGGAAGAAGAGAGGGTGCTGGCACCGGAACCACTTGCTCTTCCGCTGCTCCAATCATTGAGCGTCGCCTCCATCTTCACTCAAGACGACAAATCTCGTTTTCCATTCGTCGCCCCATTCCGAATGTTCACTGTACCTGGCTTGCAGTCCTTGGACATCATAGACGATTCGAAGACGGGTTTATTCCCTGTCGACGAGCTGCGAAAGATGCTGCAGCGCAGCAAGCCAGTGCTGAAGCATCTTCGTTTGGTGGCTCTTACCCTGGACGACGAATTCTCGAATCTGTTCGCGTCAGAACTTTGCAACCTCGAGACGATGACATTGGAGAATATGCCACCATGCACTGTTTCATTGATACTTTCCAAAATAGTGGGCGCGCTGCCAAAGTTGCGAAAGGTGGTCATACCGTATAATGAACAATGGTATCCAGAAGCTTTGGAGCTTGTGCAAGAGCTGAAGGAAAAGAGGCCGAATCTCATTGTAGAAATATACTCTAGCCACGTTGGTGGGTTTGAAGAGTGATATTTACTTGGGACGGTTGGGTTATGAGTTTATCATTATGGCTGTAGCGACTGCAGGAAACTGTAATCTCAGAATCTAAAGCTACTTTTCGGTCAAGCGACAATCATCCTAAACCAAAGAACATCTGTCGCAAGGCTTCCATTCCTCCCATTTTGATTGAGATATGCTGTTCCTCCCAGGCTCTTTCGTGTTCCTCGGTGAGATCTCGTCCTCGAACGTAAGGAATTGCAATTTTCTTGTTCCATCGGTCAATGTCGCCAACTTCTTGCATGATCGTACATGGAATAAAGCGGCTCTGCAGCATCCACCCAGTTACATTCACCAAACCAGCCTCATATCCTCGGTCAATGAATGTTCTCGCACGTCTTTTCGAGAGAAGGACAGTACAAGTTTGGCTGTCGAAGTCGCGTTCAAAGGTAGATATGAGGTGGATTGACGTTTTGTAAGTCGAGTTGGTTATGTTGTCTCGTGGGTCGAGCGAAATCTCATCCATGTCGCTGGGTAAACCGAACACCAAAAGCAGAACCTTGTGGTTTTTGGTTCCTTCCACTGCCTCAATGGTAAGCTGACGTTGTGAAACCTGTTATATGAGACTTACGCGCAGGTATTTCCAGGAGCGGGATTTTGATTGAGTATCTTCCAATATCTCGTATGTCAGGTAAAGCAGACGAAGGAATGGGAAAGAGCCTCGGTTGCCAGAGTGCTGCAGCAACTTCGAACTCTGCAAGAAAAGGTAAAGTAGATGTCCCGACTAACTTTCCGACAGACGTTGGCAATTCAGCTGGTGCGGCCTGATGAGGTGTTGAAATGCTTTTCAAGGTATTGTCCAGAATCGACTGAACAAGTCCCGAAAGCGCATGAACGGGGCTTTTACGAGAATTCAATGGAAGACCGGGGGTTGAGAAAAACGACTCACTATCCTATGTTTTTCCATAATTCTAGAGCCCGGAAGAAAGAGTGGACGTTGACAACTTCTCTGACTTGGCCAGATAAATTAGGATGTAAGCTGCTCAAAGAATCAGCGACATTCTAATGAGAGTCAAAACTTACCTGTTATATTCATATTTGACAGGAAGCACAGTGCGAAAAAAACAGGCCGCGGCGACTCCGGTGAATACTTCGCGAGGGAGAAGATGAGGGCCACTGGTAGAGCGCATGTAGGTGTGGTAGCGGTTCACTTGCACGTTAAGGGCGCCCTGGAGTCGTACACCAAATGCGCCTTCAATCTGGTTGAATACAGCGCCGGTATATCTAGGCAAACAATCAGTCAAGTTGAGGAGAAGAAGATATAGTAACTGACGTATATAGTTGAGAACTGAGCCTGAGCTTTTGACCATCGTACTCATGAAAATTTCCTTCCCAAGCCTGGATATTCAGCAGATTGCGACAAGTGAAATATGCTTGATTGTGAGCCTTGAGGATGGGCATAGCCAAGGTGAAATTTGTCAAGTGGCCACCACTAGAATTAACTTGTTAGCAATACAAATGAATAGTCGGAAATAGCTACACATAGTCCTGTACATTCGAGCCATGCACACGATCGAAAAGGACTGGGAAACTAACAGGGCGATCCCGCAAAGTTTCAAGCCGAATCTGTTCCATGATGCTATAGCCTTCACCAACCATGATTTCGATTTTGAGGGTACTCTTCAGTCGCGCAAAGCCTTGTGCGACCAGAGAAAAGAACCGAGCTGATACATCATAGAGCGACCCCCCATTCCCACCGATTTCGAGGTGCTTGAAAGAAGGCGAAAGAAGGCGAAAGCCTCCCTCAAATGGATGAACCTGTAAGCGTGGACTTCGCGCGAAACTACCAAGGGGCCGGGATGAGCAAGTTTTCATCACAGAGACTAAACATACATACGAAGCCCGATCCAGCATTGTGTAGTTAATCGTCCAACGATTTGAAAGAGGTTGTCGCAACTGCATTCGCTCGACAACAGGGATCAACTTTTCGGGAAGAATACGACCTTCTCGGATAGGTCGGAAGACGGTATCTTCCCAATCTTCAGGTTCTTCGCAGTCTGAAGGGGGAACCAGAACTCGAAGAAACGGGTAGAGAAGCCGCTCAAGCTCTGCTGTTGGGGGGTAAGCTCTTACCTTCTCGCTGTACGAGCTTGTAAGCTATCTGGATGAACTTGCGAACAAGACCTACAAGGGAGGAAGTATCTCATCAAACTCAAGAGCCTTCTTGCCGCTGGTGCGCCACCAACGAAGCGATTCTAGAATGGCTTTGCACGACTTGAGCTCCACATATACCCAACCGAGGTCCATTGGTGTCGATTGGTTTACGGCTGCTTCAACCTCGTCACAAACGACTTCTATCATTTTGTCCAGAGTTTTGGCCGTATATGGGGGCATCACTGCTGCCCAATAGACGTAATGGAGCATCACGAGAAGTTGCCTAGGACGACCAGAGGAAAAGTTCTGGAAGGTGGAGAGCTCTTCCAGAGTGAACATGACGATGAGGTCTCGTGCAAGAGCAGTTGCATGAATATCATTCTAGATAGATCATTAGCGTACGGATCTCTTGATGTGATCAAAAGACTTACAACCGTGAAATGGATACTCATATCCTGTGGCATCGAGGTAGGACATTGTTGACCAGCATCGATTAATGATGCATACAAATGTCGCGCATCACCAATTCCGCAAAAAAATGCAGAGAAATGGAATGGTGAGCCATCTTCAGGAATTTTCATGTAGAGATCCGGATCCGTTGAGGTTGGATCACGAAATATTGAATTGGCATTATCGTGTCCGATAACATAACTGTGGAACGGGTCAGGACCCTATGGACCAATGTCAAAAGAGAGAGAGACTTACTACTCTAGTGCGGTCTGGATCGATGGTCGATAATGGGGAATCGAAACCAAGCGATCATTGACCTGCGATATCTGCTTTTTCACATTGGGATCGCGCTGCTGGGACAAAGTATCGTCGAAGACCTCGACATTTGTCGCGGATTCGCTATAGAGAATGGCCTTGGATTTCCTGGCCAAGAGTTTTGGACAGCCCTTGTCGGACTCCGGGAGCAGTGAAAGCGCTCTGGAGCATGTGTCGGCTGCAGCAGTGTATTCACCATTCTCATACTGAAAATAACATCAGAGCTCGGAAACAAAGAGAACGAATAGACAGAGAACCTGGGCCAACGACAAATTCGACAAATAGACCTTGATGCTCGAAGCTGTCAGACTTGTAAGTTTCTCAGAGAGTCAAAAAAAAACAGACCGGGTTTTCTGGTTCGAGCTCAGAAGCCTGCTTGAAGAAGAAAATTGCTTCAGACAACCTCTGGCTCTTGTAGCATTCAACACCCGATGCCTTGAGGTCTTCAGCCGTTACGGACATGACCGACCTTGAACAAAGGAAAATAAAATCGGGCGTGGTCACAAGTCATGTACGATGTGACAGTTCCAGAACTTTCTAATTTGAAGGCATGATTGCTTTACCATTTTCCTGTCCTCCAGCAGTCACTGTAGATACTTGGTACGCCTAATGTCAGTATTAGATATTACCCTAGGCAGCCAGAACTGACTACAATACTTGGTTGCTCTTCGAGCGACACCAAACACAAAGCTGGGCGAAGCGATGAGCATCACCGTGACGATCCGGCTGAAATCAAGGTCATACCTATTATAGGTAGAACGCGCCCAATTTTCCGAAGCCCACTATTGTTTGACAAGCAGTCAACAATGAGCTCTGCAGAAGCTTCGGACGAAAGTAGGCTCTTCTTCCAGTGCATGGAATAGGAAGGAAAAGGCGCACCAGGATCAAAAACATCTCTTCTTGCTCGGCCTCCTCCGCTTCATGAACCATTGAACCGCTCCGTAACTCTGACCAACAAATCTGAGATTGGCTGGTAAAATATCGACGAAGACGGCGAACAAAATGGTACCTCGTGCTGGCATGACTATTCTGAGCATTCATTTCTGGTGAAGTAAAGAGCTGGATCGACGATATACCGTCAATGGACAGCCAGAGACCAGGTTTTAACTTTTGCAAGCCATGCAGAAAGGCAACAACATGATGTGGGCTTTTTCGACGCCTGTGGAAAAATGTCAGACAATAGCTCTTTCCGATGAGGTCAAGGACAGACGCACCTTGACCAAGGATAATCCTTCTTCCATACCCTCTGATGCTCCCAGACTTTTTGAAGTTTTTCTCACCACGGCTGAACGATCTTGTTGGACAACAGACCTTACTGGGGAACTTTCCTGTCGCATAAGTATATGAATTTGTTCTGCGGCTCAATAAGCACAAAAGCAACAGAAAAGCGAGTTCACCTACATTTTTGCGGGTCCAGCGGAACGTCGAAATGTCTAGACAGAATTCCTTGTCAACAAGCAGGAGCCATATGGGCCAGTTCTGACTCTTCACAGGGAAAAGACTGGACGATGCGTAGTTTTCCAATGGTGCATCATGGTGTCAGAAGTGTATTGTTTTTCGGACGACGATACAAAAGCTGACAGAAATCAGCTTGGACGAGCGACAAAATGAAACTGACTGACCATGATGGTAGCTATTACTGAAATATTGTCGACCCCAGAATTCTGAGCTGGTCAAGCGAGGAACCAAATCGAGCTTGATGTAGAGCAGGATGACCTACGTTGGTCACGCTGTCTTTTCACGACGCGATGAACGCTGCGTTGGTAAGGCTCTCTATTCCAAAGCGCTGAGCTGAATACTGAAATCATCTATCCTCCAGTTCCACGACGCGAAAGCGGGCTCGTTCACAGCTTTGGCACAATTAGGTGTTTTGGCCCATGAAAACGAAAACATTTTTAGACGGCTACTTCCAGTTATCCTTGGGCATCTCAACAGCCACCCAGTTCCAAAAAGCTCCTTTCCTCAGGCTCAAACCGAAGCTGAGATCTACTCCCTTATTCCCTCGTTTGATGCTGTGGCTGGTGCGCTTCGAGGCTTCGAGGGAGCTAGCTCTACCTCTGATTCGGAGCTGACCACCCCGAGCATGCATCACCTATCACGCACTTTCATTCAGGATAACTGGAACCTTCTCATTGAATGGATGACCTTCATTGTCATTCATGTCCTGGAGCGAGAAATAGTTTTTCACCAGCTGAAGGATCCTGATTGGCCGCGCAGAGAACTCTGTGTTCCAATCATTGCATTTATCGGCAGATTCGCCCAGAACCAAGCTCCAAAAAACCCTCGATCCTCAACTCAACGCGAGATAGATGGTTTGCTTCTCAAACCGGGCTACATGGCACTTGCAACGCGTATATGGTTGTATGCTATCAGACACAAAATTCACAAAGTAGATATGCTGGTCCCGCTGCTCAGCATGGTCAACGAGTTCCTTTGGGACGCTCGGTACCCTCACTTCGTCGACCTCATGAACGCTAATCCAGATTCAGTCTCCCTTTGCTTGTCCAGCATTCGACATTATTCACGGTCCCGAAACGCGAAGTCCAGCGTCGCCCTTCTCGTGTCATTATTCTTCCTTGATGCGACCATCCAAAATTCACATAGACAATCGCCCGGAATGAGCTCACTTCGCGACAAATTTCTTTCTCAGCATTCTATCAATGTTGTAACCAAGGTTATCTCACAGTACAGCAAAGGGAATCTCAGCGAACCGTATGCGAAAATAGCGCTAAAATTTGCTGGCACATATCTCCGCTGGTGCTTCTTCGAAATCGGCAGCTCTTCAATCGTCAAATCCTTGAAGGGCCGCCTTCTTCCCTCTATCTACATGGCTATTCAGAAAGCTCAACAGGACACCGGAAACGAACCCAATGACGTGACCGATATTCTGGGTTTCTTATTGCACTCGGTGACCATTCACGCCGTTCATCTGCCTGTCTTACGGGAGACAAGGAAATGGTATCGGACCGCTGATTGGGAGGTGGTTCTGCAGCAACCTGGCCTGGACAACGATTGGCAGGATCTTGAAAAGAGTTTGACGTCAAAATTCAAGGACAGGCGTTGGCATAAGGATCTCGGTTATAGTCCTTTGAATTTATGCAACTTTGCTGAGGTATGTCGATCTAACAGACCCTTGATACTTTTGGCTTACTTTACCACAACAGTGCAAGACATTTGGGGCCGACGAGCCAGTGCTAATCAAGGAGATGCAATGCTGTCAAGGTTGTCTTCGCGTGTTCTATTGCTCTCGACAATGTCAAAAGTCGGACTGGCAGTTGTCTCACCATGACGAATGTTGCAAGAACATTCCAGAGATCCACGACAGTGGTGAGCCATTTCCTGGGCAAGTCTTTCGCTGTAACTTGACATCTACATACAGATGTTATCTGGACCGAGTCTGCCAAGATACATTTCGCTCCCTTGAATCTCCACTTCATTCGCTGCCTTTTGATGCGTGAATTCTGCATCAATGAATTCTTTTCCACCGTACGCGCCTCAGCCGACAGAGGACCCTTTGTCTGTCAGTTTGATTATACCCATGTTTCTGTCATTGTCAAAGCTTTTCATGCCGATGAATTTCTGCTACGAGATGACCTTGAACCTTGGGACGAAGAAACGATACAATTGTTGCAGATGGAACACATTGAGAAGACTGGGCGAAAATTTGTGATCCATGGACTCTTGCCTCGCCATCAAGGCCTAAAGTTTCCTTTGACGTTTTGGTTCTAAAGTAGGCAAAGCGCCAAAAAAAAATTGAATCTCGTCCCTGTGGCTGTGTCAGTGTGCTTCAACGTGTTTGGTTCTCCGGTTCGAACTGGTCGTGGAGACAGATTAATTTTCGAGTTTTTTTTTTTTCATTTCATTTCTCTCTTTCTCTCGCAGGGCCAGTGACGCTTGAACAAGTACTGAATAGGTGCTGTGGATAATCTCATCTTCAAGAACTCCGCATCTGCAGCCCACGACGATTCATCTGTGCTGGCTTGCTATTTCAAAATCTTGACATCGTGCTAGTAGTATATAGAACGAACATTGTGCGAAACTTTGACGCTCCGAAGGGTAGTCAGCCCCCTGCAGCTATCTTCAAAGTCCAACTGATAATGCTTGACATACCAAGTTCCCAAAAAGGTCAATGATACGAGGCGCGGTTTATTTTCAGCGCCAGCCTGAATGATTTCTGACACGACCTGGAGCTCTGCGACAACTGTTGATTCCGGAATTCCACTGTCGTCAGGGATTGTGAGGGTAAGATGCTTGAGCGGGCATGAAGACAAGGTGATAATGCCAAGGAGGCGACCACTGTGATTCGCGGGAATGATGATACCTTCCAATAATGCTGAGATACGTCAAAGCCAGCTCTGAAACCCGTCGAATTCCTAGGTGTGAAAGACGAAGATCTAGCAGTTTCTGTGGGACTGCTCGTCATGGGACGAGGGCGCAAACCACAATCATGTTCAATGATGTTGGTCAGTTGAAGCAGGACATGGTATTCGTCTTTCACACCCAATGGTTGACCGAACAAAGTCAAATGCGTGATCTGCGATGGAACCAGCATGAATGCGAAATATCTGTCGAAGGGATACCCAAAGCGTAGACGTTGCAGTTTTGGGGCACTCTTCAACCAGTCTCCGAGATTACCATCGACATGGGGCGGGAAAAACATGCTTCCACCTTGAACCGTGAAATGGAGGTCAGTCAAGATCGGGAGATGGTCAGTCAAAGTTGTATGCAACGTCCGAGGAAGTTTACGTTGAGGAGATAGTATTCCTCTCACAGACGCGACGAAGAGTTCTATGGCAGCGGGATTGAATGAGCTTGGTGCTCCAGGAATATGGTTTATCGTTTTGTCGATCAATGAGACCATTATAGCAATTTCTTCGGGATTAGGCTCTTCGTTGGTGACGAAAAGGTTGGATGTAACACCTGAATCTGCTACAAGGCCGTTGAAATCGGCGCGTAGGTCGACAGCATCTCGAAGACTAATATATATGAGCTGTCAGGGATAAATTCGAGGAAAGCGGAAATTCACTCGACCTTGTTTCCCGTACTTGTCGTTCAAGACAGAATTTTTTAAATTTGACAATCGATCGGTCACAGTGACAGTGGACAAGTTTAATTTATTTCCTATATTTTTAGTTATTGGAGATGACCAATTAGCTAATTTGGTAATTTGGTACAGAGAGAGAGAAAATATTGTGATCAAAACTCTTTCTTCAAGCTTGGAAGGAAGGAAAGAAGCTCAATCGTCAAGGCTGCCATGCTGTTCATAGTTGCGGCGGTAACCGTGCTACTCGCATTAACCGCTGATAAGGCAATGAGGACCAGATTCTTACATGAATGTGGTGCCCATGGTCCTTCTTGTGGTCATGGTCCTGTCAAAGCGGTTAACCACTGCAGCACCATACTAACGCAAAGAGCTGTTACATGATCACCTTTACCGTATCCGCCCTGAAAATCATCAGTACTAACATTGAACACAGCGAAAGGAAAACTTACATGCTTTCCAGGGTTACCAGGATACTTCTCGGGGCCATCTCGAGCAACAAGGTTAGTTGAAGGAGACCCCGGAGTCGGACGAGCGTATGAGATAGCGAGAAGAGAGAACGCAAAGATTGTTGAGAAGCGCATCTTGTCAAGATTGGTCGATCTCCCTCCACATCCTCTGAAATATAACGTTTTATGCCGATAAACTCACTAGCTCAAAGATAGCTTTATTGCATTGAATTTTTCATCAAAGCTCTGCTGAATAGCATGATACCAAAGCCAGGTGAGTGCGGACGAGATGTGGACGATGAGGTTCCCAGATTAGATTAGATTGTGCTTGATGTGGCGTGGAACCTTGGTGGAGCCCTGTCCTCAGCTGCTTCGGGAATCGATGCAATAGAATACCCGGCTCACTGGTCACGCCTGTGTATGGTTAACCAGTTAACCAGGTCATGTGCCTTCCCGTTTTGGAAGGCATTCCCACGGCACTCCTTGCTTGCCGTACTCGCCGTTTATGGCTCGTTTGAACTCACAGCCGTCAGTCTGCATCTCGGAGGGTTGGTAGAATGAAGACATAGACTATAAAAACAATATTATCTGGTCATCTTTGATGGTCCAGCACTGCATATATATACTTAGTCTCTTCTTGTGTTTGGTAGACAATCTTGGTCCTCTAGACAAGTTCAAAGCAGAGAGGAAGACGAGACAGGGCCAAGGAGTACTTGAAGTATTTCAATGGCCTTCATTAAGCAGTGACTTCAATGTTGTTAAAGGAGAAAAGACCAATGTGGCGCAAAGCTCACCGTCACAGGCCGGCAAATGTGAATTTCATCAGATTAAATCACCTCATACTTACAGCTCAATTTGGGGATTAATTTCCGATCTTGAAACCAGCCAGAAAATTGATTTTTGTCTCCTGCCCACACCAAACAGTGCCGTAGGTTTATGAAATACTGGACGGCACAATTGGGTGAGTTCACGGAGAATAGCTAAATTGTGGCCTCTTGGGATGTAATTCTGGTACTGAGAAGTTTGCATGATATATGCTCAATCATTCAGAGACTCTGAGAGTCACCGTGAGGAGCATTCAATACAATGATGAGATGATGCTTGTGTGGTGCCTAAGACAGCGCCGCAGGCCCAAAAAATGTTGCATTTGTGGTATTTAGTAGCAATAGGTTCAGTGTATGAATTGCTATCACTGGCGCTTTACAGTCTACCTAGAATGAGTGGATCTAACAAATACTCCGCCGCAGGCGGCGAAGAAATTGAATAAATGATGAGCCGGAAGAGTGAAAATACTCTAATATGAACGTGATATATTCAGACAGCTGCATAAAAGTGAATTCTGGAATTGGTTCCTCGTAGTTCTTCATTGGTGGTGCAAATGAAACCAAAAGTGTATGATGTAATCAGGGCCATTTACACAGCCGGCTCACCGTCAAAAATCATCAATTTATTACTTATCTCCTCCGGTAAGTCCACAGACCCTGTAGTTAACCCATCTTGAATATCTTGATTATACACAGGGTTAACCAGTAAGCCGAATACCCGCCATGACCGCACAAGGTACGAATCTCGACACTGACGTCGACTAAAGGCCCATCTTCTTATCCACGGAACGGAGCCGCTGTTGCTAGACACCGCTTTGGTGCCACCGTCTCTTTCAGGAAAGAGCTGAACGCCCGGATTAGCGGCAACAGTGACCAAACTGACACCGGTATTGTAAGCTTTGCAGCGTAGAGCAACAGCAGATTCTGAGACCAGCGTCACAGTTGTCATTGTCGTCGTCTGTGATATTGTCGAAGTTTTCGATCCAGTTGTGGTTCTGACCGTGGTAACAGTCTGTTTTGGGCCGTACTGGTCCGCGTTCCAGTCGCTGTCACGATCCGGGTCTGTGTATTGGTTACAGTCCGTAGAGCCGTCTTCGAGACAGTTTTGGTCTGAACCAGCTGTTTATAGGCTTTTCTTCAGACTTGCATCACAGCAATGAGAAGCTTCGGACGAAAGTAAGCTCTTCGGCTCGGAGGAAATGGAGGGAAATGGCGAGCTCGAATGCTATTGGTTCCAGGGGCTAGTCAGAAAGAGCTTGGAACAGCAACTACCGACCGGTCCTACTAAATTCAGCATTCCAGTGCATGAAATAGGAAGGAAAAGACGCACCAGGACATGTATATTAATCAAAACAACTCTTCCTGCTCAGCCTCCGCCGCTTCATCAACCATTGAACCGCTCCATAACTCTGACCAACAAATCTGAGATTCGGTGGTAGAATGTCGACGAAGAATGCGACCAAATGGTACCTCGTGCTGGCCTGATTATTCTGGGCATTCGTTTCTGGTGAGGTAAAGGGCTGGATCGATCATATACCGACAATGGACAGCCGGAGACCAGGTTCAACTCTTGGAAGCCAGGCAGAAAGGTTACAACACGATGTAGCAGACTTTTACGTCGCCTTGGAAGAATATCAGACGATATCTCTTTCTGCGGTCAAGGAAAAACGCACCTTGTCCAATAAACCTTCTTCAATACCATGACGTCCCCCGGGCCAGACCTTTTCACTACGGCTGAATGATCTTGTTCGACAAGGGACTCTGCTGGGAATCCTTCCGTTGCATATATGGATCCATTCTGCCGCCCAATAAGCACAAGAGCAACAGAAAAGCGGGTTCACGTACATTTTTGCACGTTCAGTGAGACGTCAAATGTCTAGGCAGATTTCCTTGTCAACAAGCAGGAGCCATATGAGCCAGTTCTGATTCACGGGAAAAGGACTGGACGATCCGTAGTTTCTCAATGACGCTAATGGAGTTCGACTTTTCCTGTTGGGACTCAGGAACGAGAGGCTTATTTGTGAGACTACAATGGTGTCAGAAATGTGTTGATTTCTGACGACAATACAAAAGCTGGCAGAAATCAGCTTGGACGAGCGACAAAAGGGAACAGACTGACCATGATGGTAGCTATTACTGAAATATTGTCGACCCAGAATTCTGAGCTGGTCAAGCGAGGAACCAAATCCGAGAGCTTGATGGTCAGAGCAGGACCACTTTGGTCACGCTCTTTTCACGACGCGGCAGGCCTGAGAAGCTTGTATTCACGTCGCTCGCACCCGATGTCCTCTGCGAGGTATCTTACATTTCTCGCAGTCTCTTTTCAGGGCTGATTTCCTTGCTATCCAGATAATCAAATGTGATCTACATTCCACATCCTCCTTACCGTCAACGTTGAACCTGACTCGCATACTCGCATACAGTGGCGCATTAGTAGGGTCAGAGTAGCCGTTTCTGGCCGTTTCTGATGTCGTTTCTCGAGTCGTTTCTGGTCCGCTTCTGGGATCACAGAAACGGCGCTTTTTTCAGAAACGACCAGAAGCGAGAAGCGGCTCCGGAAACTATAACCTACGTCAACCACCGAGCGACATGACGGAAATCCAGTGGGTTCGTCTTTGCTCCATTTCCGAGTGCCATGTGAGACCTTTTTTTCGCTCATTCTTACTCCTCGTGCTAAACCTCTCGCAGTTCTATGGAAATAAGCAATCGCTGTAAGCTGGATGTTGCAGCCCCTGGAGTCATAATTGTGCAAAAAGTACTCTGGCCAGAGCACGTTTGTTGTGCACAATCTCTTCTGATGGGTACCAGAAGAGAATGTTGCACAATTATCCCCGGTTCGATTGTTATTAGAAGACGGATGGTGCACAATTGTACCGTATTGAGACTATATCACCCTGGGCCCCCATGGTTAGAGGAGAATCGTGCACAAAATGTTTCGGCTATTACCTGAGGTTAGTGACCCGGGGACCGCACTGACTGGCACTGATTAGATCCGTTGGAACCGATCACGGATCACCGATGGAGCGGACCGCAGCGGACCGCGCAGTATTTATAGCGAAAAGTCACATGCCCAATCGATTATTTTCTTGTACTATCCCTTTCATCATTTCGTCGATCCCCCAATGCAACGAAGCCATAGCGAGCGACTTCTGGATTGTTTTGGCCGTCTTTTGACCGCAAATAACGAGGTCTGGCTGATAACTACAGAGATTGGCGTTTTACTACAGGGTCGGCTCGCCTTTTGTCTTGCTCACTTTTGCAGAAAAGAAAGCTAATCCTTTGCAGAGAAAGCTGCACCAGCTCCCTCTTCCCGTTCATCTTCCCACTCGTCATCCAAACACCCTGCCAGTGCAATCCCTTCTTCTACTTCTCCTGTTGGTGTCCTCTGTCCAGGAAATGTCGATATCTGTGAGCAACCCGGCTTTATCCCTTTTTACTTACCTGGTTAACGATCTTTTATTCAAGCTCAGACTTCTAATTTGGATCACCTCCTCCGAAGCATGCGGATAAACGAAACCGGCATGCATAGCCTGCCGCCTCGTCGGAGTCGTCGCTGGAACTATGGACCCAACATTCCGACCCCTGAGGCCATCCGGTTACAAGTCGAGCGGATGGAAGAAGGACCTCTGTACGTTGTCACCAGGGGCTATGCCATTGGTGTCTTTGCAGAATGGTCAGCCTTTAATTCATTCTACATTTTTCCACTCTGATCTTTCAGTAGGGCCATCGCCAGTCTGATGGTCAATGGCGCCTCGGGAAACAGTCACAAACGAGTAGAGTCGAAAGCGGAGGCCATCCGTATTTGGACAGAGGCATATAATGATGTTTCACCCGTTCCTGCTATCTCTGTTATTCCTGTGCCTTGAATATACTCGACGTATTAACTTATGGAATGCTATTAGGAAAAAGTGAGGACAACTGGCAAGTATGAATTTTTTTTTCAGCGGCGAACCCAGCATGACTTGACTTGGTAAATAAAATTTGGCACCCACACCACAAAATGATGGCTGGAGCAGGAGTCGAACGAGCAAGCTTAGCTAACAATTCATCTTAATGTGACCCTTTTCCAACTGAACCACAGGCGCTTTCTAGGTATCGTTACCCTGTCTCCACTTCAACCGCTCTCATCATCCTAAAATATGAATGGAGCGACAACCTTCAGAACATTCGCCAGATATCCGGCAGCTCCTGGGACCTTGACGTTCGACTTCAAATTGCCATTGGTTTTCTGTTCTTGAAGGTCACCTGACACCACTTGTTGCATCTTCGGTTCGCTTCGACGCTTCCACAGGTAAATATCTACTCCAATTTATTCTACTGGATAACCCACCAATCCCGCCACTCCAGAGCTTAGCACCAAGGCGGTTCCATGGAAGAACTCCTTCCAACGTTTCTCCGCCCATCGAGAGAGGGTCAACGTATGATTCTTGTGCCGAAAGACGATACCTTGGCGACGGGGAACAGAACCATGTTCTCGGTTCTCCCAAAGCTGAGTATCAACATATCTCCAATCCCTCCTATTCATCTCAGTCTCTTCGTCTACAAGAACCCTGAGCAGAAATTGTTGCAGCACGAGCAGCTTTGGTACATTCTTGAGGGTCTTGGCCAACTGGTCCTGACAACGATCGCCCCTGGTGATGATGGTGAGCGATTCCAGGAAGTCCAGCGCCTTCAGCTCAAGCCCATAGACATCTGGAACCTTTATGTGAGTAAATTAATGAAAGCCGGTCCAGGATTGACTCACAATTCGAGGTGATAGTCAGATGCACAAGATTGGGCAAGGCTGAAAAGATTCCTGGGTGGAATGGCTCGTGACCCAGTGCAATGTCCAGGGGAGACTCGTATCTCGAAGAGGTATATACATCGAGCTCGAGTTGGGACACGTTGACCAAATTAAATCCAGGCCATTGACCGGCTCCTTGGCCAGTCAAAGCATGCTCGACGGTCAGACTTCCTGTAGGGGTCATTTTTAGACGCAAGTGACGTATTCCTGGCCCACTGCGTGCAACTGGTGCCCCAGGGTCTGGCGTAGTACACTCGGCGGTCCATTCTCCTGCTTCCTCACTGCGCAACAATGTGAGGCCAACATATATCATCGTCATGGAGTCGACATTTGGAAAGGCTTTGTGGACCCAATGCAACGAGCTGAGCCCTTCAAAGTTTTCGGTGATGAAGACTTTGGTGACATTGGCAAACATCAAATTCTAAGGCAAGTCAGTGAAACCAGTGACAGCTTTCCGCAACGAATTGCTGCTTACCGAAATCAGGACGTGTCTGTCGATATAGGTGTACAAGAATGAAATCTCGGTTACCTTTCGTAGCGGTGAGATAACCCGGTTCAACACGTCTCCATCGACGGGACAGGTGTCGATAACAAGCTTGTGACACCAAGGGGCCGCTTTCTTGATGAACTTTGTGAAGGCATCATTTCTAGCGTGTTGGCTCTCGATGAAACGAGCTGCAGATACGTTCGTATAATGGATCTGGCGATAAAGCTGAGGAGCGACCGCTGAATGGATATCTTTTCTAGCGAGAGAGAGAGATGACACATCTTGGATGCTGTTGCATCCAGCAGCAATGGGACGATAGAGTTCCGCAGGGAATACCATCTCCGAGCTCATCATGGTTGGAGCAAGAAGAAACAAAGCAGCAAATCACAGAATCAATTACCTTTTATTGCGACGACCCAGGTAAATTCGGCTGAAATCAGTGCAAAAATGTCAAAATTCCAATAAATTCTCCAGGTGAGTACGCAATGCTATCTAAATATCTCTAATATCTTCTAGGCGAAATTTTTTTAGGTGAACCCCAGACTGGGCTGTAACGAACTGGTGCTTTACGGGTACGTTTAGGGAATCGAGGCATCTCTAACTCGACTTCCTCAGGCTGGGACGATGGAACCGGTTCTTCGTCCGACGGGTAAGCCAGAGCTTCAACCTGGTTCTCACCATCACTGACCCCACTCCCGCCGACCTCCTTCTCTTCCTCTCCGTCGCTCGAGATAATGCTGTCTCCATCTGAGGACTCATACTGCGAGCGAATTTCGGCCTCCATTTCAATCTTAGCATCCTCGATTGCGAGCACTAGATGAATCCGTGAGCAAACTATTGCATTGGAAATAAAACAAAAACTGACTTTTCTTAGCGTCTGAAATGGCGTCCTCGTCCGCCAAACGATCCTCCGTGGCTAGCATCGCAGATACGGTCTCCATACTAGGCGTGTCACGGCGCATCAGTGCCTTCAAGCCGGGGGCAAGACGATCCAGACAGTACATTTGGCGGCGACGAATGAGGCGGAACTGGAGTTCCTCGATTCGCCAGCGGCTGTAAGCTCGCAGAGTGGTGATTATGAGCTAGAAAAAGAAAGGAATCAGAATGGGAGACAATAGTCAGATGGCAAAGCATACCAGAGTCATGCGAGTATTGTATTCAGCACGTTGGTCGGGGCTGAAAGCGATAGGAGGGACGAAAGCCAGGTTGAACAGGGTGACTGCAATAACGCGGAAAGTTGGGAGCGTATTGTAACCGATATGGATGCTGTATTCTTCAAAAAGTTTCGATACCACAAAGAAAGCCTGATTCTTGTTGAGGTTCTCAGGAAACCGGTAATCGTCTGGAACGGTGCCATCGTCTTTTCGCAGGTTGAATGGGACTGAGTCGTATTTCATGTCCTCGACGTACTTCTCGGGAGATCCCTGAAAATACATGAGCTCCGTCTGGGTAAATGAGAGCTGAAGAATGTCACCCTGACGTCTCTGGGGTCGACCATAGATCCGATAAGCTTGGGCATGGTTGAGAGGGACTGATTATGGTGTCCAAGTGGCGAAAACCACTTGAAATTTAAGACAAGGATAAAAAATCGAGCGCCGTCCTGGCGAATCTGGCAAAGATGAGGCAATCTACCTCATGTTTCACGATTGTGCATGAAAGTCTTCTGGCAGTCCTCGTCAAATTGCCGCATCACAGTAGTTTTCTAGGTCCGAGTGGTGCCCTGTGCCTGCCTTGTACGGGTGTTGGGTTGAGGTTTTTTTTCTTCTTGTTTTGCAAGACCACATGGCGACCCAGGAATTTTGTGCAAGAATATACTCTAGCTTGCTTAATTGATTCTGATGAATTTGGCAACCGGAGGCCGATGGTCCGGACGGATCTGACGCAATCCGACACTGTCGGTTTTTTTTTTCGCCAGACTCTGCCAGACCGCAAGATGACAGATAGTGACGTACAAGAATTATGGAAGTGTTCGAAGTCAACTACCTCAGGTAGATGATTCGCGCTGAACCGGATCACCTACATTGTTCCCATAATTTTGAGATTACTGGCATGGAGCTTGCAGGGCTCTTGCAGGTGATTGCTCACATGCAAGTATTGGCCAGGATTGCTTCCATGAAGTTCCGTGGGACAGCATGAACTTTTCAACCGGTTTCAAATGCACGCGCATCAAACGACTATCAAACGGAACAGCTTTCATCCCTCGGTGATCGCTTAATTTCACAGCACAGCTTAACACTATGATGATGTAGCTTGGCACTTCCCTGGCGACCTACGCGATCGCTTCCAGTCACTTCTGATCGAACGCGTCAAATGTTTTTGTTCCAAAAAATTGAGAATTTGTGTTGACCCACGCGTTTCGAAGCCGTAATAATAATTGTAACAAGCTAAGGTGCTACTGTAGGTGTAATTCTGCATAATTATCAAGCCCCGGAGACCGCCCAGTCAGCAGGGATTGAATTCAGAGAGAAATCATACACCCCAGAGTTTTCAGCAGCCTCGGTCATATATTGTGCAATGGCTATGGAAAAAATTAATCTAGATTTTATCGTACCCAAGGGAATTGTAGACGCACCGGGGTTCATTTTCTGCGCATTAAGAGCATCCTCACGAGCCAATTCGCGGTCAGCTTCAATGATGGCGACGACTGAGATATCCTTGGTTGGAGCGTGGAGAATTTGCCTGGCCAGCAATGGACCATAGCGGCCCAGGGGCATAATGCAAGGCTTGCAAGGATCGGAAAATTGGAATGCAATTTTTTGAACATTGATGGTGCGATAGGTGCGCAAGTAGTCAAGGCTGAACTGGCTGGAATGTGAGACAACATGACGATAATGAATAGAGATATTATTCACCAGCCAGAACTTTTGTTTCAATGCCTTGTATTCGGCAGTGGCTCGCTCGCTCGGTGCAAAGGGATTCATGAGTTCCCATTGGAATTCGAGAAGGTCTCGGAAGACGTCGAGTCGGCCATGACCGTCGCAGGCATTGAATTGGGGACTCATTTCCTGGAGCATCTCAAGAACGTCGGGGTCTGGGTGAAAAGTGCTACTGGTGCTCATGATGGTCGAGAAGTGGAAACGTGAACAAGTCTGATCGATGATTTAAGAGTGTCAACCACGTGCATTGTCGCGTTATGGTCTATTTGGTTCTGTCGACACGTGCAGCCTCCATCCCTTTTAACCTGCTTTGCACTCTCGAGATATTTTTGTGGCAGCTCCTAAAGATGGTCTGAGCTCTATTATTACTTTTTTGACTATTTTAGCTCACCAGCGATGCTTTTGGAAATGTCTGTGCAGCCAGGAAGAGTATATACAAGCTGGGCAGTCTCAGCTGTCCCATTCAAGCTCACTGACTCTATAAATTGTGGTCACGTCATAAACACTGGGTAAATGTGCTGAGTAAAGCAGCAGATGCCTTCGGCGTGTCGCGCTTGCGATCCTGGGGAGCATTGGCCTGTATACTCGGCGCTCAGTGAGGCCTCTAGGACTTCACCTAGGTGGAATACTGAAAGTCTGAAGAGTGGAAAGGTTGAAGACTGGATCTGTGGACCCCTTGGTCCTTCTTTTTCAAGTGTTCTGAAAATGGACACAGAGCAAACAATATCCAGTATAGTGAGGTAGGCTGTCTTTTCAGCGAAACACAAAATACACTTTTTTTGGTTTTGCGCTACAAATATTATACTGGGTGAAGGAGTGACCTATGAGAACAAGTTTGCTCAGTTCAGAAAATGGTTCAAATGTGTTGCGGACAATAGACAGCCTCGACAACATGTCGCAAGATGAACCGGCAGTTCCCGGTGCACACTTGGCAAGCGCCAAACAGCGCAAGAAATCGCAAGAACTTTGCCAAATATTTGCAAGAGGGTTGCAAGAGGATCTTGCGACAAGAGCATCGTTAATCTGCTCTCGATAATACCACTTACTGTAACTCCATCGTGCGCGGTTCCGCTATATTCCATAAAGCTTATTCCATCTCATTGGTAGACACAAAAACGTATAATATACAATACAGTCAGAAATAAATAAAGTTCTATCTGCTAGACAAAGCCCTGGAATACTGAGAGTCCATGCGAAATACTTTTCTCTGCCCATGACCAGTCCTTCATGAATAGCCGCATGGCCTCTTGCCCTGAAGGCAGAGGTCCAGTCCCGATTGCTTCCCAACGACGTTGCAGCGCTTTTCCAAGAGCAATATGATGATCTATCTCGTTGATGAGCTCTGACCGTCTACCAGAACCAAGCGGCGATTTGCCGTCGTGAATTCTCTCGACCACGATCTCCCAAACCATCTCTCCACCCCAAAAAGCATACCATCGACGAATGTCTTCCACCAAAAGCAGCAGTGGCTTCGCAAGCAAGATATCTTGACTTTCTTCGTCTTCGTCGTCGGAATGAATAGATGGAGGGGTCGAAGGAGGCAGTGGACTTGGAGCTTCCGGAGGTGTTACTGCGAGCAGCTTGCGATTACGCTCTGCGGCACGACGCTCCTGCAGGACAAATTTGCGTCTTTCATGATAGTATTTCAGTGATGCGGCTCGACGAGCCTCTGCATGTCTGCCAGCACAAAGATCTAGTCGGACTGATGAAAGAGCATATAGAGAATATCCATACCGAGCATAATGCTTCTGGTCCTTCGTCAACGGCTTCGTGACGGTATTCTCATCGACCGACACCATTGGCACAAAAAGAAGGAACAAAAAAAGCAACCGAGAAGTGGAGCACACGATGGTAAGTCTTTGGAAAAATGTCACATTGGTCACACAATGAATCACAAATAATAATATGCCAGGCAAGGTGCTATATTGGAGAACTACATAACACAGGCGAGGCGGTCAGGGATACTGACCCTCTCACATGACTTTTGACTATCTTTAGCGTGCAACCTCTTCCACAGCTTGAGCGTTCCAGCAAGCACGATATTCTGAGAGAGCAATGTCGAGCGACGGGAATGTCCTGATCATATTGTTTCGGTACCCACGAGAGTACGAATCGGCGACGAGGCTAGCAATTCGCATATTAGATAGGTATTCATAGAAAAATATAGGACATACCTAGAGCCAAATATGCCACAGTAGCGACCTTTGATGACGACAGAATATTCCTTGTCTGGAGCAGTAGCGAAATGTTGATCCAGGACGTCTGGATGAGGGGGCGGATCGAAGACAGGATTCATCTCGATTGTGGTCGAAGCAGGAGTAGATGCAGCAGGGACTGCGGGAATGGCAATATCTAGCATGAACGTGAGCCGGTGGTTTGAGCAAAAAGAGAGAGAGAAACATACTGTTCGCGACAAGAATGCAAACGATTGCGGCATGCAAAGAGAGCAGGACGTGAAGAGAGTCCGCTGGGAGCCGAGACTGCGCAGCAATAAAGGCGGCAATGTTGGCAGAAGCGGCATCAGCGTTGTTGGCGGCGGTGTCGAGCATGGTAGTGTCGGTCATCGTTGGTGAAGACGAAAGAAATCGCGGGGCTTGAGAAGAATTTCCCTCATCCTAACCTTTTGAATGTCTCGTTCAACTGTGGCTCCCAATGCAGACAGATGGGATCACAGCGACCGCATGGTGTCAAAACATTCTAGAAGGTTAGCAATAGATGTCAACATCGCCTAATTTCGCCAAAAAAAAAATCGGACCTTGGCGGAATCGGTTGCAAGAGAATCATGCACAATAAATTATCTTGGAACGATCGCCTGGAGTCGCTGATTAGAAGCTGAAACCTTCTGCAAGCACAGCAATTATTAATTTCGGCTAATTTCGCCAAATAAAACATGGACCTTGGTGGAATCGGTTGCAAGAGATTCATGCACAATGAATTGCCTAAATTGGGACGACCGCCCGGTTAGAAAATAAAGATGCACAAGGCAGATAATGACCCTCCTGCATCTTGATGAAAATCCGACCAAGTCCACCGATTCCATCCATGCCTAGAATCGGCTCCATCTCTCCACCCCCGAAAACGAAAACGAAAAGGAAGATAGATACCGAAAAGGCGACTGTAGAAGGATGGCGATGGACAGACGAGGGCGATATGACGGCCGTCATGACCGCCAAAATTCCAGCTTGCATCGAAGCAGCCCGAGCAGGACATTTGGCGACCTTCATCAAGCAGGAGACTGAAACATTCTTCAACAAATTCCCCGTTTCAGACCGCTTCTTTGGAGGCAGACCGCGTGAGTCGCTGTCATGCGAGGAGCAAAGGCGATGGGAGGAACTCTACAAGAAAGATAAAGGTGTAAGTGACGTTTTCAGACGTACTGCTTCGAACTGACCTTTCTTGTAGTCATTGAGCAGCTCTTTCCACTGGTTTGCTCGGGATACCAAACGTCTACGCACAATGGCTGCTCGAGGAGGGCGGAATTTGCATCATATCCAGGAGTTGAAAGGTCGTGGTTGTGCATATACCATTGAAGAGACCTGGGCCCTCCATTTCAAGCCTCTTGACGCCGAGTGGAACGAGGCCTACAAGAAGGCAAAGGCTCTGTTGCCAGGAAATGAGAATAAATCAGCTCGCATGAAGCTTTATCGATCGATGAGGAAAGATGCGGTCAGGAATTTGAGCCCGACAGTGATGGCGGCTCTAGAAGCGAAGCATAACGAGGTCGTGGCGGAAAAGGCGCGAATGAAGCAGGCATCGGAAATGCAGAAAGCGACGGGTGTCATTGCTTTCACTGGCGAAGACCGCAAAGAGTGAGTAATTTGTTCTTCGACGGGCAGACTTGCGCTTACGAGTTTCTCAGCTTTGTCAGTGGCTTACACACTTTTTTGGCCGAAGTTATGGTCTATGTCAATGTCGTGGTGGATTACAAAATCTTGTGTCTGCTTGGCGGTCGCAATGCAGAAGGCGTCAAGGAGGTGAAGGGGTATGTCAATCAGTTCGCTGATTGCTTATGAAACAGGCTTACTCGCATGTCAGATTGCATCAAGGGACCGACCGCTATGGTCGAACTTTCAAAGAAAGCTATCCCGGATACTACGACAATGTCGTGACGCCTTTCGTGAGCTTTATCGGAGATTGTTTCGACGAGTCACCGGCTCCAGCACCTCGCGAGGGTGCTGATTCTGTGGCGACCGACCTCTGTGAACCGGGACCAGAGGCGGACATGGACGCTGGTGAAAACCAAGCAGCATCTGGATCCAGCGTTCAGTTCGACGCTGGCATGTCTGTAAATCACGCACCGTCTGGTGAAAATCAGAATGGTCCTTCTTCCACTTTCATCAATTTTCCCGACACCCATCGTAGAGCGTCGGCGGAACCTAGAACAGTGAATGGAGTCAGTCCGGTTTATTCAGGCTTGGAAAATAATGGAGCACAAAACCTCATCGCGCCTAGACCGGAACAGGCTGCTCAGTTCCCGACCTTTGCCAATCTGATGGGCGCTCCCAATTTCTACCATTCCCAACCACCAACCGCTTTGGAGCCCGGACAGAACGAGCAGCCTCCTCGTTTCCCTCAACTGCCACCTGAGATTCTCGCAAAGCACCCTCAGTTTCCTCGCCCACCGAGCATTCTCCAGAACTATTTTGCATCGTCCCAGAACCAACTTCTTCCGGCACACCAGATTCCTCCTTCGAATCCGATTCCTGCTCAGTACATGCCAAGTTCTTCGAGCTGGGGTCCAGGACAACAGTGGCTGTCAGCACCGCAGAATTATCCACAGTACCCGAGCCAGATGATTCCCCCAGCACAAAACTGGGCAGCGACGCCTCCTCAGCACCAGGTTATGTCACAGAACTGGATTCCACAGCACATGAACCAGACAATTTCGCCATTCCAGAGTCAGACGATTCCGCAGTCGCAGAACCAGACGATTTCGCTGTCGCAGAACCAGACGATTCCGCAGTCGCAGAACCAGACGATTTCACCATTCCAGAGTCAGACGATTCCGCAGTCGCAGAACCAGACGATTTCGCTGTCGCAGGACCATGGTGGGTGCGGCGGTATCGACGAGGGTCAGGAGATTCAGACAATTCCACAGCCGGAGGCAGAATTAGATGTTGGGCGGCAAAAAAGGACGAGAAAGCCACCTCATAGATTGACGTATGACCCGGCGACCGGGGAGGTGATTCAGAGATAAGTCGACATTATCATAGTTGGGATGCGACCATGTGACAGTAAATATTTTGACTGCTATCTTATCGTTATCTTTGAAGGTGTGACAAGTGTGACACAATTCCTTGCTTTTATTCGATGTTGAAGCGCAAGCGACGGGCTCGCCCAGTCACCGTGGTCGACGATTATTCCAAGCCCTCGCAGCCTTTGTCCAGTCAGGGTTCTGTCCGAGAATGGACTATGCGACCTGGTGGAAAAGTCTCCGTTTCTGAGGCTACCGTGGCAGGTTTGGCGGGTCCTTCCAACAGATTGGAAGGTTCCAATGAAGCCCCATTGTCGCAGATAGACCAGGAGCTGCTGGCAAGATTCCAAGATAGAACAGCAGAGCAAGCACTGATGCCCGGCGCATGGAGGGAGGAGGCGGACGAGGAAGGGGAAAAGAAAGAGGTGTGTCACTCCTGCATCCTTGATTCATTGATTTACCATAAAATGGAAGCGCGAGAGACTAGACGTCATGAAGAGATGGAAGCTCTTCGTCCCTCGCTTCTTGGACGAGCTTTGTCGTTGGGATGGTCGTGGCGACTGTCTCGGTCAAGCCGTCTGCTCTACCTGCCAAGGCCTGGGACTGCGACTTTTTCGATGTAAGGATTGTTCTCCCCATGCTCTGGTTTGCCAAAGGTGTCTCGTAGGACAACATGAGAGGCATCCGCTTCACTTGGTCGAGGTGAGACCGCGGTGGCTTCTGTTCAAGGTCGACTAACACATTCCTCAGGTCTGGGATGATAATCGTCGATTGTTCTACCGCGTTTCGCTGAAGTCATTGGGTTTGAAGATCCAATTGGGACATGAAGATCACGGCACTTGCTATCTTCCCGAGCCGACGAAAAACTTCATCATTCTGCATTCCAACGGCATTCACGACGTCCAGGTTGACTATTGCGGATGTGCGTCTGGCAAGGACCATTGGATCCAGCTGCTTCGCCATCGACTTTACCCGGCAACCGTGGATCAACCAAATACCGCTGCGACTTTTGCCTGCTTGGATGAAGGAGTAGCGCATGGATATGCAGCGCAAGAAACTTCCTACGAGTATTACAAGATTCTGGAACAGCTTACAGACAATACAGGTTTGAAACCTTTGAATGTACGTTTCCCTTGTATTGCACCAAGATACTATCTCATCGTTTCTTGTGCAGAGTCGTCAAGACGAGCTGCAAAGGATGATGCGTCAATGGAGATGGCTACATATGCTGAAACGGGCAGGGAGGGCTCACGCTTTGGACGGTGTTGAGGGCACCCCTCTGGGAGGCTGCGCTATTGTTTGCCCGGCGTGTCCCCATCCTGGTATTAACCTTCCCGAAGGTTGGGATAAACTCCCGGAGGACATCGGGTATGTTTCTTGGGCGCCATTTGGTTACAGTTTGCTGATGTGTCCGCCAGTTGGATATATCGTCTTTTCGTTGGGAATGATGCTGATTTCAAGATTAAACGTCGGGATGTTTCTTCGGAAGAGAAAGACCCTGGTCTATGCCAAGGTCATGCTTATTTTGTGGAACAGACAGGTTACGACGCATATCTGGAGGCCAACAAAGGCGTCAAGCAAGCAGTGAGTCTTCATGTCCTGTGTTCGTTTGTCAGCTGATCTCTTTCACCGCTTTAGGCTAGTAAATGTGTCTCTCATGACGCAGTCAACAAAGCAGACCGAAAGGAAGTCCGAGGGCTCAAAGTGACCGGTTTGGCAACTGTGGATTGCACCCGTCATGAGATGAAGCGTCCCAACGGATTGGCCGCGCTGCAAAAGGGGGAGAGGTATAGAGGTTTTCGACAGATATTGGTGCCAACTGACGATTCCACAGATATGTCAACATCGATTTCATTGTCTGGATGAGCCTCTGGTTCACGATGCTTAATTTTATCGTGATGTCGTATGACATTATGTGCCAATATAGCGTCAACTTTTACTCCAGGATGTCAGCGGTATTCGGAGAGTCGACTTCTCGAATTCACACCAAGGATGTCCAGTTCATCTGGACTGTTCCAAAGTTTCATCTACCCGCTCACATTCAGTCGTGCTGGCAGTCATTCAACTTCAATTATACAAGATGGACGGGGCGTTCGGACGGAGAAGCTGTTGAGCGGGGCTGGTCCTGGCTGAATCGACTGCGACGGAGCATTAAAGAGATGGGTCCGGGCTCTTGGAGAGATACGATTGAGGATCATGTGTCTTTTCACAATTGGCAAAAGGTCACCGGGATGGGTAGGTTGCCTCCATTTCCGCCTGAAGCTTGCATTAACGTGATATACAGGTCGATCCTTGTTGCGAAAGCTCCATGTCGCGGTTCCCAAAGCACTGTCATGTCAAATCGAGCTTGTTGACATGGCCGTTGGAATCGACCAAGCTTCCTTGGTTCAATGGGAAGCTGAGGTCCTTGCATACGAGGCAAATAGCAAAATTGCTCTCAATCCATATGCTCCACGAGCCAGACGTGGGTCATGTTTCGCTAAATGTTTGTGGTATACTCACAGAGGTTGCAGCTCCAACAGTGGCGACTGTGCGGTTGAAGTTGTTGGAGGAGGAGGCAGTGTCTTTGCAGACCAATCTAGGTCTCATTCGCAGTGACATCTCAGCGAGTGCAATGATTCAGATGGGATTGGAGTTTGAAGAGTCGCAGTAAGCATTGGGTCTCGATGTCCTTGGAGACTGAAGCTGACTTTTACCTGCAGACTGAGTCTGAGAGAAGAGGCGGCACTCATTGGTCCTCATGCGACCGCTCATCAAAAAGCCGCAGTGCAGGGTCGCGCTAACTCTTTGCAACGTAAAATCCTTTCTTGGTTTGATGTTCAAGCTCTGTACGCACCAGACGCCCTTCTGTTACGACGCCATCATGAGGAAACGACGACGCTGGACAACAAAACATTCGACATGGGCTTGTGGCTACCTTCTAGTATCGGTACAAAGGCAAGATGCAGCAAGGAGCTGCAAGGGTTTGAATGGCAGTTACGGACAGCGCAAGCCAACGACGCGTTGGATGCTATCCGGACCTGTCTTCGTCTCAAAGGCTACCTTTTCCGGGACCGACGAACTAACGTAGAAGGTGTTGCCGCTGGGACTCGCTCAATGAAGGCCATCTCCAATGCCGAAGTCAAGATTGCCAAATTCCAAACTCGCTATTCAATCGCATTTTCAGCTCTGCAAGTTCTGGCTCCTCTACTCCAGAAACCCGAGTCCTGGCGACTCTATTTCCGTCCCCTTGCAGTCGAGGATGTTCGTCCTCTGCCAGCCGATCGTGTCACTGGTGAAAAGGATACCACATTGTCCTGGATTTGGAAAATGCCAGGTGTTGCAGACAAGGATGACCCTGCGGTCCATGATGGCAAGTTTTCCTCTACCAAGCTATTCTGGGACTAAGTAATGTTGTCCAGAGTTGCGCCTCCAATGGCTGAGAGCACGAGCGCGCTCAAATCGCTGGTCAGAGGAGCTGGTGCTTCTCAAGGAGGAAATGCGACGCGTCCTGGCAACTATGACGTGGCAAGCTACATGGTGGAGAGCTCAGCGACTTCGTCAGGATGTCGATCCGGCCCTTATGGAAGGTTTGGTGGCATACAGTGAACGCCAAGCAATCTTGAAAGAGGCTCTGCGGGATCAAAATGTGTATCTATGGCGACTTTGTGATGATTGGATAGCTGCGAAGAGGGTACCAACCGAGCGACGTTGGGTGGATGAGACGGTGAAACCCAAAAATTGTGCTATCACCATCTTTCATGGTGTTTTATTGGGTTCTCAGTCTATGCTGTTTTTGTCCCTGGACTGACTTTTTCTTAGATGCTGTGTTTGAAAAAGAATCATAATTTTTCCCCAAGATGCGCCCGCCAAAAACTTGTTCATGTCATTCCGACAATTCTCCGAACCGTCGACGCCCGACGCCCGACTCCCGACTCCCGCCGTCCGCCATCTGCATTTGCTCCACTTGCTCTTTTTTCTAGGTTTATGGTTCGGGCGGGAAGGGATGCTAGCGCCCAAAAATGCGGGCGGTCCATAGATAGTATATACGAATAGGCGGGCTCGGCTTACGTGACGTGTTTGTTGACCTGATTCGGAAGACATGATTATTATCATGCTTGTTATCTTTCTAATCTAAAGGTCCGTACAATGTCATCGTGTCTGACTCGCTCGAGCCTCGAGGCACCATGTCATCCTATCTGACTAGGTCTGACTCTCAATGCACCGATCTTGATACCCCCGTAGGCCCAGCATTGTGCATCAATTGTCTTCCAATGTCAGAAGACAATTGTGCACATTTAATCTACTCTCATTAGACGACATTCTTGCACAACAGCAGCCTGAACGGTTGGATGTTGAGACTGATATTTTGCTTGGAATGCTCGATTAACATTGCCATTCCACCGAGCTACAAACCCACGCGACATCATGTCGTACATGGCACAGTACCCTGCACTTCAAAGTCCTTCAGATCAGGCATGCTTTATCAGTCATAAGAGGCGGCTCTTGAAGGAAAACGAAACGATCCGTCATTGATGTTCATCTCAGACCCTCGAATGATAATTATCTACGATAGTTTCACGTCGAATGTACTATGTCGTGGTACAGGCGGGTGCAAAACGACGCCGAACCCCGACGCAAGAGAAAACCACCTGTGACGGTAGAGAATGAAACTGGTCCGAATCCATGGTAAATCTCAACATTCATGAAACCAAACGCTCATGGCCTTTTCAGCGGCGTTGTAACCCCGAGCAGGTCTGGACGTCCTCGAACATATGAGTCTGCAACACGAACACCTTTGGGCTCGTCGGTCTTAGTTTCCAATCTTTTCTCATTCTGTCTCTTCTTGTACTATCCTATCAACCATGCCACCAGCACTCTCGTGTCTCCAGTCCATAGCCAGATTGCATGTGATCTACTTCTCGATATCTGTCACAATCTGGGTTTGTACCCTTGTTTCTCTTTCTCTTTATCATTCATTTTGTATCGCACGTCGATTTGTAGCATCGTAGGATAACACGTAACTTCCACTGAATCAGGCTCTTTTCTGCGCTTCATTCCGAATTGAGTCTGGCCGGCTCAAGTGACTTGTCATCGACCATTGCGTCAAACTTATCCGGATACCCATGGATTGTTGTATATACAGTTTCCTTTTGTCTCACTGGATCATTCTGTGAAATATTCATGTGAGACTGATAACGAGGTTTGGCCTAATTCGCGTCAGATCCTGTATATCGGACAGAAGACCCGCTTTCCCTTCTTTCGACTTCATCGCCACAGTCACTGTCTGCAGTGACGACAATACCGAGTCGCGCTTCAACTCTAACAGAAGCATCTGAACCGCATTGAAAGCAATATCCACCAGTTCCAATCTCTGCAGGGATCGTACTGTTTCGAACAGTTTCTTGTACTCGTGTTTCATGACAGGTAGGCTGATCGCGACAAAACGGAGGCTTCTGAGCTCCATCCCTCCGCGTTGAAGCATCGCTCGTAGGTCATTGATAGGGAAATGTCCTTTGGTCGGATATCTGTCGACAAGTTCCAAAGATTCCAGTGCTGGTAAGGTGAAGGCCTGCAGTGGCGCAACGAACAGAACTCCTCGCCAAGGTACAGACTTGGCTATATTCTCCTGGCATGTCAAAGACAAGGATCGTATGAGGGGAAGATTGAGGGGTTCTACATTCTGGGACACGCCTACTGCTTCGCGTTCTAGACTGTTGAACCTTAGCTTCAAGGTTTGAACGTTGGGCACAGTGGGAATCAACTTGGTAAGTTGATCTAGATCTTCATTGTAGATCTCATGGTCCAGCTCGACAATTTGTGACCAATGAATATTGGCTGGATATTCCCGCGCGATGTACCCTCGAATGGTACGTAAGTTGGGAGCATGGGTAGCGAGATGTGGCGCTAGCCAAATGCGAGAATGTGGTATGTAGTTCAGAGACACGAGAAGCGGAAGTTCCTCTAGATGTTCGTCGACCTGAGCTAAAAGCTTCAGGGAACTTCCGATGTCGACAGCATACGCCAGGTATTCCCAGCGCTTGGAGGAAACTAAAAACTTTTGAAACCCTGGTGCCCCGGCCAATTCACTGGTGAGAGATCCTTCAATCTTCACAAACAGTGGCTGCGATCCCGACCGCTCAAGTTGGAGCGCCAAACATTCGTCTTTCATTGTGAATGGCTTTTCGACAGCATCGCCATGCTCGATCCGGTAACGCGTGCAATAGGCGATGGAAATGAATTTCCACAAGTTGGAATTTCCGAGCGCAACATTTCGCCACCACTGAGACACCTGTGAGAAGGACCAGGGTGCTTGATGACATTGCTCCGGTTTTCTAGGATTGTACTCGCCTGGGTATCTGTCCAGATCATCCCAACCCTCTTCAATCACACATTTCCAGAAGATTTCACTGAGTATTTCAGCTGGGATGTGCTCCGTGTAGTCCACTGGCTTTGTCATGACTTTTGTGGCGTCGTTCTGTTCTTGGAATCTCATACTGTACAACATATCGGAGAGTCAGAGAAGCTGGATCAATTCTCTGAGAGACATCAGCGCCAGAAGCATGCCATTCAGGGACCAAAATCTCACTGATGTCAGTAGGCTATCAGTACATGCGCTGAAGCAAGCTTAAACTGCTGGGTCGAGTTCAATCTTGCGAAGAAATAGAAGCTTGACCGACGCTGAATGAGCTTGACGAGCATTTGAGCGCCTGGAGATGCTCCTTACCGTGTGCGCCCACTAGACCGTGAAGTTTGCGGTAAAGCTGAGACTGTGACTTTGTCACGGATGTCACACTCAAATACTCGGGCTTCTCGTCCGAGTCGAACAGCAAGGACGTCTTGCTTTTGTTGACCCTTTTACAGTTCCCGTTTCAAGCTACCGACTCGCGACAGAATTCTGAGGATTCAAGCGCCTGCATAAAACCTGCATAGCCTCGTAATGGTCAAACCATGCCTTCGGATTCGTTCTCAAATGACCATAGAACCGCAGAGTTTTCCGCCGATCATCCCGATTCAATTCCGAGGGTGAGGTCGATGATTTTCGGACCGTTCGACCCGACGGCGCGACAAAAATAAAACCGCAGCTTGGAAGAGATTGGAACTTCATGCTAGCTTCATAGATGATGGGGACCAGGCGTCCAAAGGCGTCCGACCAGCATGAATAGATATCGGGCCTTTGGTACATGATTAATTATTAGTGATAGTTGGCAAATTACATCAATATTGACGATATAGCGTAAATAGATCATGGAGGAACTATGTAGTCGAAAGGTAGAAGTATTCGTTCATCAATCTATCTTGATGTTTTCTATGAGCCTTAATGCCGACCCGCCGACGCCCCCGGTCCATTCATTTCGGCCATGTGTTTGCCCCAATTAAGCCACCATTCATGGACTGCATCCAAAGCGTCATAATTGAATTGCGAAACATACCGCATCAACATCCCATCTTCTTGTTCGGCCTTTGAGTAACGAATTTCAACGTCTCGCTGCTCCCGAGCTGCGCCTGGCCCCAGAGATTCCATTTGGAGTATCTCCAGCATCTCACGTTGTACTGACTCTCTCCGGGGTCTTCTGGTCTGCTCGAAAGCTTGGAAGAGAATGGGGATTTGAGTTCTATCAGTGAGGAAGTTGAAGAAACCAGACAGCGCGGAACCATCCTCGGCCTTTGAGCAATTGGTCAAGGTGGAACAGTAATGAGAGAGAAAGACTTACACCCATGGCGATATTGTGTATACCGAGAACCTGGATAGAATTTGAGCGTCAAGGCATCAAGTATGGCGAAAGTCATACTGGAATTTCATGACAAGCATCGCCCAAGAGGATAACCCGGGACGACTCGTCAACTCGACTCTCAGTCTCGTTGATGTGCTGAGTCGTAAAATATGCTGATGAGCCCAGTTCGACGATCTTCCGTATCCTTTATATCGTTCAGTTGCAATCCCAGTGAGAATCAAGAAACAAACCGCGGCTCATAGTTCAGGATATTGAAGGTCGAGAAATCCTCGACGGTGAAATCAGTTGTACGTTTGAGATCATCTCGTCCATGATGATCATAGGTCGATGTAAAGCAAAGGTCGTAAAGTGGGCCATGCTGATGGTCCAGTGAGCGATTTCCAGCGTTCAATAAGGAACAAACTCACCCTGGCTCCAATTATACTGCTTCGATCACCCATCCAAACGTTAATCTACGCCAAGAGCCTGAGTGATGAATCGCTCAACAAAGGAAGGACCCTACATTGGCAGATTCACATAGCGAAACAAGGTCAGGATCCTTCAGCATCTCTTCAATCGGTATTGATACATTCGCTCTGGATGACGCATGAGTGCTTGAAGCAAAGAGCAAAATGGTCCCTACCCCGATAGAACTGCAATGCACTCTTCATCTTCTTCGTCAACCACAAATGACCGAATAGTGCTGTGGTATCCATCGCAACCAATGACAATATCGGTAGAACAATGGCTACCGTCCTCGAGTGTCACATCTACTTGGCCGCCAGAGGCGACATCACTGGTATCGACCGATGTAACCTTGGAACCCCAGCGTATTTTGACGCCAAGCCGCTCGCAGAATGCTGAATTTATTTTCTTTATCATTTCATGCTAGTCGAATGTCAGATAGATCACAGAATCGAATAGGATACATACTGTGATCAAATAAATGTCTGCGCCCAGGTCCTCCATTAGCTCGGGAGAGAAGTCAATCTTCCCAATGGTTTCTGCGGTGGTGTCTTGGACGCATTAGAGCCACGTATTAAGCAGATAAAAGATTATACCATTCAAATAGGTAATGCTGCTCGTCTCTTCAGTATCCTGTTGGTATTGCAAGGCAGAATTAACACGTACCCACGGCAGATAGTCCCTTCCGCGCGGTAATAGTCGACGACCATGGCTGGGTCAATTGTGAACAAACGAGATAAACCGGGGGCACATCGTACGCCTTTAGGATCTGACTGTCAAAGAGGTCGGCTGCTATTCAAATGAAAAGAGGAATATCATTATTTACCTTGTAAAAAACGTCTCTTGGTTCTTTCTCGACGACGGTTACAGAGTGTCCATAGAGGCCGAACCCAATGGCGCAAATAAGACCTGCTACAGTGGCACCGACAATAGTGACATCTAGTTTTTGAGTCTGGCCTGTAGGCCTTATGTGGAGAGATTCGAGCCAATCGTCAAATTCATTCGTCATGGGAGGGAGATAAACAGAAAGAGAGAGGGATAAAGAGAGAGACAGAGAAAGATAATTCCGCGGGCTGTTGGCGGGACAGAACAAGATGGTCTTTATGACAGTCGCTGAGAAGACATTATTGTAAACATGGAGGTATAATTTGATAAGCCATCCTGTGAAAACGTCGGTAAGGGTACTGTAAGGGTTTTATTAGACCGCCGGTTGACCTGGAATCTGACCGAAATCTGATGATCCACGAATGCCGGAGACTTTGAAGCCTGTACTGTTGAAACATTGCCCGGATGCCCATGGAATTGCTGGACATGTTGCGGAGATTCAGATACTGACGCAACCAGATGTCGCTGGTCGGAAATGAATGACAGGACCGGGGGTTTATTATGTATTGTCATGGGAGCTCGTACAAAAGCAGGGCCGGGATTGATGTTATAGAACCCTGATATGCTGGTTGTGAAGCTGGCGAACCCAGCTCGACGATTTCCGATATCCTGCATATCTGCAACCCCCACGAAATCAAAGGAAAAGTACCGCTGTTCATAATGAACGTCAAAATGTTATCAATGGGTAGGTGAGGTTATGTAATAGGTTATATTATTTACGTTCGGGATAGCGCTGGGCTCGGCCCTGCTCAGTCATGAACACGTTTCGCGGGAAAGCAAAAGTCTCCATACTGTACTAATTCGCAGTCGGGTCGCGGCCCCGCGTAGACACCCCGGTTCCGACTGTCCTGGCTATCCAGACATTGAGCTATACAAAGCAAGCTTGAGTGATCCATGACACCACGAAAGTGACATGGTCAGATTCGCAAGCGAAACAAGACCAGGATTCCTCTCCATCCTGGACCTTTCAATGGTACTCGGACTGGACCATTGTGCGAGTACGTGATGGAAGAAGGAAGCTGCAACACAGCCCAGAGCTGATGCCGCTCATATCGTGCTCGGTAGAACATCCCGGATCTTAAAGGTCCTTCGTTTCTGCCGCGACCGTGGAAATCGTTTATAAGACATGAGGAAGAAGCTCCAAAGACGCCGTCGATATGGGATGAAAAAATTTGGCCCGTGAAAGTGTCAGAAGTATCAGGTTCGTCAAAAGTAGAGCCGTCCATTGATTGCATTGGCTGAGCAGCCACTGGGTCGAGAACTGTCAGGGATGCAGGTTTCTTGGGACTGGGCACCAAAGGTTTGCAGGGGCTTGGCAACCTCCGCACTCTTCGTAGCGTTTAGAGAGGAAGAGGATGTTCCTGCTTTATTTCTGAGGTCTGGAAATTGAGGGTAACATCCTCGCCGCGGAAAATCCAGGTAAAATCTTACCAGGGTATCGCCAGTCCCACCGACCCACCTTCATTTTTACTTGTATCCAGGCTCCAATTTGCTCCACATCTCGAGAGAGAGAACAACGCAATTTGGGGCCACTGGTTTCAGAATCTCCGACCCCTCGAAAGGTGGTACATGTATCCAGAGCCGGCCCAATACCTGATCTTGCGCACAACTTGCCACGAAAATCAATTGAACCTCCGAGCTTGCTTTCCGTTGACGACTCTTTTCAGGGATCGACGAGCCCCTGCACCTGATAGTTTCAGGTACCAAGTCGGCCATTATTTATTCTGCGAGAATGAGTCAATTACAATAGTATAGCTTTTGATGGTTCACGAACGGACATGGAGTCCAACGCTGTTTGGTCATGAGCTGAGCCAATGCACTGGAAGTGATTTCAAAAGTGTCTAGTCGCAACTGGCTTGAAGAAAGCTGAGGAGAAGAGTGAGGAAAAGAGAAGAAATCAAAGAGATTGCGTCAAATGTTGAAGGACCAAACAAGCTACGTCAACGCGACACAGCCACGACATCGAGTTTCTGCGCTTTACCGACGTTACACCAGGATCTTCACCGTCGGGATCTCTCGATTAATCGACGTCGCTCGTCAAGAAAGCATGCACTGGAGTGACGTGACAGTCATCACGTCCGTAAGTCGCTTTCTCACACTGTTAGCTTTGCATCGGCACCGGACTATTTTTCGTCGAGGCTGGTTTACGAGACTACACCGGACTTGTCTTTCGCTCTTCTTGCCTCTATTCTCCGATACAATACGAGGACGACAGCTACAATGATTCTGCAGTCATGATTTGTCCAGGCTCACCGAAAAATATCCGCAACTTGAATAGTCAAGACTGTCAATGCATCGGATATTGAGGTTCAATGATGGGATATGCTCGGGAGCTGAGGAAACAATAACAGAGCCTGCTGATAGTGCTTCGGTGAGCCTTATATCATTGCACGGAGAATGGTCTGCTGACAAGGATTCGATAGCAAGCTTCGGACGAAGCTCGCAAAAAGAGCTCCACTATAAATCGGCCTCTCTTTTCCAACAATCTTCAAGGTATCATGTTCTCCAAGATCCTCAGCTCCCTTCTTCTCCTGGCCGTCGGTACTCAAGCCGCTCAAAACCAGTTGACGCAAGTCACTGGCTTTGGGACTAATCCCAACAATGTCGGTATGTCTTCACCCTCTTTCTGCTTGCTTTTCGCGAACCTTGGCCAGGAATGTTCGTCTACAAACCCAGCAAACTGGCCAGTCCCCTTCCCTTGATCGTCGCAATCCACTACTGCACTGGAACTGCACAAGCCTATTTCTCTGGGACCCAATATGCCAATCTCGCTGATACCTACGGCTTCATCGTCGTATACCCGAATTCTCCAAGAAGTGGTGGATGTTTCGATGTCAATACCAATGCGACCTTGACCCATAATGGCGGTGGTGACTCGCAAGGAATTGCGTCGATGGTTACCTATGCGATTTCGACTTATAAGGTGGATGCGGCGCATGTCTTCGTAACTGGATCAAGGTTGGGCCGGTCTAAAAATGGATTTCACTTGCTGACTTGTCATGTAGCTCTGGAGCAATGATGACGAATGTGATGGCTGGTGCGTCGTTGAACCGTGTAGAAGAAGGCACTAGAACGCAATCATCGTTTTCTAGGATCATACCCGAATCTATTCTCAGCCGCATCTGCCTATTCCGGAGTGCCTTTTGGATGCTTTGCAGGAGCGAGCGACTGGAATTCGCAGTGTGCCAATGGACAGTTGATCAAGACTGCTCAGCAGTGGGTAAGTATTTCGCGCCTAGATATTCGTGACCTCAATGCTGATGTTGTTCAGGGCGACCAGGTTCGTGCGGCATACCCGGGATACACTGGAGCAAGGCCCAAGATGATGCTGTGGCACGGAACAGTGTGAGTGCACTTTTTGACCAATTTTGACCCACCCTTATCCTTTTTCTTCAGTGATGCTACGCTGCTCTACCCCAATTACGGCGAAGAGATCAAAGAGTGGACGAACGTCTTGGGCGATTCACAGACTGCTTGTACGTGACTCGCCTTCATAGTGGACTTTATCGAATTCTGAATTCTTTGCCAGCGACCACCGTCCAAAATGACCCCCAATCTGGATATACCATGACCACTTACGGATGTAATGTCGTCGGATACTCGGGTGCTGGAGTCGGGCATACCGTCCCAGTCCACGAGACCATTGATTTGCAGTGGTTCGGAATTACAGCAGGATGGGCTGGATGTACTACAGGGACCACCACAATTGGCAGTACGACGACGGTTGGAACTACGACGACTGTTGGAACTACGACGACGACCAGCACGACGACCACAAGTACCCCTGGGACTGGCGCTGCTCATTGGGGGCAATGTGGCGGGTGAGGCCGGCCTTCCATTGCTCTCTTTGATTCGAATCTCACACTTCATAGAATCGGATGGGCCGGCCCAACGACCTGTGTAGCGCCATACACCTGCCAAGCGGCCAATGCCTACTACTCGTGAGTTTTGAAAGATCTATCGTTTGGATTTATGTTGACGGGGTTTATAGACAATGTCTATAAATCATGTTCATAATCTGGAAAGAAAATTATATTTCAATTGTCATTTTCTGACATGCTACTGTGAAACGCCGAAACGTTCAGAATCTTCCATCCAAGATTCTAGTGAAAATCGAAATCTGCGGCTGGGACCGGCGCCTGTTTCGCTCACTGTCGCGCCAAAATCGCTTTCCACAACTCAGCTCGTGATACGCTGGATATCCAAAGCCCAGAAATGTTTAGCCCGTTGCTGTTCATCGTTCCACTCTGATGATCACGTCGAGTTGCAATGCTGATTACGAGCGTAGCGAAGCAATATTCTTCCCTAAAACGCAAAAGTCCCCCAGAACAGATGCTGACGAAAGAGGTCTGACTGCGCAGCTCGCATCCGCGGGGCCGACGCAAATGTATTTTATCCAATCTATCCTGGCGGTGGCAGTGACAATGTCAATGACAATGCTCTCACCAGCAGAAACAACGTCCTTTAACAAGGGGGATCTCCAAACAGCGTTCTGGAGTGCGTGGACCCTTGCTTTTTGCATATTCACTCAGTTGTTGATCCGAGGAAACAGGGCTGCTAGTCTCCGTCTGGTTCGTCAGGTCGCTTCATTCTGCGATGAGCGCAGTTCACTGTACCCCAGTCTCTTCGGGATCACCGTTTGCCAGGCATGGACCTATACCAGCAACAACAAGGATCCGTAGCACCTTCGCCTGCTGGTCGGCACTCTTTTGGCCATGGATGTCACAACTCTTATCCTCAGTACCGAACACGTCGCCTACTATGATGTTGGTTCTGATGCCTAACTTGGTGATGAAAGCTCAATAAAGACAGGTCGAACACTGGGGTGACGTAGACGCTGCCTCGATGATTGTGAGTGGCCTGCTCGACCCTTCAGTTCTGATGGCTCATTGGCAGATATTCGATTGTGTTTCTACATATCACCGGGTTCATTGTCTTTCTGTGCGACACCGAGATTATGCTCGGTTTCCGCTACTGATCCAATCCCTCAGTGTATAGATGTTCTTCGCCTCTCGCATATTCATACGTCAGCATCTCTTGTACCTGCTTTTTCTCTGTCTTATCCAAGATGATAGTCAGCAGGAGAAATTATGCCGCCACTTGGTTTGTCGTCAGTCTTCTCAACGTAGTTGCATCCACCCTCAATGCTCATCGGGTTACAGAGTTTTTGAAGTCACAAGTACAACCGAGCATTGTCAACGACACGTAGCTCTCCTGGACTGCTTTTAACACTGGAGTATACACGGAGATGCTAGAGGTAGACATACCATTTGGATTCCAGGCTCTTCGCTGACTTTTCCACCAGGCTCCCTTCCTCGGTCCATTCAACGTTCGAGCAGACGTGCCTCGACGCTCTCAGAGTCTCATGTCTACGAAGGAAAGCGCGGCAGTGACGGTTCAACGACTGTGAGGCAGAACTACACGATGTGGTACGCTCTTTACGGCGACGATATGATAGAGAGGGATATGGACTGGATAAGGAACATCCACCCAGGGACCCAGGATACGGAAGCTTGGATCAGGTTCTTTTTCAATCGCATTAATACGTTTATAATAGAGCTGGATAAAACATACCTTCGTCAAATGGAGAGCACAGAGCTGGCCGCAGCATCAGGAAAAGTCCTCAACCCTTAGTGTCGTCTTGAATTTGGGATTGTGAGGGAAAATTGGATATTTCTTCCTTGAAAAGGCTGAGGCCATCGAGGGATCCTGAGAAATAAAGCAGAGCTTGCTGTAGATAAGGTCGCGGTTCGCTGATGAGTGACGATGTCAAACATAGTGCTGCTTTACAAGAGCTCCACGGGGACGAAAATCGAAAATTAAATGGCACATTGGCGTCCTCGACAACAATTTCAATAGGCCAAGTGTCACTCTTAATATCAAGGCTGAACATGCTTTCTACTCTTGTATCAGGCCAATCTGATATATATCATCAGAACCACGACATCTTTCGGGCATATCTCTCCTTCAATCCAGCACCCAGGAGAGAGCGAGCTGAGAGTTTGAAAGACGACCCAAACAGTTCCATTGGCGAAGTATGCGGCAATGTAGCCCGCAGTGCAGAGGGAATTGGCCGCAAGGGACGTATGCTGAAGATAAATTCGTCAGTATAGAAGATGGCATCCAAGACTGAAACGTACTCCAGCGCTATCTTGTACCAGAACGACCGAGTTGATGAATCCGGAGGATGTCTTAACAGCACTAGAATGGCGATTAATAGAAAAAAGGACAAAAGTCGAGATTCAACGCACGCTCTGAGAGGCGTAACCGCATCTGCAAAGCAGAATATGAGGATAAAGTAGAGCAACATGAAGGAGAAATGTATACCTACAGTATTTCCAATCACAAGCAAAGGGAAGCTTATATTGCCGCCAGTAGGACCTGAACGATGATGTCTGAGGCAGGAGGCGGAGTGAGAAGTTGAACCCACCTTTGAAACTATCGGTATGGATTTGCCAGCCACTGAGATCGCAAAATCAGATCAAGCACAGTCGAGAAGAGATAAGCTTGCCTGCAACCAATCCTTTGGGGAAGCAAAACGTCGGCGAAAATCGAAACATTTTGGATGCTCTCATAATAAGTCTGCAATTCTGCTGCAGTGTCCTCAATCTTGACGAAGTCTCCGCAGGATATCGCGATTTCAGAGTCGAAGGTAATATCCTCGGTCTCGTTGCAAGTAGGGGGACTGGTGAACGAAGAGATCGTGCCAAGTATGGTGGTTTCATTTCCATTGGCCAGGTCAGCCAACCCGGCAGCGAGAACCGGGAAAGCGCTATAGGGACTGTACAAGGCTTGTTACGCATCAGCAATGGTGTAGAGAAGAGAGAAAGCCAGCTTCACCTTGCTTGATCGCGAATTTGAGCGTTGCACCTATTGAAAAATCTCAAACGATGCCTCGGAAAGACAAATTAAACACGTACCATCGACTATTCCATAACTGTTGGTGGGGTTCAAATGAACTGGGACTGGCTGGGCCGCAACAGAATCAAAAAGTACGTTCATATTTCTTCGATTTGCGAAGACGAAGATGCATAAAAAGGGCATGCAGATTGGCCTGCGGCAAAGCAACTATCGAAGAAAACCTGGAGAACTTTCTCTGTGTCAACCAATTCGGCCTCCCAGCGGCCTGTCGAAAGATCAATTAGGCGGAAAGATTACGCAAAATTACTCACCAGAAAAATACGCGTCCATGTCCAGAACACCGTCGATGATCAGACTTTGTCCTGCCAAAGGCGATCAGGGATCAATAAACCAAAAGTTGGAAGGAAAAACGTACAGGGAACAAAGTCGCGAAAGTAGAGCCCAGAACTGGTCCGTATGAGACACCCTAGTACTGAAGGTTTGTTCCATTGTGCGCCTCCACGATGCTCAACATATCATGAGCAACATTATCGGCGGTGATGTGGGACAAAATTCCGGTGTCGAGCTTTTTAGCCAAGTGACCAAGGACTTGAGATTGCGCCCATAGACGAGGGATACTAGAGGTAGACGAGGTGTGGTTGATGACATTAAAGTTGGGAGAATAATCCTAAAACGCCTTGGCCAACTCCGAGGTCAAGAAATCAGCTAGGGGCGTTGAACGGCCGACTCCTTATTTACATGATAATGTCAACAGATGAAGAAGAAAAAGAAAAAGAGCAAACCTCGTGGGTTGAAGCTGACTAGATCGAATTGGGAGCCAATAATGGACGCCAGAGCTTGTCCGCTTGCAACCATTTCATCAACGCCGCTTCCACCTGGTCCTAATGCAAATTTTCATACTTCAGCAGGCGACTTGACAGCTGAACAAAGACGAACCTCCAGGGTTGAAGAGGACAGGTCCACGGTAGTTTTCATCTGAGGAAGCCAACTCGGAAGGTAACCTGATGACAGCGATGGCGGCCGTTGACCCAATGGGCTCAGAATAGTTCAGAGGAACCTGGAATATCATTCAATGAACATTTTAGGAGAATGAAAGAGGATTGTACCTGTAGTCGCGTGCATTGGAGCCCAGTGTAAGTAACAGTCAACCCAGGACAAGGCAGTCGAAGGACCGAGCTGGAGAAGGTTGGTCAGACGTCTGGACTGGGCTATATGAATTCATACAGCAGTCCAATCGAATGCAGAAGGGTCTTGAGCATGTACGACGGCGAATCGCAAGGCTGAAACAATGAGAGAAGTCGTATTGAAGATGAGTAGATTTGAGGCAGAAAGAGAATTGAGATGACCTTGATATTGAGAATGTCAGAGTGTTTAAACCAGAGGCTGTCTCCTTCGCCATTGCATGCCTCGAGACCGTAGAAAGCCGCAGCAGAGACGCAGTGATCTTTGTGATCATTGAGGGCGCTTGGTCACCATCGGAGTCGGCAGCCACTCTCGAGGCTGCGGGATGGTTATGATGGTTTATGGCACTGCGTCGTTCAAGAGAGAATCGACCTGGCTGCGGAATAGCGGATATCCTGTCTCACTGCGTTTTCTGCTCGATATCAGAGAGCTGATACAGCGGTTTTACAGTGGCAACTGTTGATGAGATCTCTGTCTGCCGGCCGACCTTTCAGCAAGAAACCTGCTGTGCCGCGTTCACAGCCAGACAGGGAATGTTCTCATCGAACCATGGGGTTATTTTTGCCAGGAATTATTGAGTGACCTCGCTGACAGCGACAAAAGGATTTGGCTGAAATCAGCATTTTAACCACGGTATACGTCGCGGAGTTGAAATATACTTGCGGAAGGAAGGAAGGAAGTTTATTACGACTTTGGCCGCGTACCGACCGCCGGGCCCGGGAGTTAGAGGAAGTGGAGTGTCATCATGCATCGTGCATCGTGCTGTCCGATGGCAAGTTACCAAGCGGGGACTCGGTTGGCGACCTATAGTTCAAGTTTTCCGACACCTGCAACAGCTCGGATTAGCCACATTTTATTTATGCGCTAGATAATTACCTGCCCTTTGTTGGAGCTTTGGACCAGCTTTTTTCGTGACAGCGACACTGGAACGTTTGAGAACAGTCACGGGTTTTTAGCGTTATCTCTCTTCCACTGGGGCTTTCGTCGACCAGGTCGATAAACACAAGGTACCGCTCCAACGACCTGCTTCTCTGGCAATATCTAATCGACTGATAGCTGGAAATTGACGCTTCCAGCTTCCAGGTTTGTGGATTCGCTCAAACGAAAACTCTCATTCGAAGTCGCACCCTGCAACAAGAGAATGAGACCCCTTGAAATCCTCCTTTTCGACCTTGGGTTTCGGGACCATTTTTCGAGACGTGGGCCAACCCGTGGATCCAAGCACCTGCGAAGTCGTCCAAGAAAAACACTGATAAATATCCCGGTGGTTCCAAAGAGATTGTAATGAGACGACTTGGGGACTAGGAAGAAGAAATAATATTTCCATTGGTACTTCTTCTTTCTCTTCCGCCTTGACGCGTCTTTCTCTATTCAGCAGCTCTGGCGATCCCAGGGACGTTTCAATGATGCGCCTCGAATGTATTCAAGCCGAACCATGGCCCATCCCTGGGGCCGCAAGCTCCCGTTGTGATTTTTTCGATTTCGCAGGTCACACGAGCGCCAGGAGCTCTACCAGTGGCAGCATAGAGCATTCACATTCAGTGAGGCCGAACAAGTGCTGCAACATAGCGCTTCGCACGAAACCCAACGATTTCAGTTTCATCGTTGACCCAGGCAGCCCCAGTGTCGAAAGACCAGACCTTTGACTCGACCCACATTCCGAGGGCCTAGAGCTTCGCTGTCGACATCCATGGCCTCCCACTGATCCACTATCGCTGGTTACGTGATGAGTCACCGAATCTCTGGTTGATGGGTCGGACCACAGCAAGCCACCCATGACTAGCACCGAATGACATGATAAACCGTTGACAGTGGAATATGGTGAGTAAGGTTTCGGGTAAAAGATTCGAATAATGAAGCACCTACCTTTGCAGACTTGAGAGGTGATGTGTCGGTCGAGGCAGCAATCATTTTCCTGGCGACATATCCGATAATCGCTTGTCATTACAGCCTCAGAGATGGTAACGTCCCGGAAAGTCGCTCGCAGGTCTGTTTGCTCCAATGAGAAGTCGAAATATACAGCCAACTTGAGTAGTGACTTTTTTGGTGCGTGAGACATGTCACTTTCTATTCCTTCTCCGTAATGCCAAGTTTTTCAGATCTCAACGACGATATGATTTTTTCGCTGATAGCGTACATCCCTCTCGACGCCCTCTCTTTGACTATGGCTAGTTTGCCGTCTACTTTCTCTCTTCTTGACTGACCGGTTTTCAGGTTTCCAAGCGCTTCTTTGCGCTGGGGAAGACGTCCAGCTTTTGGCTTGTGGCCCTGAAAGCAGCACGGATGATCGAGGCGCCTCTAGCATGCACCATGCACCGAGATTTGAACGAGCTTGGGGACAGAGACCTCGAGGCGCTCAAAAAGATCGCTCGACGCACATGCAATCGAAGTCGAAAGTGGGCGTCTTCCAGCCCCAGATTGGAATTGGCTAAGCCAACGACATCCATCCAACTAGACCACGATTTCACCATCCTGTTCATTGTTCCTGGAACCCCGTTGGTAATTCTCAGATTTTTCCAAGGTCCATTCCAGATCAAGGACAGGATCCACTGCTACAATTCAACCTCCGGCAATCTGGTATGGGTCGCGCCCAGTCATGCTTCTGAAAACGTAAATATGGGGCGACAAGTTTTGGTGGCTACACTACTCGAAAACGATCGATGTCTTTTCGCGATCCGTACGATCAGCCCATCAGCTCTGGAACACCTCGACATTCTCTCGATGGAATACAGGGCCGATTACGACCATAAATTCGAGATTCCTGTCCTGTATTCACTCCGATTACCTTCACAAAGAGACCCCCTTCCACCTTCCAGCCACTTTGGGATCGGATTCGGGCTCAGCTCACGGTTTTGCATATATACCGCAGAATCCGCTGAGAATCACTGCGTCGACCTCGTCGCCTTGGACCTTGTTTCCGGTGCAGTCAAGCCTTTTCATACTAGTATCCCTTTTGACCTGGTGCACGTAAGTCTACATTGAAAATAGTTCATCTTGATTCTGAACGTCACTAGGTGTATATTCAGTTCGTTGACGATCACTTCTATATTTTTGCCACTTCCTCGAGTCCGGCCCATGGTGTTTTACAATACCTTTTTCGATGCCCTGTCCAGCTCTTGTCGATGGGTGGCCCATTGTCCATCAGTGACCTCGATCGGCTCGACCCTCCAAACTGGCCGACAGATACAATCGAATTGTCACCAATGTCTCGCAATGCGCTGTTTTCCGCAAGGGGTCACGGCACTCTTAGCTTGTGGAGAATCCCCAATCCGACAGAGAATGCACCAATTCAACATGTCGAAAGCGTCGATTTCTTGCCATATCAGAAATTCTTCATTGCGCCATCTCTTTCGATGCAGTCAGTGGCGCTGACCACCTGGGACATGGCACGACAGCCGTCGCTGACCTTGATTCACTTCAACAGCTTCTTTGATTCTTCGCCAGACGTACGCCCGAAACCTTGTCATCAGCTTGCACTCCCTGAAGAGCTCGACTTTGCGGAAATCGGCTCGTTTGCTCTGGAAGAGTGCAATGGTATCTTGCTGGTCAGGGAGCGTACGAATCGACTCTGGAATCTGTCTTATGCATGATGATTCTCGACTTACGATACACTTGGACTGGAATTATGTTCTTCTTTGTAGTTGTCGGTTTTGAATTGTAACTGTTCTCGACCCTTGAGCCTCGATCAGGACTTTGTCTGTATTTGTCCAATCTTTTCCTGCACTTCGATGGTGAAAAACCCGCCACTCAACGAAGAAGAGATATATAAAGCGGCGCGAGCCGCCGTATCTGCTCTGAAGGCGAATAATCTCACATGCTGCGTTTTCGGCAGCGCTGCATGCTCCTTGTATGGAACAACTCGTGTGCCCCATGTATGTCTCCTCGCCCTGTTAACTGCAGAACTAGACTGACCTTTTTCAGGACGTTGACATTGTCGTGCTAACGGCTCTGAACCCTGAACGAATCAAAGTAAGACAAATCCCAAATCTCTATCTGGCATTCTCATGAGCTCTACAGGAACTCATCGTCGCCTCTGACCCCAATTTCCGTCTCGTTCCCGCTCGGGACCGTCGGAATAGCTGGAAAGTAATGTGGTATCGGCTCAAATCGAGAGGCGGCCGCGAGTGCAAAGTCGACATCTTGATTCCCAATGTTCCCTCAGCGCTCAATATTCCCCTACCGCCTCCAACCAAGATCCTGTTCTTCGACGAAATCCCTGGAATTCCAGTGTTGCCACTGCTTCCTCTCCTCATTCTGAAATTGCAGGGATGGTCAGACCATCGCGCTGCCACGGAGCAGCGATATAAAAAGAAGCAGTTCACTGATGTCGAGGACCTGGACGAATTATTGGACTTTGCGGTCGCGGATCCAGACTATCGGCTTTGGCGAGAAGATTGGATGCCAGACTGGTTTGTGGCCAAGGCGAAGGAGAGAGTTAGAGCCTTTGTTGAGGTGCATCCGGAGACGAAGGAAGCCTGGTTGGAGATTGGCTTCATGCTTCCAGAATGGGTGATATAAGGATGGGAGGGACATCGGATGATGGTATATTGGTATTTTAAAGCTCCTTTGTATTATTTGGGCTCATTATTGTACAGGCGACATGTTGCGATACGGACCCAATGGACATCCGGACCAGGCCGCCCGTATCTTTCACCAGCCTCGCATGGGCTTAATTTTTCCAAGGCAGGTCGCACATCGGTGTCATTCATCGTTAAACCGCCATTCAGTCTCTCACTGCAACATCCACATCTTGTCAGGACAACTCGGGGCTGTCTATTTGCCCTTCGTCGAACTTCTCAGGGATTTGTCTTTCTATAACCAGAGACTCGGGCTGCCAGGACTGTCACTCTGCGAGTCTGCGACACCGTCCCATGGAAAGAATCAAACTCTTCCCACCGGTAGTCCAACTATCGCGACTGAAGGTATTCAAGATGCTGCCGCGCCAGTCGCCAGTTGCAGCTAGCGCATTCCAACATCTTGGAGGGGACGACAGAATGAATACTCAAGCTTTTCGGATAAACCGCGGATAAAAACAAATTATTCACCGTTTACACCGGGGGCAAAAGCCAACGCACTCCAAAAGGAGGCGCCGCGCGTGCTCAATCTTTTCTTACGCCCGCATAGAATCTACCTTATGTAAACGAAATATTGATGCACTCGTGATGGCCAGCAAAAGGAGTGCGTTGGCTTCTGCCCTGGTGTTACAAATTACAACATGCCGACCATATAGCATAAATAGATCATGTACGAACTAGTCGAAAGGTAGAAGTATTCGTTCTATCAATCTATCCTGGCTTGATGAAACAGTAATTGCGAGGCTTAATGCCGACCCGCTGACGCCCCCGGTCCATTCATTTCGACCATGTGCTTGCCCCAGTTAACCCACCATTCATGAACGGCATCAAGGGCGTCGTAGTTGAATTGGGAGACATACCGCAACAGCATTCCACCCTCTTCTTCACCCTTCGCATGACGAAGTACAGTGTCTCGCTTTTCACGAGCTGCACCTGGCTCAAGAGATTCCATGTCGAATATGTCCAACATCTCGCGTTGGATTGCCTCTCGACGGGGTCCTCTAGTCTGCTCGAATGCTTGGACGAGAAGGGGTATTTGGCTTATATCGGTGAGATAGTTAAAGAAACCGGACAGTGCGGAAGCATCTTCGGCCTTTGAGCAAGCGTCAGAGCGAAATACTAACAAAGAAGGAAAGACGTACGCCCATAGAAACATTGTGCATGCCGGGAAGCTGGTAAAATGTGAGTCAGAGAATCAAGGACCGCAGAAGTCATACTGGGGTTTGACGACAAGCATCACCCAATAGGATGATTCGGGACGATTTATCAGATAGACTGTCAGGCTCTCTGATGTGCTGGGTCGTGAAATGTGCAGATGAGGCCAGCTCAACGATTTTCCGTATCCTGTACATCAAGTCAGGTGCAACGCGAGCGAAATCCATGCAAAAGTACCGTGGCTCATAATTCAAGATGTTGAAAGTCGAGAAATCCTCGATGGTGAATTCTTTTGTGCGTTCAAGCTCGCTTCGCCCATGATGATTATGGGTCGAGGTAAAGCAAAGATCGTAGAATGAGCCGTGCTGACGGTCCAGTGAGCGATTACCAGCGTTCAACCAGAAGTAGACTCACGCTGGCCCCAATTATACTGCTCTTATCACCCATCCAAACATTAATCTAGACCACGAGCGTGAATAATGAATGGCGCGACAAAGGAAGGACCTTACATGGTCAGATTCGCAGAGCGAAACTAGGTCAGGATCCTTCAGCATCCCTTCAATTGGTGTTGTTACATTCGCTCTGGATGACGCATGAGGGCTTGAAGCAAGGAAGAGAATGAAACCTAGTACCCCGAAAGAACTGTAATGCAGTCTTCGTCCTCCTCCACTTCGTCAACCACAAATGATCGAATAGTGCTGTGGTATCCATCGCAACCAAGGACAATATCGGTAGAACAATGGGACCCGTCCTCGAATGTCACATCTACTTGACCCCCAGAGGAAACATTGCTGGTATCGACCGATATAGCCTTAGAACCCCAGCGCATTTTGACTCCAATCCGTTCGCAGAGCTCAATATTGACCTTCCTCAACATATCGTGCTAATTGAATGTCAAATGGAGCGCACAGAATCGAATAGGATACATACTCTGATCAAATAAATGTCTGCGCCCAGGTCCTTCATCAAATCGGGAGAGAATTCAATCTTGCCAATGGTTTCTGCGGTGGTATCTTGGACGCATTAAAGCCGCGTATTAGGTGGATAAGAGGTTATACCATTTAAATAAGTAATGCTGCTCGTCTCTTCAGTATCCTGTCTGTATTCAAGGGCAGAACACGTACCCACGGCACAAGGTTCCATCCGAGCAGTAATAGTCGATGATGCCTGGGTCAATAGTGAAAAGACGGGACAAACCGGGCGTGCATCGTATGCCTGTGGGATCCGGCTGTGAAAGAGGTCGGCTACTGCTCGCTGAAAAGAGGAATATCGTTATTTACCTTGAAAAAAACGTCCTTGGGGTCTTTCTCGACGACAGTTACCGAGTGGCCATATAGGCCGAACCCAATGGCGGAGATAAGACCTGTGACGCCAGCACCAACGATAGTGACATCTAATTTTTGAGTCTGTCCTGTGGGTCCTATGTGGAGGGTTTCGAGCCAGTCGTAGAATTCATCCGCCATGGGAGAGAGCAAAAAGCGAGACCGAAATCAGGTGTGTTTCAATCTCATGACAGTTGCTGAGAAGACATAATATAGATGGAGGTTATCAAGATTCGATCGATCCGACCAAAAGTGTTGTTGTTGGCTTGAAAACCCGAATTTTTTGATCAATCTGTGCTGCAAATGGACTGTTTTCTCCAAAATCCGATGCTCCATGAATTGACAGTAGTAACTGCTGGCAGCCCTGTCAACTTCTATCACCGTTGAAGCTGTCTGCAGAGTCCAGACTGATTGCTCGACATGGTGATGATGAGATCAGATGCTGCCGCTACCTCAGTAAGGAGAATGTCGGAAGCGAAATGGAACCTATATGGAGATACTAGGAGATGCTAGGAGATGCATCCAGCTTGTCATTTCTTGCCATTTATGATTTGTGGTCGTGTACGCAATAGCAGGTTCAAGAGGTAGGAAGACAGCAATTTTTTTGGGAGGACGTCTGGTTCAGCTTCCTGTTCTATTTGCCTCCGGGATCATTCAAGAGTTGTAAATGATGGAGGACGCAAACAGGCCCTGTGACACTCCCCTGGGAACTCGGCCCCCAAAATCGGCTCAGACCCGCAATATTTTTGGGCTCAGACCTGCAAATTTGGCCTGTCACAAAATGTCACAGATGTCACACAATCTGTAAAACTCGTCTTCTTGTGCTTCGATGGGAGTCGAAACCTCACGCCAAAAGAATTGCACAAACTGACTCATGAACAAGTACCAGCGGTCATAACCCTTCCGATATCTAGGCATACATTTGGCGCACCTGGTCACCCTCAGACCCGCAATTTGGGGCCGAGAAATTCGTGTTTTTGGGCCTTCCAAACCCGCGAAATCGGCCTAGTTCCTAGGGGAGTGTCACAGGGCCTACGCAAACACTCGGAGGACATCGGCAAAAGCTTTCGGCCAAACCAGCCGAATGTTCAGAACACTGACACCAACAGTGACCAGGCTCTTATATCGACGAACGATGTCGACGCACCCATCTCTTTCAATCGTGTCCTCTTCCAGTAGGCCCAGTCCCAGTCATACCATGACACGGTGCAATTGAAAGCCTATAGATGCTCCAGCGGCCCTTGGTCCATACAGGTCACTTTTCTTCACCGCCATTCAAGTCTAGTTTCCGAGTCTATCTACAGCCAAGGAATCAAAGTCGGAGAGCTCTTATTCTGCTCAGGCCAGATTGCCCTAGATCCCGCTACCGCCCAGGTCGTTCCAGGCGGCGTTGAAGAACAAACGACACAAGCTCTGAAGAACTTGGCTGCCGTTGTGGAGGAAGGTGGATCAGAAATGGGAAAAGTCGTGAAAACTACGGTCAGTAGAAATATTTCTAGGATTCTTCATTTTATGAATTCATTTTGCAGGTCTTTCTGAAATCCATGAACGACTTTGTTACGATGAATGGCATTTACGAAAAGGCATTTGGCTCGCACAAGCCTGCCAGGTCCGCTGTAGAGGTTGCTCGATTGCCAAAGGATGTTCTCGTCGAGATTGAATGCATCGCCAGGTGCGTCCCGGTGGAGAGGCCTCGTTTGTGAATAGCATAGCTCACAGTCTTGCAGTTTGAAATGAGGGAGAAGCAGCAGCAGAATTTTCAGTTTGTAAAATTAATCCAATTCACATTGCCTCAATGACAGTTTTCAGTTGCGTCTCGTCTAGAATTTGGAAACCATTCGTCTTTGTTACCTGTGCGAATCGTCAGATTAAGATAATGAATCAAGGAAGGTGCTAACCTGAGCTAGCTGGACGTTGTGGTGGTCGAGCTTTTCTTCCATCACCTGCTTGAGGACGCGCAGCGTCAGGACCTTCGCCTCTTCCAGTGTCATCCGCTGAAAGGAAGCGATCATTATTAGAGTTCCAGCAGACAATATAATCGACGCACCTGATGCCATTTGTCTTGCAGCTCGCTCTGTGCTGCCTCAGAACCAGACCCAATAGCTTTCGCATCATATCGAACAGAGGTCCCAGAAGGATCCGTGTGATACCTAACTGCAATGTCAGACTTGAAAAGCAAAGCAAAAATGAACGTACAATTGTGGACCAAGCTCGTCGATTCCAGCAATCAAAAGAGCTACGCCAAAGGGTCTGCTCATCATAGCTTCCTCGTCATGGACACTCTCTCCGAACCGCAATGCCAAATCACAAACAGCCTGGGTGACACTCTCGACTTTGATTTTCTCATCATATGTGAATGAATGGTTTTGAGCAGTAACGCGGGCATGGTCGACCATGGTTCGTGCGTCGGCGGTGAGACCAGACATGGCGCAGCCCAAATGAGCATCGATTTCCATTATCTTCTCGATAGAGTTGGTTTCCAGCAGAGGTGATTGGACTCGCTTCTCGACTGCTAAGACCACACCATCTGTTGTACGGATACCAACGGTCGTTGAGCCAAGCTAGATGAATGGATGAGGTCGTTGAAGCAGCTAAGAAGGACAGTCTAGCTACCTTGATTGCCTCAATAGCATATTCCACTGAATTAATGTGAGCATCTGGGAATCTGGAGATGATTGAGCAGACCTTGGAAGAGACGTCCTTCGGGGGAAAAGGTATTGACACCTCGGTCTGTACTGGTCAAATAAAGATTCTTAGAGAGCGCAAAATAGCATACCGTATTCAGAACGCGTCAGAAACATGTTGGAAGGGAAATAACAAACTGGAAATGATCAAGAGCGATTGCGTGTCGACGCGCGTACTGGACGTGAGCCTGAGAATACATTTCTCTATTGGTAACATGGCAAAGATAAGATAGCGATAAGATGATTTTTATTTTCCGCAAATACAAGATCGAAAACTCAGTCTCCAACAAGGCCTTATCGTCCTCATTATGAAGTTGAAAGTTCGCTTCAACCAAGTGGCGCAATCCGCTCCGGGATGTCCTTCTAGTTTTGCGGTTTCTGAGCCACCTCGATAACCGCATGCATCGTCGATGTCGATATAAGTACTGTATAGCGAGCTGACAAGAAAATACGGTATGTATCAGATTGGAAATGAATATCCTGTCGAAGTTTGGACATTGGGCTGCGAGCGAGGAGACCATTTCGATGCTATAGCATTCGATGACTCGGATGAAAAATCTGTATACTTTGGGGCTGATAGACCTAGAGCGACCAGTGAATTATGGCAGTTCAGGAAATGAAGGGCGTTGAGGAAGAGGAAGGATTCTTTGCCGCCACGACAAAGAGTTGAGGTTGCTGGCAACGCCAGTTAGAAGAATTGAAGGTTAAAGCTCTGGGGAGTGGTTGATAGATTGCGAAGACCTCAGTGGTATAGGGCGTCACCTTTAAGATATCGAGCAGCGAGCCCGATGTGTTTATTTTAATGTTGCAAGAACAAGGGATCGGGGACGAACCTCCTTTATCCAGTGCGGTTGATACGTTGAGGAAAAGCAAGCATCTCATGAAGCTAATGAGTGCTGAGTTCATCTTTCAAAGACGGAGCGTTCGAGCCTCGAGGCTAGAAAGAAAGGTGCACTGCTCATTATTGGTTGGAGCGGGGTTACCGCGCTGTTGCTATCGCCAAGCTGTTCTGGAAGGAAACCAGCCCCGGAGAGCCTCGGGCGGTGACTCTAATGATCGGAGGCATAGCAAAATCTGCGCGACGACCATAAATTTGTTGTCTGCAATACGACTCAGCCATGGCCACTGCGACTGTTTTCATCCGGCTGGTTGATTACGGAGGCGTAGAGGGCGTGAGAATGATCGCCCGAGGGCATTTGCTCGCTATCCTTGATGATGACGAGGCTTTTCCAGAAATCGTGGCTTCCCGTCGACGCACGTTGATCAAGGTTTGAAATGCCCGCATGACGATTTTCATCGATTAGCACTGATCCCTTTTTTTGATCCCGTTTCTCCCGCAACCATCACCATCCTATGTCGACCACGGAGCTCTCCCCAGATGACTTGCGGTCAATCCTCGAATTCACGATTGCTCTAGCACGGACTGCTGGAAAAATCATACTCGAAGGCTCAGAAGCTATCCAATCAGTTGGCTCTGATGTCGAGCTCAAGAAAAATTCGGTTGATCTCGTCACCGAATACGACGTCCGTGTCGAGGAGCTGGTAAAGAAGGAAATCGGTGCGAAATATCCTACATTCCAATTGTGTGTCAACCGTGGTGTTGAGTGAATTTCGTTCATCATCCGACAGCATTGGAGAAGAATCCTATGCCGCAGGATCTCGAGAACCAATGACAGACGAGCCCACGTTTTGTGTCGATCCAATCGGTCAGTCCTGTTATCGGAAGAAATATAAATTGTCTGATGCTTGACGTTGCAGATGGAACCACCAACTTTGTCCACGGTTTCCCTTGGGTCTGCATTTCCCTAGGTCTCATTTACAAGCGTCACTCTGTCCTCGGTGTCATCTATAATCCATTCCTTGACCATCTCGTACGCTATCTACCATGATTCAGCAGTTTTCTGACTCTTTTTCTTGCAGTGGACTGGTGTCAAAGGCCAAGGAGCGTATCTGACTCGTGGAATCAATTCACAGCCCCTCAAGTTACCGCTGGCCAAGTCGCCCAGAGGTCTTCCATCGCTCAATCAAGCACAGATTGGTTCGTAAATCTCATTCATTCGTGGTTATCTGTTGACGGTACCGAACAGCTGTGGAATGGGGCAACGACAGGAGCATCAAGCCATTGACTGCTCGATCTGCTTCCTTCCACAAAATCGCTGGAGATCCGGATAATGGTGTCGTAGGTGGCAAAATGGTGCATTCGATCCGGTCGCTGGGTAGTTCTGCTTTGAATTTCTCGATGGTTGCTCAAGGCGGTCTGGACATGTACTGGTTTGTCTGCTCTCTTCTATTGCTAACGGGCGCGATTAACAAATTACAGGGAAATTGGCTGCTGGGCTTGGGACGTTGCCGGTTGGTCTGCTTCTCTTCTCTCGCGGGTCATGCTAATAGCCTACATTAGCGGGTGTCATAATAGCACAAGAGGCCGGTGGACTGGTTACTGGATCGCATGCGGAATTCGCAAGGACCAAGGACTCTCCCACTTTTGGAGAAGTTGGAGAAGACATTTTAGTCGGGAGGAAATACCTTGTTGTCAGGGCGATGGGGGATACAGAAACTGAAAAGGGTCGGGATGCGCAGAAGAGAATCATGGCCGAATTTTACGACACAGTCGAAGATTATGATGCAAACTAAGCTTAGAGGTGAGCGATGTTTGATCTGTACAGACTGAATGCTGAGTTATCCCGCCAGACCGTTTGAGAAATATCACCAATGTTGTAGAGCGTTTAGATTTTCGATCCGTTTAGGCTTCCTTCGCTGTCCTTCATCTCTACAACGAAGAAAACCTGGAACGATTACGCCTCAATTGTGGCGACTACAGTCACGATTACGCGTAAAGATACATGATATTATTTTATTCCTGTATTTTGTCTCCCGTACACTGGGTCTGGCAGCCTTTCAGACCCGTGTGGCGCTCGGGTTAGGGTTGGCCCGTGATGGAAGTCACGTTGTGTTAAGTGACATGAATCAGCATTACAAACGTTGATCACTTCAACCCCACTTTCACTCTTCCTTTCCCCAGCGTCTGCTCACTTGCTAACAGAAAATCCACTTGTTCATCCTCCGAACCGATGCGACGCTCCTTCCAATTCGAGCACTTAACTGCAGCTTCTTCATTGCCTCTGTTTCCATAGCCAGAGCGACGACTTGGCAGCAGACACCACAACCTGGATAGTCGGAAGGATACGCGGTTGACCAACATCTCTCTGATTTCTCTGTCTTTCAGAGCTCAACCGTTGACCACCAGAGCTTTAAATAGCCAACATCAACACAGTTGCTGGAAGTCTTGGCAACCAAAAAATCTTCCTTGCTTCTTCAGTTGCGCTTGCTGAGATGGGAGAAAGATCGTTGCTTGTGGCTTCGGTATCCAGGACATAGGTGAGCTTCGCCTGCTTAAAGTGGAGCTCTATTCACATTTTCTCAAAGGGAAATCAAATCTCGATACGAATTCTTCAGAAACAGCCGCTATCATCCCTGTCTCCAAGTGGATTCCCTTGTGCTTTCGTCTTGGTACGCCATAATCACATCTCCTGTCCAATTCCTATATAGTTATCTTTATACAGAACATCATCAACTGATACCATCCTGGATGTTTGCCACTGCGGCTTGATGCCCTGGATGCCGTTACCAACCCGCAAAGATGGAGCCTTTGTAAGGCCAGCGAAGACTAGAATGCGATGCCACTGCTGGAATCAGTTTTCCTTCGTTCATTCTTCCTCTGATCTCTCTTGTTCTTCTGGCTTCGTCCATTCCTTTGCTTCGACATGGCTCCGTCTTCAGGCTTGGCTGCACGAAGGCATGAGCCTGTGTTGATGGATGCAGCGAAAACTGGTGCGTGGTCACATTCTCTAATTATACCTATCGTAGACTCCATTTTCAGAGCAACTTTACACATTCATTTCGACTTTGGCTGCTACTTTAACCGTGTCTTTTTCAACGAATCTTCATTCACCCATTTCGACTTTTGGTACCACAGATTCGGCCCTTCAGGAGCTGAAGACAGAAACCCCAGGCAAGTCTGTTGAGGATAGCGGTGCAGGTGCGTATGCTGACTTTTGTGGATTGAGCTGTCCTCTGACTCGTCTTGTGAGATAGCCCGAACAAGCTCTCGTGAATGTTTCCCTCAAACCCAAACTGGCTCTGGGTCTAAGGCCGAGGGAGCCTTGAACGGGAAAGGAATCGCCACTGGTACACTGTCCACCGACATCTCTTCTCCTTCCGTTTCAGCTAGTGGAGATGACTCGCATCATGATTCCTCTACAGACGGTGGCGGCTCATGTGCAGGATATCAGAATCAACGGAAACGCGGAACCTGTACGGGTCTAGATACAGATGATTCGAGTCGAGCTGAGACGAGCTCTGATGATCACCATATATCCATCTTTGTTCCAACAAAGACCTTCCTGCTCCCGAATCCGAGTCTTCCTATCATCCCACATATCTTCCCAATTACCATCCCTGCTTTCACTCGGCTGCCGCTTATTACGGGGATTCCTTTCATCATTGAAACACCTTCAAGTTCGGTTTCAACTTCACCAACATCCAGCGTCGTGAAGGGACTTGGACCGTAAGTGCAATTAATTTGTCTGATTTTCATCGGTTCTGAATGTCTTCAGTCTCGTCAAGGATCGTCCTGTTTCAATCCCTGGGACAACCGTCGGTCAAACTACTGGCATATCTGAAACGAATACAGTCTCGACTGTGAATACAGACTCGACGGCGAATGCAGACTCGACTGTGAATGCAGACTCGACGGCGAATGCAGACTCAACGGCGAATGCAGACTCGACTGTGAATGCAGACTCGACTGCGACTACAGACTCGACTGTACTGCTGATGACAGCGGTCGTCCCTTCTACGTCTACGCCAAATGCTCCGCCCAATATTGGTTCTGTGAATTCTAGGCAAGGATGCAGTAATTTGCAGAGCTTCTTCTGACAATTATACAGTCACACAGGCTCCAGTGCTCATCATAGTCTCATCATTGGGATAGTCCTTGGAGTGCTCCTACCTCTGCTTCTCGTCTCGATCTACTTTTTTCTGCGCCGAAAACGTCGTCGAAGCAGCTTCGCTCATGTCAACGAATCTTTCGCGTCTGAGGAAAAGATATCAAGTGAAGTAGTTGCTGTTGACGTAGAAAGGGGCATTGCTCCAGTCATTCCTGCGTCCCGCCCCAGGGTGATCATCAATACAGAGTCACTCGCGCAAACTGTACACCGAAACCCCAGTGGCAACTCTCGTCGAGCCATACAGCCTTCTGCTATCACCCCTGGTTCTGACTTCCATGCCTTTGGCGACACATTCTCATTCAGGTCCTCTGTTACGGTCGACTTTGACAATCCAGCACCTTCCGAGGCTGATTCAGACGCTTATTATACCAATGACCCGTTTTGACGATTAGCTTTTCGTTTTTTCTGCACTTGTACTAGTACCACGCTCTTTACGAACCCTCATTTGTATTTATGGCTTGCTTCGAATTCAATCTAACTTTTCGAGGACGTGACAAGGATCGCCAAGCGGTCGCGAGCCAACAATACCAAACATCATTTCTCCTTTCGACTACCCGCCGACGACGACGACGAAGCTCGAGCTAGATTTTTACTGCATTTGGCAGTAAGGTCCAGACGAAATCATGGTGACCGTTGGAAGCCAGCAGGTATTCATTCATAGCTTCTGAATTCCCAGATGCTCACCAAAAGTCCTTCCGCAGTCCGAGACGGGATCTAGGAAACCAAAAACCAGTCCTGCGAATGCCGCAAAGCAGCAGGTTCTCCCGCGTCCGAGCCTGCAATGGCCTTGTGGAATCGATAAATGCACCAAGTCGTTTGCTCGAGAGGCTGATTTAAAGCGTCATCAGAAAACGACCAAGCTGCATTCGCTGCCGGGATTGTATGTCGCTCTGGCTTATTCGTCGATTCAATTAACGAAAATTGTACAGTAATTGCCCACAATGCGACGCGAGCTTCAGCCGTGTATGTTTCGTCATGTTGATGGCCCATACGTTTGGCTAATTATTTAATCTGACAGGCTGATGCTCTGAAGAGACACCAACGGTCTCGGTATGTCCCGGAATTACTGGAATCTTGAGCCTCGTTGACCTGGTCGGCAGACATAATGGTTTGGTCGTCGACGTCGAGGAATCAAACGGAGATGTAATACAGTCTTGGGGTTCTACACCATCGTCGTCCTGGAGTTCCACACCATCGTCTTCGTCCTGGAGCTCGGGGTCAAGAGGCAACAGCTCTGTTCGTTCGTCTAGAGAGAGACAGGAAAACGAACCACCAGATATCCTGATTGTTTCGACGCCTTTAACGCCCCCTGTTCTCACCCGCTCAATCAGTTATTATCGACAACTCGCTGAAAGCAGTACGTGTTGGGTAATTATTTTGGTATCCTCTGACATTCTCGCCAGTTGCAGCAGCAGGAGCGCCTGCTCCGAAATACAATTTATCTTGCGCTTCTTGGCAAGAGCAGCCTGCAGCTGTTGCAACGCCTCAACGCGCATCAAACCTTCCGGCAGTTCCACCATCGTCCTCGACTGAAATGGTGTCTACGGATGAAGACGTTGAAAAGGCGATGGATGCAGCATTCGAGTCATTCGAATCAGAGTCCTGGTCGTCTGAGCATGGCTCTGAAACGCTGGTCGACACGCTCTGTGCTGTGCTCAATGACGACGACGATGGAATTCTGAATCACGCCATTTCTGTTGCGCAAGTGCTCAACCAGGTTCGTCTGGTCCTTCTATTCGACATTTCTTCGCTGATGTTTCAACAGGAATCTCTTGCTTCTTGAACACCTTATCACGAATCGCTACATGACATCCCTCAGGACCTTGCATCATTAATCCCTCACTTACGCTATCTACCTCTTGCTATCTATCTGTTGTTGTGCCTCATCTAACATATTTGTATTTTTATGCCAGATCATATACACTGTCGTTATTCTGCTACATACATACATGTGAAGGTTTTGAAGATACGGCGAAGATTTTGAAGATGAGCAGCGCGACGAAGAAGTACAGTAATTGATTCTCGAGCAAGTAAGTCACTGATTTCCAGTCCACCTCACATACATAAGCGCATCGTGCCAAGAAGCAAGAAGAAAGTTTCCTATTTTGCAAGAATTCCCAGCCTCTGTCTACCTTTTTGGATCGCGCGCTGCTTTTTAGACCATCCCCAAGTCGATTTTGGACGTGGAGCCTGAGGACTGCTGTGCATCCCGGTGAGAAGGAAGATTGGAAAATGAGAAACAAGAAGTACATCACTTGTTACGACGACCTCACAACCTTCATCCTCGTCCACGGGACCGTGAAACTGGGTCTGGGTGCAAGAGCTTTGGATCGAGGGTCGTCTCGACGCTGGTGACCTGGGACCGTGGCCGTGAAACGACGAAGCCGAGATGGGACTGTGCGCCGAAGCAACACGGCCCTTATCCAGGCAATCCGTCGAAAACTCTTTAGTTGTATCGATTTTGATGGAGATGTTTGCGGGTCGCTGTACGAAACCAAGTCAGATGAAGGAAGATATAATAGAAGGTTGAACACTGACCCCGCTGCCCGATCCACCTTTGCTGAAATCTCTTAATTCTCTCAACGAAAACGACAGTTTTCCTTCAGAGGTCGTGTTGACGCCTTCAGCAGCTGTACGGATCATCTGGCGCGCATTGAGCGTCGCAAGGAGAGAGTTGCTGTATAAGCGGCCAATGATAAAGAAGAATGCAATGTAGAGGAAGGTGTTCGGGGCGGTGACGATCTGTGCAAATCATTAGAGATTGGTGAGAAATGAAAAAAGGACACACAGAGATGAGCGAGGCGACCGCACAAAGACTAGAGAGATGTAACAGTTAGAAAAGATTATCGGAGTCGGACAAACGAACCTGGTCAACAATCCTGTGTTGACAGCGAACATAATCTAGGCAATTTTCAGTTCAAGTCGATACTCAAAAGACTTGAGACATTACCAGCTTGTTGATCATGGTATCAGACCTGTCGTAAGTGACTGAGCGATCGGAGTCAGTCAGTCAGCGACAAGCACAGACCTTTGGAATCCAGTACGACTGGTATGGAGAAGGAAGCAGAGTGTCGCAGCGATGATAACATCTCCAGCTGCAGCGAGTGCATTCACCGTGATAGAGATGGCCTTGAGTTTACCGAGTTCCACAAAAGTCTGGTCTTGGGTGATGCTGGAAGAATGGTTAGCTCATCATCAAAAAGGGTGTCAAGCAAGCGGGGAGTAACACGGTCAAGAAGAAGAGTTGGGTCCTCAAGAAGATCTTGGTATTGAAAAGACCTCTGCAAGCCCGGAAAAGTGTCAAAGAAAAGACTTACGCGATGCCAGCATACGCTAACCAATGACATTAATTAGCATACATCCGCCACGGGTCCCGAGAGATGATATACGAACAGACGACACAACCTATTGAACTTGTAAGCGACGGAAACGAAGGAAAGCAGAGAATTGCTGACTGAATTCCGCGAGAACAAGGCTGAACTGTAATAGAGGTCAGGACGGATGTAGAGTCGAAGAGAGACAGAAAGAAGGACCAGCGGAGATGAAGATATGTATATATTTGAAGATGAAGAGAAGGATCGAGAAACCGAAACTCACGATAACACTGGTGATCCAAAAGTTCTTGTTACTAAGTCTCCAGACGCGTACAGTCAAGAAACTCTGCACCAACAGCGCCGTAAATCCCTGAAAAATCCGTGTTACAAAAGAGCAAAAGCGAAGGTAAAGTGGGATGTACGTTGAATAGCACTTCGACCTGTTGTGCATTACCAAACGTGAAACTGGTGGGACTGATGCGATGAACGTACCAATAAGCTCCTAGTGACCGACAAACTGTCAGTGGGATCCAAGCGATGCAAACAAGATACTTACCAGACAATGACAGTCAGACCCGTGGGATTGCTGAAATTGGAGACGAGGTAGACGTAGACGCAGTGGCTGATAAGGATCTGGTGGATTGTGTCAAAGATGAACACAGCGGCGACCTGGGAAAGAAAATGTCAGTTAGGATCATGATGGGCAGAGAAGGAGCCAGAATGGGTGAAGCAAAAAGTGCAAAGGAATCGGAGAATTAGAACGAGATGGAATCGTGGATCCAGACAAGGAAAGGTATGGCGAAGAAGCGACGAATGAAGACGAACCAGTAAACGGAGCGGCCAACGATCGTTGTGGTGAGTAAAGTAGTACCATGCCTGGACGCAAGATACTAGAAAGACGATTAGAAACCATAACTGGACGCGAAGAGACGAACGAGGCGGGACGCGAAATGCAGGGCCAGACCAGTGAATCGAGCGAAAAAAACGCCAAGGAATCCAGACAAAGGCCGATGAATCGAGCACCCACCTCCATGCAAGCTGAAGAGGAACGTCAAAATCAGAAATTGTAGACGAGGATAATGCAGAAAAACGCACCAAGCACCGACGATAACCCCAACAAATGCGGCACCAAATCTATAGAGACAAGTGAGCAAGAGGAATATGAAGGAAAGACGAGCCTAGGTCAGCGGCGCCAAAGGCAGACAAGGATGCGATCGGGAAGAGAAAAGTGGCCTCTGAACCCGAAAGAAAACAAGGCATTCCGAACAGGAAAATCTAGCCTCGATCTGAATGAAAGCCACGCACGTCGTGTCGAGGATAAGTCTTGGAGTTGCTGTCTCCATGATGGGCTGGCGAATACGCGAGAAGAGCAATCAAAGGCTGAGGCTGGAGCAGGAGTACGAAACCGAGGTCAAAGTACAAGAGCGAGCAAAGGTTGAAGGTATAAGCTCAAGCAAGCAGAGCCAGAGTTTAAGTATCCTTTGGAAAAGCAAAGGTCGCAGGAAGAACTCGCAGGAAGAAACGACAGGCAGAAGAAAAGGTACGACGTCCCGTGTCTATTTCATTCAAACTTTTTGAAATGGAGCCGCTCAAAATGGCAACGGATCCGCTAGAAAAGGCTATCGCGTGACGCTTCAAAGGGCGATTCAAGGACAAAAAGGCTACTGAAAGGACAAAAGTCTATCGAAAGGACAAAAGAGACGTAAAGCGCACCCTGAAGAAGCAATCGTGAACCGGAGCTAGAACCACCTGAATATGTAACAGCTCGGGTAACGACTGCCGGATATGCTGCGCTAGGAGAATTCAGTCTAAAATGCGGCAGTGGACGACGAGAGGGAATAAACCCCAGAGCTAGAGAAAGAGAATTGAACGCAGCTGAAAAAAAAAGAGCGACAAGAAGGCCGCAGAACTGACGCCAGTGATCGTCGCGAAGAAAAGATGATGACAAAAGGGTTCGAGAAATTCTGACTGACCAAACGACCAGGTACCGGTTGGCTTCTTGCGATTCAAAAACGAGTAGCAAAACTCGGTCTTGAAGTTGAAGAGACGGCGGGCTTGCAAAATAAATTTCCCGATAATTGCTTTGCGCTCCACGGCATTCGCATCGTTAGAGCCGCCAGAGCGACGCCGCCGACATGTCGTTGGCCTGTTTACGATGTCGGTGCCGCATGGATGGCTTACCTCAAAGCCATTCCTCTCGTACTTACTGACATCTTCTTCAACGCAAATATCTTTTCCGCCATTCCATTGGAATATCTCGAACTCTGTCGGGGGGAGTACAAGGTTCCGCGTCGAGAAAAGGTTCCGTTTGAGGTCGAGAAGGTCGGCAAGGTAAGCATCCGTCTAGGTCTCTCCTCGTACAGACAGTCTTCGCCTGCCTTGAGGCAATTTCCTTATTGAAATATTGAGCTCTCGAGACTTGCTCGAGAGGTGGTCTGAAAAATTGTGCGTCGAAAAAGCAGGTGTTACACGGTTCCGCCTTGAGAAAAGGTTTTGTGAAGGAGCGCGATAGGTGAAACGAGGCTGGCCTCTGTTCCTGGATTTCTGAAGCGATGAAGGATGTGATTTCCGTATGTCGCTACAGGCGTGATGCGGAAATCAGGGTGCGGAGAAAGGACTGGAGCCAATAATGAATCGCACCTCGCGTGGCTGAGGATTCTGATTCGAGGAAGACCTAGAAGTAGCCAGGAATCCGGCCAGATGGAGAGACTCGCGCGACCGGTAGGTAATGATGCATTGATGTTGTACAGTGGCGGTGGTTCGAATCCAGGTCGTCGCCTGCATTAGGATGATTATCTCATTTTTTTGGCCCAAACTTTTTCTTTCTGTGGGCTCTTTCTTCCTGTATTGAAGAGCAATCCTTTCCCTTCGAAAACTTTTCACTACAATTCCACAAACTATAAGTCCAGAACTGAACCAGCGAGAACATAAGTCTCGGTGATGCGAAGAAATTCCAAAAGTTCCAAGATTGTAAAATCGATCAAAGGGCCATTTTCGACGTTTTCGCTGTTGTAGATTCGCTATTTAGATAATATAAATCATCATCGGTCCGTTTGCGGTCTTTCCAAGGATTACATCGCCAATCCAACCTTATCGGTCAAAATCTGGTAGTCTGATCAAGCAATGTCGAGGCCAGAAATGCGAGGGAACATACCTCCAACCGAATACTGTCCCTGCGAGCTGCATCGGTATTCACGACGATGGGACTACTATGAACACCAGAACTCGAAGTAAACATCATTTCACCGTCGGTAACCTGGTCACGGTTGAGCTGATCCTTGAGATCCGGACGCGCGTTAAGCATCATCACTGCTTATGAATGAGCTGTCTGGGGTTCAAGGAGAGGAAAGAGACAGACACATTGTTATAATGTAGATGCGGCCCATGCAGAATGCGACAGTCGTCCTAGATGATCCATTTCAAAGTTCGTAAGGTAAGCCAGCGATGGACTCACCAGTCTAGAGCCGAAGGTTTGAGGATAGTGACAATAAGAAACCCAATCTGGCTAGCCAAGGCCAGGACACCGCGCGTAACAACATAGTACAGCAACTTGTGAATCACAGCATTCGTCCTAGACATGTCAGCATGGCTGTTACGCTCACACAGAGAGAAATTGACCTTTTAAATCCAGTTTTACTTCCCAAAAGTAAACGAGAAAGCATCACTGTGACAGCGACGTCGCAAAGGACAGCAAATCCATGTGCCAGTCCGGATATGATCTGATAGTTTCAATCAGAATCGAACATGATGAGCGTATGAATCGTCTACCTCGAGTGAAGGAGAAAACCTGTCCAGCATTGAAATTTGAGGCCGGGTCGTGACTCCGGACACTAGGCCAATGTTTTGATCAACGTTTTAAATGCACGAGATCTGGATCATACCAACACCGAGCACTAAAGGCAGCGCAGTGAGCTCAGATCGTCTATTGAGAAAGAAACCCACCCAGCGCTACAATGGCGAAAATCACCTATAGAGTCCAATGAGATTGGATGTAATCAGGTGGAGAAGACTGACGACAAGCCCAGTGGCAGCATAATTTCTCCTGCTTACTATTATCATGGATGAGACTAAGGAAAAACGGAGACAAGAGATCCTGACGTATGAATATGCGAGAGGCGAAGAACATCTGCACACTGTGGATTGATTAGCTAGAAACAGAGCATAATCTTGGTGTCTCACAGGAAGACAATGGTGACGGTGATATTGAGTAATATGAATGAATATCTGATGAGCCGCAGTTAGGATACCATGAATTTGGGTGAGACTGGTCCACCGACAACAAGTTCAGAGAAGCCGCGTCCACGTCGCCCCAGTGTTCGATCTGTCTTCATTGAGTTTCACCAATGAAGTCGAATTCCAGGAACCTACCGCGTAATAGGCGACAATCTCGGCACTGAGGATAAGATTCGCGAAATCCAATGCACAGAGAGTGCCGACCAGGACACGAATATGCCACGAATCCCGGTTATTGTTCGCGTAGGTCCATAACTGGCAAATGGTGACCCCGAAGAGACTTGACCACAGTGAGAATTGCGCTCCCAGAATGACGCATCAGGCTGACAAACCAGACGGAAACAAGCAGCCCTGCGCTTCCTTGCATCAGAAACTGAATGAGGAAGATAAATGAAGGTTTACGCACCCCAGAAAGGTGTACGAAGATTTTCTTGGCCAAAGGACGACATTTCTGGTGGTGAGAGTTGGGTCAGAGCGTTGCAACAGCTATTTGACTGGCTCCGAGTCAGACGGGATGATATCAGAATTAAACAGCCACGAGCTATCTTCAGACTCTGAGATAGTAGATTTCTGAGCCTTGCACGTCCACCAGCTTCAAAACATGAGATGAATTGTGGAAATTAGCCAGCGTAAGAGCAGGTGCAAAATTGAAGCGCGAGAACACGGTCGCTGACGTAATTTCTCTCGCTCGTCTAATTCTATCCTCCACGAAAATCAACGTCTATCATGCCATGTCTGGAAGACCTGTGATGCTGCGCTTCCTTCTTTTTCCTGACGACCACTGGCATGTCCCACCAACGATTAGAAAAGCTATCACAAGCTGGAACCATCGCCGCCACCATTCTCAGAGACATAGCAGATGTCACCTCCGCCTCTTATCTGCAAGCTGTTGCTAGTCTGGTAGTCTCAATCTTCGACACGGTGGAGGTCCGTTGAAAACAGTGTCACTACTTCAATCTGTGCTCATGAGCGGCGGCTTCTAGAACGTCAAAACCAACAAGGAGAAATGTGCTATCATGACTGAACGCGTCTACCAACTCGTTTGTGCTATAATAAACTGTAGCACCGACTCCCAGTCATCTATATCAGCGACTTTGCTGCACAGCATATCGACCTTGACAGTGTACGTGTTTTAACTGCTTTTTTGACCGATATGTCCGTTGAAATTTGTCAAGGACATTGCAGAAAGTTCTATCTTTCATGCGGAATCAGGTTGGTGGGAGCTTTGTCAAACGCATAACTCGTCACCTCGAAAATGCTGCACTCTTGGAGGACTGCATGTCGAGCCTTGGGCATGCAATTACAATCTTCAAGGTGAACTTGCTTGCCCAAAGTCTCGATCCTGGTTAACTCCATGCTAGGTTCAAACAGATATCATGACCGCAGCCATGATGACTGAAATGCAAGCAAATGCTACCAGACGACATCGGGAGCTGACTGCATTTATTAATGCCTCCGATGTCAGCAGTCTGACTAGGTATCCGAGTTATTTATGCACTTGCGGCTTATCTGCTAATCGCATTGAGACTAAGTAGCTCCAGTACCATTTCAATACTTCTCCCTGCCTCGCCCAAAATCTTCCATGGGCGTACTTCTCAGCTTGATCAGATGGTCACTCAGCTATGCGCCAGCTCTTCAGCTCGTCTGGCGATTCTCGGTCCCGGGGGAGTCGGAAAAAGCAGTCTGGCATTGGCTCTTCTTTATCGTTCCGAGATAATAGCCAAGTATGGTTCTCGACGCTATTGGATTGCCTGTGATTCTTGTAATTCCGCCGGCGATGTGATGGCGGTTCTTGCCGCCACCTTTGGAGTCGAGGACCATGGTGATCCCGTAAACGCCATCTTGAGACGTCTTGAGGATGCGCAGGATCCATCACTGCTAGTCTTAGATAACTTTGAGACGCCTTGGGAGGGTCCAGAGTCTCGTGTAAAGGTGGAGGACTTACTCTCGCGACTCACTGAGCTAGATCAGTTGAGACTGATAGTACGTGTGTCTCCTTGTTTTATCGACTACTTGAATCTGATTTGGGACTAGATTACGATGCGTGGTGCAGAGCGACCTGGTCAAGTCAAATGGACTCGTCCGTTCATGCGACCTCTCGAACCTCTCAGTTATGACGCCGCCCGAGAAACCTTCCTCGAGATATCAGATGTATCTGAATCCGACCCTCACCTCGACGAATTACTTGCCCTTACTGACAACCTTCCCCTTGCTGTGGCACTAATGGCCGGTGTCGCGGAATCCGAAAGTAAGCGTTGTTCAACTTCCATCGAAAATACTGACGGTTTTAGCCTGTGACGTCGTCCTGAAACGGTGGAAGAGCGAAAACACTTTACTGCTTTCAGACGGTTTCGACAAGAGATCAAACCTCGAGAAATCTATTGGCTTGTCTCTCCACTGTCCCCGAATGCTCGCCCTGCCTCATGCTAGGGACCTTCTCAGCATTCTCGCATTTTTACCAGACGGTGTCTCCGACTCTGAACTCCAAGAGATAGCTCTTCCATCTATCCAAATTGGACCATGCCGAACAACTTTATGTCGCACATCCCTTGCGTACATTAATCATGATGGTCGACTCCGAGTTTTGGCACCAATTAGAGAATATGTACTATCGACTTTGCCCCCGCTACCGACACACTTGAATTCATTACGGCGATACATATTTGGCCTGATAAACCTCTTAGACGGGTATCAGCGTACCCCTGGAATCGCTCGTAAACTGATTTCAAGTATTGGCAACATCAGTTTTACGATCCAACAAATTCTCGAGCAAAATGATACTGAAGTCAAGGATGCAGTCATGGCCGTGATAAAGCTCAGTAGGCTGTACAGCATATCAAAACTAGGGTCTTTCGATCTGCTCAAATCCCTGTCTGGACCGGTAGAGACACTGAAGGATGATTCAATTCATGGAAAATATCTCCTTGTATTGGCGTCTCAACCAGACTGCAAATCCCGAGAAGCTGCTGGGCTCCAGGCCATTGAAGCCCTTGGAAAAACTGAGGATCGTCCTGGACTGGGTGAGCGCTAAGAATCTTGTTGCCGGAATGTATTTTACATGATCTTTATAGCATTAGCATACCAGGAACATGCTATGCACCTTATCCAATTGGGTCACAATATCCGAGGCCTTCGATATGCACGATTGGCCTTTCTGCTCGCAGCCAAGTGTAACAACCTAGAAACTCAGGCTTGGGCACTTTTTCGGGCATCAGCTGCACATTTCGGTTCGGGAAACTACGCGGCGAGTTTGTATTTCGCACAGGAATGCGAGAGCAAAGCCCAACATGTGGGAAGTATCGTTTTGGAAGCGTCTAGTCTTAGCAAGCAGGCGACAGCGCTGGCAAAACTTGGCAATCTGCACCAAGCGTCTATTCTCGCAGAACAGGCTCATCAACGGATGAATATCCTGCTCATAGATGAGACGACTTTCACCTATTATCCGATTTTTACCAAATGTGGTGACATTCATGTTATCAAGACGGAATATGAAGAAGCGAGAAAGGCATTTGAGAAAGCAGCGTTGGTCACTTGGTATGGTCGGCTCTTATCTCATCTCGTCATCCTTCTTGTCGACCTTGCTGTATCTCCGCCGCCACTGGCATCGATTCGAGAGCGCATGGAAAGATATTCGCAAAACGTACCTCAACCCCTTCAACCAATCACTACAGAGATTCTCAATCTCTGCTGGGGCATGTACTTCATGCATTCAGGAGATATGGATCTGGCTGTGATGCACTGTTTAAAGAGCATCACGCCCGAGTCGGAGTGCGAGACTGTGATCCTTGCCTTTCAGGTTCTGGCGGACATAGGCCTTGCGAAGGGAGACACGGAGTTTTCGTTGCGGTATTCGGTGCTGCAGTTCGCCTTGTGTCAAAAGTCGAATGACCGACCCGGAAGATTACTTGCTCTGCGTCGGATTGGAGATGTTTTTCTCGCTAATCGCGGCGACCTTGGCAACCTTGCCGAGTGCGAAAAGACGGCCGTTGCATTATTCGAACTGGCTTTGGAAGGATTCACGACAATGGACATTCATTGTGGAAGGGCAGACTGTCTCCTTCGTTTGGGAGATATACACCAAGTTCGAGGTGACACTCTCGAAGCGAAGAGGCTTTGGACTTTGGCAAAGCCACTTTTCAAACGATCTAGTCAGGGTGAGGCGGTTGAGGCATGTATGAAGCGTCTTGCAGAGAATGATAATAGTTAAGTCGAAGCCTTTGAAATTCTTTCATTCAAACAAAGCAGCCACTGGCATGAAAAAGCAATAGATTACTTAGGTCCATCCCGACATGTCTTAAAACACCCTCCGAATCAGCATGGAATCGATGAGACGAAACAATACCCACCTTCCTAGTTACTTAATTGTCCTCCTTTTCGCTATCGGAACCGCTTGCATCATAATGGCCGTAGCGGCCTTTGGATTTCTCGATCGCTTTGAGATCCAAGGAAACATATAGCCCTCCCGCTTGGAAAAGCAAATAGTGATAGAACGGCTCGGCTCGGCCCCAAAGCCGGGGCTTAGGCTCGGCTTGAGCGGCTTAAGCTTGTTCAAAGTCCAAGCCCAAGCCCTAGGCCGTACTAGAGACGGCTTCGGCTTCAAGCCGCGGCTTGGTGGCGCAAATTGTGATAATTCTATTCTACATTGTCATCAAGTATACTATCCCAGCTAAAAGTGTCTTCAGCGGTACCACCAAGGTCCCCCTCATCCTCCTCAAGGTTTTCTTCCTCCATTTCGGCCAATTCATCATCTCCGATCACGACTTCTGCCGGAGTTCCCTGAGAGCTGGCAGGCCCGGTTCTGCATTATTTGACATGTCATGTAGGTGTTCGCCAAGGGTGTTATCCTGAGTCGATGGTTTCCGAGGAGGGGATTTGGCTCTTTTACCAGACATAGGTGAGAAGAAGAAGAGGATTGTCAGAATTTTATTTTTCGCAGTGGACAGAATCACCAAAAAATGTACAGCTGTACGGAAATATCCGGTAGTGTGACCGTCACAATGTCCTTGCCGACGGCTTGAAAATTTTTGTGCCCAAGCCTAAGCCCCCGGAAGCCGTAGAAACGGCTTGACTCGGCTCAGCTTGAATCGGCTTGAAAGGCTCGGCAGCCGGGGCTTTGACGGCTCTGAGCCGAGCCGTTCCATCACTACCTGCAAACGACACTCAAAGCGCCGTTTGACCATTTGGGATGCAACTTTGTGAGCTGACAGGTGTACGTCCAAAGAAGGGGTCACTTCTGAATCAATCCAGTCACTGCAGAATGGTATGAGCTCTCGGTGGGCACTGCGAAAGCATGATAGCTGTAGGTGCGCAACTGAAGCGTGGGAACAACATGAGCGCTGACATAATTCTCCCTGTCATCGTCTAATCCTGTCGTCCATGAATATGGGCATCTATATACCATGCCATGTCCGGAAGACCTGTGATGCTATGCATCCTTTTTTTCCCTCACGACCACTGTCATGTCCCACCAACGATTGGAGAAGTTATCGCGAACTGGAACTGCCGCCGCCGCCGTTCTCAGAAACATAGCAGAGGCCACCTCCGCCTCTTATCTGAAAGCTGTCGCCAGTGTGTCAGAGTCTATTTTCGACACTGCGGAGGTCTGTTCAGAACAGTGTCCGCTGGTTTAAGATATGCTCATGAGCGGCGGCTTCTAGAACGTCAAAACCAACAAGGAAAAATGTGCTATCATGACTGAACGCGTCTACCAACTCGTTTGTGCTGTAATAAATTGTAGCACTGATTCCCTACCAGCCTATATATCGGCGACTTTGCTCCATAGCATATCAATCTTGACAGTGTATGTGTTCCAACTGCTTATTGACCGACATATAGGCTGAAATCTGTCAAGGACATTGCAGAAAGTTTTATCCTTCATGCGGAATCAGGTCGGTGGGAGCTTTGTCAAACGGATAACTCGTCACCTCGAAAATGCTGCCCTCTTGGAGGAATGCATGTCGAGCCTTGGCCATGCAGTCACAATCTTCAAGGTGAAATTGTTCTTGCCCATAAGTCTTGATTTTGGCTGACTGCATTCGAGGTTCAAACAGCTATCATGACTGCAGCTATGATGGCTGAAATGCAAGCAACTGCTGCCAAACGACACCGGGAGCTGATAGCATTTATTAATGTATCTGATGCTAGTAGTCTGACAAGGTAACTTAAGTTATCTCTGCACTTGCAGCTTATCTACTAACTCCATTGATATTATTAGCTCTAGTACTATTTCAATACTTCTCCCTGCATCGCCCAAAATCTTCCATGGCCGTAATTCACAGCTTGATCAGATGGTCGCTCAGCTATGCGCCAGCTCTTCAGCTCGTCTGGCGATTCTTGGGCCTGGTGGAATCGGGAAAAGCAGTCTGACATTGGCTCTTCTTTATCATTCGGAGATAATAGCCAAGTATGGTTCTCGACGCTATTGGATTGGCTGTGATTCTTGTAATTCCGCCGGCGATGTGATGGCGGTTCTTGCCGCCACCTTTGGAGTCGAGGACCATGGTGATCCCGTAAATGCCATCCTGAGACGTCTTGAGGACGCGCAGGATCCATCACTGCTAGTCCTAGATAACTTTGAGACACCTTGGGAGGGTCCAGAGTCTCGTGCAAAGGTGGAGGACTTGCTCTCGCGACTCACTGAGCTAGATCAGTTGAATCTGATAGTACGTATGTCTCCTTGTTTTATCAACTACCTCTGATTTGGACTAGATCACGATGCGTGGTGCAGAGCGACCTGGTCAAGTCAAATGGACTCGTCCGTTCATGCGACCTCTCGAACCTCTCAGTTATGACGCCGCCCGAGAAACCTTCCTCGAGATATCAGGTGTATCTGAATCCGACCCTCATCTTGACGAATTACTTGCCCTTACCGATAATCTCCCCCTTGCTGTGGCACTAATGGCCGGTGTCGCGGAATCCGAAAGTAAGCGTTGTCCAACTTTCATCGAAAATACTGACGGTTTTAGCCTGTGACGTCGTCCTGAAACGGTGGAAGAGCGAGAACACTTTACTGCTTTCAGACGGTTTCGACAAGAGATCAAACCTCGAGAAATCTATTGGCCTGTCTCTCCACTGTCCCCGAATGCTCGCCCTGTCTCATGCTAGGGACCTTCTCAGCATTCTCGCATTTTTACCAGACGGTATCTCCGACTCTGAACTCCAAAAGATAGCTCTTCCGTCTATCCAAATTGGACCGTGCCGAACAACTTTATGTCGCACATCCCTTGCGTACATTAATCATGATGGTCGACTCCGAGTTTTGGCACCTATCAGAGAATATATACTATCGACTTTGCCCCCGCTCCCGACACACTTGAATTCATTACGGCGATACATATTTAGCCTGACAAGCCTCTTAGACGGGTATCAGCGTACCCCTGGAATCGCTCGTAAACTGATTTCAAGTATTGGGAACATCAGTTTTACAATCCAACACATTCTCGAGCAAAATGATACCGAAGTCAAGGATGCAGTCAACGCCGTGATACATCTCAGTAGGATGTACAGCGTTTCAAAATTAGGGTCTTTCGATCTGCTCAACTCCCTGTCTGGACCGGTAGAGACACTGAAGGATGATGAAATTCGCGGAAAATATATTCTTGCATTGGCGTCCCAATCAGACTGCACATCCCCAGAAGCTGTTGGACTCCAGGCCATTGAAGTCCTTGAAAAAACCGATGATCGTCCTGGACTGGGTGAGCGCTCAGAATGTTGTTTCCAGAATGTTTTCTCAATGGATCTTTATAGCGATGGCATATGAGGAACAAGCTATGCACTTTATCCAATTGGGTCACAATATCCGAGGCCTTCAATATGCACGGTTGGCCTTTCTGCTCGCAGCCAAGTGTAACAACCTAGAAACTCAGGCTTGGGCACTTTTTCGAGCATCAGCTGCACATTTCGGTTCGGGAAACTACGCGGCGAGTTTGTATTTCGCACAGGAATGCGAGAGCAAAGCCCAACATGTGGGAAGTATCATTTTAGAAGCGTCTAGTCTTAGCAAGCAGGCGACAGCGCTGGCAAAACTTGGCAATCTGCACCAAGCGTCTATTCTCGCAGAACAGGCTCATCAGCGGATGAATATCCTGCTCATAGATGAGACGACTTTCACCTATTATCCGATTTTTACCAAACGTGGTGACATTCATGTTATCAAGACGGAATATGAAGAAGCGAGAAAGGCATTCGAGAAAGCAGCGTTGATCACTTGGTATGGTCGGCTCTTATCTCATCTCGTCATCCTTCTTGTCGACCTTGCTATATCTCCGCCGCCACTGGCATCGATTCGAGAGCGCATGGAAAGATATTCGCAAAACGTACCTCGACCCCTTCAACCAATCGCTACAGAGATTCTCAATCTCTGCTGGGGCATGTACTTCTTGCATTCAGGAGATATGGATCTGGCTGTGATGCACTGTTTGAAGAGCATCACGCCCGAGTCAGAGTGCGAGACTGTGATCCTTGCCTTTCAGGTTCTGGCGGACATAGGCCTTGCGAAGGGAGACACGGAGTTTTCGTTGCGGTATTCGGTGCTGCAGTTCGCCTTGTGTCAAAAGTCGAATGACCGACCCGGAAGATTACTTGCTCTGCGTCGGATTGGAGATGTTTTTCTCGCTAATCGCGGCGACCTTGGCAACCTTGCCGAGCGCGAGAAGACGGCCGTTGCATTATTCGAGCTGGCTTTGGAAGGATTCACGACAATGGACATTCATCGTGGAAGGGCAGACTGTCTCCTTCGTTTGGGAGATATACACCAAGTTCGAGGTGACACTCTCGAAGCGAAGAGGCTTTGGACTCTGGCAAAGCCACTTTTCAAACGATCTAGTCAGGGTGAGGCGGTTCAGGTATGTATAAAGCGTCTTGCAGAGAATGATATTAGATAAGTTAAAGGCTTTGAAATTCATTTAAGCCTCTGGCATGAAAAAGCAATAGATTACGTCTATCCCGAGATGTCTTGAAAACACCGTCAGCATCGGATCGATGAGACTAAACAATACCCACTTCCTCAGTTAATTGACCTCCTTTTCGCTATTGGAACTGCTTGCATCATAATGGCCGTAGCGACCTTTGGATCTCTCAATCACTGCAAGGTCCAACGAAGCATAGAGCCCTCCAGCTTGGAAAACCTGCAAATCACGCTCAAAACGCCGTTTGGCCTTTCGAGATACAACTTTGTGAGCTGAAAGGTGTAATGTCCGAAGGCAGGGTCGCTTCTGAACCATTCCGGTCACTGCAGAAAGGTGTGAGCTCTTGGTGGGAATCGAGAAGCTCGCATAGCTGTCATTGTTCCAAGTCGTAATGGAAAGGTGAGCGAGGTTTGGGAATATAGCGTCGGTTTGAAGAAGCCTAGGGAGTTTGAATTCCGACCCCATAATTATCAGCTTTGTGAGTCCAGGTGCGGATTCAAAAAGCGGAGCGATCTCCTTGGTAGTGAGCCGGTCGAATATAACGCTAGAATCGTCAAGAATGCTGAGAGTGCTGATGGGACATGCATTGCGGCGAATCAAACTCGCAGCAGCATCGAATTCTTCTCGAAATCCACCGACATTCATCTCTTCCAACATTGGGACCTCCAGGAAGTTGAATACAGGGCCGTCTGAAGACTGCGAATTTGAGAGTCCGCAGCTGTGGCATCCGTATAGTCGCCCCGGGATTGCCATCATCCAATAAGACGAAGGAACAATCGACGAGGTTCGGCATCATACGCAGAAAAGATGCGACCTCATTCACCGGACAGTCTTCGGAGATGGAGAGGTTTTGGATTTGATGCCAAGGCAGGCGAAGCTTTGGTAGCACCTCTTTCGAGCGGATTTGAAGAGTCTGAAGGTTTGGGGCGGCTTCAAACCAGCTCATGGGTACATCAAGATTTTGCAATTGCCGCAAGTGCAATCGACGCAACTGGGGCACTGAGCCTTTGAAGAGTGCTTTCTCGAGGTCCGTGTATAAATTCTGGGGTAGGAGTCTAAACATGACTCGGACCAGCGGTGTGAATGAGGTGCTAATAGGCGGATGAACTCCTTCTGGAGATGATGAGGGGCAAGATCACCGAGACGGATGGTCAGCGGCGCATCTTTTGAATGATCCAGAATGAACCGAACAGACTCAAGAAGGTTGATGGATTTCGAACATGAGAAATGGAGATGTTGGACCAAAATATCGAGTGCGAGGTGATGACGGTTCTCCAGTGGCGACAAACCGACATGAATGGCCAAAGGCCTTCTTTGTGGTTCAGGGTGACCTCGGTCACGGATTCGACGTACATTCCAACGCGGGACCATTGGAGAATTTCGAATATCACGTCGGAAGGGAGACGTCGTACTGGAGACATGATGGTTCGGTGCGCTGCTCTAGCGTCAAGCAATTGAGCATGCTCTTTGCATGCAGCCTTCAATGAGGCCTTGAACCGCACAATTTCTGATAGACCTTGAGAATATCATTGTCTATCGCGTCAAAAATGTCCTCCAATGCGACTGCTTCGACGGCAGAAGGCGGCTCATTCGTCGCAAAAAGGCGTTTCGCCAGGCGGGAATTGGTGCTTTTCCGCCCCATGCTATGGAATATTCAGTCTTTGCAACCTTCCAAAGGAATCCAGATACCTAGATACAAGAATGTCGCGTTTTTCACAGCTGGGTGGTCGCAGTTGGAGTTGAAGAGACCGGTCACATCACGTCACGCGTTTCAAGCATACATACCAAGCTAACCCTCACCCAACCCTCACCGTGACAATGATAAGTATTCCCAATTGCTTCCCCATCGTAGTACTCCTCACTGCTTCTGAATTACCAGAAGGCTTAATTTCGCATCATCCACCGTTGTATCGTCGCCTCTCCTGCTTTCAAGCCAATCCCACCAGAACTTTTTCGTCGCTGCAGGCACATTCCCGAGTAGTCATAGACGCGTCCTAGAACCGGTAAGCCATCTTGGATTCAGTGCTGCAATGATTCGTGTCGATTGGGGACTCGACAGAACGAATTCGGTACAGGAGAATGCTTGGTGGCCCTCCTTCATTGTTCTAGCTCTCATCTCAATCCCTGCACGTCGCTGCCTTTTCGTGGTGGATTATCGCATCGTTGACTGTGGCACACCCGGCACCTGGTTCATGATTGAATTGAACAACCCAGCATGAGTCAATGAGTGCGATCATGGTGTAGCCTGCATCGCGGTGAAGCTTTGGTTCGAATCCAGGTTGTCGCCTGGATTTCACGAATCTTTTTTAATACAGAAAGCTTCAACAATCCAAGTTGGACGACAATCGGGACTTGCAGTGTCGAGAAACGATCTTGAGTGTACAATAATTATTGTATCATATCAAAGGAACTGAATGAGAAAACATGGCACCGGTGTTAGAAATCCTATATTATGAACACTAAGCTGCTTTAGAGACACCAGCCGTTCTGCCATGTGGTTAGAAAATAGGATATTGCATGGCATTGATACTCACGGCAATCGGACAATCCCCCCACCGTCTTCCCGTACCCGGACCACGGACGTACCCTGGTTGAATTCAGCTGTAGAAACAATAGCATGATGGAGTAGTACGTACGTCAGCTAAACGTGAAGTCCCAATAGCTACACCGTAGGTTGGCTTTCCACCTTGCTGAGCTGACCAATAGAAAACACGAGTCCCAAGCGGGAAGATTTCTGCTTGCAGAGACGAGTCATGCGACTGTGGTTGGCCTTGGATCACCTTCGGCGATAGTGAAGGTGTTGCGAAACCTAGTGGGAAAGGGATTTTTGGGCCGGCCTGTGGATGGTGTGACGCAACAATGGAGCTGGTTTCCGAGCTGGTTTCCGAGTCAGTTTCGCCATAACTGCTTGGGCTATCTGGACGGTATGAGGTAGCACCTTGAGTTGAAGATTCAGCCTGAACAGTGAAGACTCCTGAAGAGGAAGAGAATAGACAACTGACCATTGGATTGCTTCAAGAGTTCTACCAATTGCTCGTGCGAAGGAACCAGTTGCTGATTGCGAAGAGACCTGCGGAGGTCCCGAGCAAAGGATTCATCCCATACAACGTCAGCAGAGTGCTGCTCTTTGCCTGTTCCAGAGAGCCTTTGAACGATCTGGGCAGCTGTTGGCCGCTCCTTGGCATTTGCTTTCCAGCAATCTTCAATCAATTTCCACATATCGTCATCCAAATCGACTACGTTTGGTCGACTAGGACGCTCACCACGGATTATTTTCAACGACACGGCCATGTCGTTGTGAAATTCGTGGAAAGGAACCTTCCCTGTGAAGACCTATTGAAATGTTGATACTGCTGGTCCATCCAGATTGGAGTTGACTGACCTCGTAGCAGACGCATCCAAAAGCAAATACATCGCCATTGAAACTGTTTGGTTCTCCGTTCAATATCTCGGGAGATTGCCATCGTGCTGTTCCACCACGCTGAACTGATGATGCAGACGTCCAATACGGAATCTCAGAGCTGGCGATAGACGATAATCCAAAGTCCATGAGACAAGCCCGATACGAGGGTGTAATCAGGATGTTAAGCTGAGGTTCGGTCCAGATACGAACAAGATATTGATAAAGTGCGCACCCCTTTGAGATCACCGTGAACAATAGACGCATTGTGTAGATATTCCATCCCAACAGCGATATCTAATATCTAATGTCGTAGGGTGAGCTGAAACATCATTGGCAGATAGACATTGACCGACCAAAGAGCAACGATTGACCGAGGCAGCAGGACAATCTCTGAGAAAATGGACGATGTTACCATTGTCCATCCAAGGAGAGACTAGACAAAGCCGGGTTTCTTCGCTGTCTAGGTAGTAAATACCATAGAGGGGAAGCACATTCGGATGCGATAATTGACTCCAGAGGATGGCTTCGGAGTAAAAAGCCTGCGGACGTGCTATGAGTTACATAATAAGGCGATCAGGAAAGTCTGACCTTGATAAATCGCTGCATATCGTCGTTGCGAAAAACCCTGGGCACCTTGACCGAGACGTTTTGACCCCTCAAGATGCCGCGCCAGATATCACCAAAGGCTCCTGCGGCCACCGCATGAGAACCAGACTTTGTGAGTCCGGCCAACCCCAAGAGCTCAGGATGGCAGCCAGATTTCTTGGAAAGTCGGACCAATGCCGCCGTAAACTCGGTTCTGGTGCGCGCAGGCAGCTCAGTCCAATCTATGAGCTAGAACAAGCACATTATCAGTTCAATCTGAATAGGACAAAACCGGGCCAGACCTCGTGAAGCAAATTCAGCAAATGCTGAGCCTCGGCGCCACTTTGCGACACGAACCTTCGATAGGTTTCTTTTTCCTTCAATATAACTCGAATTTGAGCTATGATTGATATTCTATCGAGCTGAAGGATTCCGGTGAGCTTTGCGACATCTAAAGCACACTGGGTCGTCGTCAGCATATTGATATTATAGAGCAGGAAATGCGACATACTTCAGGAAGAGAAGAGATCCACTGCAGCATTTCTTCGGTCCGGGACGCATAAGCAGCCAAGGTCGCAATCACATCGAGTGGTCGCATCTCCGGTCCACACCGGGCTTCGACATGGGATGTATATTGAATCCAGTAAGGAAGGGCCTGCTCAGCGTTCAATATTCGATCGCTGAAATCAAAAAGACAGAGGATCGGACTCACCAGAGGTATCATAGAGCTATTCGAGAAATTCGTATCCCGCTCTAGCAATCCCAAGACCGTCTTTCGTCCACAAAGCCACGAACGAGGATATTCGAAAGCGAGTTCTGGAGGAAGCTCGCGAATAGCTCTCGACAGCACATCCCCTACATGCCGGATTGATTTACCGGGTACCGACTCGGATAATGACATGGCCTGGGCGAAATCTCGTGAGTGAGAGGGAAAAGGCGAAAATGGCAGTAGCGTGCCAAGTTTTGCGATAAGGAAGCAAATATCTTTAACCAGAGAGAGTGACGATGTAGGGGCTTGCATGGCGGTGATCCAGATGAATGCCCAGAGTTTCGTCTGAAATCCACTAGCGACGTCCGAGATGCTCTCCAAGGATCGAGATTTTCGGCAATTGCTCAGACCCCTCAGCTTCTCCCAATCTCTGCGCTCTTTGAACCGGGATGTATATTCGAGAAGCCCTTGCCTGGCTGCAACCGAGTCACTGTCGCGGAAGCGTCCGAGGAGCCATTGATCATGGTTGTCTTGACAAGAGTATTCCTCGGGCTGCTGTTCCACAAACTCGACGAGCGAGCTGACACGGTCGTTTCCTGTCAATTCTGTGAAAACTATCCACAGAATAACCGGCCAAATAGGGTGATCAGAGTTCCAATTTGAAGGTTCAGTAAACGTTACGGTTGTGTAGCCAATCTTCAGCTCAGACATGGAGATTTATCTACAGTAATCCTTGGTTGAGGACAGGATTTCACGTACTTGGTTGGCTTGCGTTGTGAACAAGCTGGGGAAAAGCCCTTGACCTGCAATATTAAGCCACATGATTTGACAGCGCCTTCCCTGCTATATGTTGGATTGACACTGTATGACAGAGGATAAGTCGGAGAGTCACATTGGATGTCACACTCTCAAAGGTTGCTTTCACTTGTGATAATGCATTGAAAAAAATGCTACAATGACCCTCTCTCATACTATTACTGACCGCCGTTCTCCATCCAGTCCCTTCGTAGTTCCGAATTCAACCAAAATGCAGTGACAACAGATTCTTCCCATGACCGCAAATTTACTTCTCAATCTTGATATGTGGATAGACCTGGCTTCACAGCAGCCAAAAACACATCCCATTGCCTCCGAAAATGCCTTACGAGTCCACCGCCATAGTATTATGCGTCACTATATGAAGCTCTGGTTTCGGCCCATCGACAATCCATTGGAAAGTATACCGTCCCGCCTTTGAATATTGGTTTCCGTACATGTTGGGTCGAAGAGTACAAGGAGGTATGTCGGTCGGTACTAGGATGCTGGTTGACGATGTCTGAGTCGAGGTAGAGGAAGTAAGAATATGTGAACTGAATGAGAGATTCAAGACTGACCCGTAAAAGCACAGCCCAGCGCTCTACTAAATCCTTATGAAGTCCGCACTGGACGAGAATATATTCCTTGGATCGTCGATGGAATCCAGACCACTAGAAACCTAATGAGAAACGAGATCAAGAACAAAGAACAAAGAACAAAGAAAAGGTCGAACAGAGAGGAAGCAACCGGATAGCTGGAGGATATAGAAAGATGTAGAAGGGAGAGGAGAACATACCGAGACGAGGTGTACCGCATTGCACCGACTAGGCTCCGAACCCCGCAGAATACACTGTCCGTCGCGCTTTAGAATGGTCTTGAAATGGAGACGAGAAGAAGCACGAGCGCGCTGAGAAGAAGATGGAGCTTCGATAGCGGTGCAGCTGACTCTAGGAGATCTGAGGTTGACCATAGCATCCACCAAGTTGACCATAGGATGAGGAACCAGGGCGCTGTCGTCGGTAGGTTGGAAATAATATGCCATTCCTTCGTCAACGTCGTCTGTGTCGGACAAATCCTTCCAATGCGCAGAATCTTCCTTTAGCTGAACCGCAGAATGCCTTTCCTTGACCTGAGAAGCAACATCAGCATTGCCCTGACCCGCAAAGCCCTCCTTGACAGCATAATCTGGCTCTTTTGTCTGAATGACCCCCTACGGCCCAGGATACACGAAGCCGCGAATTTAAGGAATTTTGCGCCCCGATATGGAACGACACAGCGCTGGATGACGAAGAGTGGGAGCTGAAGGTGGAAGGAATGGCTCTGGCTCAGAATTAGGACCAAGCAACCGAGGTCTGGCTGAATTTCCGTCGGAGAGGTTGAAGACTGGGACATGGCCACGAATTTCCAGAGGGTTCAGAGAGGGCCATAAATGTCCTTGAGTGGGCTTTCCATCTGACCGTCGAAGACAAGAAGAATAGAATATTTTTTCTCACAACCCCAATTGGCAATCCCTCTGTCTCGAACAATCATGGTGTATTCACTCTTTTGCATGGGCAACCCTTTGCTCGACGTGCAGGTCACCAATGGCGAAGCGCTGCTTGCCAAATACGACCTCAAGGCCAATGATGCCATCCTCGCCGAGGCAAAACATCAACCAATGTGCGCAGGCCATCGATTGACGTCGCGCTGATATTTATTTATTATAGCTACGACGAGATCGTCAAGGATTACAAAGTAACCTATGTCGCTGGTGGAGCTGCTCAAAACGCTGCTCGAGGTGCCGCGGTACGATTTCAATCTCTTCTGGACCGATTCTAATCGATTTGATTTCCAGTACGTCCTTCCCCCAAATTCAGTCGTTTACACGGGCTGTGTCGGCGATGACGCTCTCGCAGAGCAGCTCAAAGCAGCTAACAAACGCGAAGGTCTCGATGAGGTCTACCAAGTCCTCAAAGGCGGCAAAACGGGCGCTTGTGCTGTGGTTATCACTGGCCATCATCGGTCTTTGGTTACCGATCTTCAATGCGCCGAGAAATTCGACCAAGCGCATTTGTCGTCTCCACAGGTCGCACCCTTGATCGAGGAAGCCAAAGTCTTTTACATCGAGGGTTATTTCCTTACACATGGGACTGCCAGTGCGTTGGAATTGAGTCAAAAGGCTTCAACTGCTGGAAAGGTGCGTCTGTATCGATTTCTTCTCTCTCAAGTCATCATTAATGGGTTACAGGTCTTCGTGATGAACTTCTCCGCCCCCTTCATCCCGCAATTCTTCAACGAACAAGTCCAAAAAATCATTCCCCACTGTGATGTTATCATCGCCAACGAATCCGAGGGAGAAGCCTGGGCTAGCGCAAACGGAATACCCAATCCGAAAGATCTTGCTGCTGTCGCTAAAGCCATTGCAATTCTCCCAAAATCCAACCCTTCGAGACCGCGTGTCGTCATATTGACGTGTGGAGCTGAATCAACTGTGGTGGTTTCGTCTGATAAACCAGACGATGCAAAAGTGTATCCTGTGGTCGCCTTGTCCAACGCGGAGATTATCGATACCAATGGAGCCGGAGATGCTTTTGCCGGCGGATTCCTTGGTGCTCATGTTGCTGGGAAGACTTTGGACGAGTGTATCGAGGCGGGACACAAGCTCGGCAGAATGTGTGTACAGCAGGTTCGTGTTTTTCTTTGCTTTTTCTTGCTTCTTCTTTGCTGTTTTCGTGTTCCCTCTCGCTATGAATTTCGTCGTGCTCAATGTCTGTTCGATAGGTCGGACCGCAGTATCAGTGGCCCAAGGTCCAGGTTTTGTAAATTAGCATGTAAAGACAGTACTCTCAACAGTGCGTCTCATCGAGCCATACAAATTGTATGTATTAGAATCGTAGACTCGATGACCTTCAGTGTTTCTAGTTGGACCGTGTGATCTCGGAGAATTAAACCAGCAAGGCCGCCGGGTGTCATCAAGAAGTCACAGCCTCATGATCATTGCTTGATTTCGAAATCACATTCACGTCGCGTCGCGTCAGGTCGTCGGTTGGAAGAAATTTATTCTCCCAGGCGAGAGCAGCGATGCCAAATTAGGCAGACAGTGATAGAAATAGAACAGACAAAATAATTTTCTGCTCGGATCAAAAATGATCTAAACCATGAGGCTGCGCGTGGCCTCGTTGGTCGTTGACGACAGCGCCCGAACGCGATGGCCCATCCATCACCCCGGATTTGAACCATATGGCCGCAAAGAGTGGCCGCCATGTTTTTCGGGAGCTGAAGACACGTCCAATTATCGAGCTTCGCGTCGAAGGCGTCTCGAACCCTCTTGACGCAGCTAATCAGAGCATCTTTTAGAGCACCAATAATGACGGAATCGGGCAACTTTAGAGAGAGAACCAACTAGCCAGCCATAATATAATTGTGGATAATACGTCGTAAATTAATATTTTAACTGCCAAAGGGGCCGTTGATCTGCCAAGATCGAATCAGGGCAGTGAATCACTGTCGTCTCTTCACATTATCACATGGGACACCACATGGACCAACACATGGGATATCAGCAGTCCGTGCAGTTCTGTCGGACTCTTTAGGCAGATTACTCGGGATCATTAAACAGCTTCAAGCTAATTACAGCCACCGGAAAGTCCCGTTCTTTGTCGGGATTCAAGTTCTCCTTTGGTTCACAATGGTGTCGCATCGTACAATGGCCCCAAATAGGCGACGAAAGCCTCGATGTCGGACCCTCGATACGCGACGGAGAGGTCGTGGCTTGGCCTATATAAACTGAGGGATTTTCTGTTGTTTTTCGCGCTCTGTTCCCCCCGCATTCTCTCGGTTGATTATTGAATCAACTCGACCTGCTTGATCATCTAAATCTCTCATCTTATTCTCCGACTCTCTGCTTTATTGTCCAACACTTTATTCTTCACGTTCTTAACGAATTAAATCATGGACACTGAGGTGAGTTTCATTTTTTTTTCAGCTCGATTATCGCGTCTCTGACGCGTCATTTTCTAGTATATCGATACCTCTTTCCTAGGACATGGGATGATTGTCCCCCGTCGCGATTCCATCGTCGCGCCAATCCCACGGCGTCTCATCTCTGTCCCTTTGCTCGAATCCAAATTCAATCCTGCGGAGGGAATTTTCGAGGCGCATCACCAGGGAGTCTTCGACGGTCCACCGGGAATTTTCAACGTCGGTCGCGGTCAAGGTACCTTTGACGCTGGTTTTCAACAAGGTACCTTCGACTACGATGCACATCCAGGTACCTTGGACCCCGCCGATCGCCAAGGGCTCTTTGACCCCCAATGGAACTTCAACAATCGTGCCATTGACGCGTCCCGAGTCAGCTCTGCCGTGTCGCCCTTATCTCCTCGCCTCATCGAGCCCGAGGATACTTTCATCAGATGGGAGCATTCAGAGTTCAATCCAATGCATGCTTTGGCGAACTGGGATGGTTTTGCAAGCACCCATACTACGACCGATTGGGGGAACCTTGGACACGTCGACACGCCTCGATACTCTTCTCCTATCTCGGAGGATGAATTTTTGGATGAGGAGGATGAAGATTGGGACGAGGAGGATTGGGACGAGGAGGAGAATGATGAGAACAGTTTCAACGATGATAATTTTTCCAACACCGAGAATTCATTCAACGACTCCAACTTTGCCGCCTTCGAGAATCGGATTCCCGGTCCCGAAAATCGAGGCAATCGCGCCCCATTCACCGTACTCATGGAAGACGTGAGCGTCGACCAGATCCTGGACGACTTGCACTTTACTTTCATGCAACACGACTTCACGACTCTGATCGAGGAGCACGACGCCATAATGCATCGCTTGCATCTAACCGCCGTACAAGCAGACCGCGAAGCTCTCGAATTCCTCCATGCGACTTCTCACTCCGTCGCCGCATGGATTCTAGATGCTATGGATGACATGGACAGGGAAGATCTCGAGGCGATGGGGATTGAACAAGACCGGATAGCGAGGAAGAGCGTCGAGATCTTGGATATGCAGCTTCGGGACGTTATAACTCGTGAAGGATCTACAGATCTCAGGAATACCGCCTGGCAAGCTTTGCTCGACGCTGCAAAGCACAACGGTCACACTGCTCAGCCCGTATTCACTCGTCCAGACTTTGACGACGCCACACTTACTGCACATGACTTGCTCGAACACATCATGGTCGAACCTACCACTTCCATTTGAACTTGAAAGAAGAATCAAGACACCTTTTACGAACAATGCGAGCATCTACAGTCCCACAGTTTATAACGAGAACCCATAGCTTGTTCTTGAGTAGTAATTTATAATATAACTGCATTTGAAAACTTCCTTGAGACCAATATCATCTTAACTCAGCAATATCGGCTCTCTCAGTCTCAACTCATGCATTTCAATACTACTTACAAAGTTGTAGTCTCGTCGACATTCAAAATCAACGTAACAAAGAACAATACAACTTCGACCAAGCTATCTGCTTCGAGATCTACATACTAGTCAGCCACAATTCAAGTAGATCAAGGAAAGACGACGTACATTCATTAACAGTATGCGCCCCAAAATGCATCTTGTTCGTCTCCCCAAGATCCAAATGTCCATATCTGAATATATGTTCTGCAAGTTTCCAATAGTGGCTCGTATCTATCGCAAGATCAACATGATAAGCTATCGATACAGAGCGACATACCAGTATTTCCCGAAGGCATACCAGGCGCCACAGTAATCTTATCCTCCTCGAGATCGAAACCCCGACGAGAATTATACGTCGCCTTGATCGTCCCAGTCAGCAATCGCCACGGACTAGCTTCTTCTCCTGTAATAGGCGTAACAGGCGCTGGTTCCAATTCGGCATTATATGTCTTTAGGTCGAGTTTCCCGTAGCCTGGGTCAGTCGTGATCTCGTTTCCAAATGCAGTATATGTTAGATTGAATTTGGATGCGAGAGACTTGAGGAGCGCGGTATCATGGGCTTTGACGTCGGCGATGGAACTAGATTGTACATCAGAATCGACCAGAGATCCAAGCAAAACAGAAGGCGAACCTAAGAGAAGAAACACGGTGGTTCACCACAGCCGTTGCGCTTTCAGGTAATGCATTGCTCTTAACTCCCCCTGAAATCAGATCGATAGCTTGGGTTGTTCCAGCGAGACTTTTGAGAATCGGATCTTGGAAGACTGTCTTTTCGACCTCTCGCATGGCTCTTTTCGAATGTTGGGAGCGTATAATGGCTTTGCGCAGCTTTTTGGGGACATCGGGGGCGTATTTTGCGTAACATTGAAGGGTGCCGTAGATGATGGTATCGTGAGTCTGTCTTTATCAGAATCGAGGCTATGATGGACAGAGGAAAACCCACCAATTTGACCTCGTAGGGATTGTTCTCGAATTCGACGAGCATGCGAGCAAGCATTCCGATGCTCTGAAGAAGATATGAGCCCTGGAAGATGAACAGGACGAGCAAGTACCGTGTGTTTTGGCGGAACACTGGAATGGCCTCCGGGAGACGATATTTCGATATGGGTATCTGAGAAATGTTCAGCAAGGTCGACGGAAAACGACGGACCATACTCATAGCTCCCTTCTCAGCAATTCCAGGAAGAGCAAAAGTACGTCCGTATTGCTTGACAATTCCACCAGGAGCTCCTTCATCCATGATGAATGCAAATGCATTTTCGCCGTAGGTCTCGAGTAGGGCGACCGCTAATTCTGTAGCCCCCTTATGTATACCCAAAGTCAACGAGGAATAGATAAGAAAGCGGTTCGAGACGCACATATCTCCCACCCGCCTCTTCATCAAACCCAAATGCGAGAACTATCGTTCGAGAAGGCTTGAACCCTTTCTCGAGCAATATCTCGATTGCGCTCAGTATGCCTATCAATCCGCTCTTGTCGTCCGCTGATCCACGACCCCATATTCGCTTCCCATCGAAATGGCCAGAGTATGGCGGATGAGTCCATTCGTTGACTGTACCAGGATGGACGGGGACGACGTCTGATTTAATTGCACGTTAGCAAAAGAAAAGGTCACGCCATAATGCAGGAATTACCTTGATGAGCAGCCATAAGCACCGGCTTCAACGACGCGTCAGAGCCCGTCCATTCGTATAACAATCCCCAGGTATTGACTTTGTTCAGCGATAATGTCGAATGCCTATCTCGTATGAGCTCCAAATTTCATGCGGAATTAAGTAGTGCTCCCTTACACCAAGGGAAAAGAAGTAGCCAGGTATTCGTGAAACGGCGCAAAGGCTTCCCAGCGTGGGTCAACGCCAACTGGGTCCATTCTGTCGTAGGATTCCGTGCTTGTGAAGCCATAATTGTCAGTATGAAGGAGAAACAAAAGAGGTCAGCGTACGGGATTCGAACAGCTCCAGCTAGCCATTCAATAGCTCGACTCTGAAACTCTGGCGTCGCAATGCTCTCGTTCAATGCTGCCCATATCTCGGATTTGGGTGCTAGAACATCTGCCTGAGGGCATGAATGTTGTTCGTTGGAGCTCCATGAATGCTGGCCGTGGAACCTCGCTGAATGACGTCCATAACACGAACCTGGATAGACGAATCTATGGGTCGCGAAGACGATTCCAGCGAGGACGAATCCTGCAAGAATGAGAGCATGAGGGCGTTTCCGCCCTGTTGGCGGTAACAGAGGATATTTCTGTTTCTCATTCGACAATGACATGGAGGTCGGAGCGGAGATACTCAGAGTCAGATAGCGATAAGATAAGGGCTCACTTTCACCTCGATCAAAACCACCATGGCGCTTTGCAAGACTTTGCAGCGTGTTGCGCTCTTGACTTATCTCCCCGTCTATTGTCTATATTCTTGGAATGGCCAGCAGCAATTTACCTGCTCTTCTTCGGTACATCTCCAAAAAAGCTCGTTGAAATTTTTCCTCATTCAACCTGCGACCATCTCTGCCAGTACAGTAATCTCCTTATATCTCCATCATAGTCAAGCTCACTGTTCTCAATAGAATCATGGGTGAATAATTTCACCATGGACCCCTACACCGTACACGATCCAGACCTGTCAGTTCACCCAGGATGATGGCTCATGATGGAAAAAAGTTGGCTTGGCCAGGCGGTGCAGCTGCAGTCAAATCAGCCAGTTGCGATTCTCCAGTTCGTCAATGGCCTCGATTTGTCGTCTTTCATTGTTTCTCCTCGCGGGGCCTGGGCAGACAACATTCTCGATATCCCGATTATTGCTCGGCGATATTCTTTATGAATAAAGCCCTTGGTGAACGACGTCAGCTATTCGACAATGCGAAATACTTTGATGTTGACGCGTCCGACAAGCTTTGCCGGCCGCTTGGTTGAAACGTACGTCTCATGTATGACACACAGAACGACGAGACTGAATGTGAATACAGACTGCTACTGATCCTCTCCTCACCGACACAAAGCTACGTCGACAATGTGAACCGTGAAAGGCAAACAGTCGCAAGCCGCGACGACTCCACTTCGTTGCAGTCAGACGTGCAAACGTCAGGTTCTCCAACCATTTACCGGCTGCAGTGGTTCGAATAGAATGCTTTCATCCCAGCGAAGATTGTTTTTCTCTATTTAGGTCAGTCAAATTTTACCCGTCTTCAAATTTCACGACAGTCTGAACGTGTTTGATATCCAGACATCAATGCCACATAGCCGGAGGTATGCTGAAATGTGGATCGGCAGGCGGGAGGGAAGGACATAAAAGGAAATCCAACTTGGATCCGCTGTTCCGCAGTCAGGTCGCGCAGTGATCCGACTGATGCTCTTCGTTCGAACAAGCACTGAAATGAACTGACCCGCAGCTTGCGTCAAGAGTCGCTACCAACGATGATTAGTCGCCGCTCGAGATCACTGCGTCTCCGCTGCGGCATTTTTACGGTCTCGAGACATGCCAGGGCTGAAGGACACTGCATAGAGGGTGAGCCTCTTGTTTAAATACTCTGACATTCTCAATATCAAGGTCATCTCGCTTTTCTCTCTGCCTCAAATCTACTCATTTTTAATGCTTCTAGCGACCTCTCTCGTTGTTTTAGCCTTGCGATTCGCTGTCGTGAATGCTCAAGACCCTTCTTCATTCGATTGGACTGCTGTAGGACTTTCTGTCGCCCAGTTATGCGTCTGATCCTCATTCTTTAGCTTAATCCTTCGACTGCCCTGTCCTGGGTCGACTGCTACACTGGGCTCCAATGCACGCGACTCCAGGTACAATCCCCTTTTATTCCCTTGAAAATGTTCGTTGAATGATATTTCAGGTTCCTCTGAACTATTCTGAACCCACTGGGTCTACTGCCGCAATCGCTGTCATCAGGTTACCTTCCAAGTTGGCTCCCTCGGATGAAAACTACCGTGGACCTGTCCTCTTCAACCCTGGAGGTTGGTACTTGTCTGTCGAGCAGTATGAAATCGCTGACAATTTGCATTAGGACCAGGTGGAAGCGGCGTTGATGAGCTGGTTGCAAGCGGCCCAGCTCTGGCGTCCATCATTGGCTCTCAATTCGACCTAGTCAGCTTCGACCCACGAGGTTTGCTCATCTCTGTCCTCTTCTTCTTCGTCTATTGACATTGTTTTGCAAACAAGGGATCGGTCGTTCGACACCTCTGGCTGATTTCTTGACTTCAGAGTTGGCCAAGGCGTTTTGGGACTACTCTTCCAACTTCAATGTTATCAACCACACCTTGTCTACCTCCAGTATCCCTCGCTTGTGGGCACAATCTCAAGTCCTTGGTCACCTGGCTCAGAAGGTCGACACTGGAATTTTGTCCCACATTACGACCGATAATGTTGCTCATGATATGTTGAGCATCGTGGAAGCGCATAATGAAACACAACTCCAGTACTGGGGTGTCTCATACGGATCAGTTCTGGGCTCTACTTTCGCAACTTTGTTCCCTGTACGATTTTCCTTCAGCTTTGTTTTTTTGATCTCTAATCGCCATTGGCAGGACAAAGTCGGGCGTCTGATCATCGACGGTGTTCTGGACATGGACGCGTATTTTTCTGGTGAGCAATCTCTTGATTTCCCCGCTGACCGTGACTGACTTTCCGACAGGCCGCTGGGAGGCCGAATTGGCTGACACGGACAAAGTCCTCCAGGTTTTCTTCGATAGTTGCTTTGCCGCAGGCCAATCTGCATGCCCCTTCTATGCATCTTCCTCTTCGCAAATCCAACAGAATATGAATGCACTCCTTGACTCTCTTGCGGCTCAGCCAGTCCCAGTTCATTTTGAACCCACCAATAGCTATGGGATAGTCGATGGTACGTGTTTAATTTGTCTTTCCGAGGCATCGTTTGAGATTTTTCAATAGGTGCAACGCTCAAATTCGCCATCAAGCAAGGTAAAGCTGACTTTCTCTCTTCTCTATACATTGCTGATGCGTAACAAGCTTTGTACAGTCCCTATAGCGCTTTCCCGGTTCTCGCCGACGGGTTAGCTGACTTGGCCGTTGGAAATGGAACCACCATACTTGGCATGGTTTCTTCTTTCACTCGCCCGCCTACTTGCAACGAAACCGAGGATATCACCTTTGACTCGGAAATTGCGGTATCCTGTGGAGACTTTGTCAAGATTGAGGACACTCCGGCAGAATTGCAGACGTACTATGAGAGCATCCAAAATGTCTCGATTTTCGCGGATGTCTTGCTGCCCCAGAGGGTCGTTTGCAGGTAAGCTTTTTCTACTCGACTTTGTGGAATTGTCCTGATTTTGCAATCTCAGTGGCTGGCAAATCCATACCGATAGTTTCAAAGGTAAGCTCAGCTTCTCGCTTTAATCCGTCTGGCTGAGACATCATCGTTCAGGTCCTACTGGCGGTAATACGAGCTTCCCTTTGCTTGTCATTGGAAACACTGCAGGTATGCATGTTTCCTTCACGGCGCTCGACTGTTCTCATATTCCGCTTTGCAGATCCGGTTACACCTCTCAGAGCGTGCGTTGAATCCCGACTTTTGTCTTTTTTTCCCTGTTAACCGTCAATCCAGCGCTGTCAAGACATCCTCGGGATTCAACAACTCGGTCGTTTTGGTACAAGATGGCGCTGGAGTAGGTTTAAGCCTTGGATGCCATCTACTTATACTGACGAATTCATCTTCAGCATACGTCCCTTGCGGCCAATTCCCTCTGCACTGCGGGCTACATTGCCGCATACTTTGCCAATGGAACCTTGCCTGCAAATGGAACTGTTTGCCCTATCGAGGACAAACTGTTTGGGTCGTCTTTCAAACTCTCAGCTCGCTCTTTCCTGGGTGCTGGATTGAAGAAGAAGTATGCCCGAAAGATGTCGTCGTGGCTCTAACGGTACGATATATTAGCTAGCTTTGGTGCGATAGACGGCTTGGCCTTGATATACTGAATATAATTACTTGATTAAAATTTAACCGTTGGTCCCAGTTAACGTGACCTCTTCATTTGTTCGCAGCCACCATGCTTCACCTTGACAGCCAGGCGACAGAACGCTACCCTACAGCAACCTCTTCTTTGATTTGTCCATGACATGAATCTTCCAAAGACCTAAGGCCTTTTCAAGCAGAAATAGCCATTTCCGCCCTCAAACCTTTTCCTGATAGGACCGGCAACTCGTTTGTTCTCGAGGTCATGAAGGGTACGTTCTACGCAGCTTTATTATTCTGGATACTACTATTCAATTGTAGACTAGAGAAGCTTCATTTTTTCGAGATTTGGGACGATGCCAGCCTGGCCCTTCAACCGTCCGGTATCAGGAATTCCGGTGTAACCTGTGGCTCTCATCCAAGCTTCCGTATCCTGGGTCCCTGGATGGATGCTCCTTATCCAGTCCATATCCTTCTCTATCATATCGTCGCCGTAAAGAGTATACCACATCGTGAAGTTCTGCCGTACAGTGGTCGAACCGTCACCGCGCTTTCCTTCATATGCCATTGGGGCATCTGAATCGATGAAATAGGACCACCATTCGTCAACGGGAAGACGAAGATGTACAGCAGGGAACCCAGTGACGCGGGTGAAGGTCTCGACCAGGGTGTCCCAGTTGATCATGTCGCTGGCGACCTTTAGGTCTTCAGCGGAGCTCTTGGAGCGGTTATCAAAGATCCAGCGAGCCCAGAATCCAATGTCCGTCAGAGTGATCATGGGGACATGACCATCGCCAAGCGTCGAGGCAAAAACACGAGTTCCGTCTGCTCGAACATTGAAGGGACCGAGGAAGGGAGACTGGTGGAGAAAAGTCAGCGAAGAGCTCAAAGTTCACATGGTATGTTTACCTCTAACATTTCCATGTATACTCCAGTGTTGAGAGAAGTCCAAGAGAGCTCCGTGTCGCTGGCAATGCTCGGTTGTGATTTCAAAAACTCTGTAACCCGGCCCTTTGCGTTGAGATGCTCGACCTGGTATTTGGGATTATAGCCTGCTTTAGTCTGCAAGATTTCGGTCAGTCTTTGTTTGATTAAAGACTTTCTTGGTGCTAACCTTGGGGATATAGGAAAGGCTACTCCAGACATAGTGTCTTACACTCGGTGTCCGTTTCGCAATCTCAAAGATTTTGACGCCAGCATACATTTCTCGGGCTCCTCCTACGGTAAAGGTGTCTGAAGAGAGTTTGCCTGTGTGATCACAGTCTAGATTCTATACTGACCTGTGTTAACATATGCGCCATAGACGCCGTCGAAAGCCCTTGCGACAGCAGTAAAGTCTTCGAATGAACCTGTTCGATTCCTTGATTAGCGCCATTTCTTTTTTGCTGGACAATTATTGGCACGAACCTTGGACACATTCGACACCTTTCACAGCGAGCTCTTTTGCTCGACTTCCAGAAATGTCTCGCGTCAAGGCGCGGACACGATAAGATGATGGTTCACCGTCCTTTGAGGCCAGCAAACCGTCGATAACAGCCATTCCTTGGGCACCAGTTGCTCCGATAACAAGAATGAGCTTGGTGGATGTTGCAGTCGACATTTGCAAGAGTGGTAGTAAGGTTTGGAGGAATTCTGTACTATATATTTTCATTGAATATCAATTGCTTTTGTACTCTTTAGAAAAAATGGGCTTTGTAAAGGCATCTCGGACTCTCGGTCGAGTTTACCCATACCCGAAGTTCTTGGCGCTGCCCGATTAACGTGACCTTTTCATTTGTTCGCAGCCACAATTTCCTGCTAAAGGGTATGGATGGACACCATGAAGCTCAAAACCCCAGGAGGGATTATGAGGACATTTGAATCTACACTTCAGAAATAGTAGAGAGTATGAGAATACTTATCGTTGTTATCACTAGTACTGTCAGTGATCTGGCGGCTTGAGTCACTGACAGTCCGAAACAAGTCCGAGAGGCTTAGATAAGGTTTGGAAATGGTACTTGAGCAGAACAATATGTGGTTCTGATGGCATAGCCATAGCCAGAACAGATTAAAAAAATCAGAGTACTTCCATTGTAATATAGAGCAGGAATGTTGCAAGAATGAGCTGTGGCGCTATAGCACGTGACGGTAAAAAAAAACCATACAATTTGGGGTCCGCCGTCCGGAGGGGGTAAGGTATTTTACCCGGTAAATAACGGTAAATAACCGGTCAAAAACGTCAAAAACCCCATGTAACTGTTTTCGCGCAACCCTAAGTGCTTCACCTTGTCAGCCAGGCGACAGACCGCTTCTGTCCATGACATGAATATATCTTCTTTCCGAGCAGAAATAGCCATTTCCACCCTCAAACCTTTTCCTGATACGATCAACTCGTTTGTTCTCGAGGTCATGAAGGGTACGTTCTACACAGCTTTATTATTCTGGATACATTAATCTGATTACTATTCAATTGTAGACTAGAGAAGTTTCATTTTTTCGAGATTTGGGACGACGCCCGACTGGCCCTTCAACGGTCCTGTATCAGGAATTCCGGTGTAACCTGTGGCTCTCATCCAAGCTTCCGTATCCTGGGTCCCTGGATGGATGCTCCTTATCCAGTCCATATCCCTCTCTATCATATCGTCGCCATAAAGGGCATACCACATTGTATAGTTCTGCCTTACAGTCGTCGAACCGTCACCGCGCTTTGCTTCATATGCCATTGGGGCATCTGAATCGATGAAATAGGACCACCATTCGTCGACGGGAAGACGAAGATGTACAGCAGGGAAACCAGTGACGCGGGTGAAGGTCTCGACCAGGGTGTCCCAGTTGATCATATCACTGGCAACCTTTAGGTCTTCAGCGGAGGTCTTGGAGCGGTTATCGAAGATCCAGCGAGCCCAGAATCCGATGTCTGTCAGAGTCATCATGGAGACATGACCATCGCCGAGCGTCGAGGCAAAGACACGAGTTCCGTCTGCTCGAACGTTGAATGGACCGAGGAAGGGAGCCTGGTGGAAAAGTCAGCGAAGAGCCTGAAATCCAAAAGGTATGTTTACCTCTAGCATTTCCATGTATACTCCAGTATTAACAGCAGTCCAGGAGAGCTCCGTGTCGCTGACAATGCTCGGTTGTGACTTCAAAAACTCTGTAACCCGGCCTTTGGCGTTGAGATGCTCGACCTGGTATTTGGGATTGTAACCTGCTTTGGTCTGGAGCATTTGGTCAGTCTTTTGTTCGATTGGAGAGTTTCTGGGGGCTAACTTTGGGGATATAGGGAAGGCTACTCCAGACATAGTGTCTTACACTCGGTGTCCGTTTCGCAATCTCAAAGATTTTGACGCCAGCATACATTTCTCGAGCTTCTCCTACGGTAAAGGTGTCTGTGAAGAGAGTCAGCCCGTGTGAGCAGTCTATATTCCATATTGACCTGTGTTAACATATGCCCCATAGACGCCGTCAAAAGCCCTTGCGACAGCGGCAAAGTCTTCGAACGAACCTATTCAATTCCCCGATTAGCGCCATGTCTTTTCGCTGGACAATTCATCACGAACCTTGGACACATTCGACACCTTTCGCAGCGAGCTCTTTTGCTCGACTTCCAGAAATGTCTCGCGTCAAGGCGCGGACACGATAATGCGATGGTTCACCATCTTTCGAGGCCAGCAGACCGTCGATGACAGCCATTCCTTGGGCACCAGTTGCTCCGATAACAAGAATGAGCTTAGTGGATGTTGCAGTCGACATTTGCAAGAGTTGTAAGGTTTGGAGGAATTCTGTATGTATCTTTCATGGAACATCAATTGCTTTTGTACTCTTCAGAAGGAATGGGCTTTGTAAAAGCGTCTCGCTCGCCGAGTTTACCCATACCAGGTGCGATGACGATGATTCGGTCATAGGACCATTTCCACCATGGTGCTCTGTGTCATTATGACAGGCAGCTCTGTATTGCAATTGGTGAGACGACGAAAGGATGGGCACAAAAAGCTTCACGAATCACAGCTGCTTACTGCTTGCCTCGGGCACGTGATGAGGCCGTGATGAGGCCGGCTGAGCTCAACACAACTGGCATTGCACATTGCGCTTCGGTTTCTTCCTTGCTTCTTGCTTATTTGAATTTCTATTCCTTGTCAGAAATCATCACCTCTAGCAGATCCTTGCAAAATCCCAGTGGTCACATGACTTCCTTAACTTGATCAAAACCGTCACTTGCATTTTTTGTAATTGGTTCACTACCAGAAGGATAACTAGCCCTACCAATAAGTCAGCTAAGGTTTGATTGTTCAACCTTGGCGTCCTGAGCTCACCAAAATTCAGAAAATCATACCCATGGATCCCGCTAAAATCCTCTCGGTCGAGCTTTTGACTGAGATCCTCTGGCAATGTGTCCTTGACCAAAGTTGGAGGGCTTTTGACCAGTATCCCGACGAAGAAGACGACTTGACTGATCGTTCAGACGCAGGTCTGGCACCACAACGTCCGTGTCGTTTGGCTCCTTGGACCTTCGCACAGGTTTCAAAATGGTGGAGACGGGTCGCGCTCGCCAATCCGAAATTATGGACATTCATCTCCATCACCGAAAATAGCTCACGTCATTTCTATCAAGGCTATCGGGACTCTGACGCTTCCAAAAGGGAGGGGGAGAGCAGTATACTCAGAGCGAAGGATCAGTGCTTGGCCCTCCAGCTTGAGCGCTCTAGAACACAACCTTTGGTTGTGAAACTTGATGGGTCCTTGAAGAGCCTGTTATGTACCTCGCCAGGTTTTCAGCAGTTGCTCGCCTCCTCGCACCGTTGGAAACACCTTCTTTATGCGCTGGCAGGCAGTAGCTCCATTGCCCTAGTGTACGAGGTGGATAAGCACTTGGCAGAACTCCCAGTTCTGGAATACCTTCGCATATCTCCGAGTCAGTTTAACAAGTTGATCGCTATACCACCCCATTTTATCACGAAAGCTCCGAAATTACACTCGTACCAACTCGAAATCCACAATCCTAACGAGCTACCCAACCCGCATTGGGCTCAAATCACAACTCTCGACACCAGCGTCACGGGCTCTTTTCCTTACCTACTAGAAATTCTAGGCCAGATGGCGAGGCTTCATACATTGAAGCTACGGTTCGAATGTGACCCATGTTACATGTTCAGCAGGCTACTGGCACTCCCCGCTCCTCTCCTTCTTTCGACGATACGCTCCCTCACCATACGCGCTAGCTGGGATTCAAGTGATCTCGCATTCGCGGCTCCATTCCAAACATTTACGGTACCGGCGCTCGAGTCGCTGGTCCTCGAAGATCCGGGCTGGAGGTCATATACCGTTCTCCCTATCAACGACTTGCGAAACATGTTGAAAAGAGGCGGCACGAATCTCAAACACCTTCGTTTGGACACTTTCAAACTGCCCGAGTCCAATTTCGAACATTGGAAGTTATTTCTCGCGGAAGTAGTGTCCCTGGAGAAATTGGAATTAGTAGGAGTGGCCTCGGGAGCTATTCGAATGTTTGCTTTGGAGATACAGAAAAGGGATGTGGTTCCTGCACTCCGTGAACTGACGCTCGTGAAGGACTCAGATTGGAGACTCGGAACAGTGAATGTGGCGTCTGATGTTCAACGTTTAAGAGCGGCGAGACCACACCTCCTTGTCGATTCTTCTTGGTGGTCAGTTTCTCCTTACTTTACTCAAACCACGCTCAATGTTCCCAACAGAATGATGCTGCAATCGACAGTCTACCGAAATCGCGCTCTCGCTGATCCATCTGTATCACAACACATTTCAAAAACAATTTGTCTTTTTCTCCATGTCCAGTATCAGCGACCCATCCATCACTCTCTCAAGCCCAGAGGGAGTCAAAAGTGAGGCTGAGCCTTCGACTCGCATGCGTCAAACTTGCAATGATTTTCTTCTTGGCCTTTGTTCCCTCGTTTTCCCTCCAAATTCAACTCCTTCTTCCCTTCGCATAACTAGTAAACTAGCCACTGTCGTATTGTGTTTGCTAGTTTTGAATTCCATCCTTGCCATCGGCTCAGACAATTCGACTTGCCGTCGAATGGCATGGGCAACTTTGGAGAAAACGTGACCGTAATGCCTTTTTTCAGCTCCTCCATGTCCGCTTCACCCGATCTCGTTTCGAAAATCCGACCTGGGACATGGATATCCAGAACGTTCAACCGCTTAGAGCACGAAGACGTGTCGTTGGTGTCGTTGGTGCCAATGCAGAACTGGGACATGGGCTGGAATGAATCAATGATGATGAAATTGCGACCGAGGACCGGATGGGCCTGAGGCTGAAGAGATGCTCTTTCCTTCCTCTTTGCTGGGATTTTCTTTTGCTTCCTCATTTGCAACCTCGAGTGGAGCCGGAGTCAGGTTTACTCGCAGGCGTCTCTGCTGGTGCGCCGCTCGTCTTTTCTGCCATATTCTGGTTCTAACATCTCTACAGAATAATCAGATCAGCGTCATCGGACCTTGAGGCGACCTCTCTGGATGCGCAGAAAAATAGAGAAAAATGCTGGCTCGCTCAACCTCTGGCCGGACGTTTTCGGTTCCTCCGCAGAATAGGTCCTCCTCCTCACCCTTGCTGTCAAATTGGGTGGTTCAAGCGAGCTCAATCTCTTGTTGAACCACACCGTCCACACGTCGACGGTCCCAGCGCCTCCAATATGCCCGACGTTAGGCGCCGAGAAAGTCTACTTTGCGACTCTCATCTTCGTGCGACGTTCCTCGACTAGACAAAATGATAACAGGTCCATGATGGAAGCGCGAAAAGGACGTTGGCATGCGGTAGCAGTCATTGTGCAAGGTAAGCCACATGCAAAACATCCGAGACAACGAGACTGACGAGGCAAATATAGACCGGTCTTCCTTCTCCGACAAATTCCATTTCAATACGCTACTCCCATTGTCGTGCTTGTCGAGGGACTTTTAGCCGTTAGCAGGCCAGTTTACGAGATTTGAAGGATAACAGTGGAGAATACTTATAGCCCTCGGTGAGATATTTTGTCCTATGCTGGACTGTTGAATGACGTTGATTGTGTGAAGAATGTCTATCAGTCCCACGTTTTGGCCAAAAATTGGTTGGCGGTCTCAAGATGCCGAGGTCCAAAAAGGTACTGTATATCCCTTGGTAGTCGCCTAAGATTCGACATGCTGATTATCCAAGCTGGGCACCTCTAGGACCCATATAGAGCCTGTCTATTGGAACCTATCTTTGGTGCCGGCCCAGATGTTCATTACGTTGACTCCAACATTATTCATCGTCTCAGTTCAGGGCAGGCACACTCCCCGTCGGTGAGTGCGCCGGTCCCGTCGCTGGAAGCACAGCAGGCTGGGGAAAGGTCCAAGCCTTCGCTATATAAAAGAGCCTTGCGACCTTCAAATTTACTCCCAAATCATGCTTCTCTTCCAACAACAGCTCTATCCATTCATCGCATTTGTATTAGCACTGAAAGGTGCAACAGCAGCTTTCGTCTCGCGTCCTGACCTTGTCCCGGTTCCATGGAACATTTCATACTTGGCCAATGGGGCGAAACTGGCTGACGCACAGGTGTTCATGGCCCCTCTGATCCTCGGCATGATGATATTCGACAACAATGGGGAGCTCATCTACTTGAACAACGACAACTTGGGGATCACAGGCACCAATTTCCGTCCACAGATCTTTGAAGGCCGGGATTATCTCACTCTCTGGTCGTTTGACGCACCTGTGTCACTGGAGACACCGGGAGCGGGGGAACTCGGCGGAAACCTTCCAGGGAGGGTTTACATGTTGGATCACGATTATTCAGTGGCATTCAACCTGACTGCCAAAAATACGAGTAATCTTCATGAAGTGAGTTTGCACTGATTCTTGACATACAAAGTTTGACCGCTTTTGCCAGTTCCGTATCAATCCCGATGGAAAGGCAGAGATCACTATGTACAAGACAATCAATGGAGTCGATACGACTGGTGTCCTCGTCGATGGGCTCACGAATTCGACTATCGTCGATGCCTGTTTCCAAGAAGTCGACATTAGAACTCAGGATTCTTCATTCCAGTTTTGCTGCTTCGATGGCGGTGTAACTTTGGCCGAATCGTTTTTGCCTCTTTCTGGGGCTCCGAACGCCACGAATCCATGGGACTATTGTCATGTAAGTCTCTTGCATCTCTGGAAGAATCACGTTGAATATGGTGTTTCAGATGAACTCTGTCGAGAAAGATGCTCTGGACAACTATCTCATGAGCTCTAGACACACTCATACGATCTACTACATTGACGGGAGATCTGGAAAGATCCTGTGGCGTCTCGGTGGGAAAAACTCGACATTCACCGGAGATGGTACCAACTTTTCATGGCAGCATCACGCTCGATGGGTCGGCGAAGTCAAGTCCACTGCTGCTGATATCAAAACAGCCAATTCGCGAACCCGAATTCTCAGTCTTTTCGATGATGAGGCTGCATCAGATTCCTTGGAAGACAGTAACCAAAGTCGTGGTCTTGTTATTCAGCTCGATTTCACCAAGAAAGTCGCTACCATCGTCCAACAATACATCAACCCGGGTGGCGAGATCCTGTTAGCGACCAGCCAGGGAAGCAATCAATTGCTGCAAGACTCGTCATTCGTCGATTCCACCAATGTTCTTGTTGGATACGGAGCTGTAACAGCATTTGCAGAGTATGATAAGAATGGTACCGCCCTTCGTGTCGTGCACTACGGTATCCCGGCAGCTCCATTCGCTGCGAGTTACCGGATTTTCAAAAGCTCCTGGATCGGCACACCAACGACAGCTCCAGACTTAGCCATTCAGGATGGAATAGCCTATGTTAGCTGGAATGGCGCGACAGAGGTCAAAAAATGGTCTTTCGTCCAAGGAGACTCTCCAAAGTCTCTCAACAATGCAACGACTGTCAAACGAGCTGGTTTCGAGACATCGATAACTCTTGGATCGTTCAAAGTGGTCCAAGCTATCGCTCTTGATGTCAGCGGGAAGGTGTTGGCAAAGAGTGCCATGCTGGATTCCAGCGGGAATAGTCTAGGCGGTGAGGTCAACGGAACTCGATTCACAGATTGACAGTGCCTTTAATCTTTGCAGTACTAGTTTGCGTGAACCTTATTCAACCATGAATACAACATTACATGTTCGCTACAGCTCCAGATACGCTACATTCCAATACATAGTAATAATCACAAGGAGTCTGATGATGTTCTACAAATGCTAAGAGTCTGATACTGCAAAAAGAAGGAAATGTTCTATGGCTGCCGAAGGGCATTAATGTGAGATAATGGGAGGATGTGCGCGTATCATCGCTATAAAGGGATGTATGCGGAAAGGAGCAGCACATTCGGATCCAGCACTTGGTCAAGTTCAAGGCCCGTTTGAGAGGCGATGCTAAAGAGAACAGATGAATACTCGAGGCGGGATAATGGTCAAGAGGAACTCACGTTTTAGGCCTGTGCATAATAGCTGGAACCGCTTATTCGGTCGAGCATCACGACACTTGACTCGCTTGTGCCATGAAATGCATTCTGCAGCGAGCTAGGTGGGTTAGGCATATATGAATGAATACACGGGAAGACTTTACGCACCTGTTCATTCTCTTTCAGAAGTCGCCCTTTCTCTGTAACAAATTGTCTCTGATATTTTGGAGTGCAGAATAATCGACAAGATACGACACGATGTTGCTGTTCAGACACATGCGAGAGTGGTCACCGTCTGTGGGGGCATCAACACTTGCATCTAGATAGCAAACAGAACTCACTGGTCAAGTCGCGATACGGTAACAGGCGGAGAACCCTACCGCATCATCGACGAGTTCGGCCATCGCTACAGTCAAAGCAGTTGTACTGTTGAATGATGTCAGCCTTCGACAATAGTTGGATGGGTGAGCATACCGTTTGGGAGCACATTGAGCGCAAATCCTCATTCTAACTTGAAGCATCCAGCTTAAGCTTCGCGATGCGCCCCGACAGAACTGGAAAATGTTGAGCTTGAAAGCAAACGCGAAAGCGAGAGCCTCACGTAACATTCTGGTCTCGAGGAAAGGCGAGCCCATTGCAGCTTAGATATGTCTCTAGGCGGTGCTGGAAGATGATAATAATTGGCTCGTGCAGCGCGCCATATATGTCGGGACCTAGTGCTTGGCAACAGCATGTAGAATGTTGAGCAGAATTGGGATAGCTTGTATAGGTCGCAATCTGGGTCCGAAGGCATCAGCCAGCCTCAGAAAGAAACAAACCTCGCCAAGGACATCCGGAACCAAATCTACTAAAACATGACTCTCAGGTTGGTCGCCCATCGTTCTGAAGGTTCCGAAGATTTAATGAATATTATGCGATGAGAAGGAGAGCTACCCCAAGTCGTTTATCTTTCTGTGTCTCGTTCGCCGAAAGAGACATCATACTTATGTGGGACCTCAGGATGAAAACGGTGTCAGCGGTTCTGGGCAAGACGCTGGTGTTCATTATCGAAACAATATTGACGGATTTAGCGTGGCGAGCAGGCCAGAGAGCAGAGAATGAACCCCTTCAGTGTTGGCGAAGGATAACGACAGTTGAACCACGTGAGCCTGATGTTCGATGCAGCGATGCTCCAGTTCAAAATTAAGTACTTCGCCCAGTGTCGACCGACTTCATTATTGAAATGAAGGAATCGGCAATGCGGGTGGACCAACCTCCAAAACAAGCGAATCTTATTACGGTAGATGAGACAGATGACTATTTTAATTCGAATCAATCGACCGAGTCGAACCAACGACCAGGTGCTGACTAACGACAGTCGCCACATACGTCACGCATAAGCACTAAGAGTCAGTTCGGTAGACAAACCCGGTTTGGTTTCGGGTTTCGGTTTGGGTTTTGGGTCACGTTCTCGCTCAATTAGGAAGGTGAAGCTTTGCAGGTTTCTCGTTCTGGTTCCTTCAGTCGTCACTTGTAACGTCGAACCCCGTCAAAAACAATGTTGGAATATCATCTAGTATGTGTACCAGAGACATGTATATAGCCTGTCAACTAGGATTTTAATGCTGTAGCCAAGCTGTAGAACCCTTTAGGCTTTCAGTCGCTTCAAAATTCAAATTGTCTGTTTTCTGACTGTTGAATACTGTCACCCTGATTTCGGGGCTGAGGTCATTCATTCAGCCTCATGAAATGGTGCAGCTTTGCCTCAGGTAACCGATAGGTTGCACTGAAATCACAATCTATCTCCAGCTCTCGCCCATTAAGTATCATCTCATACCTCAAGCCGTGGACACATGGGAAAACAAAACCTGATAGGAAATCACAAAACCTGCGACCAGTTGCTTTAAAGCGAGCCAAAGGCGTCCAAGAGGCAAAATGGTTGAAAATGGCTCTTGTCGGTGAAGCGGTCCCGTGACGAGGGGCAACTCGTTCTGAGGCTCCAGGTCACTTTGAAGCCTCGGAAAATAGCCGATATCTATATAACAACTGCCTCCAAATGAATGAATCATTTTGAATATTTTAAAAGGTGATAAAAGACCACTAGGAGAGTTATCTGCTCGTGGGAACTGACTTGATGGCCGTAACCTTACCTTCCTAATTGAGCGAGAACGTGACCCAAAACCCAAACCGAAACCCGAAACCAAACCGGGTTTGTCTACCGAACTGACTCTAAGGTTACACGCAAGAGCCCAGGAGTCGCCTTTCCTTCCGTTGCAGCCGTCCTTTTGGATTTTTTTTTGGGCATCTTGGCTTCATCTCCTTTTCTCAAAAACCGAGCAAGTCAGCGCTCGCTAAGCCAGCAACAAAAAATACCCCAGCTATAGAAGGCACAGGTCCGCCTCGACTTCCAACTTGAACAATATCGGTAAGGAATTTTTTTGACAGGCAGAATTGAAATGCTTACCACCAGCAGTCACCATAAGATTTACCGTCGATGGCAGCCGATAATACCGTTGCCCTTGGTTTCACTGCACAATCCTCAGTCGAAATTCTCACCGAGATCTTCTGGCAATGTGTAATGGATGAAGGCTGGGGTGACATCGACAGAAACCTCGACGATGGACGTAGTCCCCGCGATAGACGCACGCTGAGGGTACCAGATCAGTGTCGTTTGTCCCCATGGAACTTTGCACAAACCTGCCAACGCTGGCGCCAGATTACGCTCAGCAATTCCAAGCTATGGTCATTCATCTCCATTACCAGTCGCATGTGCCATCACTGGCTCGATAGGGACGAAATCCCATCGGTATTGACTTCTTTGGAGGCCGCGACCATATTCGCGGATAAGGATGCAAACTTGGCGCTACAAGTTCAGCGTTCGGGATCGTTCCCGTTGACCCTCAAAATCGAGGGAGCTCTCACCAACGTGTTGTCCACCGCACCTGGGTTCCAAATGCTTCTCGCCTCCTCCATACGATGGAAACATCTGAAATATGGAGTCAATAATGAAAGTGAAGCAGGATTACTTACCCACATGGACATGAATCTGTTAGGACTTCCTATTCTGGAGTCTCTCCATCTCTCCCGATGGCCGTCCTTTAGTGAGCTTGTCGTGCCATCTCAGCTTTTGACGCCCAACCTGCGTTATATCGATGGCGTCATTCCGAATGAACCACATAATCTCTATCCAATCGATTGGGGACAAATCACCAAGTTCCATGACGATATCTCCGAAAATATGGCCCTCCTCGTCGATTATATCCGGATCATGCCGCAAATCGAGGAATTGAACCTCGAATTCTACAGCGATGCCAGAGGCTGGGACTGGGAGGCATCGGATCCGCTTTTACTTCCGTATTTGCACACTTTGTCATTGACATCGTACGGATTTTTAAACAAGGACAGAGCGAACCAGGGGTTCGAAACGCCAATCAAGCTTTTCATCGTACCAGCACTCAAATCGTTGGAACTCGTTGGTGATTTGGACATGGAATCCATCCGTATCGAAGATCTTCGACTTTTGCTTCAGCGGGGGCGAACTTCGCTCAAGAAGCTTCGTCTGGTTTCCCTCACGCTACCAGACTTGGACCTCGAGTGCATGAGGCTCCTCGGAAGCCTCGATACCCTGGAATTGGTGGATATCCGTATTGATGATGCTCAAAAGTTGATGTCGCAGCTTATACAAGGCGAACTGAGTGCGCTGCGCAAGCTAACGCTTGTATCTCGCCATTCCATCTGGCCCCAGCTGCCATCGACCGACAGTATTTCGACGTTGAAGATGGGTAGGCCGAAGATCTTCATCGATACATACTGGGACTTTTCGCAAGAACTTCGGTCAGCCCAACTTAAGCTGCCTCTAGTGGAGTACCCGGTTAAACCTGAAAAAAGTGGATGTTGAGCGTACATGATCATAATTTGCATATCAGCACACGTTACAGTTATGCCCTTTTCTCCGCTTACTTCCTTCACTGCGTTCTTTCTGCACTGTGTCCTCAATCTCGTAACGTTTTCATCTCTCCAACTCTTTACTTTAGTTCATACAACGTGTCTTTTAGAATAACAAGCTTCAGAACTTCAGCCGTTTAATTTGTGGCGCAAGCTCATTTAAACCCCCCAGCTTAAGCGGCTGATTAAATGGCGGTTCATCACACAGTGTGGTACGTATTGTAGTATTCCGTGGATAGAAAATCAAATTTAAACCGGCTTAAACCGGAGTTTGAGCCGGATGCTTTGGTAGAGGCTCGAGCTTAAGCCGACCAAACCTTTCTGTGGAATTCACAGTCCTAGGTCTCACTTGCATTGCTGATCCATGTTGCAATGTTCGAAGACCTTCGATGCTTGCTTTTTTTATTTCTCAAACATACTCATCTTTATCTATTCCCCGTAAAAGTACCTGTGTTATTCGGATGTCATCTCAATCTTTTACGACAATGAAATATCTTGTAATACGGAAAGATATGTATCTGATCAGTTTCAAGCATACGGTAATCTCCATAGACGTGCAGAAGTGTCTAGAATTAACAATACCCCGAAGCACTCTTCTAGCATGAAGGTCAGAATCGTCGAAGGATCCAGTGAAGGTGGAAGCATGAGTTGACTGCCTGAAGAACCGTTTGCCAACGATCTCAAGTGAAACAATGTCAATACCAGTTGGCCTTCATCCGACCCTTGTTCCGTAACAATGACCGTCTCCCCAGAGCGCGAAGGTACCATGGCCAGCCTGCCATCCCTATATGGGTTGATTACTACAGTGTCGGTGTGAACAAGATCCGGTGGTGAGCCAATATTGTTCTCATATTGCCAGAAAGTGATCTCCTGATAGTCTTTTTGTTGGAATGCCAAGGTGCGACCAACAAATGTCGGTAATGTGCGACCCTCTGGGGAGCTTCCACGGGCAAGTCGGACGATTGCATTGTCAGGCAAGGAAGTGTCGTTCAAAAGCACCTCAGTGGGACAGCGGATAATGTATCGAGGCGACCAAGGATCAAAAAGTATATAGAAGGTGTCGGAAGCCAGTTGAATATCGACATCATAGTCGCTCTAGAGAACATTTTCAGTTGGATTTTGATATTTACAGAAAGAAAAGACACACGGTCGCTAGAACATCGGTATGAAAAACCTTCACAGTTCCCGATGTCAGCTGAATAGCGACAATGTCGAGTTTTTTATCCTCCGTTGAGCGTTTGGTGTATACAAAGAGCTTCGAGCTCAATCCAAATGCTATTCCACTCTCTAAGGGAGGACCTGGCGGTAGAAAAGAACGTAGATTGTTCATTCGAGCCGTTTGGAAATCGGAAGAATACTCCAATGAGACAATTTGTGTCTCGGTTGCAGCTTGGGTATCGAGGCTCCCAATTGCGAGAAGGCATTGCTGCTGGTCGACATACGTGGCTAACAAAGCATGCTTGGAATCGGTATTCAATGGCGGTGCGGTGCATAAAACAGCACCTGTGACCGAGTCAAGGCAAGAAAGAGTACCATATCTTGGACCTGCAAGGTAAAATCTGACCAGAACCAGCGGTGTTGCAGGGACGATGAAAAGGATGGTGAATTCATCCTGGAGAGAGACGGATGTTGCTGGTCCGATGAGCGTGGCTTTCGAAGATGCCCAATTCTGCTCTCGACATCTGGTGCGTCTACCAATCTGTTTGAGCGCATCGAGAGGCAGCTCGTCGAAATTGAGAGACAGAGGGCAGGCCAAAGGAATTCCTTGGTCTCGTGCCCCGGTCAAGAACTTTATCCAAAAGTTCGGAATCTCTAGTAGATCAGAAAAGGGCTTGGAAACCTGGGTCATGGTCAGCGACAAAGGTCTGCAAAGAACAAGGTAAAACGCACTATAGGAAGAGAAAGCGCATCTAAAGCGAGAAATCTAACAATGTCAAGAAGCGAATCATACGTCAGATCAACAAAAGTGAGCATGATTTCGGTCAGCGAAAGAAAGGGAGAACGAGAAGAAAAATAGACGCGTGCTAAGACGGAACCAAAATAGTTATCTTATCGCTCGGTTATCTCCGACTCGACTGACCGCGATCTTTTACGCAGTCACGCAGCACGGACGCGTCTTTTGGATAGATAGTAGGATTTCTGTTCATCTACATATTCAAAATGTCTTCTGGAATCATAACTATTGAACCCAGCACACCTCACAAAGCTACAGTCATTTTCGTTCACAGCAACTGACGTGGCGTAATCTGGTCTCGGTGAGACTTGTCCATACATAAAATGGGTATTTCCACAAGCGTGAGTTCATGCTCGATGTCATCTCTTTTCTCCTCTAAATCCCTTGTGCAGGATCGACCGTGCAGTGACTTTGGACAAGGACGATATGGAGCCTTCCTGGTTCAATATAGCTACCTTACCTCCCGGTGACGACGAGAATGATAAAGAAGCCATTATTGCGGAATCCATTGCAACCATCAATGGTTTGATCCTTCAAGAAAAAAGTCAAAACCATCCAATTGCTCTCGTGGGCTTCTCTCAAGGCGCATCACTTTGCCAGATGACAATGTTGAAGACATCCCACGGTCTTGTTGGGGTTGTCAGTCTATGTGGTTGGCTGCCGAATCATGCTCGGAAGGTGAGAACTTACTTTCAAACTCTCTTCGATGGCTCTAATGCTGCGCGAAGTTGACCGCAGCTTCGACCGACCCGGTACTCTGGTGCCATGGGATTGTAGACAATCTAATCCCAGTTGAATACGGACGAGATGCAGTCTCGTTTTTGACCAATGTTGGATTTCCAGAGCCCTCCGTCAAATATGCGCTGCATTTCGCACAACCCCGATCGAAGCTCTAGAAATAGAAGCCTCAATCCCTCCCCTACATCTGACATTTGAACAGATAAAACGAGCATCCGCAATTCGGTTCAACAAGCTAAGTGTCACAAATCCAATCATCCAACGCCTTGACAATTCATGGCGTACAGACGACATTAGCGCATCTACGCCACCACCGCTACCAGTGCGGCCGAACTCCCGATCTAAAGTAAATCAGAAGAAGTCAACACGGCTACAGAACATAGCGACGCTCACCAAATCTTCCGACGAACGCCTCTTTCCATTTGCTATGGCCCCATGGAGGAAAACGAGAGAGGATTACCCGGCCAGCTTTCAGACCGCAGGCCCACCTAAAGGGAAGAAAGAAGATCGTGAGAAGAGAAACAAAGAGGCAGCGAGCGCACACCGAGAAAACTTCTCCAAACTCATGGACTCGCCGAAGCACCTGGCCATCTTCACAGATGGTTCAGCGCTGAAGTCAGAAGGAAAGACACGGAGCGGCGCCGGGGTCACCGCTTACTATCACGGCGAAGAAGTCTTCTACCGAAGCATGAGCTTGGGCAAGAAGGCAGACCCATATGATGCTGAAATCGCAGCGCTAAGTCTGGCAGCCAGCTTGGCCACCATTTTTGTTGAAACGCACCCACAAATCACTGACCTTCATTTCTTCACAGACAATGCTTCTGCCATCGACGCCGCTTTTGACCCCAGCCCCAAGCCAGCCAGGACAACAGTATGCACTGATATTCTACAATAAAATCAGAAGCTTCCTGGATAGACAAAAAAAAAAAAAAAAAAAGATGGAAGGAGGGAAGAACCTGGCGCTGTAAATGGTGCCAGGAACCGACTTGATCCGAGGTCCCAAGACAGCGCCCACGGCACAATGTGACCCGAAATCACTCAGCCGTCCTGTATGACAGTATAGTAATGACAAGCTGCGGCCGATTATGATGAGTGCACGATGAGTGCATCACATGTCAGCCCTAACGACGAGATCATCCAGCCCTTTGCCTGCCCCCCATGGAGAAGGACGGTCGATGACTTCCAAGGTCGCATTCAAATCACGGGGCCCCCTCCAAAGGCAAAGGACTCAGAGGAGAAAGCAGCAGAGAGAAAGGCAAGGGCTGCAGCAGAACATCGTAAAAAGCTGAGTAAATTCATTCATTCTCCTAAACACCTTGTCATCTACACGGATGGGTCCCTTCGACCTATTCATGGAGTCAAGAGACTGGGTGCTGGGGTAGTCGGATACTACCAAGGAGAAGAGATCTTTTATCGGCAGATTGGCCTTGGCTCCCGAGCTGAGGTATATGACGCCGAGTTACTTGCACTGGCAGTTGGTAGTGAGCTCGCTACCAATTTCTCAAAAGACCATCCACGTGTCACTGACTGGCACTTCTATGCAGACAATTCTTCTGCTGCTACAGGCATCTTTGACCCATCGCCAAAAGCCGGACAGATGTCATGCAAAAAGTTCTACAATAACGCTATGGACTTTCTCGACAATAGTCCCTTCCACCGAATCGAGATATCTTGGGTCCCAGGGCACCAGGGTATCCCGGGAAATGACCGCGCCGATGAACTAGCGAAAGTAGTAGCAGAACTAGAGAGTCGATAACCTGGATCTCGTACTCATGCCATACGAATCAACAAGCTCAGGCTGGAGCGAACTTGGCAGCGGGAATGGGAGCAGTCAGCGAAGAAAGGTCGTTTTGCAATTGCGAACCGACTGAAACCGTCACTAAAAGTGACGGACCACTTTCGCAATACGAAACGGGAAGTATTCGGCCGACTCACCCAATGTAGGACAGGGCATTGCTTTTCAGGCGAGTACTACAGTACATTTGTCACCACCGAGAGCGTTGACTGCCCCTGTGGAGAAGATTATCAAACAAGGGACCACATTATTCGGGAATGTACCCGCTATGAAGAATATCGACACATCCTACGTGCCGTATCGCGAGACATTGCGCTTCCAGTCATCCTGGGCACTGACAAGGGCATTGAGGCCATGACAGACTTTCTGGAAAAGACTGGAGCTTTCACCAAAACTGGACACCCACGTCCCGCAGCTCTCCCTCCAGTGCTCATCGAGGATTTTGGGGCCGAAGAGGAGTGGGAAGAAGAGGGAGACGATGAAGGAGAGCAGAATGATCATGGCTGAGCCTGATAGTACCGCCGTCGAGAGCCACGAACACCAGTTCCCCGAAATCCCAATCACTGCACCAGCCGGTTCATCTCGTTGAGACGAAATGAGGCTTTCACCACCCGGCTCCCTTGCTCAATGCGAGAAGCCAAATACCGACACCCTCCGCGACCCCTAGTTCCACGAGAAACAATACAACTATACTCTACATGAGAAGCAGAAATCCTCGGAGAACCACAGAGTACGGACGGCCCTACTCAAGGACCACCGCGTCTTAGTTTGATTATTACTTGTTGCGGTATATAAATGCAGAGTTTAAAATAAAAAATAAAAAAGAGTGCATCACATGTGGGTTTAAGGCACTGATTTCCGTGCCTCGGCTTTTGCCCGTGGTGCCATGCATCAGGACGACGACGCGATTCAACCCTTCCCGCAGCTTCCCTTCGAGATCGTTTGCCTCATTATAAAGGAAATTCTGGAGATTGAGCCCAGAAGAGCTCTAGAGCTTGTCTCTTTGTCGCGGGACATCCAACCAATGTCAGTCGACATCTCTTTGGTCACCTATCTGAGGCTGACGATTACAGCGTTGAACGAGCTCTTCATCGTTGCATCATTCTAAAAACCTTTTCCACAGCCAATTCATTTCTCGACACGTTAAAATCTCATCGTCGCCCTGACATCTTCCAAAACCACGTCCAAGTATTCTGCACAACCAGAGCCTTGACAACCTCTGATTTACATTCGATATTTTCTGCATGCTCGGGCCTCCAGAAAATCGGAATCTTTCGTTGGGAAGGACTGAAGCCAGATGCGGCTTTGGACGACCTAGCGTCGAGTGGACCCCGTCCATCCAAATTGTCCTGCGATTCTCGTTGGGCATGGAGGTCCGACGGCAGTGACCGTTTCGCTCTTCCTCTTTTCCAAAACGTCACTCATCTGGAGCTCGTTATCCCGAACGTCGGAGACTTTAACGCAAAGCGCCTTCATTGCTTGACTCATTTGACCCACGTATCACTCGTCGACACAATTGGGAATTTCAATGGCTCCCAGATCATTCAGCAGCTGCATATGGCTGACTCAATCGCGGTCTGTATCCTTTATTCCCGCTCATACCTCTCTCTTTCCCAAGACACCATCAGCGACATGATTTCAGACCCTCGAATAGTCGTTGCAAGAAACCCAGACGATCGAGAAGATGATACCGGAAATGTTCTCTGGAGGGCACTTGTTCAGCGGGGCCATTTTATCAGACAATGGGGACGGCCCCGTATGGATAAAGTCGAATTGGACATGTGGGAAGAAGCAGAGGAGATGGTGAAAGCCAGACGAGCCAAGGTGAGTTCATTGTCATTCATCCAACGCGGTTCGATCATTCTTTTGTCCAGCTGACTGCGGCAAATTGACCTGCGGGTTTCCTTTCTGACCTTGACGAATGCTCGGCACATCTAAAATCTGGCCAAACCACTCTCTCAGTCCTGCTGTTTTCTGTCCAATATCTTATTCTGAATGTCATCGAGTCCACCACTGCAGCCATCCAAAAACCTTTCATGCTTTTCCTTTCTTCAGCTTCCCATGATCAAAGAAAATACGGGACCAAGGCCAGCGAGATAAGGGACACGTACAAAAAGGGCATTATTTGATCGCTGATGGCAACATTGCTCCGTTACCTACAGATACCTCTCTTCTCCTTCGGAGAGTTCGGAGATCGTAATCGCAATCGCAACTCGATTCGTTTCATGCCGAACTGCCGTGCTCGCGTTGGGGCCCAGCCCATCAACATGTGTGTTGGGTTCAACTAACTTCCAGCTTGGTCCTCAAGCGGCATTTGAGAATATAATTCCTTGACTATATTACATTTTCTTGTATTATAGCCTTTTGATTCTGGAGGTATTACCATTCCTGGTAGTTTCTCAACCAATACTGGTCAAACTACAATTGTATGTCTATATAGGTGTACATAATCTAGAATTAATATCAATATTTTTGCCATCCGGAGACTTGATTGGCAGCGCCTTTGACCTAAATAAGGAAAGGACGGCTAGGGGCAGGCAGTGAGCGGGTACCGGAAAGCTCAGGCCAATGAAGGGCTCCCGCCCGACAGTGTGGTGTGGAAGTCCATTGAGGTGACGTTTTGGACCGACACGTGCACGGCAGCTCGGCATGAAACGAATGAAGTTCAACTGAAGTTGTGATTGTGATTACGATTTCACGTGGCCGGCCGTATTACCGCTTTAGGCTTTGAAGTTTAGGATCTCCGATGCGGCGAAGGCGCCAGAGTTGCGACCGGTTTGAAAATGAAAATGAGAATGAAAATGAAAATGAAAACTTAGGTAAGGTGTTACTAGGTGACTAAGCCGTCACGGGTAACGATGACATAGTGGTACGTACACGGTCACCTGGGCGTTCGACGAGTTCCCACAGTGTGATGTCCACCGCTCACTGTCCAGACTCCAGAGCTTTGATGCCGAGGCCCACACCTCGCGCGCCACCATGTGCTCTCTGTGTTTTGACTCGCACATTTCGCCACCTGCTTCTTCAGGGTTAGTCTTGTTTTCGCGTATTTTTGGTCCCAAAAATTTACAGTTTTGCCCAACATGACCAGCGCCCTCGAGCGGATTCCATCTACTTAGTTGCTCACTCGCTTGCGTGCTTTTCTCCGTTTTGTCTGCTTTGCAAATGTGTTTTGTAGTTCGTTCTTGTCGCCTAGTTTCGCTAATTGATTGACTGTTGTCTGCTTTCGCGAGATTTTTCCTGAATCTGCTTTGTCGCTCATTTTTGAAGATCAAAATCTCTGTTCGGACGTTTAAATGAGGGGCCGCAAAGAGCGGTATTGCTGCTTGGTTGTCCGCAAAGTGGCCTGTGTTCTCATTCTGTTATAGTTGGCATGACTCATGAGCAGTACGGCTGCCAAGCGTTGGCGCCTGGATACTGCCGGCTGGATGGTACGAGCTGTACCGTGAAACCTGCCAGGTGAATAGTGAGACCTGCCAGTTGAAGAGCGAGATCTACCAGTTGAGTGGTGAGGCAGTGCTTGGGCAGTGCACGCGAACAGGAAAAAACTTCAAATAGAAGACATTACACCGACTCAATCCAAGTACATTGGTGAGCGTAGACAATGGAGCATGAGTGAGTTCACCAACTGCACCAAGCGGGCAGGTAAAGGGTCTCATTGTGACATATCATGAACTAAACAAACACACCAATGACAAGGTGAAATCGGCTTTCCTTTCCTTTCTTTCGTTCACTTACTTATATAGCTACCGGAGCTGAGGGAGGCAGGGTAGGGATTAGCTTAGCACTACGAAGACATGTATGTGATTCGGGGACATGGGTCCAAATGGGCCTGAATGTGACTATGATTTTCATTCATTCCATTCATGCCATGGCCAGGGAGTCCGTGCGTGACAAAAAGATCATTATTATGTTGCACAGATTTGGCTGGCTAGCATGAGCAAGGTGATGTAATTGGCCAGGAAAGAGGTAGGTGTCAGAAAAGGCAAGGTGCCGGCCATTTCTGCTCTGAAAGCGGTGCGAGACCCACGACGTGGGCGCTGCCTTGCAGGGGGCGCTCGCAGCTTACCAATAGGCATTTTCATTTCCGTTTTCATTTTCATTTTCATTTCGTAACCGGTCGCAGCGCTGGAGCTTACGATGCGGCTGGCCACAATTTTGCTCTGTTCCAACAAACGAGCCCACGTGACCGTGGGACTCGTAACTTACGAGGGAATGGCGCACACGACCAACGACGAGGAAATGCGTGATTTAGGAGACTGGTTAGATAAGATTTTCGAGGAAGAAACATAGAGTAGGTTGTGTCTATTATCGACTCACTACGCATAACGCAAAGTCTATAGTTGATTCTGATTATCCCGAACCAACAAAGACGCATTGCATTTATCCGACATGAAGGACATGATATTGACGATATCGAGTTCCGGTGAGCATAAGTTGGCCAACAGAGCCTTTGAGGACAAAATGGTCGCGCGAATGCAAGAGAGTCAACATCGGATTCTACCATCTTCGTGCATAAGGCTGGAGCTTGAAATTCTGGATATCGACGAGGATTGCATTTGATTGATCCGCGGGAAAACAGTATCTCCGCAAGGATGTGCCTCCATAGCTTTTGGAAAAGATGGTTTTGCCATATTCCGAAGCTGGGACATCGAGTCGGACTGGGATTGGCGTATCGAGAGGAAGAGAATCGGCATTGAGAAGGGTGTCGAAAGAGTACCGGAGCGCGTACTGCAAGCCAGTTTCAGGTCAGTTGAAAAGGATATAGAAGGCATCTGCGACACTTTGTTGTCATTCGTGCTAAGGACGATCGTCAGCAAGGTAAGATATCATCAGAGCACTTGAACATACCTGGGCAACGTGAATGTCGGTATGGATAGCTTCTGAGCGCCGGTGACGAGGTTCAACGCGACAATGTTCAACCATTATCCGCTTCGGATTCGGTGCTATATATGCAGAGCTGTTGACTGAGACAGAATTGTCTCACTGAACGACTGGGACATCGTCGTAGCAGAAATGAATGAATAACAGTCATCGAGGCTGTGTGGTAGTCTGGACTGTATGTCAGATTGACGACTATAAGGTCATCAACCAATGGACCCTCGAAGCGAGCAAAGGTGTCTTCCACTACGAGAAGACAACGACCTTGTTCCGGCGTGTGGCAAGGAGTTGGTGGTTCACGGATACATCGGAAATTGGTTGGATCTGGCACAGAGCTTTTCCCGTCTCCGAACTATAGCACCACATTCTTCGGCGGAAGTCGTGTGGACCCTCGTAAAACCTGACCAGAACCCGCGGTGTCCCAGGTATGATGAAGAGGATAGTAAAATCGTCGCTCATTGATACGCGACTGGCGGGTTCGATAAGCCTGGGATCAGGAGACGTCCAATTCCGCTCTCGGATGAACGTGCGAAGGGCGATGGGTTTGAGGGCCTCGGGGTCCTTCAAGAGAGCATTGAGATTAAGGTTGACCGTGCATGTAAGAAAAATATCTGCGGTTCGTAATCCTTTGAGGGCTGTAAGCCAATAGCTCGAGAGCTCTCCTGGCGCGTGAAGATCCCGACAAACCTAGTGAACGAAATTGGTGGCGAAACAAGGCAAATAATCTGGAATAACGAACCTGAGATATAGATATAGCATCCAATGGAGTATGGGCGAGAATGAGTAGGATTGCATCGTGCGGTAGGTGGGGTAAGATGGACATGATAGTGCAAAAGCAAAGGATACACGGTTAGTAAGCGCCGAAGAAGAAAAATGCGACCGCTGACATGAGACATTTGAGTAAGCCAAATTTAGCCAATGCAAGCGCCAGTTTGCTCTTGTCGTTTGAGATTCAAGGTTTCATTCTTGAGGGATACCCGAGGTTTCTGGTGCCATTCGCGCCTATAGAAATTAGCCTCCAATGATGAAAAGGTATTTGTCTGGTAGGAGCGGAGTCACTTGGAAAGATAGATGTCATTGAAATGTTCGTAGTGATTCGATAAACTACAACGTCAATCTAACCGTTAAAATCTACCGGACCATAAGCAGCACTGAATTTGGAGACGGAAGCAGACTATTAATCAAGTGAATCATGCAGCGTCGGTATCGAGGACGATGACATGACTATTGCCCGAAGTCGAGGCAAACATCATTTCGGCGTTGGTACCTTGGTTGCGCTCGAGCTGGTTAAGAAGATCCGGACGCGCATTGAGCATTGCCACTACGAGGCTAATGAATTGGGTTGTATTTCGTTAAGAATAATGCGACATACACATTGTTATCACGTAGATGCGGCCCAAGCAGAATGCAATGGTCGTCCTAGATAATCGATGCAGAAATTCAAAAGGTAAGCTAGCCATTGACTCACCAGTCTAGAGCCGAAGGCCTGAGAATGGTGATAATGAGAAAGGCAGTCTGGCAGGCGGAAGCGAGAAGACCGCGCGAAACAACATAGTACACCAGCTTGTGTACCACAGCATTCGTACTGAAGAGGTCAGTATATATCATACAAGGAAGAATGAAGGATGAGACCTTTCAAAAGAGGATTTGCATTCTAAAAGCAAACGAGAAAGCATCACGGTGACAGCGACATCGCAAATGGCGGAGAATCCGTGTGAAAGCCCGGATTGAATCTGATAACTCAAGGTTCAGATTTGGACATAATGAAAGGATGAATCGCCTACTTCGAGTACCGTCGAGAATTTGCTGAACATTGAGATTTGAGACCGGGACGTGAGTGCAGACGCTAGGTCCATGTTCAACAATGGGTGTAACCTCATTTAAATGAGCCTGGGTTAAACCCTCCCGAGTTCATTAGAATGCCCAGGGGTTTTTCCCTGCACTGCCACAGGCCTCTTAGGCCTCTCTACCTAATCCAGCCCCACCAGATTTGATATCAGGCCGCTTGTAATATCTGACAGCTGAATATTCTTGTCCCCCTCCTGAGAATCCAAATCCAGCTGGGCAAACCGACCTGACAATATACCCTCACCTGAAATGAATGCTGGCAACAGCAGTGATTGCACGTTGAGTGCCAGCTTGGGAAGGACTGATGGCTCAGTCGTCCCGCGTACAATTGGTGCCATCCCGTCTCTAGCGCTGGGAGTTCAAATCTGTGGTTTTTTCCTTTTTCACCCTTCCTCTGGTTTTATCCACCTTTTACCTTCTTCTTTGTTTTATGTCTTTCATTGAGCCTTTACAGAAAGTTTCATTCCTCCCTCCCAAAATCCTCTTGACGGCTATTCTCACATCCCAGTCCACCTGTCAATGTGTCTAACCCACCCCGTAAGTATACCTGATTATTGAAATATTTCGCAGGCCATCCACTGTTTCAGAGAGCCGATCGACGATGAGTGTGCTAGAATTTGGCTGGAATTCTTGATGAGGATGGAGAAGAGTGGGCCGTGGTGACATTTTTATTGAACAAGGACACGGTGTGATGTCATCGTCGTTGCCAATAATAGTCGAGTATTGTTGTTTTGTTGAACCAAGCTTTCAGTGGTCGTCACCAATAGCAAATTTTCCAAATGATTTTGTGATTATCTTTGGAATCACATGATATTATCGTTATCTATGGGGTCATCATATTCTACAAAACTGACCTCTACGGCTGCCACCAGCCTCGATGAGGTCAGAACTATGCACGATAATGTTCTCTGACTGACCTAAAATTAATCCAGGCACTTTGTATTTTTGACCCAGAAAACACCAAAGATCGGTGCAAGTTCACTATATAGCCAGTCTCAGGATATGAAAGTAGCTAGATGATTGCCCTTCACATATGCCAGGCATGGCGGCCGGCCAGAAATTGTTCACGGAGCTTCATTGAACATTCTGTATGATCCCAATTGTTCATATCTGCTTCTGCTCAGTACCTGGGAGACAAGAGTCTAGTCATCCAGCATGGCCAAAATCATTTCTGAGCTCCTTGGGTGCGGGATCAGTTCTTGAGATTGTCTGGAAATGTACGAACCATTTCATAGATATCTTTTAATCTCTAGAACCTGCCAAAATGACAGTGAATCGATCACTGGCTTAGGTGGCGCAGGATGCTGCTGCCTCATTGTACTTGAACAGCCGTGGAAATTGCTCTGAATTGATAAATGGTAGAGAGAGATACAGATTAGAGTCAGTTGAACTGAAAACCATTAGTATTTCTCTCGTTAGCGAGCATGGTCGCGGTTTCAAAAGATGGCGGCCACACGCGTGACAGCTCACACCCTCGGGCCTCATCCCACAGCCATCTTGCTGCTGCCAGAAGAACAGCGTTATTATCAATTTATCCATCCTGTGTTTATTACTATCAGGGCGCTGAAGATGTGTTGGTGAGAGACACAGGACTGAAGACGAGTCAGATGGGACTCGAAGGAAATTAGATAAGTTTGTAAGGATCATTGTTAGGTACGCCCGGAAGCAATTGTGAGGTGTGACCCACTATATGGTGGAATTGTAAGGTGAATTGTGAGTTCCATGAGTCAGATTGTCAGGTGCCAAAGCTTTTCGAGGTGCTGGCTTTTGGGTGCGCCATCAAAGTGCAGGCTGGAAGGCGGAATTCCTATTTGGGAGATGAGATTCAGCCAATGGATGGTGCTCCTCAAGTATTAAAAATTTTCAAGGATTCCCAGATGAGCTCGATGAGCAGTAAGGAAGAGCAGCGCTGATTCCATATGGTCTGGCGGCATTCCGGAATGGGAAGTGTCGGGAGAGTCGGGACCCGAATTGGTTCACTTTTGGGAATATTCAGGAGGATGCGCTACACTTTTCAGGTGCATGATAATCGTGATTTCCTAGCTATGAATCATTTCTCAGTAGGTTATTGTCTGGAATATGCCTGATAAATATTTGTGAGGCAGTCTGCAACGGTTTGGGGGCTATGGATCTGACGATCAGTGGCTATGCAGGGAAAAACCCCTGCGCATTTCAATGCTGTGGCAGTGCAGGGAAAAACCCCTGTGCATTCTAATGACCTTGGGAGGGTTTAACCCAGGCTCATTTAAATGAGTCTACATGGACTCCTCCCATGTTCTAATCATGTTTCGAAGGCATGAGATTTGGATCATACCGAAACCACACACTAGAGGCGGGTGAGCTCGGATGATCTTCATTTGAGGAAGAAACTAACCTAGCGCTGCAAAAGCTAGAACAACCTATAAAGTCCAATGAGATTGGATGTAACAACATTGAAATAACTGACGACAAGCCCAGTGGCAGCATAATTCCTCCTGCTGACTGGGATCATGGATGAGACGAGAGAAAACAGCATAAGAGATCCTTACGGATGAATATGCGAGAGGCGAAGAACATCTGCACCCTGAAGGATTGATTAGCTGGACCCGAGCATATTATCGGCGTCTCACAGAAATACAATGACCACAGTGAGATGTAGAAACACAATCGAATATCTGACGAGGCTTCAGAACATCGCGAAACGTGAGTCGAGGAGGCCGCTCACAATGGATTCATCAAGGCAGCATCAACGTCACCCCAGTGTTCTACCTGTTGTCATTGAGCTTTCATCACAAGTCGAGATTCAGGACCAACAGCGTAGTAAGCGACGTTTTCGGAACTGAGGATAAGATTCGTGAAATCCATGGCCAAGAGCGTCCCGACCAACAAGCGAAGACACCACGAATCCTTGTTATTGCTGGCGTAGGTGTATGCCTGGCAAATGGTGACCCCAAAGAGGCTGCAGTACAGTGAGAATTGCGCTCCGAAGCCTGAAGTAACCTGACGAACCAGACAGAAATGAGTAGTCCTGTTTCCTTGGATCAGCAACTGAATGGATAGCAAAGCAAGGACCACGCACCCCAGAATGGTGTTCGAAAATTGTCCTTGCCAAAGGACGACATTGTGCTGGCGAGGGCAAATATTACAGCAGCTGACTGCGCACAGCAGTCTCGTCATGGTCATGACCCTAATTCAATAGCCCGGCTATTCCGGACTCTGACGCAGGATATTTCTGAGCTCTGGATATAGCATTTTAGGGTTGTGGCCAGGGGAATGAAACCGTGGAGGTCTTGATGGATCATGGAGGTCATCGTGCAAGGTCGAAAAGCTGTCACGATCATTGCGTCACACCGCCACCCAACCGCCACCACCTCGCGGGCGACAATGGTCATGCACTCGCGTTGATACTTCGCTCTTCGAGAGCGACGAAAGCGATCCGACATACTATATAAAGATTCTGTCCGGAATTCAGACGAAGCTTCTCCTCTCTTTTCCTTGTTTCGAGCGTCTGTCCCTTCCATTGACTTTGACTTTGCATTCTCACTGCCAGAAACGGGACCAACGACCATGAAAGAAAAGCGGTCGATAGCGAAAGCAAAGGTCAGCGGAACACTGTCGAAAGCAACGGTGCGTGTCTCTTGATATATCAAGCGGTGAACTGATCTATCCTTTTCATCTTCTTTTCATCATGTTCCCTACCATTTCACCTCTGTCTCATCGCTCCGCCGCTCTCATCTAGCATGAGATATTAATAAATGGACGCTGCAATCGACACATTACCAGACGCCAACCACCTATGGCAGACGACCTTACCTAATCTTTCGACCTCGAAGGTACCCTATTATGTCCGTGGGAAATGGGCCTTCGAGGCCCTCTCCAGCCAAGGGGCCGACACAGTCATTCCCGATCGGGTCGCCAACCTCGGTTCTGGAGGCCGTTCGGTCGGTTTTCGGTCTTTTCCCGAGCTCCAAAATGCATTTTCCTGGTTGTTTTCTCTGCTTCTGAGACCATTATTATTCATGATTGTACATCTATCAATCATATCGCGTGATGTTTTGCAAAATATATTGTGTTTCAGCGGTCCGAAAAGCTGCTCTGCGACCTCCATTGCCCCTTGTTTTGGGCTCTTTCGTCTCTTTCCATTGCTCAGAATCATTGATTCTGGGCTGTCTGTTTTGCTTTCTACCTTTTCATACATGCTGCTGCATGGAAGAGCTCACGGAGAGCTCTGGACCATCACTTTTCCGACCTTTATCTCGCTCCCCTAGGCTTGTAAAAGCTCCAATATGCGCCGTGAGCATCTATCATGGCATATTTCACCCGCTCAAACGTTGAAAGATCGTCCTAAAGCTCCTTGATATCGTTCCGTGGCTTCCCGATGCTCTTTTGGGCTCGTGAAATAGCTGGGACAGGCGCCGCTTAGCTGGAATAGGCGCCGTTTAGCATCTGCTATTGCATTTACTGCCTTTAAAATGCTCCAGGGATGTTAGCAGCTGTATCCGCAGCTTCCAGAGCGCTCAGATAACAATCCCTGGGCTATTCATTGGTTATGGATCCACCCTGCTGGCCTTCCCGGGCGGGAAAACCGATGGGATGCGGTCAAATACTATTCAGGACTCTCCATCTGTCATTCTATCCTGCCTTTGCAGCCATAGCAGCACGTTACATGGGCCGTTGGACCTCATTTAGGATTCGGGACAGCTTCAGTAGCGTCCAGAATCACTCTATTATTCGTGGCCACGTCTTACACAGGTTACCAGCAGCATCCTCTCATGCTTTGAGCCGTCTCCGTATCATTCTCCACGATAACAGCGCCACATATCGCTCTTCCGAGCTCCATCACGTCCTTCGTTGCGGTCGGGACACCTCAATATCGTGTTTCCATCGATTGAATGGATGATCAGATATTTCCTATGTCATCTTGTATCACTTCTACATTGATAAGGACCCTGTGGCGCGTCAGTCTCAACAATGACAGCGCCACAGAATGCTCTCCCAAGCTCCAGGAGGTCCTTTTTCGTGTTGGGACACCTCGACTTTGTGTTTCTGTTGGTTGAATAGAAGATTAAGTATTCTCCCTTGCCGTTCGGCATTACCTCCGCATCGATAGGGACCTCCGCGTCGATAGGGACCTCCGCATCGATAGGGACCGCTGCAGCGCCACAGATTTGGCGATGGACCTGGATTACGCTTCGCAAAAGGTATCATTTACGCATCATTTATGCGTCAAATACAATAGATAATATTTCCCGGTCTACTTCACCATAATTCCGGAATTCTTGCGCGTGCAAAACCCTTGTTTTTAGCCTTTTTTTTCAAGCTTCAATTCCATGTAATGCTCTCCTGAGCTCCAGGAGGTCGAATAGCCTTATAATCTGTAGCCACGTCTCATGCAACGTTGACTCGCATATTTCAAGTTGTCATAGGTGTCGAAACAATTTGCGCAGACAAGTAAGCAAAATCAAAATCTTATACCATCAGAGAGAATTCTGACCCTTGCTGTAATCGCTTGTCTCTTTTAGTTGTGCTTGAGAAACCTTTTCTTGCTGGTTTAGAGGCACTTTACTAGCCAGAACATGCTCAGCAAGCTCTGCTTGCGGAATCTGGATACCCATCACGTGTGCGTACCAACACGTGTCATTTCTTTTTTTACCATCATGCCGATGGCGCCTAACAACCTCTCCGCCTTTCCGCTAGGAGCGCACCACCGCAGTCCAATCAAACGTCGTAATGCTAAACGGACCAAATCCCTGGTCAAAATCCCTGGTCAGGAAGAGAAAGTCCAGGCGCTGAGACACAAAATGGAGGCCCTCGAATCTCAGACGAATGACGAGGCAGAACTGTCAGATTCCGTTGGCTCCATGCTTTGGGAGGTAGAGGAGAAAGATCAGCTAGAAAGGGGAATGGAAGCAGAAGAAGAGGGGGAGTTGGAGACGGAAGGACGCGCTGAATACACGAGCGACGACGATTACATGCCAGATGCCGGATATCGGAGTGACGAGATGCTATTGGACCCCATAGCACCGGTGGACAACCCGTCTCCAGTACGAGTACCAACCGAGGAAGCCCGTCAGAGAAATGGCCGAAACAATCCAAAACAATCATCAGCGATACTCAGGCAGCCAATGACACTGTTTTCAAAAACTGGCAGCGTCTTCTCCCTAAATTGCAGGAGCCGTATCTTCTGTATCGGAATGCTTGCCATGGCCTTGCAACCGTGCCTCCAATCGCAATCAGCACCACTTGCGATAAGCCTAGCTGTCCTCAATCTATGAGCGACATCGTATGCCTCTATTATGATCGTACGTCTTCTCCTATCATCAGTCAGGTTATCTGAATAACTTCCTGAAGATTATTTCGACATGAAGGTGAAACATTGCCAATGTCAGAGCATCCAATATGTTCTCGTGGCGAATGGGCTCTTTCCTGCTAGTCCTTCCGCTCCTGTGATGGCGGTGTCGATAGCCCTGTTGGAATTCTATCAGGCATTGTTTGAGCGCTCCTGTGATGCTGTTCATGCGCTAGCAGCGGCTCTCAATACTGTTTATCGACGTCGAGGTCATCATATGCTCAATTCCGACGTGCGTCCTTTTTATTCTCACCATTGACCCTCCGCTTTAACGTGATATGCAGAACGAACCCTACAAAGAGCCCTTCAGGCGAGGTCTGGGACATGCTATACAGTGGTATGACTGTCTCTTTGTCCAGACAGAGGCTGCCGTCGACAAGGCGGTGGATGAATGTGATGCTATCGCTCAGGCACTGAAAATACCTCCGACACCTCACTTCAAATCACCATTACCGTCAACGTCGTCGCCGTCGACTCTTCGACCATACACTGTTGAAGAAGCGCTTAACAACAGATTACCAACTGTTGTGGCTGAAGCATATTCGGCAGAGGTCGAGAAGGACATGGCCGCTGCTCGAGCCCTGCACCCTACTCCAGATCTCAGTGATGTACCGTCTGAGTCGATAAAGCTCGACGGTATGAGTCCTGGTGAATGTCACCGTATCCTTCAACAGCGATGTCCGGCCTGTTTTGGTGGCGCGATGTATGGATGCTCCTTCAACGAGTAAGTGTGTTATTTTTCACCGCCTGAGCTGCACTGAATTGATATCCAGGGGAGGAGACATTCAGGTCGCTGCTGATGGTAATTTCCACCATCGTCACACAGAGAGCAAGTCTACCGACCATCCTTTCCACAATGCAAAGCATTTCATTCCAAAGTCTTTTGTCGATGCTGTCGGTGATCGCATCGGAGTGATTCGCCAAAGGCCTCCAAAAGTACATACCCCTGTTGTCCCCGACAGCGCAATCGATGGCTGCCAGGAATCTCATCATGCTGCCAAAGGCGACCAAGCCGGGCTAAAGGGCAAACAGTTTGACGACAATGGGCTTATGGGCTTAGTCTGTCATCATGATATACCTCTATTCTTTGCTAATATCGATACTCCAGGAGAACAGCAAAAGTATGTTGTTGCGCTGCTGGAATACCTATTCTCCATGATCCCCCAACACGCCTCTGTTGTCCTCGTCTATGACATTGGATGTGTCGTGGACCGTAGCTTCGACAAGGTCAGTCATCTCCTCTTTCAATGTCAAATACTCATCTTCTGCTCTTCTCAAAAGTATGATTTGCTGCCGCTACATATATCGTCACGGATCATATTCATTACTTCCGCTATGCATGCCTATGGCCATGGTTGGACTTGTCAGCTTGTCTACAATCCCCGACTTCAACGTGGGCTCGGCCTCACCGACAGGGAAGGGGTTGAGCGCTTGTGGTCCCGTCTGTGAAAGCTTATTGGTATTGAACGTTATATGGCAGTATGTCTCATTTGTCTAGTGATTCATCGTCAATGTTGACTTTGACAGAGAAACGGCAGAATATGGTTACTCGATAGGCAAGCTGATTCGATCGGGGATGAGCTCCGCGACGGACTTGGCGACTTCATCAATACCTGGCTGAAAAAGGGTGTTCGGGGTCAAGGAAAGAAGGCCCAGCAGATTCTCGACGATGGAGGTATCTCTCTCTCTGTGCTACGCGAACAATGGGAGCTGCAGCGCAAGTCTCAACTCTCTGTTTCCTCAGGTTGGTTTCTCTCGGACCTGTTACTTCAACCGAAGCTGAGATTATTCTAGCAAAACCGGCAAAGATCAAGAAAGAGCTTGAAAAGGTTATCAGCCTTCTAGCTGATATTGAGGGATTGGACGCCACCATTGAGAATGCCTGAAAGGCCGTTGCAAATGCTCGCAATCATGCACAGAAGGCTATCGCAGCTGCTCGAGATTCGCCCACCAAACTCACTGCCAAACGTGAAAACAAACGACGAAAGGCCTTTTCGGATGCTGTGACACTCTTCACATCACTCAAAGCATGTCAGGACACTTTCAAGGAGCAGGTCTCCAGCCTTTATGACTCGCTGAATCTTACAGATGAGTTTGACGAGCTTGCCGGTATCAACCTGGACTTTGCCAAGATCCTTGTTTCACTCAGAGACTTGAAGGTCACTATTCGAAAGAGAGCTATTGCTAGTTTCTTCGAATGGGAGCGTCTCAATCAATCAGTTGGCGGTCGACATCAGACCATTGGTGATTTGTCCCTCTTTTCTGTCGTGCTGCAGCTCAATATGTTTCAAAGGCACCAGACTCCATCAGCAGACGCGAAAGGCCATTGCCAAGCGCAAACCTGCCCTTCTTGCCTATATCAGGAAGTACAACATGCTGGTTGCGAAACTGCAGGACTGGCCCACCTCAGAAACAAATATCGCTTGCCCTCTTCCATTACCCACTGAACTTCAACATTTACGAGACAGCGACGACTTGATGCAAGATGTTTGGACAACCCCGGACCAGCCCGGCGAACCACGGGCTCGATGGCTCAATGATGCCACGGTTCGAACTAGCATCAAAGCAATGCTCAAGCTCGACCGTTGCACTGAGGAACAACGACGTCTTGGTCGAGAAGCCGATAACCTTTGTCGTCATTTTGGAAGACAGCTTACAGCTCTCGAGGTCGCTAGAACTTCAACTCGATGTAGGTTCATCTTCTCATTAATATCCGATACTGATAGCTTTGGTTCAGATTCTCATCTCTCCCTTCTTATTCGTGAGCGCTACACTCACCTCCTGCAACTCAAGCCACGATGGACCAACGAGTTGGCCAGTGCCATTCGATTCGACAATGCTGTGGAAACAGCATTAAAGACCGCTCATCGCATCGTGACTCTTGAGGTCTCGACCAGCAATTGGATCACTGCAGTGAGGCCTCCATTGAGCAATATCGAGCTAGTTGACTCTCGTTCGTCTTTGATTGGACATAACGAAACAGTGGCGTCAGACCTGCTAGGGGCGGAAACCATCTTGGTTCTTTCTGACGACGAGGATCCTCCGTTGTCTGAAGACGAGGAGTTAGAAATGAGCGATGATGAATCAGTTTCAGGGGGCGAGGTTGAAGCGCCGCAAACCCAGGCTCACTTTGCTCACATTCTGTATGACTGGGTTCCCCCGGTAAGTCTTTTCTTTACAGATTAGCGCTTGCTACGCTCAACTGAGATCTATCCAGGTTGAATCAAAAGATGTCTTATTGATGCCTTGGCTTGAGGAGACATTTCCCAGTCCATTGACACCCTGGGACGACGCCACAGCTCCTCGTAGAATTCCAAAAAGTACAATCGACTTTGGCCGTGAAGACCTTGAGATACTCGTCACTCCCGATCGTTGGCTCAACAGTGGATGTATTAATGGCCTCGCTGCGCTTCTCCAGCTCCATATTCGATCTCGCTCTCATTGCATCCTTTCCAGTTGGGTGCTAACTTGCACGGCGGATGTCAGATTATGGAACTTGATGTGGCATCAGTGCTATTGGGAGAAGGATATCTGGATCATTCCGATTCATCGCATTCAGCAGCAGCATTGGGTTCTATGCGTGGTGCTTCCTCAATCTCATTCGCTCTACCTTTTTGACAGTTATGCTGCCCCTGCGAAATCCTGGTCTCAAGATCTAGACGTACGTTTCTTTGCTTTTGTAATGACCGCTTTTGAAGTCACTGGCAGAAAATCGTCAATCTCATCACTCGCTTAGTTGGTCTTGCCACTTCCAACGGTCATTCCATCGACGTCGACCTGGGACAGTCCTGGGTTGCAAGACCTGTATTGGTGCGTAAATGCTCTTTTCCCATATGCCATATGCTAACTGATTCACTCAGCTTGAGCCCGTCCAGTCAAATGGACATGATTGCGGTCTATGGGTGCTGGCAGTTATCGCCGCAATTTTACGAGGCTTTTGTACTCCAGGAATCACTGAAAGGTTGATGCGAGATTTTCGTGAACGTTTACTCATTGGAGCAAACTCTGTACCTTTAACTGTACAGTTGTAAAGAAATTGAACCTCACAAGTTTCATATCATGGCCTGTTCAAAGCAACTCGATTACTATATATGAATATCAAAACAGCACTGTTTTTATGACCTATCATCGCCAATGTCCACCTTGCTCATCTTTCTTTCGAGGTCATCATCGACAAGCAGCCAATCGTGAGCTGTTCTGGTGTTCAGACTGGAAACAAGGCCGACTCTAGGCTTACCTGACTCCACCCCCGGGTGCTCTCTCGTTGCTTTTCTCTTCTCGGCAGCTAGCACAGCATAATATTCATGGCTAGCAGAATAAATGGCATCCGTGGTGGGATAGGATGGGTCAAGCATCATGACCATGTCGTAAATTCCCGCCGATTTGAATAATCCTGGCATGCAGGAATTATACAGGAAATGCGAGATGACCTTCAATAGCATCAGAAAAATCTCTATCCAGGAAGCGGGACACAAAGTTACCGAGATATGGTCGCTACGGCACAGGATGTCGGTTTCGTCGAGGTCATGACGACGATGAGGAAATTTCTCCACCAGACTGGCATAAGCGGCGTCCAGTACTGGGTGAACATTCCAGTTCTTGATACCATCAAGGTAAGGAACCTGGAATCGATGGATAATATGGCTTTTCTCTTCTTCACCGAGAGGGACAAAACTGAAGCCAGTGTCGCCAGGCGTTTTCTATTTCATGCATTATTTCTTGCCAGAGAATCTGAAGGTTCATGCTTACTAGATAACGATGGTATCGACCTTCATGGGTCTGAAGACCAGAGACGGCTTGGCTATTGGAAGAGAGCTCGACGACATACGGGATTTTGAAGATGTCTGACCAATAAAGATGGCATAGAATTGGATGTCGAAGGTCCAAAAGGAGGAGAGGAGGGACAAGGAGGAAACTATTAGGTTGTCCTTTCAGCATCGTCTTTGTATTGAAAGCGGCCTTGTCAGCGGATTTCGGACCCTTCGGAGATATCAGTGTTTTTAATTTCAATGAGCTCGAGAACATAAGATAAAACACATTCAACGAGATATCAACGAGTTCCAGATAATCCAATGATTTCATATTTGACTAGAAAAGCCGATGCCGCCTACTTTCTGAACGCTGCTTGAGATGCATCCTCCATTTCAAGGGTGACGGTGCTGCTGGGCATCAACATATTGAACAGTATACGATCCAGTACCTGAATCATGGTCAGTGTTGTCATTTCCTTTACAATATTGCGCACCTGCATGTAAAGTCCACGACGGCTGTCAAACGAGGCCGAACCATCCTCTGTCTGCTCTGGATAGGCCTCCGTGACCGCTTACATCTTGAGGAACACCATCATCTCGTCAGTGAAAGCGACAGACCTAGAATTTCAATGAGCATTGGATTAGACCGAGACCAGCAATTACCTCGAACACCCGTCAGCAGTAAAATACATGGGCTTATTGTGGCCCCATCGCCTGGTCCATGGTCAACATATATCCACGATGATGATGTCGCAAGCTCACCGTTTTCCGCCGTAGGTTGTTGCTCGAATTGCGCATCATGAAGAGACATCTAGAGGAAGAAAGAAGGCGACGAAATCGACATTCAACAAGACTGAATCAGCTGATAACAATGCGGCAGGGTTTGATGTACTGGCAATAATTCAAGTTAGTCTCCTGTTCCCTGGCGTCGGGTTTGACGTACTAGCAATAATTTGTCGCGGAGCGGATGTCGAGGCCTGTCATGCGCTTCGGAGCGGAAATGGAAGCCTGTCATGAGGTTATTTTTTTGGTCCCTGGAGTTGGGCTTGACGTACCACAATAAATTATTAGGTCCCCGTCGGCCATAGCAAGAAAGAATTTTGATTCACAATGCAACAAAAATTATTCACTGCCCACTGCGAAGAGACATTGAATCCAGCATGTCCTCGACCTCGTCCAAGGAGGTTGAATATATCAGGCGCGCTTCTTCTCCGTGTCCTTCAGCTTCCAAAAGGGCTGCCTGAGCTTCCTCACTGCAGCGCTAATCAGTATCAAGGGTGTAAGCAGACGAAAATGACATACCGATTTGTGAAAACGACATCTCCTTTGTTGGGAGAGCTCACAGCAAAGAAGCGACGATGTTTGTTGGGAGTGGAGGTCGTAGCTGGAGGAGCAACCGTGGTATAAGGCTTTTTTGGAGAGATTTGTGGTGCAGGTGGAGTGGAAGATGAATGATATGCCGACAGCCGCTCTCCAGGCATTCGTCAGACCAAAATTGCAGAGCCTCAGCGACAGAGGAAACCTTCCTCCACCTTCGGTGGGGAATACCCTTTTGACACATTGAAGAACAATCTTCCCTGTTATCTAATTTTTAGGAAAAATTCGGGATATGAACAAATGACGAACCAGCGTGTATAGACTCCTGGACGAGTACCACGAGCGAGCACATATAAAAAGCGTAATGTTTGAAGGTCACGACCGCAATCGACCTTGTTAGAGAAGAAAGATGGGATACAAGAGCCAGGTGGTAGTGGATACGAAGAAAATGCTACAGTATCCTCGACTGGACGCTGTTGAGGCATGATGTTCGAGGTCATCGTGGTTGATGTTCAAGGTTGATGGTCAGGACTCGGGAGCGGAGATCACACGGTCACCCAAGGCCAGTCGCAGGTTCGACTCCTGCGGTGTCCAGTTTTTCCCACATACTATTCTGTCGTATGCTTCTATACATTTGCTGCAGTAGTCTTTCTTTCCAATGAGGAATCCGATTATTACAAGGCTAAATATGTCAACGTCAGCCCCAGCGCTCGAGATTTTCTTCATCGTGTCGCTTTGAAAGACCATATACGACAATACAATATATTCCAGGTATCTATACATTTAAATTATCCTTGAATCTCCCTTACGATGATATCCAGCAAAACTTCTTCGCATCATGTTCGACATTGAGGAAAGCGCGCGCCTAATTTTCCCGCTCCGTGATCGGAAGGGAGTGTCGCTAATCTGACTGCGAGGGTCCTTGCCAGCTAAATATTGTGATGCCGGCAGAACTTTACTGGATTAGATTGAAATTTGGCGCCTCGATTGTTCTCAGTGTAATGTCTGCTGTCAGTGCCCAAAAGACACTTTTCGTATTGGATCTAATAGGCAGAGATGTTGGCATGGCCGACATTTCCTTGGCAAGGTAGGCAGCTTCCAGTTATGCTCCGCACTCTGGTCTTTGAAAGAAGGAGCAAGAGCAGCAACGTTGAGTTTATAATTGGTCGATTCGAGTTAACATTTGGCACATGATCCCCGATAAAGAATCTTCGAGAAGAATCTGATAAGATTACAGCGCCGACATGATTTTGATACGGCAACAAAGCTTCATCGAAACCACAATGCAGGTCTCAGTGCTGAAGCAAGGTGAGCATACTTTCAACCTCTCCGTTGCCGTCGCTCACTGCTTATTTCCCGCAGAAGGTACTGAGGAGGTTTCCTTCGAGATTTCTCCAGCATTAGTCGCCTGGCTGCGTCACCAAAGGTGATTATCTTGCCTTGCAGACTCATTCTCGTCGACAGATTTCTTTGCTAGTGACCGAGCTGTCTTCTTCAAAATACCCAATGAACTCCCTTCGACAACCCACGACTTAGTTGTGGTTGAGGTAGCCTCGCACTGTGGGCCCCAGTATGCCGCTTCTGTTTCCTGTTGTCCTTGAAGATTGATGTCCTCGGTAGGACTCGGCCGCTTGTCTCTCAAAATAATTCCCTTCATTTTCATTCGACGAAGTGTTCTGACGTGGCTGCAGTTCAACGTCCTTCCAAGTATGTCGCCTTTGTTCCTTCTTCAGCTTGGTGAATGATTTGCTTGGTAGCGTCAACCAGATCAGTTCCAAGAGGAGTCACAGTTGGCTGATCTCCTCCTCCTCTTCCTGCTGTTGCTGCTGCGCCAAGAGCCAGCGGAAGCCAGACGGTCACTCGGAGGGTATAGAGACAATGTGGCCAAAGCGCCAGCTGAGGGCGAATCTCTGGTAGCGATACAATTTTTGCACAATGTAGCTCAGTGAATATTTTTTCGATTACTTGCATATTTCTCGTTTTTTGAGCATTTCATAGACCCATGAGAGACGATTGATAATGCTGTATAGCAGTCCAAGCCACCGATAGATACCAGCCGGTATCTCTCTCCGAACAATGGTCCTTCATTGTGCCCACAGCTTCTGTAGCGACCGCGAGAAGTGCAAGTCGCCTTCAGTCTTCCAGAATCCATATGTTATGAGCTGGTTCCAGGTAAGTGCTCATAGCTGTCGAAAACAGCTGAATCCCCAAGAGGGTTTCCTGATCATGGGGCTCCGGCTAACAAACGAGAAACCGTGTTCGATGCTATTGCTCGTCCTTTCTTTTTGGCTGCGCATTCTAGCTGATCATGCGTCTTTTGCAGTTCACACATGAGCAAAAGGTCTGGTCGCGGCGGTACATGGAGCAATATCTCAATCTTCAGGGCAACAAGCAGGCACAAAAGCAGTTGCTTGAGGAGATCAGCGATGCTTGGATACAGGCCTTTCCTGTACCGGCGGATTTCATTGAAACAACAGGTATCCTTTGCGTCGAAGGAGTCTACAAGCAGGTATTTATCCTCATTATCGCGGCTGCATCCTGAGCGCTGATAACATGTCACAGTATATCAAAGGTCGTTTCGTGTGGCGCAGCCGGAAGTTCATTCCTGTGCCAGGGTTTCCCAGCCGGAAGTTCTTTCCGCAAGGGTTTCTCTCTCCAGAGAGATATTCCTCAGGAGACGAATCAGAGACGGACCGACCTGTGAAAATTGGAGGAATGGTGACTAGGGATGTCGGGGACGCTTGGGTGCCTCCGTCATTGCAAAGTCTGTCGTCGCTGGCTCACCCTATCGACATTGGGTCTTCTCCGGTCACTGATGTTCCTGGGTCGTCTCCGGTCATCGAGGGAGATGAGGAAAGAGAGGAGTGAGAGATTTCCCAGAAGCGACGGTATCACCGAACTGGGACCCCAGATTTGCCGCTGCGACATTGTACCACAGGTTCGAGAGACTTGCTGGGTGCACCTCCGACCAAGAAAACTCGTTATTAATTGGCATTGCTTCACTATTCTATCTGCTGTATATTGGACTCTGATATGCGTTGTATCTTGTTATTTTGCAATTGCTGTTTTTTGTTACTTATCGAGTGGCTTTGAAACATTGAATAGATTGCAAGATCATGTAATACAGAGAGCGTAGATATCGAAGCGGAGGTCGCTGGAAGATTCTTGTGCCTGAAATCCTTGACACATTGCCGCGCCGCAGTGGACGGTGACCTGGACGATACGTGGGCTGACAAACGAAATATCGGATGGCTGCGAGGGAGACTAACCTAGATGTCCATTGCAGACAAAAGGCCATGCAAAGCAGTAAGCTGCTCTTGAGCTGTATGATCTTTCTGTTAATTGTGCAATGCAGAGACCAACAGCAACGATATACCTTTCGAACCCTTGGGACCCACAGCATGGTATTCATCGGCAGTTTCTCTAAGCTTTCTGCTGATCATTGGAATTAGGGCGGCTATACAGGAGCATTTGCTTCCATTGTTGAACGCTATCGTCTCGACCAATCCACTGTATGATTATTCACACCATGGACAAATCCCACTGCAACGGCGAAGAAGGAGAAGAGGCAAGAGAGGTCCAAAGCGGCAGAAATCAAAGAAGATATGCAGGAGTTGCTTGAGACGAATCTTGGAAAGAATATATGAGGGGTTACCAGCTCTTGAGGTCGAAAATGCAGGAGAATAATTGACAGTTCGTTGGCATCGTCGCTATAACAAGGATAAAAAAAAGTTTTATTGGTCTAATGTCGCTGGTACGAGAGCTTGCCATTGTGCTGAGCCATCCGTAATGCATCCAGGCCACAGTAGCAATAGGTGGCAGTGTCTCGAATATGTGCCATGAACCCATAAAGCTTTGCTTCGAGGATTTGGCTGCTCTCATGCTCCGCTGTCATCACCCTCTTGTATAATTCCAGACTGGTAGGGCGGAGCCTATCGAGCAAAGCTTGCATAGGCGGGAGATGCGAGGTAAGATAAACGTAGCCCGCCATCTTGTCAGCTCTCGTCAAGGCGGTCTGAATGATAGCGGGAAGGAGATCTCTGTGGTCAGCCCCATGGGACAGGTGCTGATATTCGCGTTCGCAGCTCAACTCTTCAAGACGGAGACGTTTCATCTCGGCCTGCTGGATACTATATCTGCAAGTCCAGTGAGCCAATGTCAATACGGGAACGATAATACCTACAGCTGTTCTTCTGCAGACATTTCTAGCAGGTCTTTGGGCAACCCATCTGTGGGATCCAAGCACAGCGCTCGTCTTGTGCTGGAGTTGAAGCTGGATGCTATCTTCCGGTCATAATATTTGACCTTCGTCTCGCGACAGAGACGTAGTCGGTTGCTACTAGCTTGTAAGACAATAAAAACATGAAAACACATGGGCATACCGATAGTAATGGCGGTTTTGCCTTTCCCGCTGAGCTTGTCGTCGCTCCTCGTCGGTGGAATATTTTTTAGGATGGCCCATGATGAGATCAACCAGGACCGGTCACGTGTGTAGCCGGTAAGACATAGCCGGTGTGGTCCGTGCGCGACAATCTTAGAATGAAAACTCGTTCGCGAACCTCAGACAAGCTCAATAGGCCTGGAAACTATACCAAATTCAAGTCACAGTTGATATAAAAATGTCATAACAATTAGGAACCATTTGGTCTTGTTCTAGTAAAGATTCTATGAACTTGAGAAAATGGCCTGCCTTGACTACTCGAGCATGAATCCATCTTGTCCTTCGTGGTGTTACTCGCGCCAAAAAAAAGTTCGCCACCCAAAATTTGGGACAAATGGAGCTATACATCACAAATATCTATTGCGCTATTCAGGTAACCGATGTTCAATGTCTGACCCTGAAAATAGCCTGGAATGCGTTGGATGGCCCACCTAGCCTTAGACTTCGAAGATGGCCCTTCTATTGGCACAGGACATCCGGAAATAGCAGTAATTATCTGGGAGATAGTGCAAACTGATCCTGGGTGAACAATGACAGCTCTAGCGCTGAATTTTACAAGCCGAGGTTTGGGTTAGGGTCAGCATCAGCGTTTATCGGTCAGTAGCCCATGCCCTAAGGCTTATAAAATGGATAAAAAACATCAATGAATGATTGGGAAGTACATGAAACCAAGCAACGACAATAATAAAGTAAATCATCCCATGTGCGCCACATTTGTGCGAGGATGCCAAAGCCAGATTCCGATGTACGCAAAAACGACAGCCGTTTGCAGCACAAGTCAAGGAAAATCGCAATGATGCCCAATACAAAGAACGAACCCTGAAGGGATGAGAATGAAGAAGAGTGGCAAAATAAAAATCTTCCAAGGGTCAGCAATGCATCAAAGATAGGGAGAAATGTACGATAATGGCGCTCACCCTATATCATTCATCCGGTCTCCAATTGAATATGGCATCCTGATGCGAGCAGAACAACCTATATTAAAGTAAGTCCTCATATGTGCGCCACATTTGCACTAGGAAACCAAAGCCAGATTCTGATGTACGCAAAACAACAGCCGTTTGCAGCACAAGTCAAAGAAAATTGCAGTGGTGCCAGCCAACGTCCGTCTGCAACGCAGCTCAAAGGGATAGGCCAGATTACAAATCACCTATCTCCTGGGATATTCAGTGAGATGGGAATGTGGGTGTCGTTGGAGAGAAAGCTGCAGGCGTGATAATGCAGATTTCCGCCCAAGGATAAGAGCTAAACAATGCTAGAAGCATTGTATGCCACAATGCTAAAAGCATTGCCAAGCTCTACATGCGAAAACATACTGTTGAAATGCAAGAGGATGGTGGCCAGAATAACATTGGTGGGCGTCACTGGTCAAGGGTGGGAGCGACAGTTGCGTTTGGATATTGATGAAACACCAGGAAAGATCCGGCCAGCCCAAGACACAAAACTCCGACGGAGAGATCCAGAAGCGGCCGCCGGAAGATGTTCAGATTATAAGGTGCCTGCTATGTCAAGCTACAAGGGGTCGGTCTTGGTATCATTATTCCATTCAGTTCATTATTCTACTCAGTTCATTCTACATAGCCTTACTTCTGTTCCATGATATTTCTTTTTCTTCACTGCAGCAGCCCGTGGAAAGATCCGAAAATGATGGCAGTTCTGCTTATCAGCGGAACATCTCTAGATACGTAGCCTGTCATGACATCATCGGAAAGATCCGACATATAGCGAGATGATCCGGAAAATCTGACGGTCCTCTGATTTCGTTTCTTGCTCCCTTTCCTTCCTATGGGTAAATGCAATGCCAAATGTAATGGCCTGCATTGCCCATGCCAAAGCCGTCGGGGTCAGTCCTCACAGGCGAAAAAAGACACTAATACAGCGCAATGGCTACAGCGCCGAGCTGTTCACAGAGCTAAAAAAAGTGGTGAGCATTTGAACTGCCTGCGGTATATTTCTGTTCTTATTCAGGGACAGCCACCGCAATTGTCCAGCAATACCCTTCAGCGTTTCTGTGTCATGCGATGAACCAAAGCAAGGTTCGACAAACAGTTTACAAGCTCAATCCCACAAGCCCACAGGATATTCCTCTATTTGACTTGCAACCAGGTGAATTGCTTGAGCTCCGCATTAGCAAATCCTTGCATTCAGCTCTCCAGAACGACGACATTCCCCATCCGCCCTTCCTTTTCAAAACCTTTAACCTCATCAGTGCAGATGACAATGCTCAGGCCATTGTCAAGGCTCGAGCCTATCTTGCTACCAAGCCCAGGGGAAAGATGGAGAATTGGCGATCCAAGCGCGATCCAACGACTCACTGTGGGGCTTGGGAAGGTTCTCGTACAATCGAGGAAGGGCCAATTATCACTTGCGAGTCACGAAAACAGAAACCGGCGACTTTGCTTGCCATGGACGACATGCTTCTTTTTATGAATGCGAAGGTCTTTAGCAAGGTCAATGTCGTTTTAGAAAAGGAGTGCCCCGAGGTTTGGAAGCGCGCTGTCCGGTATGTTTTGTCATTGATTTGAACAAGTTACCTATGCTCCATTGATAGGTGTGACGCCCGGATTCGCGATTGGCTTGCTGAGGACTTCAAGCAACGACCGGCCATGTATTTTGGTCCCGCTTTTGCCTGTGTCGCAGTGAAGTCTGGAACCAGCGAGATCATTCACCTCGATTTCTCAGACGACAAACGCTTTCTGACATGGTGTATGCCAGTTGGGAATTGGAAGGGCGCTTACTTTGTTATTCCCCAATTCAACCTCAAAATTCCCATTATTCCTGGCCATGTGTATGCTGTTTTAGCTGGTGTCGTAGCTCATTGTTCTACTCCTGTAGAATCGGGAGAGCGATATATATTTACAGGCTTCATGCATAAGAACATGCTTCGCCGAGCAGATGTAGACTTTTTTGGTGAAGATATTCGTGTAACACCTATCACTGTTGATATGTAGTCATATAGCCAATTATGCCCCATTTTCTAGCTTTTTTTGGGCTGACGCCACAGTTGGACTAAAAGGGACTGTCACAATGTCACAGTAACAAATCCGCTTATGCCACCAAACAGCGCCAAAGCTCGCCACTTTTTCTCTCCGCCACATAAACCAGTGAATCATGAACAGGATATCTGAGATGTTCATGTCTACCCTGTCGTTCGAATTTAAATATGTCTCCCAAAACCGCAGCAGAACAGGTTTTACATCTCTGTTACAATGTTAATCTTAAATCTAGATTCCGGCTTCAGGTCATGTGGATGTTGAACTCTTTTTTTCCATCGTTCAACTGGCGGCGACAATGACGGTGAGCCACGGAAACACAGGTGTCCCGCTTCTCATCATCGCTTGCAGCCTGAGGAACAGGCTGAGGGTCTAACTGCCCATCTAGTTCGTTTTCAACCAGAATACCTGTTTTCATGGCTGAATTCTTGTAGAATTTCGCCAACTCATGGGTCTTTCCGGACCTCGAGCCAGAACAGCTATCGTGGCTCGACAGGCAGGTTGAGCCCTATGTTGCCGGAATCAAGCTGTGGAAATACAAGCTCACACTAGAAGCAATATATGTGGGTTTCCTCCAGCAATTTCCCCGTTGGCGTCACCGTGATGAATCTAAACCTCGATGTCGAGCTCAGCACATCTCGGTGAGCAGCTTGATGCTCCTTAATTCCTATTGCTCGACCTAACGTTTCTTTATTTGCAGGTAATTTCTCGGCACCTCCATAGTACTGCCATGCATGGTCTGTTCGAGAAGGCCGGTATCTATGATCTCATGCAAGCCATCAACCCTCGCTATCCTGAAGACATACCGCTCGATATTCAAATCAGCGCCACTGAGCTTGTCGGTCAGGCCAACAAATACAACTTTGCCGTCCAGGCTTATCATCGTAAGCTGGTCCTGCTCGAGCAGACACGACCCAGCTCCTTTGATGAAACGATTGCCAGAACCACTTTCGCTTCATTCCATCCGACACCCATGACCTACTCTACCTACGTAGACATGAGTTCTGCAGCCGACGACAGCCATAGGTCTTACGACTTTCCACCACCTCCCTCTTTGTCAATGCTGTTGAGCAGCGCCAGTTCACCTTCATCATTTTCACCTTCATTGCGGCACCCACGAACCTTGTCGTTTGCCTCATCTTGCCTTGTTGTCTCAAACAGATTTTCCTCCAGTGCCACTACCAGTGTCGCACCGGGGACTTTACAGACAGTTCCTCTTCGTTTTGCAGATATCCATGACCGAGATGTTGTCTCATCTGACGATGAGGATCTGTCATATCTCACTCTTCGGGATCGGCGCTTCCAGGAATCGTATGACTGCGAGGACATGGGTGAAATGAGCGATTGAGATATCGTTGAGGTTTTTTCTATCACACTTTATATCCCTATTATCTTGTAGCGCCCTCAGGGTTTAGTTCTTGTAGTCCTAGCTCTCAGCTCCCGACTGTATATAACGCCAAATGTATATTTGTTCTGGTCCCGTCATCATAACACGAGAGAGATGAAAATCGTAATATTTATTACATGTGGATAGATTGTGGCATCAATGTACGTACTCGAGTGCAAGGCAAATGTGACATCACAGTCACGTTTGAACCAATGCAAAACGACGACGTGGAATCTCAACTCTTTCATCAGGCTTTTCGGGAAACTTGCACAATTGGCCTTCCAAGCCACAAGATCTCTGTTCAGGTGTGATATTATCATGGCTTTTTGCATTGTACTGACTTTCCTCGCTCCAGGTCTCACCAGAAAGTCTCGACTCGCTGGTTGCTGCTTTAGCTTTGGAAGGTGTCTCGCTGGGTCCTGCAGGCTCTCCAGTCAGTCAGTTGAACATTGTTGTGAAGAATCTGCATGTAATCAGCCATCACAGCATGTGTCACCTTCAAGATGGACTTGGACCAGTCTGGAAATCCAGCTCGTCAATTTGGATCATACTACCTTGGCAGCAAAGGAGCCATATACAATTTGCGATTTGTGGGCAGCCATTTCCAATCAGAGCCTGAAAATCGGCGGCCAGTCACTGATTCGTGGTACGTCTTGGCAGGCGGTACTGTTCCTGGGATCTATCAAACAGGGTACGTAGAAGGATTTGCTGTAGTCTTGATTGCCATTGACAAGTGCCAACTATCACAAATAGGCCCTCTCTCACTGCTGCTACCACTGCTCATCCTGAGGCGCGAATTCGGTGCTTCCACAGAAAAGACGACGCCATCAACTATTATCTGAAGATGGCCCTGGAACATCGCTTATTTGCCATCTCCCCGTCTAGCCAGGGATACTGCAAACTCTATACTGACCAACAATACGATGATGAACCTTCTTCCGACGAATCTAGTGGAGACAGTGGTAGTTCAGGATAAGTAGAATGTTATAGATACACAAATCAAGCCCTTTTATTCTGAACCTACATCAGGTGACTCATCGTCGATACCTAGAATAGCTCGGAGAGTACCTGTGTTATAGTAGATTTCCAATTCGGTCGAAGTTGCCAACTGAAGGTATCGCTCGCAGGCTGTTTCAAAAGAATCATACTGCTCCCATTGAGCAGTATAGACATCAATGAATGGGCGTATGGTATTCCTGAATTTGGTTAGAATCATCAACGTGGTGAACAGCTGCTTACCATCCATGATATACTCCAACCGAGAGACCTCGCTTGACGACAAACCAAGATTTTGGGGGAACAAAGGTGACATGTTTGGGAAATGACACCAGGGCGACGTCTCGGGAGCGATTGGTGATCTTAATGTGAATTCCTTGCTCTTTGTGGTTGAGATTTGGAACCCTGCAATTTTAAACACATTCAAAGCGGCTACGATGTCCACAGGCTGGGACTCACCAAGATCAAACGTTGTACGACTCCATATCATCTCAGTGGCACCCATGAATTTGGCTCGGTCCTTGCGATAAATCAAGGACGGAGTCAAGAAAAATGTGATCGATTCTGGCAGCCTTTTAGTTAAAACGCATTGTGGCAGCAGCGAACGTACCAGGCTTGTCAGATATGCCTATGGAATCATTCGCAAGGTGGATATTCTCTAGTGCATTGACGAAAGCACGAAGAGCTGGCTGAGGAACCCTGATGATGAGATGTGACATGGTGGTTCACGTTGAACGTCGAACTCGGATGGTTCATCAAGCTTCTCGGTCTTTCGGATGTGAGTCAATGTACTGGCTTCGATTTCAAGACATGCTCGACATTGCTGATACTAAACCTAATATCCGCTTCTATAAATCTCTTCATCCAACAGGAATTGAGCCCTGCAGAACCTCGGTGTGCCGGCGTCATCGAAAGTCGCAAGTCGAGCCTGTGCAACTGTGATACCTTTGTCTGCGAAGAGGGGAAGGCCAGCATGATACATGAAACGGGCCAGTTTCTGGCACAGAGCTGTCAGACAGAGGTACATTTCGTAAAATGGATCAAACGACTCATACCATGTTCAAATCTGGATTTTCCTGGCAGTAATCCTTGACTTCCTGGGGTGACACCTTCGGCAAGATATAGGCGATAAAATCTCTTTCGAGGCGACGAAAGAATCGTTGGCAGTGATCTGACTTGATGTGGTCAATATAGAGATCCACTTTTGTACACAAGAATTCGTCGTAGTGGTCGCAGCAGACCAATGGCACTGGAGTCTGCTTGATTTAGCAGGGTCAACACCAGAAGCAAAGAAATACATACTAGTTCTCTCGGCTTGGGTCGCACAACAGCTCTAGTTGTCGAATAGACAGTGGGAATGGAGTCCATGCTGGCTGAAAAGACGCTTTGTTGATTGAGTAAGGTAACTTGCAATTCTTAGATAATGTGGTCGCTTGGACAGCACGGGACACTGGAGCCGCATGATTCGAGTGCAAAGATTCAAGGGATACAAGGAGCAAGAAACACAGACCTCCAACGTGTCAGTTGTGGAGGAATTGCAGAGGAGACTGTTATAACAGTATGGCAGCGCATCAAGACCGCATGACACTGTGACATGCGTGACAGCGTGACACTGCCTCTTTCTCCCATCCACCAAGTTCAACTGAAAGTCCGAAAATGTAAGCAATGTTGCATGCTCCATAACCATTCATTTATTCATTTCAGGAATGCTTCACAAATCCTGAATATATGGCACCAGCCCGAGGAGCAAGCGATATGGAGAGCCCTGTTGCAAGGATACAAGGAGGACGAAATCATTGAAGTGCCTACAGCGCAAACGTTGGCGGTAGGCGCTGCTAGATATTACAGCGAGCTCGTTCAAATTTCACCCAGATATCCTACTTTCAGCAGGTGGAGATGCTGAATCTTGAAAGGATCTCGAACCTGCCTGACAGGGAGAAAGAAACCAAAAGGAACCGCATCATCAAACTTGCTCAATTGTCCATTGAGATTTCACACAAAATGTTGGATTATTTGGGGAAGTATAACGCAGCCAAGGAAAGGTTGTCGATCCTGGTGAAGAAACTTGGTGTCGAGAAGCTGCAGCAGATGAGGGATGAGGACGAAACAGCGAACAAGGAGGTGAGTCGGTCTCTGACTGCTTTCGTATTCCCATCTGACAACTATCTAGGGTTTCGACTCTCCTTTTGGCAAAAAGCTGGAGAAGCTAGAGGCCGTTTATTCACCCAAAGAGTACGAGCGCCTGACTGGCAAAGAGTACGACTCTGATGCCCCAGAAAATGAATCAGAATTTCTCCAGGTAAATGCTTGTCGTACCAGGATTGTCCATAGCTGATTCATGTTGCAGTCATTTTACCGAGAAGCACAGGGAACTTGGTGCTTGATCTCCGAGGCTCTGGAGCATGCTCAAAACGATTGAGGGTCTTGCACTTCACTTTTTTGAGTCTCAACATCCCCTGTACATGATCGCCCAATGCTCGAATGCCATGTAGTTTGTATTATGAAAACCATTTCATGACATATTGAACGAATGATACAAACGAATGTGTAAACGACGGTAAGTAAAACGATTGTAGAGATAGCAACATATGACAGCAAAATATTCAACGGGTTGGCCCACTGCTCACAACAGTTCCAGGGAACATGGTCTTAAAGAGAGCAGCCAACTCCTCTTTAGTCGGTACCCGCCACGTCGGAAGGAGCGCCGGTGGGAGCAGGGGCGGGAGCGGGGGCGGGGGCGGGAGCAGGAGCGGGAGCGATCAAGTCAGATGGGTCGACATAATCATCGTCGGTAGCTGCATGTTTTTTAGCTGTAGAAAAGAGGCTTTTAATGTCTGAGCCTCAAGTTGGACTGATGACTCACCCTTTGACTTCTGGCGTCTGACGGTTGAGGACTTCTTCGACGACGCCTTTGTCGTTGGCTTCATTGGGCCGTCTGACGTCGCTGCCCGTGCTTTCTTAGTCTTAGGCAGTAGCTCTTCATCCTGTTCATCATCTTCCTCTGCCTGTTGAGTCCTGGTACGTTTGACGACGGTAGGGGGATGTTGAAGAGCCGCAGCAGCTTTCGATCTTGTGTTCTGGTAAGCCGGAAGGCTCTCGACGCGTTCAGGCTTGAACGGGATGACCGGAGGCAATGCCACAAGAGGTTGTACATCGTTTTTGATGACATGACCGTCGGGTCCATAAAAGACGCTTTTGGGAGGTGCCTGGTCTTGAGCAGCACAGACGATGACTGGAATAGTGCCCGACAAGAGCTCTGGAGAATGTATAAAGTCGAAGCCAACAGATAAATGTTGAAAACATACCTGAGGATGATTGGGGGACAAACTTCATCGGCGCTACCAAATCCAGCACCTTGGCCAGCGTCCTCTGTCGACTGAGAACAGGAACAGCAGAAAGACCTTTACCAGATCCCATATGTGGAAATTGGGCGTCATAGGGAAAGTTGACCAATTGGAAACCTAGTTCGGCAAGGATTCTGGTCATCTCCTTCCATTGGAAATTGGTTTCGCTGAGAGTAAACCCAGCTGCTTCTATATAAAAAGGCTTAGAACAGCGCATCAGGGAAAAGTGAACGAAACGTACCAGCCAAAGAGCAGTACTTGGACCGAAGGGTGGCAGTCAAAGTATCCTTGGTCTCTTTAGCCACCGCCGCAGCCACCTCCTTCTTTGCTGGGACATCCTTCAGCGGCGGTAGACCAGCGGCCTTCCTCACTTTGTTGACGAGCTCCTTCGCCACAGCGTCGCTGTCCATCGCAATGAGAAGATGGTCAGATTCAGAGCTCCATGACTCACTATACTTCAGTCTTGAACAAGCCAACGATGGAATGTTCGTCGTAACCCAGGCATGAAGTAAACTGAAACTTGAATTAGCCGGAAGCTGATTTGCAAATGAGGAAACTGACATTGGAGGCATACTGAGTCGAGAAGGTCTCAGCGAGCGAGCTATCACCGTTGACCATATTTCCTGCGACGATAAATGTTGTTTCATAGCCTTTCAGAGACTGCGTCTGAGTGGCCTATTGATAATGAGAGAAGAATCGACAGAAAAGATGCAACATTACCTGATATTTAAGATCTTCAACATATTTGTTGAAATCGCGGGCTCGAGCATGAGGTGTAATGCTAACCGTCGTGTCCTGCAGATCAGCCCAGTCCTGAAGAAAAACCTTATAACTGGGTTTCTCCTGTTTATAGATTTCCCAAATTGCGGCCGCTTGAACATTGCTGAGGTCGTCTGGACCGCTACCAGAAAACTCGTTGACTGTACCGTCGAGCTTTGCTGTCAACGTATCGAAATTAGCTGGCTGTGCAAGATATCGCTGGAAAAGATTCCATGAATTGCAGGGGCGGTTGATCTTGAGGACCGAGCAGGAATAATGCTCGACGACCTCCTCGAGCGATTCGCCCAAACGATAGGCAAGCTCATTGAAGAGCAGATCGATAGAGCGGTATTGAGCAGCTCGGATGTCCTTCCGAAGCATATCTGCAGCTTGCTGATCAGGCTTGGGAAGCAGATATGGTTTAACGTCTATCGGATCCTGTGACGGAAAAGGCTGACAAGGCTGACAAGGCGACGAAGGTCGAGACGATGGAGGAGAAGCAAAGGCAGCTGATGATGCGACAGCCTCCATACCACCATCCAAGGATTGGGAGTGAGCGATCTCAAGAGCGACAGGAGTCTGTGTCGAAGGTGATGAATTGTCGACCAATGTAGAGGAGACATCAGCGACCGTCAAAGAATGGTTAGATGTACTGCAATCTGGAGAAACAAACAGAGTCAAGCCCGAGTGTGCTAGACGTTCCTCAAGCGACTGGAATCTCCCAGTAATGGAAGGTTTTTGTGCTGGTAACAAGGAGGAATCTGATCCCGATGGTGTAGACGTCGCTCTGGGAAGTAGAGACTGCCTTTGAGCAGATTGGAACTGCAAGGGGCTCCAACCGTGGCCAAGAGTCGAAGATCTGGCCACCTGTGCTGTGAATGGACGAGGTTCCATGGGCTGCGATGGTTGGACAAACTGAGCGGCGAGAGTGGGACGTGGTAATGGAGTTGAAAATAAATCCGAGGTCGAAGCGCTGGAGGTTGACAAAGATGTCGCTGCCTGCGGGATGACTGGACGAATGGTCTCCGTAGCGAGAGATGGCTTCGAAGTGCTGGTCGTCTTCGAAAGGTCAGACGAGTCTGAGGCGCTGGACGAGTTCGAAGCGCTAGACGACTTCAAAGTGCTGGACGACAACTTTGAAGGATTGGAAGAAGAAGAAGAAGTCGAAGGTTTCGCAACAGCGGTGCTGGTCAATGCAAGGAGATATCTCGAAGGGCTGGATGACCTCAAAGTGCTGGAGGAGGAGGAGGAACTCGCTGGAGGACCAACAGCTATAGAGCCCGACGATCCTGGCTTTGAATATACCGCTACACCCTTGACCATCGTCTTGACAGCTGGACGCGGTCTCGATGTCTTTGGAGTGGCATAAACTGATGGAGCCACAGATGGTTCTGGAGCGAAGGTCACAGTCTTGCGATTCGCTGGGGCTGGTTTCGGAGAAGAAGAAGACAATGTTGGTTGAGGCTTCTTCGAGGGTTCTGGAGGTAAATCCCGAAAGGAAGAGCCTTCGATGGAAGAAGGTTGAGCAGAAGAGCGCTGGACTGAAGAGCTTGCAGCGTCGGCCGACTTCCTTTGCTCAATGACTAGCGCCATAAGATGCTGCTGCATTTCGGGACTGAGATTGTCCCAGTTGAAGCCTCCTGCTTCATTGTCGGACGTCGCTTTCTCCTTTGCTGCCTTGGAGCGATCAGTCACGAGTCCAGGGGTGAGCTTGGTGAAAGACCGTCGACGATCGTCTCACTGAGTCATGAAAGCTACATCTTCAGGGTCTGCATTGTGATTCGGTGTCAGCCTCGAACGCAGAGCCATAGGAGATGATCCAGCCAGGACGGGGTGATCCTCGGAGCGAGAAGAAGGGGTCAGCGTCGAGCGACTGCCATTGTCGCCACTGTCACTGCTGTCGTCGCTGTTGCCATCGTCGTCGTTGGCGTGAGGATCGTTTTCTAGTTCCATCTGATCAAGGGCAAGCTGCTGATCGACGGAAAGGTTTTTGTATTCTTCTTCGTAGGTCTGGCTTGTTGACGGAGGGGATGGAAATGAGCTCTTCCCAGCAGGGAGCGGAGCTGATATGGACATAATGTGGACTGGAGATTTGCATTAGAACGAGTCTCAAACATCGCTCTGGAAGAACTTATGCAAAGAAGAAAGGGTCTATCAAGCCCTGTCGCCAACGACGATGAGCGGTGCCTGAGAGGGAATCAGAAACATCTAAAATGCAGGGAAAGCAAGGCTCACAGTGTCAAAGAAAACAAGATGGGGCTTTTCAATGCCTTTTAACAAGATTCTGGAGCTCGAGGTGCTTTTACAATGACGAGCAGGGATGTAGATGCTACCAAAGATGTCAGAAAGCACGGAGCAACAGAATTAAAGGAGTCTCACAGGCGTATATTATATCAGAGGTACTATGGCAAAAGAACAGGCCACGATTCGGAGCTCCAGGAGTGATGCTTGGAGAGGGAAAAAGGAGCGAGAAGGAGCTCTCGAAATTATCCTTCTTTTATGTAGCCAACGAGCTCTTGAATTCATCCTCTATTGACATTCTGAATTGCGCGGATGTGACTAATGAAAGAGCGGAGCTGCAAGATCTGAAGTTTGGCCAGGACAATTTGACATCATGTTGCTGGATAACACGTCAAAGCCGTGAGATTCACGGTGAACCGACACCAGTCGCAATATTAGACTCGAGGCGCCTCGAGACACTGAAAGCCCATGAGCGCTGGTCTTTGGTCTTGGCTGGACAGGACGACAGGACCGTGCTGAAAGACGAGAGATGGTTGAACGGTCCCTGGATCAACGTAATCAGTAACCATGCAACTGGCACGTGACAGATCTCGGTCACCTAAGTGGAATTGAAGCCTAAAACAAAGGGTTTTGCACGCGCAAGAATTCCAGAATTATGGTGAAGTAGACCGGGAAATATTATCTATTGTATTTGACACGTAAATGACGCGTAAATGATACCTTTTGCGAAGCATAATCCAGGTCCATCGCCAAATCTGTGGCGCTGCGGCGGTCCCTATCGACGTGGAGGTAATGCCGAACGGCAAGGGAGAATACTTAATCTTCTATTCAACCAACAGAAACACAAAGTCGAGGTGTCCCAACACGAAAAAGGACCTCCTGGAGCTTGGGAGAGCATTCTGTGGCGCTGTCATTGTTGAGACTGACGCGCTGCAGGGTCCTTATCAATGTAGAAGTGATACAAGATGACATAGGAAATATCTGATCATCCATTCAATCGATGGAAACACGATATTGAGGTGTCCCGACCGCAACGAAGGACGTGATGGAGCTCGGAAGAGCGATATGTGGCGCTGTTATCGTGGAGAATGATACGGAGACGGCTCAAAGCATGAAAGGATGCTGCTGGTAACCTGTGTAAGACGTGGCCACGAATAATAGAGTGATTCTGGACGCTACTGAAGCTGTCCCGAATCCTAAATGAGGTCCAACGGCCCATGTAACGTGCTGCTATGGCTGCAAAGGCAGGATAGAATGACAGATGGAGAGTCCTGAATAGTATTTGACCGCATCCCATCGGTTTTCCCGCCCGGGAAGGCCAGCAGGGTGGATCCATAACCAATGAATAGCCCAGGGATTGTTATCTGAGCGCTCTGGAAGCTGCGGATACAGCTGCTAACGTCCCTGGAGCATTTTAAAGGCAGTAAATGCAATAGCAGATGCTAAACGGCACCTATTCCAGCTAAGCGGCGCCTGTCCCAGCTATTTCACGAGCCCAAAAGAGCATCGGGAAGCCACGGAACGATATCAAGGAGCTTTAGGACGATCTTTCAACGTTTGAGCGGGTGAAATATGCCATGATAGATGCTCACGGCGCATATTGGAGCTTTTACAAGCCTAGGGGAGCGAGATAAAGGTCGGAAAAGTGATGGTCCAGAGCTCTCCGTGAGCTCTTCCATGCAGCAGCATGTATGAAAAGGTAGAAAGCAAAACGGACAGCCCAGAATCAATGATTCTGAGCAATGGAAAGAGACGAAAGAGCCCAAAACAAGGGGCAATGGAGGTCGCAGAGCAGCTTTTCGGACCGCTGAAACGCAATATATTTTGCAAAACATCACGCGATATGATTGATAGATGTACAATCATGAATAATAATGGTCTCAGAAGCAGAGAAAACAACCAGGAAAATGCATTTTGGAGCTCGGGAAAAGACCGAAAACCGACCGAACGGCCTCCAGAACCGAGGTTGGCGACCCGATCGGGAATGACTGTGTCGGCCCCTTGGCTGGAGAGGGCCTCGAAGGCCCATTTCCCACGGACATAATAGGGTACCTTCGAGGTCGAAAGATTAGGTAAGGTCGTCTGCCATAGGTGACGCCAACAAGTCCCAGGCAAATGACATGTCCAAGATTCTCTTGCAGGCCGTTTCGCAGGTCCTGATTTCGGAGCGCGCTGTGCCAAAGGTGTTCAGTGGTACCCCGGAGGATATATTTGGTTCCAAGGAGCAGTCGAAACGCAGGGAAGACCCGTCGATGAAGGAATTCCAGGACAGATGGCGACATGAAGGAGAAAGCGCCGAATGTCTAAGAAGACCAGGTCGAAGTTCGGAAGCTCGTACGATTCAGCTCAACCGTGCTATTTTGGAAGAGAAAGGCATTGAAAGCGAAGCAGGAGAGGTCGGAAGCTGTCGAGGTCGAGCTGTCTCAAAGAGATGACTTGACTACCAAGCCAGATGGATGGAAGACGTTCAGCAAATGTTGATTAGACTGTGAGGGTTATTGTTCAATCAGGGCAAGCTGCAAGCCAAGGGACGGCTTTGAACTTGTTATCGAGGCGGTTTGAGAGGCGAGGGAAGAAGCTTTGGAAAGCGAGAAAGACGCGTTTTGAGACGAGGCAGAATATTTTGATACTGTATATATATATAACCTTTCTTTGTCTACGACATTCGAGCCAAGGGTCATGAAGATATATCGCGTCGAGACCTGGATGTTACTTGTATCAGCCTATGGTGGCATGAAGAATCGCGGGGCAATAGATGATGAAGATGAAAATGTTCTACTTAAAGACAACGTGTCCTTCTATGACACGTCCTATCTAATCGGCCGTGACCATAGACCTGGACTCATCGCGATCCTGAAATGCTCCTAGACGGTGGTCAGAGAGAGCAAAAAAAAAGAAATCAAAGTGCATACAGTCAGCTCTCGCTCTCGGACTCGCTTGCGCTCTCGGAATCGCTCGTATCAACTACATCAAGATCCAACAAAGCATGGAGCCCGCCAGCCCGGAAAACCTGTATATCATCCTCGAAGGTTTGTTTCGCCCTTAGAGACCGATTTAGAAATGAAGCCGAAAGGTGTAGTGTCCCAACTCGAAGAAGCGGTCGCGTCCGGATTATCTGGGTCACCGTCGAGAAGTGTTCGCTCGCCATCGGCTCTGTCCTCTCCCGAGCGATCATCGAAAGGTGGTCCAGGTTGGGGAATATGGCGACGTCCCGACGAAGAAACTCTATGAGCTGGTATCCCGACCCCAGGATGATCAGCTTGGTGAGACAAGGAGTAGATTTAGAAAGAGCAATGAACTGCTCGATGGTTTGGAGTGGGTAAAACGAAGGAACACGGGTGTCGTCGTCGATGCTGAGAGTGCAGATGGGACATGCATTGCGATCAATGAAGGCGATAGCAGTATTGATTTCCTCTTGAGTTGACCCAATATTCATCTCTTCCAACATCGGGGCCTCCAAGCCCATCAGAGATTCGACGCACGACTCTGTCGACCACCCGTATGAGTCGATGTCGAATTTGAGGCGTCGCAGGTGCGGCAATCGTATAATCATGTTGGGGTTTCCTTCCGTCTGCAGATTGAGAGTGCAATCAACAAGATTCGGCATCATCCGCAGTACCGAAACAACCTTCTGTACCGAACATGCAGCAGACATGGAATACTGTCGGATTTGGTTCCAGGGAAGGCTTGGAACAGGGTGAAGCACTGCAGAGTGGAATTCGAGTGTCTGAAGCCTAGGGGCGACCTCAAAACAGGTCAAGGGAATGTCGACACTATTGTACAAGAAGAGCCGACGCAACTGGGGCACTGAGCCTTTGGGGAGTGCTTTTTCGAGCTCGGTGTAGAAGTCTTCGCTAGAGTACCATAAAGATACATCTACCCAACGATGTGAATGAGGTATCAAGAGGCGAACAGCGTCTTTCTCGAGGTTCGGGGGCACACTGTCAACACGGAGCGTCAACGGTGCACCTTTTGAATGATCCAGAATGAACTGGAGACAATCGGAAAAGGATGATGGATTGTCACGGCGTGATACATAGATATTGGACCAAAATGTCGGGTGAGAAGTGATTACGGTTCTCCAGTGGCGACAGATCGACATCAAGGGCCATGGGCCTTCATCATGGTCGAGGGTGACGACGGGCACAGATTCGTTGGAAGGAGCAAATGTTCTGGTGCTGCACCGTTGGAGAATTTCGAATATCACGTCTGAAGGGAGGCGTCGTACAGGCGACAAGATGGCTCGGTGTGCGGCTCTGGCAGCCAGCAATACGGCATGCTCTTCACAGGCGGCCTTTAGCGAAGCCTTGAGCCGTAGAATTTCCTGACGAGCTTTGTGGATATCTTGGTCTATTTGCTCCAAAACGTCCTCCAATTGCGCTTCTTCCACGGTAGAAGGCGGCTCATTCGTCGCGAGAAGACGTAATGCAAGCGGAGAGTTGGTACTTTTTCGCGGCATACTATGGAATGGTTAGATATATAAAGGCTTGTGAAGCGGTTGAGCTACCCGGATACAACAATGTCGCGTTTTTCGCAGTGGATGGTCGCAGTTTGAGTTCAGGAGGCTTGCTACATCAATGACACCATCATCGTCACGCGTGTTACCTGCCTTTCTCAGCTCGTCGGCCTGCCAATCGTGCTCTTCTCAGATTCTGAATCATCATAGGACAAATTGCGCAAATATCTTCCCAAGTTGCTCTCATGGAATTCTTAGCTCGCTTTGTCGTCATTTTGTTCCTGCCACTGGCCTGGCTGTTCATTTCCACCGAGCCCCGAATCAGACTCCTTAGATTCTGGGCTGACTGGTCATGCAGCTCGACGGTCTACCTTCCTGGGTTTCAAAATTACTGCCATGACGGCCCTTTAATGGTATATTGATTAAACGGTGAGCTGATCTATCCTTTTCATCTTCTTTTCATCATGTTCCCTACCTTTTCACCTCTGTCTCATCGCTCCACCGCTCTCATCTGGATGAGATATTGGACGCTGCGATTGACGCATTATTCGACGCCAACAAATCCCAGGCTAATGACATGCGCAAGATTCTCTTGCAGGTCGTTTCGCAGGTTCTGGTTTTGGAGCGCGCTGTGTCAAAGGTGTCCAGTCGCACTGCGGAGGATATGGTTGGTTCCAACGAACAGTCGAAACGCAGGACAGACCCGTTGATGAAGGAATTCCAGGATAGATGGCGACGTGAAGGAGAAGGCGCCGAATGTCGGAGGAGACCGAATCGCAGCTCATACGATCGAGCTCAATCGTGCTATTTTGGAAGAGAAAACGCTTCAGCTGTATCTCAGGGAGAAGGCACTGAAAGCGAAGCAGGAGAGGTTGGAAGCTGTCAAGGTCGATTTGTCTCGAATCCGAGATAGAACAAGTTGCAACTTGCAAGTCAAGGCGACGGCTTCGAGATTGTTATCTAGGGTGCTTGAGAGGCGAGGAAGGAGGCTTTAGAAGCGGTTTGAGACGAAACACAATATTTTGATATTGTATATGTAGCTATGACATCCGGGCCAAGGGCCAGAATCATGAAGTGAGAGCGCTTGTTACCCATCTCGTTTATAGTGAAAATATTGATGGTCTAAAGACAAGCCATTTTAAATGTCCTATTCAAATAGGCTTGGCGATTAAGCCGGGCTCATTGCGACCCCGAAGGGCTCCTAGAAGGCGGTCGGACAGGGCAGGGCAGAACAAGGGCATAAATATATACGTACAGTCTTCTTTCTCGGTCTCGGAATGGTACGAGTCACCATGCCGACGTTTCTGGTCATCAGCTATACCAAGATCCAACGAAACGGAGAGCCCGGAAGCTCGAAAAACGTGTAAATCGCGCTCAAAGTGTCGTTTGGCCTTTCCAGACGAAATTCGAGCAGCTGAAAGGTGCAGTGTCCCGAGCTGAAGAAGGGGTCGCGACCGGATTATCTCAGTCACCGTCGAGAAGTGTCTGCTCTCCATCGGCTCAGTGTCCTGGTCCTGAGTGAAAATGGAAAGGTGGTTGAGGTTGGGGAATATAGTGACGTTTCGAAGGAACTCTATGAGCTGGAATTCCGACCCCAGGATGGTCAGCTTGGTGAGACGAGGAGTGGATTTAGAAAGAGCGATGAAATGTTCGATGGTCCGGGGCCTATGAAAGCCTAAATCGCTGGAGTCAGTAATGCTGAGAGTCCGGATGGAACAGGCATTGCGACTAATGAAGGTCACAGCAGCGTCGATTTCTTCTGGAGATTGCCCAACATCTATCTCTTCCAACATTGGGATCTCCAAGCCTTTCAGAAATTCGACGCACATCGTCGACCGCCTGAACTGGATGAGTCTGACTTTGAGGCGTCGCAGGTGCGGCAACCGTATAATCGTGCTGGGGTTTCCATCCTTGCGCAGATTGAGGGTGCAATCAACAAGATTCGGCATCATCCGCAGTACCGAAATAACCTCCTGCACCGAACATGCGGCACTCATGGAATACTGTCGGATTTGATCCCAGGGAAGGCTTGGAACAGGGAGAAGCACTACAGAGCGGAATTCGAGTGTCTGAAGCCTAGGGGCGACCTCAAAACAGGTCAAGGGAATGTTGGCACTGTTCTGCAAGGAGAGTCGACGTAACTGGGGCACTGAGCCTTTGGGAAGCCCTTTTTCGAGCTCGACGCAGAGATCCTCGGGGTAGCAATATAGAGATAACTCGACCCAGCGATTTGAATGAGGTACCAAGAGGCGAACAGCGTCTTTCTCGCGGTTCGGGGGCACACTGTCAACACGGAGCGTCAACGGTGCATCTTTTGAATGATCCAGAATGAACTGGAGACAATCAGAAAAGAATGATGGATTGTGATGTGATATGCAGATATTGGACCAGAATGTCGGGTGAGAGGTGATTACGGTTCTCCAGTGGCGACAAACCGACATGAAGGGCCATGGGCCTTCATCCTGGTTGAGGGTGACGACGGGCAAGGATTCATTGGAGGGAGCAAATGGTCTGGTGCTGGACCATTGAAGGATTTCGAATACTACGTCTGAAGGGAGCCGTCGTATTGGCGACAAGATGGCTCGATGAGCTGTTCGAGCCTCGAGCAATTGGGCATGCTCTTCGCAGGCGGCCTTCAATGAAGCCTCGAGGCGCAAGATTTTCTGGACAGATTTGTGGATATCCTCTTCTATCTCTTCAAAAATGTCTTCCAATTCTGCTTCTTCCGTGGCAGAAGGCGGCTCATTCGTTGCGAGAAGCCGTTTTGCTAGACGAGAATTTGTGCTTTTTCGCGGCATACTATGGACTTTTCAGTCAGATGGAGGCTTTTTGGAGGGATTTAAATACCTGGATACAAGAATGTTGCGCTTTTCCACAGTGGGTGGTCGCAGTTCGAGTTGAAGGGACTGGTCACATCACCGTCACGCGTTTCAAGCTAACCCTCACTGAGAAAATTATACCCAGTCTACTCCTCTCGGATCCTGAATTATGGCAAAAGGCACAATATCGCAACGCGCCCAGGGCTTGATTCAAATTTCGCAAATAGTTTGTCAATGCTACTTCATGGAATTGTTGTGGGACCGAGCCGTGTAACTCTACCTACCTACCTACCTTACCTCGCTTGTCGTCATCTTGTTCCAGCTGGACAGAAGGCGGCCGGCTTTTCAGTTCCACGTCGAGTCAGAATCCCTAGATCCTTGGCTGACTAGTCTTTCAGATCGTCACGGTCTACCTTCCGCCGTCTAAAATACCATCCGGCCCTGGAGACCCCAGCTCCATTACTTTCGCGAACGATGCTGCGGTCTCATAAATTTCACCCGCAGAACCACATCTGGTCCTAAATATACCTTCTCCGCCATTCGGCTCTGAAAGAAACGCTTCAATGCTGGTACGCTCATTCGTCCTTTTCTCTTTCGGTTTTCGGGTTCTGACCCTTTCTGTAGCTATTGGGAATACCTTTCCAGCTGGTGTTTTCACGAAATCGTACGATGTCGCTCCTGAACAACCTCCATTCTCATCGCGCGCCATATTCATCCCTTCCCAGATGGCCCAAGAAACCCATTGAGGCGTTTACTCCAGTATGTCGTTCTATATCTTTTACATGATTTAACTCATCTTCACAAGGATGGACTTGTTTTTGGCTTCCGATAAAGCCATTGAAAACTGGTTTTCGTCAAATCTCATTGTATTCGGAACCGACAATTCCTCCAGCTCATTCCTGTCGGGACCTAATGGCAATCATGAACCTGTCTTAACAACGGTTGACGACGAATCCGCGACCAGAAGGCTCTAGGCAGCTGGAAAACGACCGGAGATTGGCGATCATGGCTTGACATGGAAGAGGGTGACGGGAAACCCTTTTGACGACACAAGACCCTCAACGCTATCCTTCTGACTGTATAGCCAGACTTTGTTGAGATTCTTAACCATTGACGGATGTCCTAGCGCCTCTTGGATATCGATTCCACGCCGACTGTTCACTGTCCTCACTGGACTCGATGCAATGACAGCTTCGAAGGCTTTTGAAGCAGATGAAACTTATCGCTCTTGACGTCATGGAGGATTCCGTCTCACTGTTCGTTTTTTTCAGCCGTGCCACATTTGGGTCAAACCCTGCTCTACGTCAGAGCGAGCAGATCAATTACCTGTGCCGGGCCTCCAATGTTCGCTCGCTCTTCTTTTATGTCTCTTCGTGTCCTTCTCCTCCCTGAATCGCCGCTTCCTGATCCACCCTTTGACACGACTGCCGCTCCACCATCATCGGAGAAGAAGACTGCGATTACTTGTATGACCAGGCAAGAATTGCTGCAGGAAGTGGCAGTCGACACTCAAAGGACCCTTCTTCTACCAGTAGCGGCGACAGTCAAACTGTGACAGTCAAGGAGGTCTATGTACAATGGACTCGAACTCGGAATCGCAGACAAGAACATTGAACGACAAGAACTTTTGGGCGCATGTGAATGAGTCGGGCTCGGAGATCCGTCGCCATAATATCAATAAGCTCTGGCGCAACCAGACCTTGCCTTGCTACTAGCAGAAGCTTCTATTTTCCAATTCCGGTTCGTAGTTGACCTTCCCTTGCCTCTTCCACGTCCTTTCGCAATGCTCATGCTTGTCACAGTGAACGCGAAACTCTCGCTCTTGCAGAATTAGGTCCAGAATTATGAAAGTGCCACCAGCTAGGACCGCTTCACGCAATCGTCGCGCTGGTTTTCTCCAGCATTCCCAAGGCTCAAACCGATAAAGTCGAATAGTTTGATCATCGAGTTACAGGACCAAGCGGGTCTCCGCTTTTTTCCTTCTGATATACGATTGACACGATCATAGACCTGGTCCAGTCTTACAAACCACAAACATGACCTGGATTACTGAGCAGCAGCACGATCACTGGACCCGGAAGTGAGTTTCTTCAATTCTCGTACGGCAAAACGGTTGAATCACTAAGACGACTCCAAGGCTTATTTATGATAGTTCGCAGCACCACCGTGCATCCTGAGAAATGCCGAATATAAAAGCCTGTGGAATACCAAGACTTTTTGACATGCGAAGCAATATGTCGACTATTCCAACCATTACTCGAGAATTCCATCTTCCAAAGGGCGGTTCATACGAGAACTTGTCTTTGGGAGAGGCCCCAACCGTCGCTCCGAGTGACGACCAGGTCCTTGTGAAGATTCACGCTGTATCTCTCAATGTGAGCCCGAGTTCATGCATCGTAGTAAACGCTCTGATGGTCCTAAAGTACAGAGATATCATGGTCGCGAAGAATTTCTACCCGCTCGTGTAGGCATTCCAGCACAGTTAATCGATCCTTAGTTGACCCAGTCGAACAAAGGCCCAATCCTCCAGAAAATCTGGTTCCATGTTCAGACATGGCTGGAGAAGTTGTCGCTGTCGGCAAAGGTGTTACCGAATGGAAAAGCGGCGACCGTGTCTGTGCCAACTTTTACCCTGACCTCATCGCTGGAGACCTCACTCGGGAAATCCAAAAGAATGACCTGGGTGGACAGCTCGACGGTGTTCTGACAGAGTACAAGATTTTCAAACCACATGTGAGCAAGATATTTCTGCTCGAAATGATGCTTAAATTGTGATCACAGGCCTTGGTCGCCATTCCTGATCATTTGTCCTATGAGGAAGCTTCAACTTTACCGTATGTCGCGTCGAAGTTCTGGCTTTGGAAGTTGGCTGATTCTTCTGCCTTTAGATGTGCTGCTCTGACCGCTTATAATTCATTTATGGGTCCTGTTCCACTCAAAGGCGGCGATATTGTTCTGGTTCAAGGGACGGGTGGGGTCTCCATGTAAGCTTCAGTGTATTCTTCAAACATACCCTTGACATTGGCGATAGTTCTGGTCTGCAAATGGCTGTGGCTTCCGGAGCCACTGTCATTGCAACATCGTCGTCTGACAAAAAGCTCGAGGTCGCCAAAAAGCTGGGAGCAAAATATGTCATCAACTACAATAAGACTCCCAACTGGGACGACGAAGTGCTCAAAATTACCAATGGACGTGGCGTCGATCATATCTTGGAGATTGGAGGATTCGGTACCCTTGAGAAATCTATGAAATGTGCGAGACTTGCAGGATGGATTCACATCATCGGACTGCTGGCTACTGTGAGACTTTCTTTCGTTTCCACTGCCCACAACCTGACCTAATGTTACAGGGTGAAAGCCCTAAAATCTTTCCACATTTGATTACGAAGGGCTTGATGCTTCGCGGGATCCAAATCGGCTCGGTGGCTCAGTTCAAAGACATGAATCGTCTTCTAGCTGCTCATCCTGAAGCGACCCGTCCACTGATTGACTGGGTGTTTCCTTTCGAGGACGCCGTCAAGGCCTGGATTCATCTCGAGTCCCAGGCCCATGTTGGGAAGATAGTTATCAAAGTCTCCGCGAACTGAACTCTTTCCAGTCTCAACTGAACTCGGATCTAGTACGGAATATAGTGTTCTGTATTGAATCCGAATAGAACATTCGCTTGCTTCAATACTATTCTGTACACCCCTTTTCATACAGGCTTTGTCATCTGTTTCCTTTGCGATCGATTTCCTGAGGTCCTTACTTCCTCTAATCGCAGGAATTGTTGGTTAACGAGCATCCCGAGTCGTTTCACTGCTTCCTCGTTTTCCCGACTTTTGCTCCTCATTCGAACAAGAGGAGTAATCTAAAGGAGCCCACGCCCTTTTCCATAGCTATAAGATCCCTTCATTTTTCGAACATGTCTCATCCTTCTTGGACCCCAGCATCCATCCAACCCGCATCCATCATCCATCAAGCAGCCATCCAGATTACCGTGTCTCAAACAAACTATAATGAGCAGGTCTTTCGCTCGAGCACGAGTTACCTCAGAGATTCCAATGTAGTAAGCAATCACTACATTCAAATCGATCATCGGACTCAAATCCACTGCTACTACTAGCCTTCAAGTTGCCGACTGCGACGGAAATCCAATCCAGACACTCCTGCGCCTCCACAGCTTCTCTCGCGTACCTCTTTCAGCTCCTTGGCTAGAGAACAGGCTAAAAAAAACCGAAGCAGATAGAAAAGAACTAGCTCGGGGAGACCGACTCTGGGTCGGAGTTGCTCGACGGGAACGAGGATATCTTCGCAAGTCACCTGAACAGGCTCGCCTTGTTCTGGGGCTTACAATAGTCAAAGTTCGTTCACGCACTAAAACCAAAGCGCGCATTTTGAAATATCCTGCCAACGCGTCGGCTTATCGGCTTATTGAGTCAAGCGTACCTACTTTGTACCTTATACCTTATCCTGTACTTGCATCTGTACTTGTTGCTGCTACTAATTAAAGATGATCTGGAGCCACACTGAATTAACTGTGATTTTTTGTCTGCACTACTCGATGAACTTGTCTGATCGTTAGAGCAAAGTCACGGAAACACAAGAATCAAGCTCACCTTCCCAGCCGTCAAACCAAAAGTCCAACTGGTCACATTCGTCTCCTTCAGAATCAAAGGCTGATTGTACAAAAACTTCTCAACCTTCACCGAACCGCGGATGTCGCTAAACTCCAGGAAGTCATTTTCGTCAACGGCTTTTGCAACTTCTTCCTGGTCAGGATGGGTTTTCTTGACGGATGGAATATTCCTTGAGCGGCGAGACGGGTCGTTCCACAGTCGGTATGATGGATTACAGCAATATTCCGAGCACCCATTTGCTGAGCAATAACATGCTTCAGAGAGCTTCATTACTGTCCGAAATGATGAGTACCAGCCAATTGGAGAAAAATGAGTTAGGACATACGTCGAACCACCCTTCCGGATCCACTGCTTACACCAAGGGCTGACTTTGCACTGATGAATACTGTCTCATTTCATTCAATTCGGCAGTCACGGGTCACAGACCTCGAAATTTCGCCGAAATGTCACAGAGGTCACAGGTTACAGAGCCTGGCCGCCGAAAGTTCTTGACCTTTGTCCCAGCCAAAGGGGTCTGAAATTGCCTTTTTCGGCCTGATGAAATCGATTTTTTGCCGAAAAATGGCAGAGGTCACACCCAGTGAGAAGTCATCGGGCCAAATCCGACCCCAGCCGGTCAGATCAGACCGAATCCGGAAAATCCGTCCTAGCCCGCCATAGCCCAATGTGGTCGGATCTGGCCTGAAATCGGCCATATTTTGTAAGCAAAATGGGCCGGATCAGGCCAAATCTGACCATGGCGGGCTAGGGCGGGCTAGGACGGATTTTGTGCTTTCTCTACTAGTATACACCCTTTTTTTTTTAGCCAGCTACGAAATCCATTTGATCAGACAGCTAAAAGTACAAATTTGACGTAATCGAAGAAGTTTTGAAAAATTCTCTTCAAGTCAGCTCACCGACAACCCCAAACTACTTCAGTCGAAGCATCAATGCCTGAAATTCAATGGTGAGAGGAATTCAACAGATTAAAGAAGCACAAACCTTCATCATATCATCTGGGATGTCGTCCCAATGAGCGACAAACTCGCGCTTGAGACCTTTGGGATAAGTCACCTGCCATTCCAATGCATACGACTGTCTGTATTAAAGGATCTACATCAGCACCGCATTCAGATAATCAAGCACTGCTTACTGGATCTTCGACCAAGTCTTGTTTGATTGCCAGCGGGGTTCAGTCGCTTTCTTGATGACTGTCGTAGACTCCGTAGCAGCTGCTTCGATTACCTTTTGGCTAGGTTTGGCAATACGACGAGGTATGCGAGGTGGCGACCTTATAAGATGTCAGTCAGAGGCCAATCGATAATCAAGGACTTACACATCGTCGATTGCTTTCAATAACCTTGTTATCTTGCCGTCCAAAAGTCCCGGATCTATCCCATGGCGAGTGACAAGACGACGAAGGACTCGACATAGTCCAATCAAGCCTGCACCTTGGACTACCAGACCCTTGAGCTCTTTGGGATCGTGTGAGAAAAGGCGGTTGAAAATGGTATCCCAGGTTTGCCAGGTCACCTCACCTTGCTCGGAGATGACGAGCTCGGGGTCACGAGAATACGGAATGAGAGGATGATCTTCACTAGGAAAAGGAAGGGATTCAGAAGGCAGCAATAAGATTCGTGATGAGAGCTGCTCGATAAGACTGAGATCAACTGGTGGAGTTGAGGAAGAAACTGGCGAAACAGAGGAAATGGACAGTCTAGGAGCAAGGGCGGCTTGTTCCTTTCGTGCTGGCTTGGGTATGGGTGTAATGGCTGGTGAGACGGTTGATGAGGAAGCTGGGAGTCGTTTGGAGGTGGATTTGACCGTTATACCGGCCCTGGATAGATTCATCAAAGAGATAAGACCACGAATGAAAGAGACTCACAGTGGGCTTTTCAAAGGAATCGTGGGCTGGAAACCTGTGAGCGCAGGTCAATAAAGAAAGAAAGATTTACCTTTTTGGGCTTGCTGGTCTTTTCGGTCTCTCTCTCTGGCGCTTTGTTTTCAGCACCATTCTCCTTCTCTGCTTCCACCACTTGACGCGACCGTTTCGATTTCTTTTTGGGTCGAGCATCTGCTTCTTCCTCGTCTTCGTCTTCGGAAGCAACACGTTTCTTTGCTCGTTGTCGCCATGTCTTTCTCCAGCTGTTATAATGCTCCTTCCAAATACGATCTGATTTCCAGCCGTGATCACAGAGGCGAAGCTCGAAGATTGTGGCCTCCATTTCAAAACGGAACTCCTTGATAGCTTGCTCGCCAGACGTGCTGAAGGTTTTGGGGAATTTTCCGGCTTCCGCCATATCGGTCCAAATGCGGCGCGCAGTGGCTGTCGACTGGCGGTATATAGAGGGTTCGACGAGTTTGCCGGTCTTGTCCTGGAACCATACAGGTGCTGTCTTTTCCTCGTTCTTGGTGGTGGCTTCATTGCTGGATGAAGCTTCATCTTCATCGTCGTCGGAATCTGAAACAAGGCGTACAGGCTTTCGTGCTTTCTTGACCTTGCCGGCAGGAGCTGCTTTCCAGTATTGCTTGCAGTCTGGATAGAGGGAAATAAGCAAGGGAGGGTGGACCTTGGAAGTCGATGTCGATGATGGAGCAGGGTCATTGGTCGGGGCAGCAGAATTATTGGATGCAAAAGAAGGGGATGATGAAGGGCTCGGCAAACGGAATAGAAGGGCATTGAAATTTTCTCTGTGGAAATGACATATTAATCAGAAGGAGCCGTGAATACTGTTTTCGTACCTCAAAATCCTGTTTTCCACAGTGAGACGATTGACTTCCAAAGTCGTCTGATGATTTTGTCGGATTTGGTCCAAGTAGGCCTGATTCTGAGAGCTGAAAAGCTGGTGACTGGTTAGCATACGGACAAAATTATCCATTTGTTGTTCATGCGTCAGGGTCTGCCATGATGATTATTGCATTGAAGAGGGGGGAAACGCATGGAAATACCTGTTCTGGCTGAACAATGGATTCGTTAGATGCAGGGAATGAGGAATCTGAGTGGTTATTGCAGGAGCTGGAGCGAGAGCCTTGAAATTGGGCGGGAAACTGGGGCTGTCGTTGAAAGGCCATTGGATGATGATTGTGACGGAATGAAGGAGGAGAATGAGCAACAGGCTCATATGAGCCATAGAAAGCGCCTGATATATCCGAGGCAGAGGCCATGGACCTGTTTTCGACGTTGAAGGAAATGACGTGGCAGGTGTCACGGTGTCACAATGTCATGAGCGCGACACCCGATCCGAGTGGCTGTGCAAAAATTACCGTCTTGAAAATGACCGTACCTTTTGCAACACTGGATGAAACAACTATTCATCTGAAATATATATCATTTAATCTATTGAGACTCGTCTCCAAGTGTTCTCGGATTTGTCAATCTCCAGGACATGATAAAAAAGGCTAATTAATCATCTTCGTCGTCGTCATTATGAATCTCATGTTCCCAAGATCCCAAGCTAGCCTTGTCCAGCACAAAAAACTCTGTCATATCCTCAGCATTCTGATCCCTCCTATCAAACGGAACCATCGCGACAACCTCGGTGATTGACTTCGCATCAATCACCATCAGACCTGCATTTCCGTGATACTCACAGACCCGTAGAACTCCATAAGAAAGCTGTTTGAGAGCTTGGTCATCAGGACCATAGAGGGATACCATTGCCAAGTTCAATGGCACATCTCCATTGTCCGATGATACACTGGCCTGGAAGAAGAACATGATCTCAGCGAAACGGGTCTCAGCCCAAATGGTAAGCTAAAAATGTTAATTCAGAGTCCGGCTGTCATGAACTGTCTCACCTTGACGTTCCTTGCTCGACGGACTGTTTCCTCTTCCTTCTCCAACTCCTTCCAAGATGAGCGTGCTATTTGACCGTTTGGAAGCTTGAGGCGGGCATATCGGTCAACAGCTACCTCCTTGTTGTTCACCTGTTTACCCAAACCTTGTGCAAACTGGTTCAATGCAACCAGTTCATCTTCCTCGAGAATATGGAGCTCTCGACATCGACGCAATTGGTACCCTTGTCCGATATCAAGAGCATTATCTGGAAGGTCTTTATTGTCAGAGTCATGATCCAAATCGGGTACCATGGCCTTGAGAGTATTGAATTGTGCACGAAGCACTGTACGTTGGGACAAATTGGCGAAAGGCGTTGAATGTTGTCGTATTTCCTCTCCAATGTTTCCGATAGTTCGCTCCATCGTCCATTGTGCCACTTCTGTGAGAGACCCGATCTGGACGATCCATGGAAACTGATGTACCAAGGAATGAATGCAGGTACGGACAAAATGCAGGCGGTCAAGGCGGCGCTGATAGTAGTCCTCCTCGAAATGCATAACAAACTCGAGAAAGTGTCGATGAGCCTCTCTGATCACTTCGTGAGTCTTTGACCGCTGATGGAGCACACGAAATCCATGTACAAGCTTGCAGAAATTTGAGTAGTATGGCTCAGGAAGCAAGCCATAAAGCAGGCCTGGGCAGAGACCGTAGATGTAGATCAGAAATTCGGAGGCTCTGTAATGAGTATTGATTTTCTGGGCTGGATCACGAGGAGCATGCGACTCGATGCTCGTAGGAATATATATCCGGGCATCAGCTACTGCTCGACCATGCTCTATCCATGCATCATCCTTGAGCACCGCAAATGGCCAATCATCGGGGTCATCGGACTTGGGATAATGTCGAAATGTTCCCCGCCACAATGGTACAAGCAGATCTGGAATATTCAATGCAAAAAGATGCATGGTGTCAGGTGGAATAGATTTTGGAATGGGAAGAATACGAGGTAGACCTGATAGAATTGAAGGTCGCGTGAGACCGGTCTCGGTTGTACGTTGGGTTCGCTGAGTTGGCCCATTGGAAAGAAGGAGGTACCGAAGTCTGTCGTTATAGTTTTTCACTGTACCAAGTGTGATGCTATTGATATCAACATCATCATGGCGACTATGGACAGGAAGTGTGTTTGAATCTGGGCGAAGCAGGGCAGGGTAATATGATCCAGATTTCGGCTTATGACGACCAGGGGTATCACATTGGGATCGGCAGGGATATCTTCCCAGATGACCAACCCAACCGACCATTTGAATTGTCTCAACAGTGTCTGAGGTAGCGCATAGCAGATATGGTCGGTTCTCATATATCTGCTTGGTTACGCTGTCCCATATTTTGAGACCGAAGCGCTGAAGGACGGCGAGATGAAGTAAAGAGGGTAGCATAAAAGATATGATATGTTGCGGTGAATTGGGACCTCCAACAGTGAACGCGGGAGAGACATGTCGCTTTTTGTACCGGATATCTCCGTCCATGTCGGCGAAAGTCCATATGGCAACATATGCGCTAGAATCTTTGTTCTTGTAGAGCTTGCAGGTGTCCCCAGAGTAAATCAACAAACTGTCGAACTGTGAGATAGTTCCGTTCTTGACCTCTTCGAGATAATCTTCTCCACAATAGATGCTGTCAAATATCTCAATCAATCCTGCATCGTCGGAGGCGTCAATGATAGCTCGAGTCTCTCGGTGACGATGCTGCATCTTTTCAGCGGTTTCGGGATGTCTCCAGAGCGCCTGAAGCTGAGGACCAAGAGGAATAGTGGTGAAAGTTTGCCGGGGAATGAAAGAGCAATTGTCTGCCTCTCCTTCAGATTCCTCGGATTCATCAGCATGAACAGCACTTTCAAGTTCTCTCTGCTTGTCTCGGCCTTTCTGTGACTCTGTTGGCTTGTATCGTCTCTCTTTGCAATAGCGGCAGCGGCGCAATTCGGCAAATGGACCGGTATATGCCATACAACTATTGATGCACATGTCGTGGACAATCGGTGTCACGCCAGTCATATTCTTGACTCGACGGCGCACCTGGTCGTAGGAAAGCATGCTGCTTGTCGGGTATCGACGCAGTATACCAGCACGAACACTGTGATAAGTCTGCTCGGAGGCTCCAGAGCAAGCTAGATACTCGTCGATGGAAAGGCGGAGGTCGGGATTGGATATGTCCAGCTCTTCTGTAGGTGGATTCTGGAGTAATTCACGAAGTTCTGGGGAAACATCGGTCCAGGAAGCTTCCTGTAACAGCTTCATGAATTCCTGTGTCGTTTGTAGATCGTCAATAAGAGAATCTGGCATCGGAAGATCTGCTGCTCGGAGCTCGGGACTATCCGGAAGTTGTTCGCCATCAGCAGATGCAAAGTCGCCGTTTTCATTATTGACCGGTTGAGACGGCATAGTATCATTGGAATCCACCTGAGAACAACTTATTAATGCGCCAGGCCCAAAGAAATCTTCAAACCTGGTGGTCTATATCCATTGGAATAGGATCTGCATCAGAATCTTCATCCGGGTCCTTCTGGAGAAAAATGAATATCTCGGACGTGTTTTCACCTGAAAAATATTCGGACATACCTCTAAAACAATGTCTTGCTCCTGTGGTTCTGTCTCGTCCATAAAAAGTGTGTCGTCGCGTCTTGGAGACTGGATTGGAGAAAATGAACCATCTTGGTCCATTTGGGCTTCCCGGTCTCTCTGCCTCCGGACATGTGTCCTCCTGGTACGGGGTGCTATCTGTTTTCCTCCTTTGCATAGATCACATTCGCAGAAGACCAATTGGCCAGACGCCATGACAGTAGACGGTGAAAGGAAGCTACCGAGTTGGGACCAGGAAAATTCCCACGGGCTCAGAAATTTTCGAGTCCCCGATTTGCGAAAATTATATCTTGCGACGCACTACGCTCATCTAGGGAAATCTTTGACCACAAGGTGGCACAGTCTACAAGAAAAATGCGAAATGGCCCAGAAAAATCTGCTATGGTCGGATTTAGCCCTTTTGGCCTGATCTGGCCGGCTGGCGTCGGATTTGGCCCGATAACTTCTCACTGGGGCTTACGACCTGCAGATAAAGAGCATGGAAACGAGTCTGGAGAATCTCAGAGCAGAGAGAGAGAAGGTTTTACAGCATAGAGATCGCTGTCTTCACCTCATATCTGCGGTGCGTCGGGTTCCAGCGGAAACATGGCTGGAAATCTTAGGCTTTGCCTGTGTCGACGAGGGTCGACAAAATCCTGCTGCACGTATTGCTGGGGTCTGTCGGCAATGGAGACAAATATGTTTGTCTTCTCCAGCTCTTTGGACCGCATTCGTCGTGGACCTCCGAGAACATCATGTTACCTCTTCCGACTTTATCCAGATGCACAGAGAGCGTTCGTCGCCTCTGACGCTCAGTATCCGCTTCAACCTTCCAGACCTCGACGATAGTTGTCAGCAGTGCCGTGACTTGACTTGGTACCACTGGGATGCCGACCCACATATGCTCCCGGCATTATGCTCGCTTGAAACCCTGCTCGATATAATGCAATTCAGTGACCGGTTGGACAGCTTTCGGTTCCCGGGCTTCCAAGTTTCCAATGCCCAATGGCTTACGGCGTTCGTCGAGTACGCAGGAATCAAGGAGCTAGAGCCGCAGCCTTTCCCGCATCTGAAAACATTAGGAGCGCGATTGGGATAAGTATTCTCCGTGCAGTGTTGACTTTCCGCCAAAAGCCCATTTCCTTTTTCAGCGATCATAGCTCCTTTCCGCAAATTTTGTGACATGCTTACTTGAAAAGTCCTCCGGTCGGCCGGACGGAGGAGTCATGTGCAGTTGATTATATCCAGACTGCACATGACCTCGAACGTTGATCTCGCCTGCCGTCGTCGCTCGCGCTACCCTGCTCTTCAGTCGCGTTTCCTTGGCGTAAATCCTCCATTCCTCTTTTTCCCTGGGACATCTGGCATTGCTTGACTGTCTTTCTCCAAATTTTATGTGATTTCTCAGCCTGTTCTGTCGTTCGATCATGCCCGAAGAGGCCTGAAGGTGTGTAACTTCTGCAGTCTGTTATCATTTTACGGTTGACATGATTCACAATTCAGTGTCGTCTCCAGGTGGTTCCTCGAGTTCGCCCAATCTACATCCCATCCTGGTCCACCTCCTGATCATTGTCAGTTCTCGTTTCGCCAAACCAATGTTCCAGCACCGGGTCCTATGAGGCTGACATTGCTTCCGGAAAATTCACGCGTGGCAAATGCGACTCTTGGCTTTATTGAGCTCAATGACAACGGCGATGTTATTCTGCTTTTACGTCCTGTGCAGTGTCACAGCAGGCTTCGCCGAATGGGTATTCTCCGTCAAGCTGGTATTTTCTTTTAATTCTCCGCCCGTCCTATTACATGCCATTAGTATTGATTTGTAGTTCACTGTACACCTGCAGCAGCCCCTGAAATGTACTTGTCTTCTCGCAGAAAAACCGGCCAGCTCCTCCGTCTCGACGGTTTTCGTCAGTCCGACTTGTCAAGTAAGCATGTCACAGCTTTTGCGGAAAGGGGCCATATTTGCTACAAAAGGAAATTGGTTTTTGGCGGAAAGTCCCTTAGTTTCTCCGTGAGGGTTAGCGTGAAACGCGTGACGATGATGTGACAAACCTCCACAACTCGTCGCAGAACTGCGACGAGCTGCTGTGGAAACGCGACATTTGGTTGCGAGCGTAGCGAAGCAATTCTTCCCTAAAGCGCAAAAATCCCCAATAAACAAGGACAAATTCTGCGCTGCAAATCCGATAACTCCGACGGAAAAAGAAATCCTTCACGTTCATTCATTTTTGGCTGTTTCTCTTCACAACTCGAGATTCTGTATTACATAGTATTGGACCTCATTCCATGAGCTTTTCAGCCCTTGGAACAGTGGACAGAGCGCGATAGAATTGGGTGACAAGTGCAACCATCACGTGTCGGAACAAGTGCTGACAAAAGAGGTCTGACTGCGCAGCTCGCATCCTCGCGGGGCCGACGCAAATGTATTTTATTTACCTCCCTCTAAAAGCTCTTAGTCTGACTGAGAATTCGATAGCATGACCCGAAAAAGCATCAACTCTTCCCTGGCAATACGTCTTCTCGCGACGAATGAGCTGCCTTCTGCCGTGGAAGAAGCGCAATTGGAGGACATTTTTGGGGAAATAGACGAGGATATTCACAAAGCTCATCAGGAAATTCTGCGGCTCAAGGCTTCGTTGAAGGCCGCCTGTGAAGAGCATGCCGAATTGCTGGATGCCAGAGCCGCACACCGAGCCATCGCGTCGCCAGTACGGCGTCTTCCTTCAGATGTTATATTCGAAATTCTCCAACGGTGCAGCACCAGAACATTTGCTCCTTCCAACGAATCTGTGCCACCCGTCGTCACCCTCGACCAGGATGAAGGCCCATGGCCCTTGATGTCGATCTGTCGCCACTGGAGAACCATAATCACTTCTCACTCGACATTTTGGTCCAATATCTATGTATCACGCCGTGAAAATCCATCATCCTTTTCCGATTGTCTCCAGTTCATTCTGGATCATTCGAAAGATGCACCTTTGACGCTCCGCGTTGTCACTGTGCCACAGAACCTCGAGAAAGAGGCTATTCGCCTCCTGATACCTCATTCACATCGTTGGGTAGATGTATCTTTATGGTGCTCTAGCGAAGACTTCTACACCGAGCTCGAAAAAGCACTCCCCAAAGGCTCAGTGCCCCAGTTGCGTCGACTCTTCTTGCGCAATAGTGTCGACAGTCCCTTGACCTGTTTTGAGGTCGCCCCTAGGCTTCAGACACTCGATATTCAAGTTGGCTCTGTACGGCTGCTCCACTTGCCTTGGAATCAAATCCAACAGTTTTCCCTGGATGGCGGATATCTTGTGCAGGACATCGTCTCGGTACTGCCGATGATCCCGAACGTCATAGATTGCTCTTTCAATCTGCGGCATGACGGAAAGCCCAGTGTGACTGTATGTTTGCCGCACCTGCGACGCCTCAAAGCCGGACCCATCTGGCAGTCGACAATGTGCGTCGAATTTCTGACGAGCCTGGAGGTCCCAATGTTGGAAGAGATGAATATTGGGTCATCTCAAGGAGAAATCAATGCTGCTGTGACCTTTATTGGTCGTAATGCATGTCCCATCCGCACTCTCAGCATTGCCGACTTTCGTCCACCCATCAAGGTGCGGTCACGTAGTACCGACTCCAAGTTGGACTTGACTACTCTCTCCAAATCTGTTCCTCGCCTCACCAAGCTGATAATCCTGGGGGCTGGATTCCGGTTCATAGAGTTTCTTCGGAACCCGGCAATATTCCTCAAACTCGACCACCTTTCCATTCTCACTCAGGACCAGTACATTGAGCCGATGGAAGGCAAACACTTCTCAACGGTGATTGAGATAATCCGGACGCGACCCCTTCTTCGACTTGGGACGTTGCATCTCTCGGTTGCGCACACTGCGTCTCGAAAGGCCAAACGATGGTTCGAGCGCGATTTACAGGTTTTCCAGAATGAGGGGCTCGATGCTTCGTTGGATTTTGGTGATCAGAAACTGATCAGAAACCCGGGTATAACGACTTGAACGATTCCGCGAGCGAGAAAGAGGAATGTACGCTCATCGATCCCTCTTTGTTTTGCTATGGCTAACCATCTTCCAGGAGCAAACCATTTCGGGGTAGCAATAATGGGCCTGAATACAATCTGAATGCCACGGCAATCTGTTACCCCTACTTGGAATTCAGTCTATATCATTACTTTGCTCCTGTCGTGATGCCTCGTTGGACTTCCTGCTCGTCTTTGGCTTGCGAGAAAGTCAAACCTAAGCCAAATATCCAAGGTTTGTCTATTTTTCCTTCTCTATCTCGATGTCCATCTGTTCCTCTTGATCGCAGAAGCTTCCAATTTGATTGAAAACAGCTCAGCCTCCATGGTGAACTCCTCCCGTCTAGCTTTCCCTCACTCACTTTGGCTATCTTTTTCATCATTTTCCCTACCTTTTTCTCTCATCACTTGTACCTTGTTCATGAGCCTTGTAGTGATATCTGGTATCATGCTGGATGTCTCCGCTCGTTTTCTTACAGAATCTCAGTCGTATAGCGGCGGCAGAAGCGTCCTGGACAAGTCATAGAATCTTTAGCGCTATTTACATACAATGTACGATGCTATCAGTACAACTTCTGGTGTATACATTCTCGAAGAATCTCCAAGCCTTGTGCTCCAAGAATGATTAATGATCTCTATCTAGTGCGGTAAGTACGAGTATATCATATCAGCTGTCTCGATGACTAGGAGCGTCGGTCGCGACTTTTCCAGCTCTGTGATCCATTCTGGATCCAAATCCCAGTAGAACTTTCTTACTTTGAGCCACTGCAAAGCTGGGACGATTGAGGGATTTTGGATGAATTCGTCCAAGAGCTTATCGGAATCCAAGGTCAAGGATTCGAGGGTCGGGACGTCTAGGAGGAGATTGATGCAGTCCTCCTCAGAAACATCCAATGTATGCAAGACCATAGTCTTCAATGAACAGCCGGACCTGCGAAGTAAACCTCGCAGCTCATTTGTCGATGACTGTAGCTGAACGGTGAGATGCTGCAGAGCCGGCAGTGACAGCCGGCTTAGAACAACACAGTCGTCGCTGCTGTGACATTCATCTTCGTCGACCAAGTTGAAATTCGCACGCTCTAGATGAGGCAGTCGCACAGACAAGGGTATCGGATAATTGTGAAAGGTGTCTTCCGAATCTGGATTGCTGCACCTAGTCTGTAGCACTTTGAGGTTTGGCATGAGCGCTAGCAGCTGGGGATAGGAATGACAAGGGGTGCCGCGGGTGGAATGGAAGGTAGTTATCTGGGAAAGCGAGAGACTGAAATGCGATATAGCATTGGAATGCCCCCACAGTGTTTTCAGTCGCGGAGCGAACTCGAACATGGACAAGGTTAGATCGGTTGGTGTGCTATCTTTGTCCCATATGTGTAAAGTTTCCAATGAAGAGAGAGAGCCCCTCAAAGACGCAAATGCAGCAAAGTTTTGGAGCCGCATGACGAGGTGAAGATCTCTCCAGCGAAGCGAGGTGGAAAGAAGAATCTGTAAGAGAGGGTGGGATGATGCCAGGGGGACATTGGAGTTGTAGTGTATGGATATAGAGAGCTTGTGATGGGCTGCTCGGTCCATTTGAACTGCCAATATGTGTAGCCTAAAAGCAGCCTTGGTTTCCGGCTCCAAATCGTCGTCAACGATGCGCACGGTGGACCACAGCCGGGGAAATGACAAGGCAATTACCCGCCAATCGGCGGAGACACGGGAAACGACCCAGTTCATTTTTAGGGGATTCAATGAACTTGGATGAGCCAGTCTCTCCTCCTCCTCTTCTTCCTCATCGTCCTCCAGGTCCAGGTCCTCCCCCTCGTCCTCGTCGCCGTCCTCGTTGTAGTCGTTGTAGTCGTTGTCGTCGTTGTCGTCGTCCTCTTCCTCCTCTTCCTCATCGTCCTCTTTCTCATCGTCGTCCTCCAAGTTCTCGTTAATGAACGAGAGGAAGATGTCACACAGAATTTCCCTTGGTAGCCTGCGAATGGGATGCAAGACCGCCTTGCAATCGTCTATCTCTGCCGCTTTCCGAGCCCTGTCTCGAACAAGCTGTTGCAAATCGCGCCGCATGTTGGAAATACGAGCATCAAGATCATCCAGAGATTGTAGATTTTGTGCGAGCGTCTCTCTGAGCTGAGGTTCCTGGATATGGGATGGTGCTTTGTTCGAGCTGAGAAGCTCTTGAATATGGGGAGGTCGTGCAGCCCTAGACCTAATAGATCCGACGGACAAGAAGCTATTAGGTCATTTTGTTGTAGATGAGAAAATGGCCTATAAGGCTTGATCCGATTCCGAAGCGGACTTGTACACCCAAATGGGTCAATCCAAATATAGCTTTTCCAGTCCTTTGTCGGCTACGTCCTAGACAAAACTCAGGATGTCACCTTCATCTAACATAGTAGCCTTTGCCTTGACATAACATTTGATTCCAGCTTTATTGGTGTGTCCGATGACTCGAGACAACTGACATGATGATCGTCCATCGGACGACATGAAGATTCCAAACAGAAAATATTCACTTCAGTTGATGTGGTCTCTCATATTCATGCATCCTTAGGCACTGGTTCATGAGGATAGGTACTATGAATACAGCGACCAGGCCGAGGTGACGCCAGTCACAACGACCAGCGGCTCATGCGTGATTGATTCCGACCGCGGCATCTGACGGGTCTACAGTCGTGAACAAGGCCATGGGTTTCTTTGTGCTATGATTCACGCAATATATATGTATCATCAACCCAGGTAACGACGCTTGAACAGAACAGGACATCGGCTACTTGCGCCACCTCCCAAACGGCAGCGGCGACATGCCACCAGGAAATGGCCAATGGACCCAGACCATTTCTAGTGCCTCTGTGACTACTCTTTGTCCCAATCTTTAATTTTCCAAGCTGTGAACTCATCATGGGGCAGCAATACACTAATTATGATTGGTGTCACATCTTGAATCTAGGATGTGTATATCGGTCCAGCATTTGGGGAAAATGTTCAAACTATTGGAGATCTTCAATCTAGATCAATGTCTGTGTCATCGCAATCCCGCGTCCCGGTGATGTCCCCAGGAAAATAAGGGTAGGTACTTGATGTCCGCCCCAGGTTGTGGCTGGTTTTCAGTGCCGCTAGATTGATATTCTTTGCATCCCTTGAATCATCATATTAAAGTGAAAATTCAGCCAATATTAGGAGTCAATTTCCCCCTAATCGGAATCGGAATCGGAATCACTAATATGATTGTGGCGCACACCGATCATTTGTTTTCTGGCTGGCCAGAAGATCTATGCAACACATGGGAAGAGTATGAGAGATTTTTAAAGATGTTTATACAAAATGTTCTGATTCGGCTAGCCTGGGTTTCCAGAAATCAAGACATGAGGCAGACATTGCTATTCACTGAGCATAGACTCATTCTCACCGCATCTCCATCACAACACACATCACCAGAGTATCATAGACATTTCGAAACACTGAATACTGATGTATAGTTTGACTTACAACAAATATTTCTGCCCCCAGATAGAAAGAGTGCCGGGATACTGGTAAAGGTACCATGGAACAGTGAAGTCGAGGGCACATACTACTAGAATTTTAGGACTTTTTCATTTCTGGTCTAATCGGCTCAAATTTTGAGATTCGAGGAGTGTCAGTGTATGCGACATCATTGCTCAATAAGTTAAGTAAACTGTCTGCTGGTTCAAACGGAAAGTGTTCTTCAATGTTCGTCTGACGATGTCCCGATGCCATCAGTGAGATCCGGCAACTTCCGGCCAATCATATCTTTCCTTCTCCCTTCATGTCGCCTTCGTGGGACCTCTTCAGGATGCTCAAAATCTGTTGTATGACCCCAGAGACAAGTCCATGGCTCAAATTCCGATTATTCCCGCCAGGTTCTTCAATACCGCCGGCCAAATGTATCCGTCCATTGTGCTTTTCCGGCCAGTATCAGGATCCCAGCAGCCCAAAACGAGATTATCGTCAAGATTTGACATGAATACTCCATTTTGGGGCCTGTCTTCGGTGAATCCCCCAGTCAATTTCCGCTACATCTGCCGTCGGACAGCCGTCGCTGCAGCGGATGAGCCCGCGCGAACAATGTTACGGGGATTGGTGAGTTTTGGAAACAATAAATGCCAATTGACTGATAACTGGATGTCTATAGTACTTTTGTGCTGTGACGGTCCAGAGAGATCTACGCTGTGACATCCATTGGCCCTGGCAGTCTAAACAGTATGCATCAGTAAAATGGTGTGGTCGTCTTTCGCGTCTTTCAAGGGGTTGAAAGACGCGAAAGACGCTGAAAGATGACAAATTTTGTAAGATATGTACCAGTCTTGGAAAGACGCAAGTGTCTTGTGAAAGACGCCTCAAACGTCTTTCATGGTGTCTTTCGCTGTGAAATTTCTTACGTATGGGAGATCTTACTGGCAATGAAAGGGCATGATATGGGGTGTATAGGGATGAATTCAAGCTACAACAATGACTAGACATCTACGCAGCAGATAAGCAACGACGTAGATAAATGATACAAAGAGGACTACATGATATGCTGAGATCATGACAGAGAATAGCAGCTACATGCTACAAGTCAGTGTTCTGATAACTGAATGAGAATACGGAGGAGCTCGCCGGGTAAAAGATATCACAGCCATCTTTCGTCGTCGGTCTCGCTTCCGCTCCTCGGTGGCTGGGTGTCCGGCCGCAGTGGCAACAGCACAAAAAGCAGGGAAATCTGGCAAAATCTGTTAGCCAGTAGCCACAACGGGAAGATGTGGTTTACTAGAAAAGACGACAGATTCTATCCATACGAAACATGAGCAACGGACTTCTCCTAGGGAATGCTGATCACATACCTTGGGCTAATGGATGCCTGTGCTCTTGGATCATAGGAGGACAAAGAGAATACAGGAGGAAGGAAAATAGAGAAGAATACAAGCATGACAAAGGGTTGAGCTCAACGCCCGCCTTCGGACCAAAATCCACAGATTGGATTGACAATATGGTCTAGAATATATATATAATGAGCTGGGATAAAGGATTTTGAATTCGAGAATGGAATGAGCGAGCGGCCAGGTCGCTGTGGTGGGGGAAGGGAAGAAGCAGACGACGAGGAAAACCCAACATGCACGTGCTGTCTGTGGGAACTTGAGGGCCGCCGCAAAGGACTTGGTGATGTCCGATCAAATCGCGGCCTGAAGCTGACCATGACCTCCAACGCTTGTCTTGTGATTGGATTCACTTCTTTTGTACTCCACGGGTAAGGAACATCAATTTAGAGGATAGATACAGCAGTGTGAGAGGTCCGGATTTTTTTTTTGGTTTCATGCTGAAAGACCTTGTCCCCAAAGACCTCAAAGATGTGAAAGACTGTGTCTGAAAGACAAAGATGCGAAAGACGACCGCACCGTTTTACTGATGTGGTATGTTCCTCTCTCCTCAGTTCCATGAGCTTATTGTGGCCTCCGAGGTGATTTATGATGCTATTTCAACGATTATTATTCATGTCGTTTTCCAATTCAGTCGACGGTCAGTAATAGTTCATCGGATTCTCCTTCCGACGTGCTTTCGTTGCCGTCCGCGTGGGAGGTTTGGACTGATAGCAGTCATCTCTGAATACCCCAGTCAATCACCATTGGTATCTATGGGTGCAGACTGAGCCAGAAGCGGTCAACCTCTCACAGATCCCATGTTTCCAGACACAAGATGGAATACAGTAACCATGCTCTTTTGTGATATACAGTGAGTTATCTTTCAGTCCATTATCCTTCATTCCTTCATTGACAGACATCTCGTGTTGTACGCTTTTCCAGAAATTACAGATCCACTGGTCCTTTCCTTCCATCGGACGACGCTGCCAAATCCATTCCATCGTAGGCCATTAGTCAAGTCCGCGGAGAAGAAGCTTCTTCGGAGTGACCGCCTACTAGCATCCAATGTTGAATCTCATTCTTATTGACCTAGATTCCTTTGAATCAAGCCCAAATTCCAAGCCAGCAATCCTGTTTCAAGGGTAAATATATGACAGAAGGTTGGTCGATGTTGAATGGACCATGATGACTGGTACTTAACGGACGTCCGTTTTATCTCGATTTGGATTTGTGAGGCGCGTAAGACGTCGGAAGGGCCTGTTAGGCTATTTAATGAGCTACAACGAAATGACCTGTCAGGAGTGATCGGACCGGATTGACTCATTCCTTAGGTGAGGTCGTGCATGTGGCGGTTCCGAAGGAAAATTGGGCTCTGCAGAAGCTGAAAAACCGCAGACTTTGCAACCGTCAGCCATGGTCTATAACGAATCTCAGCATAATCATTGGGACGGAAAATAACACGTACACGTTTTGGTGAATCAGACGGTGTTCCGCGTTACTGTGTGCTTTTGCTCAGGGTTTGCGTCGAAAGATAGCCCCTAAATACTCTGTCATGAGCACGGACTTCTTCGAATGGCACAAATGATCATACCTGAGGCGAATTAGATGGTATGCCACCGGACTTTTGAAATGGCTTGTCTTGCGGGAAGACCAAGGGAAACTGGCACTGAATGATAACCTGCCAGACGGAGAGAGTTCTGAGAAACGGTAGACAATGTTCGAAAGTCGCGACTTTGAGCTGGACGATGTAAAGTTCAGAAAACAAGAGGAGACGCGTCATGCCTCGTCACGCGAGCCACCTTCGACTTGCCTTCGACAATTATCTGGCGACCAAAAAAAGCCATAATCTGCTGGCAGCTGCTGGCGTCTTCTGCTCACCCTCGATTGACTTGTTCCAAAATTGCGCCTAAGTAAATTCGCCTTTGACAGCATCACAACTGCGTCCTTCTACCAGGCCGTCCGGCGTCTGGCCTTTCTCCGATATTCCAGTCCATTTTCAGCGTCCAGTTTGCGTTATGCTGGATTCAGCTGAGACAGATTCTCCTGGGTCGTCCAAGGTAAGGTGCCAATTGATCGATTTTGTCTATCAATTCATCCACTTGAAGGCTGTCGAACGGCTGCTCTGCAGTCTTTGCGGAAACGACTATATTCAGCATATTCCTGCAACGAATTTCCAACACTTTCCCCATCTTTCTCGCACCAACAACCCTCTAGTCGCAGCAGAGGTTACCGCTGTCGAAGCAGATGTCGCCGTTCGTCAAACGGAGATTGAGGCTTTGCAACGGGACATCGACAAGCTTCGCGGGGCTCTGGATGCACTGGAATCCCGAAAGTCAGAAGCCGAGGCCGCTCTGACAGTCCAGAAAAGCATTATTCATCCCTTACGACGACTTCCACCAGAGCTCCTTAGAGAGATCTTCAGAACATGCGTTGACGACTGGCAGCGCTCCCATGTCCGACGGCGCTCTCTGCCAGAGCTACCATGGGATCTCACCTTTGTCTGTCGAAGGTGGCGCGAAATTGCCATTTCATTTCCTTACATTTGGTCTTTGATTCGCCAGCCTGAAATGCTGCATGAACAGGCATTACAGCTGATGCTGGACCGTTCTGTACCCTTACCTCTCGAGATCCGCATTCGGTCCTGGATAATAGACGTTCTTGCAGATTCACACCCCGTTGCGAAACTACTACTTCCCTCGTCGTCACGATGGAAAACTCTCGAGGTTGATGTTCGCCATCTCGAAGCCCTTATGCCTATTCGTGGACACCTTGACCAGCTCGAAGAGCTCCACGTCAATTTCCCCATGCGCCAGGGATACGAAACTCCATTTACCATGTTTCAACTTGCACCGGCGTTGAGACGGGTGAAGATTGTGCACGGATACGAATCTCAGGACACTGCACGAATCCAGCTTCCATGGTCAACAATCACTCATTTCTCAGCAGATGTTGACGGAGAACCTTTCGAAGAACATGATCTTTTCCTCCAGCTCGAACCGCTTTCCCTTTGCATCAATCTCATTGAGGCAAACATTCGTAGAATCAGCTTATTAGCTGCTGAAATGGTTCCTCCGGATACTATTCTCCCCAATCTTACTCTACTTTCCGTCACGACGGTACAAAAAGACGCCATGTCTATCCTTCTAAACAAGCTGACGCTACCAGCATTGACCGTCTTGGAACTCGACAATGTTGACGAGTGGAATGACGCCGACCAACAATCTCTTGGGTCCCTCGTATCACGATCTCAATGCTCTTTGACATCCGTCAAATTCCAGAACCTCAGCAATGTTCATCCATCCTTCATTACATTCCTTTCCAACAGTTCCACTATCACGTCCATGTATCTCGGATACGAATCCATGGCCCTTCTCCCTTACCTCCTCGGCGGCGGCCCATCGTCAGAAAGACAAGTTCTCCTTCCCAAATTGATGCAGTTCAAGCTGAGGCTAATGGAATCAGATGAGGAGGATTTGGATATCGGGGCGCTATTGGACATGGTCGAGACCCGGCTTCCTCCTCACTGTGAAGAAGTCGCTGAAGTTGGAGTGCCTGATTTCGGAGAGTCGAGGCTTGGGGCATCGGAGCAAGCTCGGGTGAAGCTTTTACGCGAGAGAGGGGTTTCTTTCGTCATGGCAGATAAGACGGACGCACAATATGAACATCAGACATGGTCCTGGTAAAATATCAGATTTTCCGATTCACCCTTGTGGGAGAGATTTTTCTAGGTATCTTTGTGCATGTACCTTCGATTTCCATGTCTATGTACTAGCCTGGAAATACTTCTGTCGAAAACTTTCAAGCCTGCCTTGCAAATTAGCGTCGACGATGACCAAATTTCGGCTTCACAGCCACCGTTGGTTAATTTGTGTCTTGAGAGAAACCGCCACCTGTCTCTGGTTCACAAAGTTCATCGAAGGCCTCATCAGACGATGCCCAAAGCGGGAGTTAAGATATTTTCATAGTGCGTCCACTGGTATCTTTCAGAGAGGATCACTAAACAGCTAGTTTCGCGAGGAGTCCATGTAGGCTCATTTAAATGAGCCTGGGTTAAACCCTCCCGACCTCATTAAAATGAGTAGGGGTCTTTCCCAGCACTGCCACAGCATTGAAATGCGCTGGGCTTTTTCCTGCATAGCCACTGATTGCCTCAGGTTTATCAGGCGTATTTCTTAGAATCAATTCATAACCAGGAAATCACGAATATAATGCACCTGACAATTAGTCTCCCGCTGAATATTGAAACCAACAAAATCAGGTCCCGACACGCCCTGTTTCAGAATCCCGCTAGATCATGATCATATGGAACCAAATCGGGTCCCGATACGCCCTGTTTCGGAATCTCGCCAGATCATACGGAACCAGTTCCTTACTGGACATTGAACCCATACTAACAATCCTTGGCACACTTATACTCCATTGGCACCATCCCTTGGCAATTTCTGGATAATCCCGCCTTCCAGCACTTGCATGGCGCATCCGCCTTGAAAGCACTGGCACCTGAAAATTTGACTCATCAACCTCACAATTCGCCTTACAATTTCAGCGGCTAGTGGGTCGCACCTCATAATCGCATCTGGGCGCACCTAACAATTATCTTTACAAATTTGTCAAAAGTTTTCTGCAAGCCTTGGCATACTGGGTCTTTACGCCTGGAGACACATCTCAAGCACTGTGATAAATACAAGAAACATAAATTAACAATAACAAGAAGCACAAGATCTAAATGCCAATGATACCAAATCTGACACTCAAGAAATACAAGGAAGATCAAGTTCAATATTGGCCTCCCCAAGGTGCGCCACCTTTCCTTGGTTTACTCGTAGGCACCTCAGTCTCAGGCTCATCAGCCGGACCTGTTCCTCGGGTTAAGTACCCTTGCGCTTGGTTCAACCGACTTCTCCAGTCGCTTCACTTTCGGCGTGAACTGCCATCACATATGTCTGGAGCCAATTTCTTGGGCCCATGAACAGGCTTTTTAGCCAAGGCAATACCAAGGGATGTCAGTTGAATTGACTCCAAGCTGTGTATCCATAAGAATGATCAGATTTGGAGCCATTTCCACAGTTGTTTGACCACAATGGGGCAGCAAACATCCTGTGCCACCTAATGCAGTGGCTGCTCCATTCCTATTTCTTCTGATTATAGACATTCAAAGATATATAGGAAATAGTTGGTACATCTTCAGACAATCTCTAGACTGATCCAGCACCTAAAAAGCTCATAAATGAATTTGACCAGGCTGGATGACTAGACTCTCATCTCATAGGGAGTGAGCGGAACCTGATGTGGATGATTGGGAGCCTCCAGAATGTTCAATGAAGGTCCGGGAGGGATTTCTCGCCGGCCGCCATGCCAGGCATATTTTTAGAGCAACCGTCTAGCGACTTTCATATCCTGAGACTCGCTATATACTGAACTCGGACCACTCTTTGGTGTTTCTTGGGTCAAAGATACAAAGTGCCTGGAATATATTCAGGCTGGTCAGCGAACATTATCGTGCATAGTTGTGACCTCATCGAAGCTGATGCGGCTGCACAGGCCACAACTTTGTGGAATATGACAAGCCCATAGATAACGATAACCTCACGTGATGACAAGGTAACAGCGTGGAATTAAAATAAAATGTCCATCGCTATTGGCAATGACCACCATGATCTCGGTACCATAAAACGACAATTTTCGACTATCATTGGCAACAATAATGCCATGACAGCATATCCTGTAGAGATAATTGTCGGTCAAATTTATTGTCAGGTGGATTGTGAGTTGAAATAATTGTGAGTTGAAATAGTTGTCAGGTGGATGTTGAGTCGGGTGTCAATAATCAGGTAGATGGGCCAAGCTGGAATGCAATTTGCTAAGGGTAGGGGCAAAAATGAAAGTTTCTATGCAGGCTTGACAAAAGAATAACGAGATGCATGAAGCAAAGAATAAACCAAAGCGCAGCTGGAGCCAGAAGAAAAATCTTAGCAAAGACAAGCCCTCCCGATTCGAACTCCGGACGCTGGAGCGGGGGAGACAAGCAGGCGACCACGGTACCGTCCGTACGCGCAGCGACTAAGCCATGAGTCCTTCCTAAAATGACAGCTCAAACTGAAGCTCAACGTGTACTCAGTATTGCTCAGCTAGAGCTGGATTTGAATTGTCAGGAGTGGACAAGGGTATTCAGTGGCCTGATATTATAAGCTGCCTGATATTGAATGTAAGTAGTGGGGCTGGATTAGGTACAGAGGCCTGTGGCTATGCAGGGAAAAAGCCTGGCGCATTTCAATGCTGTGGCAGTGCAGGGAAAGACCCTTACCCATTTTAATGAGGTCGGGAGGGTTTAACCCAGGCTCATTTAAATGAGCCTACACCCATTGTTGGTTTCGCAGCTACCAATTCTCAAATGACGATTTAGCTATAAAGCTATGGCAGCGTAGATGCCCAGGTCCTGGCGCCTGGAACAAGACTAGCCGCGTTGACAAGCTATGCGAAGACGACAAAATGAAAGGAATCGAGTTTGTCTTTTTCCTTTGTTCGGAATTTTGACGTTAATTGATGCTGATTATCATCAGGCCGGATTTCAGCGCTGTTGTACTCGCTCCTCTAGTCCCTGCTTGTATTCCTGCAAACGACAATCGCGTCTCTGATGTTGCTCCTCCTCGTCATGACGTCCAGAGAGGCCTTGGGCCATCACGAGCTCCTGATGCCACTCCTCGAGCAATCAAGCGATATCAGCCATACCCAGTACAACAGCCTCAGGTTGAGCATCAGCAGAATAATCACGTCAAACAGCAGCGGCTGGGATATCCAGGTCAGCATCAGCAGCCGTCTAAAGCTCGACAGCGACACCAACAAGCCTCAAATTCAGCAATTCGCATTCAGAACCCGACTCAGAGCCAGCCTGCTTCAGTACACAAAAAGTCTGCCCCTGCAAATCGCGGCACCAATCCCCAGGCTGCTGCAGTAAATCGAAGACGCCCGCCCATAAATTCCAACATTCATCTTCCGGTGACAATCGAGAGTGACCAGGCGGATGGTAAAAGAAAAAAGACATGTAGCGGCCAAGCTAAGCGAGGGACACGCAGCGAAGCTTCGAGACTTCGCAGATGGGCAAAACATGAACAGTTTCTTAGGGACAAATATAGTCCGAAAGAAGCTGAGGCTGCTCAAGACGAAACTTCTTCGATGGATCAGGGTGACACTTGGAAGAGCGACCAGGCAGCGTCTGTGGAGAGAAAGCAGGTCGAAGCTTCGTCAGGCGAAGCTGCTCATTTGTACAGGAAACCTGCTCAGCCAGAGGCTTCGTCGATACCAGGTCCCGCCTTTGATCCTGCAATCAAGGAGGAAACGATGGACATAGGATTCAAAAAGGAGGAATCGAGAGAATTTGGGATCGCGAAAAAGGAAAAGAAGAAAGGACCGGCAGACCTTGGTTTTGACTGGTCACAGTAACAGGCTAGCCGGGCCAACAACGAACGTATCACAGCAGGAAGCAGAAAGAATATATTATGTTCTAAATTAGAAGAAATATATTCAAATGGCTATAAAAAGAGGAAGAGTCAGCTTGAAGTAGTGTTCGACGGCGGAAGCCAACCTGGAAAGTACGCCATATGTACGACTTTATACCAATGTGATCTGTCTTCAAGTCAGCAATGGTTCGTCTCAAATGCAGCGAGGGATGCTTACCTGTCACTACAAGTGCCAAACTCTGTCAATCTTGATGCTCAAACCCAACTCTGAAAGCTTCTTGACCCGGTCCATGACCAAAGGATCAAGAGGCGGGACAGGCTCCTCCATAAAAATCCATTTCATGTCTTCTTTTGCACGGATGAGGACGTTCGTGAGACGAGATGGGGTCGCCTGGAACCGTGACTCGACCATAGTGACGGAAATTTCCAAACTATCTTCCTCGCACGCAAGCTCGATTTTAGCCAATTGGGGACAGACTGAACCGTCAGATTCATTGTCGGCGGAGAATGTGAGCTGGCGGAGAATTTCCTGCGATATAGGAGCGCCCGAGACTTTGAAGCTGGATAATGTGGGTAATGACCGGAATACCTTTTCCCAGATATCCAACTTGTCTAGCAGTCCACTGTCGATGGAGAGATGACGCAAAGGGAAGGAGGATCGTTCGCACAGGGCAAGAAGATCGTCGGCGGCAACCGTCTGTCTTCTGCTGATCTGCAAAGGGCTTCTGAGCTCCAACGACTGTAGTGCAGGAAGCGTCAAGGACTGCAAAAGTAAGGATGATGATGCTGGTAGCTCAAGTTGCAACACAAGCAGGGAGGGCAAGACGCAAGGCGATATTGCAACTGTCGACGAGTCTTCGAGCGGACTAGAAATGTTGGCCTCGATGAGATTGGGACATTGCGACAATAAATGATGAATCACGACGAGTCCAACGGAACTCAGGTCCACAGTAGCGAGGTTTGTCCAACTGGAAGGACAAAGCAGACCGTCATAAGCTGAAAGGTAGAGATGGCGCAGGTTCACTGCCCCAGAAAACACGCCTAGATTAAACTCTTCATCACCACGCTCCGCAGAACCTATTTCTAATGTTTTCAGATGCGGGAAAGGCTGCGGCTCTAGCTCCTTGATTCCTGCGTACTCGACGAACGCCGTAAGCCATTGGGCATTGGAAACTTGGAAGCCCGGGAACCGAAAGCTGTCCAACCGGTCACTGAATTGCATTATATCGAGCAGGGTTTCAAGCGAGCATAATGCCGGGAGCATATGTGGGTCGGCATCCCAGTGGTACCAAGTCAAGTCACGGCACTGCTGACAACTATCGTCGAGGTCTGGAAGGTTGAAGCGGATACTGAGCGTCAGAGGCGACGAACGCTCTCTGTGCATCTGGATAAAGTCGGAAGAGGTAACATGATGTTCTCGGAGGTCCACGACGAATGCGGTCCAAAGAGCTGGAGAAGACAAACATATTTGTCTCCATTGCCGACAGACCCCAGCAATACGTGCAGCAGGATTTTGTCGACCCTCGTCGACACAGGCAAAGCCTAAGATTTCCAGCCATGTTTCCGCTGGAACCCGACGCACCGCAGATATGAGGTGAAGACAGCGATCTCTATGCTGTAAAACCTTCTCTCTCTCTGCTCTGAGATTCTCCAGACTCGTTTCCATGCTCTTTATCTGCAGGTCGTAAGCCCCAGTGAGAAGTTATCGGGCCAAATCCGACGCCAGCCGGCCAGATCAGGCCAAAAGGGCTAAATCCGACCATAGCAGATTTTTCTGGGCCATTTCGCATTTTTCTTGTAGACTGTGCCACCTTGTGGTCAAAGATTTCCCTAGATGAGCGTAGTGCGTCGCAAGATATAATTTTCGCAAATCGGGGACTCGAAAATTTCTGAGCCCGTGGGAATTTTCCTGGTCCCAACTCGGTAGCTTCCTTTCACCGTCTACTGTCATGGCGTCTGGCCAATTGGTCTTCTGCGAATGTGATCTATGCAAAGGAGGAAAACAGATAGCACCCCGTACCAGGAGGACACATGTCCGGAGGCAGAGAGACCGGGAAGCCCAAATGGACCAAGATGGTTCATTTTCTCCAATCCAGTCTCCAAGACGCGACGACACACTTTTTATGGACGAGACAGAACCACAGGAGCAAGACATTGTTTTAGAGGTATGTCCGAATATTTTTCAGGTGAAAACACGTCCGAGATATTCATTTTTCTCCAGAAGGACCCGGATGAAGATTCTGATGCAGATCCTATTCCAATGGATATAGACCACCAGGTTTGAAGATTTCTTTGGGCCTGGCGCATTAATAAGTTGTTCTCAGGTGGATTCCAATGATACTATGCCGTCTCAACCGGTCAATAATGAAAACGGCGACTTTGCATCTGCTGATGGCGAACAACTTCCGGATAGTCCCGAGCTCCGAGCAGCAGATCTTCCGATGCCAGATTCTCTTATTGACGATCTACAAACGACACAGGAATTCATGAAGCTGTTACAGGAAGCTTCCTGGACCGATGTTTCCCCAGAACTTCGTGAATTACTCCAGAATCCACCTACAGAAGAGCTGGACATATCCAATCCCGACCTCCGCCTTTCCATCGACGAGTATCTAGCTTGCTCTGGAGCCTCCGAGCAGACTTATCACAGTGTTCGTGCTGGTATACTGCGTCGATACCCGACAAGCAGCATGCTTTCCTACGACCAGGTGCGCCGTCGAGTCAAGAATATGACTGGCGTGACACCGATTGTCCACGACATGTGCATCAATAGTTGTATGGCATATACCGGTCCATTTGCCGAATTGCGCCGCTGCCGCTATTGCAAAGAGAGACGATACAAGCCAACAGAGTCACAGAAAGGCCGAGACAAGCAGAGAGAACTTGAAAGTGCTGTTCATGCTGATGAATCCGAGGAATCTGAAGGAGAGGCAGACAATTGCTCTTTCATTCCCCGGCAAACTTTCACCACTATTCCTCTTGGTCCTCAGCTTCAGGCGCTCTGGAGACATCCCGAAACCGCTGAAAAGATGCAGCATCGTCACCGAGAGACTCGAGCTATCATTGACGCCTCCGACGATGCAGGATTGATTGAGATATTTGACAGCATCTATTGTGGAGAAGATTATCTCGAAGAGGTCAAGAACGGAACTATCTCACAGTTCGACAGTTTGTTGATTTACTCTGGGGACACCTGCAAGCTCTACAAGAACAAAGATTCTAGCGCATATGTTGCCATATGGACTTTCGCCGACATGGACGGAGATATCCGGTACAAAAAGCGACATGTCTCTCCCGCGTTCACTGTTGGAGGTCCCAATTCACCGCAACATATCATATCTTTTATGCTACCCTCTTTACTTCATCTCGCCGTCCTTCAGCGCTTCGGTCTCAAAATATGGGACAGCGTAACCAAGCAGATATATGAGAACCGACCATATCTGCTATGCGCTACCTCAGACACTGTTGAGACAATTCAAATGGTCGGTTGGGTTGGTCATCTGGGAAGATATCCCTGCCGATCCCAATGTGATACCCCTGGTCGTCATAAGCCGAAATCTGGATCATATTACCCTGCCCTGCTTCGCCCAGATTCAAACACACTTCCTGTCCATAGTCGCCATGATGATGTTGATATCAATAGCATCACACTTGGTACAGTGAAAAACTATAACGACAGACTTCGGTACCTCCTTCTTTCCAATGGGCCAACTCAGCGAACCCAACGTACAACCGAGACCGGTCTCACGCGACCTTCAATTCTATCAGGTCTACCTCGTATTCTTCCCATTCCAAAATCTATTCCACCTGACACCATGCATCTTTTTGCATTGAATATTCCAGATCTGCTTGTACCATTGTGGCGGGGAACATTTCGACATTATCCCAAGTCCGATGACCCCGATGATTGGCCATTTGCGGTGCTCAAGGATGATGCATGGATAGAGCATGGTCGAGCAGTAGCTGATGCCCGGATATATATTCCTACGAGCATCGAGTCGCATGCTCCTCGTGATCCAGCCCAGAAAATCAATACTCATTACAGAGCCTCCGAATTTCTGATCTACATCTACGGTCTCTGCCCAGGCCTGCTTTATGGCTTGCTTCCTGAGCCATACTACTCAAATTTCTGCAAGCTTGTACATGGATTTCGTGTGCTCCATCAGCGGTCAAAGACTCACGAAGTGATCAGAGAGGCTCATCGACACTTTCTCGAGTTTGTTATGCATTTCGAGGAGGACTACTATCAGCGCCGCCTTGACCGCCTGCATTTTGTCCGTACCTGCATTCATTCCTTGGTACATCAGTTTCCATGGATCGTCCAGATCGGGTCTCTCACAGAAGTGGCACAATGGACGATGGAGCGAACTATCGGAAACATTGGAGAGGAAATACGACAACATTCAACGCCTTTCGCCAATTTGTCCCAACGTACAGTGCTTCGTGCACAATTCAATACTCTCAAGGCCATGGTACCCGATTTGGATCATGACTCTGACAATAAAGACCTTCCAGATAATGCTCTTGATATCGGACAAGGGTACCAATTGCGTCGATGTCGAGAGCTCCATATTCTCGAGGAAGATGAACTGGTTGCATTGAACCAGTTTGCACAAGGTTTGGGTAAACAGGTGAACAACAAGGAGGTAGCTGTTGACCGATATGCCCGCCTCAAGCTTCCAAACGGTCAAATAGCACGCTCATCTTGGAAGGAGTTGGAGAAGGAAGAGGAAACAGTCCGTCGAGCAAGGAACGTCAAGGTGAGACAGTTCATGACAGCCGGACTCTGAATTAACATTTTTAGCTTACCATTTGGGCTGAGACCCGTTTCGCTGAGATCATGTTCTTCTTCCAGGCCAGTGTATCATCGGACAATGGAGATGTGCCATTGAACTTGGCAATGGTATCCCTCTATGGTCCTGATGACCAAGCTCTCAAACAGCTTTCTTATGGAGTTCTACGGGTCTGTGAGTATCACGGAAATGCAGGTCTGATGGTGATTGATGCGAAGTCAATCACCGAGGTTGTCGCGATGGTTCCGTTTGATAGGAGGGATCAGAATGCTGAGGATATGACAGAGTTTTTTGTGCTGGACAAGGCTAGCTTGGGATCTTGGGAACATGAGATTCATAATGACGACGACGAAGATGATTAATTAGCCTTTTTTATCATGTCCTGGAGATTGACAAATCCGAGAACACTTGGAGACGAGTCTCAATAGATTAAATGATATATATTTCAGATGAATAGTTGTTTCATCCAGTGTTGCAAAAGGTACGGTCATTTTCAAGACGGTAATTTTTGCACAGCCACTCGGATCGGGTGTCGCGCTCATGACATTGTGACACCGTGACACCTGCCACGTCATTTCCTTCAACGTCGAAAACAGGTCCATGGCCTCTGCCTCGGATATATCAGGCGCTTTCTATGGCTCATATGAGCCTGTTGCTCATTCTCCTCCTTCATTCCGTCACAATCATCATCCAATGGCCTTTCAACGACAGCCCCAGTTTCCCGCCCAATTTCAAGGCTCTCGCTCCAGCTCCTGCAATAACCACTCAGATTCCTCATTCCCTGCATCTAACGAATCCATTGTTCAGCCAGAACAGGTATTTCCATGCGTTTCCCCCCTCTTCAATGCAATAATCATCATGGCAGACCCTGACGCATGAACAACAAATGGATAATTTTGTCCGTATGCTAACCAGTCACCAGCTTTTCAGCTCTCAGAATCAGGCCTACTTGGACCAAATCCGACAAAATCATCAGACGACTTTGGAAGTCAATCGTCTCACTGTGGAAAACAGGATTTTGAGGTACGAAAACAGTATTCACGGCTCCTTCTGATTAATATGTCATTTCCACAGAGAAAATTTCAATGCCCTTCTATTCCGTTTGCCGAGCCCTTCATCATCCCCTTCTTTTGCATCCAATAATTCTGCTGCCCCGACCAATGACCCTGCTCCATCATCGACATCGACTTCCAAGGTCCACCCTCCCTTGCTTATTTCCCTCTATCCAGACTGCAAGCAATACTGGAAAGCAGCTCCTGCCGGCAAGGTCAAGAAAGCACGAAAGCCTGTACGCCTTGTTTCAGATTCCGACGACGATGAAGATGAAGCTTCATCCAGCAATGAAGCCACCACCAAGAACGAGGAAAAGACAGCACCTGTATGGTTCCAGGACAAGACCGGCAAACTCGTCGAACCCTCTATATACCGCCAGTCGACAGCCACTGCGCGCCGCATTTGGACCGATATGGCGGAAGCCGGAAAATTCCCCAAAACCTTCAGCACGTCTGGCGAGCAAGCTATCAAGGAGTTCCGTTTTGAAATGGAGGCCACAATCTTCGAGCTTCGCCTCTGTGATCACGGCTGGAAATCAGATCGTATTTGGAAGGAGCATTATAACAGCTGGAGAAAGACATGGCGACAACGAGCAAAGAAACGTGTTGCTTCCGAAGACGAAGACGAGGAAGAAGCAGATGCTCGACCCAAAAAGAAATCGAAACGGTCGCGTCAAGTGGTGGAAGCAGAGAAGGAGAATGGTGCTGAAAACAAAGCGCCAGAGAGAGAGACCGAAAAGACCAGCAAGCCCAAAAAGGTAAATCTTTCTTTCTTTATTGACCTGCGCTCACAGGTTTCCAGCCCACGATTCCTTTGAAAAGCCCACTGTGAGTCTCTTTCATTCGTGGTCTTATCTCTTTGATGAATCTATCCAGGGCCGGTATAACGGTCAAATCCACCTCCAAACGACTCCCAGCTTCCTCATCAACCGTCTCACCAGCCATTACACCCATACCCAAGCCAGCACGAAAGGAACAAGCCGCCCTTGCTCCTAGACTGTCCATTTCCTCTGTTTCGCCAGTTTCTTCCTCAACTCCACCAGTTGATCTCAGTCTTATCGAGCAGCTCTCATCACGAATCTTATTGCTGCCTTCTGAATCCCTTCCTTTTCCTAGTGAAGATCATCCTCTCATTCCGTATTCTCGTGACCCCGAGCTCGTCATCTCCGAGCAAGGTGAGGTGACCTGGCAAACCTGGGATACCATTTTCAACCGCCTTTTCTCGCACGATCCCAAAGAGCTCAAGGGTCTGGTAGTCCAAGGTGCAGGCTTGATTGGACTATGTCGAGTCCTTCGTCGTCTTGTCACTCGCCATGGGATAGATCCGGGACTTTTGGACGGCAAGATAACAAGGTTATTGAAAGCAATCGACGATGTGTAAGTCCTTGATTATCGATTGGCCTCTGACTGACATCTTATAAGGTCGCCACCTCGCATACCTCGTCGTATTGCCAAACCTAGCCAAAAGGTAATCGAAGCAGCTGCTACGGAGTCTACGACAGTCATCAAGAAAGCGACTGAACCCCGCTGGCAATCAAACAAGACTTGGTCGAAGATCCAGTAAGCAGTGCTTGATTATCTGAATGCGGTGCTGATGTAGATCCTTTAATACAGACAGTCGTATGCATTGGAATGGCAGGTGACTTATCCCAAAGGTCTCAAGCGCGAGTTTGTCGCTCATTGGGACGACATCCCAGATGATATGATGAAGGTTTGTGCTTCTTTAATCTGTTGAATTCCTCTCACCATTGAATTTCAGGCATTGATGCTTCGACTGAAGTAGTTTGGGGTTGTCGGTGAGCTGACTTGAAGAGAATTTTTCAAAACTTCTTCGATTACGTCAAATTTGTACTTTTAGCTGTCTGATCAAATGGATTTCGTAGCTGGCTAAAAAAAAAAGGGTGTATACTAGTAGAGAAAGCACAAAATCCGTCCTAGCCCGCCCTAGCCCGCCATGGTCAGATTTGGCCTGATCCGGCCCATTTTGCTTACAAAATATGGCCGATTTCAGGCCAGATCCGACCACATTGGGCTATGGCGGGCTAGGACGGATTTTCTGGATTCGGTCTGATCTGACCGGCTGGGGTCGGATTTGGCCCGATGACTTCTCACTGGGCGTAAGCCTTGACCTCGCAGTCGGCGTCCGCAGCAAGAGCTGCAACGAGAGCTTTGTCGACGTTATCGGCGGTGTAAGCTTTGACATTTTCAACGACAGAGGCTGTGATTTTGGTTTGGTAGCTGTCCCCGCATTTGGTGCAAAGGACAAGCGGCGCCATCGAAAAGAGTGTGACAATCCGAACGTGACTGTGACTAACTAACTTACGTGAGTCCGTTTCAACGCTTCAAGTTTGTCGCTCGCTCGCTTCATCCACCTTTGTCATGGCTGAAGCCTCTGAAAATTACATGACAGAGGTCATGGTGTCCAAGGATATTGCAGAATATGAGCAGAAAAAGAAGGAATTGACGGGTAAGTAATTCCGGGCAACATTTTGGCCTGCTCCTGAATTAATGACCTTTCAGGGCGTCTCGTTATCTTTCCTCAATGTTTTGCTGTTGGAACAGACAGCAATTCATATGAAACATGTACTGTTGACCGCTCTAGGTATAAAGAAGGGGTCGAGCCTTTATCCGACGATTTTATCCCCGATCCCTGGGATTCCTTCACCTTAGGCAGATGCCATGACATCATAATTAGCCCTAGTTGGACGTGTAATTGGACCGCGCCAAGGGGCCTAAACGTCAAAAAGGAGGTGAAGCTCCCGAAAGGCGCTTCCCTAAAACCAGCGGAGCGCCTCTAGCCAGGTCGTTTCTCGGCGAGTTTTGGGGTTTTCCGCGGGGTAAAATGGCAGTTTTGGCGACGTATTTAGCATCTGGAAATGTGCCTAGTTAGAATTGGCATACCTGTGTTTCGGTCGAATGCCAGCGTTTTTCGGTGAGCTCCACTGGGGAGCTTGATGTGTCAGCGCATCAAGCACGTGACATTGAAATTCAAGCAGCCTTGGCGGCGGCGCAATCTATCGTTTTCTGCCTGTAGAATGCGTTCGGATCCTCCAGAATAAATGAAGAATGAATGCATCAATGTAATGGAGATTTTTACCGTGTTTTTGCCCCCAAGATCGACCAGGATATCGCTTTCCGAAGGTGCTGCAAAGCGCTGACAACCTTGTTTTGGAGCACTTCTGCTTCGGAATGACGGCGTCGAGCTGCCCCAGCCGCGACGAAGGTCAGATAAAGTCTCAAACATCAAATCCCAAACTGACCGTGGTCGCAGGAAGCACTTGGGAAGCACAGGAAATGGGTCATCTGTATCAGGGGAGCTCCCTTCTGGGTCGGGGTCGCAGGTTCCAGTGGCTGAAACTGTTCAAATGGTTGACTATATTATATAGGCACCGGAACTGACAGTTCCACCTTCACGGGCAGACCGGGAGACATGGTATCAACATTCCAACCAGGGCCGGGGAGCTTGTTTCATGAGATTCCAGGCTAGGAATCACAGGATAAATGCATCCTAGAGGCTTGAATGGCTATTAACAATGACAAAGAACAATTCCTCAACGTATCAACGCATAAGAAGGACCAGAAGACAAGGAATCCATACCCGGCATATCTGTGGCGCAGTCTCAGATGCATCCACGGGTCCACATTGGAGGGAAAGGCACGTAGGGGTATTCTGATGGGTATCAGCAGTGTGCAGAAAGTCTATCTACCTACCACCGTCACAACCGGACCGGGAGACATGATATCGACGTTCAGCCTGGGCCAGAGGAGCTTCTTCCGCGACATTTCTGGCCTTGAATCACGCGGTAGATGTGCTGTAGCTGTCTGCACTGTGAGTAAATGTGACTGTAAACATCCGCCAATGTGCCGACGCCGAAGCAGGACCAGGAGACACGTTCAGCCTGGGCCGGAGGAGCTTGTTTCTCGATATTTCAGGCTGGGAATCACGGAATAAGCGCGTCATAGCGGCTTGAATGGCTAGTAGAAATGACAAAGAACATTCCCTGAACGTATCCACGCGTAAGAAGGACCAGGAGACAGGGAGTCCATATTCAGCATATCTGTGGCGCAGTCTCGGATGCATCCATGGGTCCACATTGGAGGGGAAAGCGCGTAGGAGTACTCTAATGGGTAGCAACAGTGTCCAAAAAGGATTTCCGAACCCATCACCGCTACAACAGGACCGGGAGAGCTCATATCGACGTTCAGCCTGGGCCAGAGGAGCTTCTTCCGCGACATTTCTGGCCTAAAATCACGCGGTAGATGTGCTGTGACTCTCCAGATGATGAATAAAAATGGCAGTAGAGCATACGCAAATGTACTGACCCAGAAATAGGACCAGGAGACACGGAATCCATATGCGGCTAATCTGCGACTTCAAAAGGACGAAAGGTGGCCAGACAAAAGAAACTATGTACGGAGATATATACATATACATGACCAAGCAGTACTACTGTACCAGTTATACTATTTCAAAAACACCAATCACAGTCCAAGACGTGAAAAAGAAGCGAAATGAGAGTTGTCACCATCCAGAGAGGCTCTGCTCGGATGAACCGAAAAGTGTCAAAGTATCCTCTGCGCTCAAATTCGACAACTGTCGCCTGAGTTCGTCGTCGGTGATCCCTGAAGCAAGATACTCCTGTGCAGCGGCAAGGCGTCGAGCCTGAAACAGCCTCTCCTGCTCCTCAGGTGACATTGGAGGTTGTGGAAGCGGATCTGACCAGGTTTGAGGTGGAGGAGCTTGCGACCATCCCGGAGCTGTTGTTCTAGATGGCCCGCAGTAGCCAGACCAACCTGGTGCCATCTCGGCCGAGATCCTCTGACTGTGACCTAGATCGAAGTTCTGCATCGAAGAGGTCGATGGGAGTCTCAAGGTATCATTGGATACAACATTGGCTCCATCTAAGTAAGAGCTTGAGCGACGAAATCATGATTTACGATCTAAACTGACCTGGTATCACACTCGACTTTGTCGACCTTGTCCCAGATTTCTGTCTTCCGGTTGTCGACTTCTTCGTCTGGGTGATCGCCTTCGGCTTCGCAGGGGGGTGTGCCTTGGGGGCTTTGGTCCTTTTCGCAGCTAGATAAACCTTTCTTAGATGACAACCTTTGCCGATGATGAGAGCACCAAACCTGGAGGCGTCTCAGGAGACTCTTCATAATCAGGAGTATCGACCTTGCGCTTGGAACGACCACCTCTAGCGTCAGCGTTTACCGACTGGGTCGACTTGACCCTTTTCCGAGCTAGGTAATGTATTTCTTAGACCGCATCTCTCGATAATGAAAGCACTAACCTGCAGGTGTTTCGGAAGACCCGTGGCATTCAGGACTATCGGCCTTCCGCTTTGAACCACCACCGGTGGTCTCATTATCAGCCAAGACACTTCTTGAGCGAGTCTGACGCTGGGCGGGAGCTTCTGGCGCGACGTCTGGACGCGGCTCTGAGGCGAACCGAACATTCTTCTTGACCTTGCCAGGCTTGGTCTCGACGATGAGCCTCTTGATATCCGATTCAGAAAGCGCTGGAGGTGGATTGACAATACCCCGCTGAACATAGACGCATTTGGGAAGAGATGTCGAGCTGAGGGGAGCACACCGAATCAGTGGCCTTTCGTCATTCTCGAGTACTATCACATCAGGTTAGCTTTGAACAGAGAACTTCTTGACAAAACTTACATTGCGTCGAGTGTTTGACAAACACCAAAGGATCAAGTAGGTCATTGAGCTGGGCCAGTAAGAGCTGACGACTGAGGATGGACACACGTCCGAGCCCTTTGCCGACGCTGGAGTCTGGGAGATCGGCATAGGCTGGATAGTTCTCCATGCCGACGCCTGCTTTCAGCATTAATGCCTGCAAAGTCTTCCATGGGAACTGAGTCGATGATAAAGCAAAGCCAACTTTTTCTGACAGAGGTCAGAAGAGTGAATAAAGCTACGGGATACACTCACCAGCCCGGGCAATTATTCCATTCTTGACATATTCCGTCAGCATTCTAGACTCCACATTTTCATCTTCGCCTGGCCCAGTCACCGGCTGAACGATCTTCTCCTTGGTTTCTGTTGGCGTTGCAGTGACTCCTGCTCGCTCAAGGATTCCGTCGCGTACATGATCACTAGCAACAAGTATATCGTTAGTCAATGAATGGCGTCAAAGCCTGGTAGCTCACTAAGCCCAGGTTTTGAAATTTCCGATCATGTCGTCGTCAGAGACATGTCCGTGCTTCTCGACATACTGAAGGGCAAGAGTCAGCAAAGAGATGTCGTCAAGTGATATGAGCTTACCCCTGTAACCCCAGGCGAGTAGAACAGCCCAGCGCAGCTTGCATCCAAATTGACGAGACTGCCAGAGGAGATGATAAGCGTTTCAAAGCTCTGCAGACTTGACGCTCGTTGGGCCTAGAAAGCAACGTTAACAGACAGCAGATACCTGAAAGCAAAGTGCTCACCCGCTGCCGAATCTCAGAGAAATACTTGTCGAAGTCACGTTGTCGCTCTTGCTTCGTCATTGTCGTCTGAAGTTCATTCGCTGCTTCCCAGTTCAAGACTCGAGTCTCATAGGTCTTGGGACGCGTCTCCTTGTAGACCCTCCACATTTCGGCGCGCTGAGCATGGGAAGTATCAGCGAAACAGGTCCCGATAACCTCGAAGGAGGTGCCTTTCACTCGCTTGGCCTCGCGAGGGAATTCCATCGGATCTTTGAGCATTCTCTCGTAGATATTCCAAAGGTTGCCCAGTCTTGACTTTTTTATAGTAGCCTTAGCCCACCGTTTAGCCAAGGAGCTCGGTGAACGACCAAGAGTCCTGCCAAGCCGATTGAGAATAAGGTCGATCTCATCGAAGGCCTTGGCCATCATCTCTCCCTGACTCCCCAACTGCGCTTCCGCTTCCTCGTCATCGTCAGTCTCATCTTCTGACTCGTCGGTTTGATTTCCCGTGCGTCGAACATGATCTTCTGCTTCTGCTGCAGTTTCGACATCGGTTTCGTGACGAAAGGATTCTGGTGCATTGAACTGGAACCCAGATTCGTGACTGGTGGAAGATGAGCGAGAGGCAGAGGCTAGATGTTCCGGTGAAGCCAATCTCAACTTTTCTGCAGCGGCAGACGAACTAAGCTCGGGATCGTTTGATGAGAGCGCCAGAGGATTTGACGGTGAGACCAAGATCTGAGAAGCACTATGTGCAAGTGACGGTGCTGGGAGAACTGACACCGAGACCGAATTCGCCGAGGAAGCGTCTGCAGGCAGCTGTTTCGGTAAAGCCGATTTCAACTTGTCTGAAACGGCAGCCGAACCAAGCTCCAGACGCTTCGATGAGAGCGTCAGATGACTCGACGGTGAGACCGAGATCTGAGCAGCACTATGTGCAGGTGACGGTACTGGAAGAACTGACACTGAGAGCGAATTTGTCGAGGAAGCGCTTGCAGGTGGCCTATTGAGCTTGGGTCGCTTCAATGGTCCTGACAAAGGCTGTAGAACCAGTGGCCGAGGCTGGGAAGGGGGATCTGGCGACATGCTGACCCGATTTGGTGACGAGGAAATGGACGCTATCGGCGATACGGGCGACGGTGACCTGGATTGAGCTGAGGCCGACGCTGAAGCTGACGCAGAGACAGATGCCGATGCTGAGGGAAACGCTGAAGCTGGCAGTGTTGCTGACACGGACGCTGCAGCTCGATATGGTCGAGCAGAGTTCGAAGCAGAATTCGAAAGTAGCTGTCTGGTTTGGAGGGCGAGCTGGGCAAGGTCTGTCGGAGCTTGCATTTGGGCAGAGGAGTCCCAGGCAGCGGAGAAAGTCCAGCTAGACGTCTAGCTGCATTGGCAAAATATGCCTTCGTTTTCGGAAGGCTTGGGACGGGACTGGGTGACGTTTCGGAGACCGTTTTGCTCTTGAAACTGTTGAAGAAAGCGGTCGTCGATATCGAGGGTCCGAGAGAGAGCGCTGGAACGATTGGAGGTGGAGACGATGGAGGTGGCGATGGGACCGCAAAGCAAGCTCGGAGCTTGGGGTCAAGGCGATTGATAACATCCATCTGCGCCTTCGTCCATTGCTGTCCTTGTCGTTCCGGAATGGTAGATGAAGAGGGACGAGAAACATTGGGCTCGGGCGATGTAACTGAAGCAACCTCCGTCGGTGTCTGTCTCGTTGTTTTCGTCGGGCTGCGCCGATGCTCGGTCAAAGGCGGCACAAGACCTGTTGATGAATGCGGGAGCGAGCGGCGCCCAGCGAGAAAACCTAGGTCCTTGTGTTCCGCATCGAACTTGACCTTTGCCCGAAGGTTGTGGCCACCGCTGTCTACCGGTGTCTCGGTCGGGGTCGCAGGTGCTGGATCAGCTGGCAGGGGATGAGCATCATTGTCTATGTTGGTCAGGAGGGTCAGGTCGAATCCAAAGTCTTCATCGAGCTCGTCCTTTTCAAGCTCTCCGACTGGGTTCGAGCTCTCTATAGAGGTGATTGGAGGATGCGAAATCGGTCCAGACATATCTGGATGACCAGCATCAGTGGCGTCGTTTGCAATTTCAGAAGAATTGGTACCTGGAATGAAACAGAAGACGAATTTTGTTGAAGCAAGAGAAGAAGACAAGAATATCTTATTGCTGAATTAGAGCTTTCTCGAATCAGTTGAACGGCCAACATACCAAATACACTCGATAGAGCTTTCAGATCGGAGATAGTGGAGATCAGCCAACGAAGAAAAAGTGTCTTCATGCAGGTTTAGACTCTTTTTGGATCTCCTGGACTGTGGACCCACCAAGAATGCTGTGGTAGCTGCCCGAAGGAAGACTATCTTAATACTAGATTAGACTTGTCTCGATTCGTTGAGTCCACCGACATACCGAATATGCTCCAGGGAGCTTTTGAGGTTCACCGCAGGTGGAGGTCAGAAAGGAGGTCAACAAGGCTGAATCTCCTGGCAGCGACCCGTAAAATAGGGCGGCGTTGAATCTCATGAGTAATGAGTTGCATTTCGTCGAGAAGAGCTCCTCCGCGACGCGAATCTTGGATGTTTTGTGAAGGGAAAGCCATGCCCTGTATGCCGATGATGAAAGGTCTTTCAATGGCGACCCGAGTCCAAAATCCAAGGCGATACGAGACTTGCAGCGTGAAGAAGAGGGTATCTGGTCGTCAGAATGCAATCCAAAGGAGCTCCTCCGCTGCCTGCCAAAAAATGAGGAACAAGAAGGAAGCATGTCACGCGTCGTTGGGAGCTCCGCCATCACGACAGCCATCACCTTTATCAATGGCTGTCAAATTCTGATCCGTTGTTTTTTCACAAACGAAGACGAATTGGCAGAATTGGTGTGTTCAGCAATACTATCAGTGGACCATCCCAATTCCATGGAAATGGGAAAACTGCGAAAACAGGAAGAATACAAAATGGCAAACGAGTCGTCATTACGTAGAAGGTATCCCATTACATACATGTTCCAGTTTAAGAATTAGCAGTCGACATCAATCAGAGCTTGAAAGTAACTGTCAATCATGGCTCTCCTCCGAGACGCGGTCTCTTCTCCGTCGGTGCTCAGTCTGCTTGTCGGTCCAGGTCAGTTTGTCTCTGCCTCTGTCGTCTTTCTCTGACCACGATCTTCAGGAAACATAGTGACTTTGCTCCACGGAGAAAGCAGTATCCACATTATTATCGAACAAGTATCTTCTGTTGGCGTCGACCATCAGTGGTAAGGCTCCCGAGCGTTTCTTTACTAGCGCCATCGGCTGAAACTCCACTAGGCTCTCCTTACCGTGGTCTCACAATCGAGAACAGCTTATTCGGGACTTTTATAGTGCTTGCCTCTACGCCTTGCTGCACAATGCTTCTCCAATGCACATTTCTTATGACATTAACGATTCGAGAGATGGCTCAGAGGAGCACAGTCACCTTGGATTTCAATCGTATTTCGTGTACCGAACTTGATCATTAATTTTGTCTCACTACGGTAGATATTGGTCACTCGTCTGCAATTCGAGCCCATGGGTACATTCCGCACATACAAGAGCAAATCAAGGATGTTACTGAGAGTATATGCTTTGAGCCAGTTGAATAGCCAGCGAAACAAAACAGACATACCTTCAGGAACATCAAGCGCAAGCGAAATACGCTTCCTAGTCGCACTGCTCGGCCATGGCCATGGCCACGAAGGCTGGAAGGGTGGAAATGCCGAACCTGGCAAATAGATGACTACACAATACAAAAAATGTGTTTCCGACTAGCTGTTACAGGGCTATCGTGAACGAGAGTTTGCAGTACAGCAGCAGCGCTTACCAGAGTCATGCTCGAGTCCTTGTCCTCAGGCATCGAGACCTCCTTCTTGTAAACGGGGACCATCTCAGCGATGAACTGCTGGTAGGTTCCCTTTTGGAGGCTTTGAAGATAGAGATGACGGTGCTTCCAGATCCAAGCATCGGTGGGATTGGCAAGCAGCACAGGTGAAGCAGCGCCTGCGGTATCCTTGATGTCCTGGGCAGACCATTGAGTCTGCAGAGGAGCGGAAGCAGCAGAAGACGATATCTCCTGGAAAACGAGGTTGATTAAGCCACTTCAATTTTAGGAAAGAGCTCACCTGAGGACCTTGATCCAGACGGTCGGACATGTTTCTACGCCAGGGTAAGAGCAACTGACGAGGACAATGTTTTTGCTTCAGGACGACCTGTCAAAACCATGTCTGTTGAAATCGACAGAGCTCACCTGAAAGGAGGGACTTCTTGGTTTTCTCCGATTTTCAAAAGACCTGAGAGTAGACAGAGAGAGGCCCGGATTTAGCAGTTTCGCCTCGGGGCGGCCTTGTCCAGGTAACGGCGTTCTAGATTCCTGGCTTGAGGATCAAGAAGCCACGACTCTAAATCAGGAACAAAACGCCAGACACGCACTTGTGGGATAACGCTGTAGCATGTCCAATCGAGTTTGCAGACCGAGTTGTCTTTTCCGTTGTGTGATTTGCGGGAACACAGAAACCTGGGTAATGTAAATCAGAGTGAAATCGCGGTCGCTTTTCCGCTTGAGCTATTTTTAGCAGCCTGACAGGCACGTGCACTCTGCTTCGCTTCTCTTGCCGCCCAGTCAAGTTTTGGCCTTAAATGGATCTCTCAAATTCTGGTCACCGACGTCAAAATCATGAACCAACAAAAGCGCTCTGAGGACCCCATTCATCGAAATAACTCTCAGCTGGTAATTAACATAAATGCCCAGGCAATGCGAAGTCTGGTCAACACCGCTCGACGTCTCTATATTTCTCATCCTGAGCTTGTCACCGACAACCATTCACCGCGTGAGTGGTTTCTTCTCTGGTTCTTGGGCATCCTGACGCGAATTTCACAGAGTATTTCATCTTTAAATTAATGCCCACTTCCGAGGTCCTGGGAGTGCAAAATGGACCGGACTGGATCATCCAACTCGGTCGTTCAAAGCCATACGACCTACGTTTTGATGCTATTCTTCCAGTCGCTGGCACTTTTGCTTCTGGTCGGCCTTATCCCAGTGCTCCAGTTATTACTGTATCTGCACCTCCGTCTCATCGGCTTGACGATGACCGCGTCATTATCCCGCCTCTCGGACAAGGTTTCTCGAGTTTCAGACAGTCACCCGAGCTCTGGTACGCCGTCCAAGCTGGACTAGTCCCTGGAGTCTATCATGGATGGTAAGCCTTCATATGTTATTCCGTATCCAGCTACATATTTTGCAGGGCCGACGCTTGCGAATGCAGCATCATCACCGAAAACTCCAAATGGTCGACCTTCCCCACCCGAGCAGAAGCCGTCGAACAGTACAGCCAGTGGGCTCTGAACCAGGACCTGCAGATTTTGGATTCGAATGGCTCACTGCACACAAGGATCAAGGCATACGAGGTAATAGAGACGTCCGACACAGAAGAGTCTCACAGTAGTGGAGACGAATTGTCAGATAACTAGGTAAGATTTCCTCGTTTTGCCTCTTCTATTTCTAACTGTTGCCCAGCCTAGAGCTCACCTTGCTTGCACCTCCATCGTAAATAGTCGAATGCATATTACAATCTTGTTATCACCGAGCAGCCGATTCGAGAGAGAAACCAATATTCTCATAGATCGCATATATAAAATACATTTCTTTTTTGACTACTCGAGTTTGGCAGCGGTACCATGGCAATATTCAAAGAAGGCTAAGGAATTTGGATGGGGAAGGTCTGGCGATTCAGGAGATAGAGGTAGGAGCTCCAGAGCACCGCGACGCTTTCTCGACAATGGTGACGGTGATTCGTCCACACGACGCCGCTTTCGCATCAGAGGAGACGAATCTGCAAAGAAAGAGGGTGTATCTCCAAGCTTGATCGGAGAGACCACAGGCGAGGAAACAGGAGAGGACGACAAGGGATAGTCGTATAGCCAGCCTGGCGGTGAGGATGATGGAAGAGGCGAAGAAGAAACGTCTGGCGTCATGACCTCAATGGTGGAGGTCATGAGGGTCCAGGTGAATTGTAACTTCTGCTTGAGGGTTAAAGAAAGTTAACCACAGACATGAAAGAGGACAGACCTGTTGCACGAACTTCAACGCCTTCACGTCTTGGGTAGCTTCACTATCGTGAGACGAACCAAGCTTGATCCATTCAATCGCCGCTCCCTGTAGAAACCTCAACTCATCCTGCAATCCCATCGCCTCTGCTGTCAAAAAGTCTCGAAATCGGTCTTGAATAAAGTCCTTTTGTTCATCGGTGGTCTCGACGCGATTGAATATCTGCGAAACCACCAAACGAGTATCAGCACAAGGCGTAGCCTAGGGTGTTTGGGTCACCTTTTGAGCCTCGGCGAGCCCGATAAATCGTGGCTCCTCCAGCTGAAGCATTGCATCCACATATATATTTTCTGGCGTTTCCTTTTGAACGCCGAGCCACGAGAGTTAGAGAAATTTCAATCTTAGAGGCTGACACGTACCTTGCTTTCCAGGACTGGGGATTCTGCGGATTTTTCCGCGACATCTCCAGATTTTTCCGTGATGTCGGCAGAGATCAGAGTCTGCCGGAGGTAACAGGCGACAAAAGAAGAGGCCGAGTGATAATGATCTATGATCAGAAAGTTTGAATCGCAGTGGGAATTGGACAGACCATCGTTTTTGAAGTTTTCAGTGGAGGTCAAGGTTCTGTGTATGTACAGTCATCCCACGCCACTCGGGATATCCCTGCAGAGCTGGCGGCAAACTCCTGAGTCCCAGCACGTGGGTCCCTTGTGAATTCGCGTCTATGGCACGACTTCCGATTCTACTAGATGTGATTCTTCCAGGGTGAAAAGAAAGGGAAAGCAGCTTGTTATTTGACTTGAAAAGACATTTCTTGCGTGCGGTATCACAATAACTAGGCTGATTATGCTGCCTGAAATCAGCTAAGACGACGACAGAAGACCGTCCAAACATACCATCGGTGGCCAAAATTTCCAACTTCACCGGCTCATGGAATTGGGCGAATAAAAGCGCTCGGGTGTTGGCTGAGCAACGTCGAAGATCAGGACCTCTCCCCCTCCGTTTACTCTCCGTTTCTACCGGGTAATTTGCCAGATAAATGTGTTCAGCATCTGCTTTTAGGGAGAATAGGCGCTTCTCCGAAATCAGCCCAATTCGAAAAGAGGGCTATCGACCTACTATGCCTCCTCGGCGCTGCAGTTCAGGTGCTGCAATCTATGACAAACTATGAGCCAATTGTCAAACAGAGGAGCCGAGATGACCTACTGGTTCCGCTGCCTGAGGCGCGACAGAGGTCACTGATGAATTTGGATGCTTGTTTGAATGACTGGGCAGTATGAGGCGGTCGTCGTCGTCATCACCTCCGTTTGCTTGACTCGAAGGAGGCCTTGCTCTGCTCTGCGAAATCTGCTGAAAAGTCAGTCCTCATTCAGAAAGCTCAGGGTGATGGACATGCCAAAGCTTCCTCTTCGTCGTCCTCGCCTTCTTCGTCTTCTGATGGAACATTTCTCTGCTGAAATATCAGAGGTGAAGCTCAGTCAATCAGGCGAACCAGAAAGAGAAAATATTTACCTCGTTCAGCACGGTTCCCTTGGTCCCTTCCTGGTCACTGAGGACGCGATTGAGATCTAGGTGGGCCTCCATGGCAATCTCGGCGATCTCTGAATGTATCTTGTTAAATTCCTGCTGCGTCTCGGGTCGGAAGATTTTGAGCAGGGTCGGCGAACCCGTCTCAACAATGAAGTCAGCCCCGTCGTCTGTCGCGATGGTAGGTTTTTTCGAATCCTTTGCCATGAGCGTAAAAGGAGAGACTAGGAAAGAAGCTTCAGCAAACAAAGGTTTGTTGGCAAATAAACAAGAGTGCGCGTTTAAGGAAAAAACCAGAGTACGCGTTTAAGGGAATAACAAGGCGTTTGAAGGTCATCGAAAGACAAAGATGCTTGTAATTATCGCAGCCTGTGCCAGAGCTTTTCGACACCTTCTCCATTCGTGTCTCCGTTAGAATGGATCATCTTGTAAGGCCTGCACCAAAGGTTTAGTGTGATGCAAATGATGTAGAATCTGGACCTGCCGGCCACTGCAGCTCGCCTGGTGAGCATGGAGGATCAAGCACGCGCCAGGAAAACGTTGCTTGGGCATGAGTGACGGGCTAGATGAAAATTCTCGTCAAAGGGACCCCGAAATCCTCAGGTGATTGCACTGTTACCTGCAATAAAAGTCTTGACGCGCTTGGGTCAAGCGTCTATCCTCGAGCCGAGCGGCTACGACGTCGAGGAGGTAAACCTTGATAGGTCGGAGATGATCTGGAGAGGGAGTCGACCTCTGTAATGGAACAAGAGTGAAAGAGAAGATACCTTCACGCTATCCAGAGACAGAAATAAGCGACATCAGCGACCTTGATATCCGAAACGGTGGCGCGCTACATACAACCAGGTAGCCCAGAGATGGGGACATTTTTTCAAATGGTAGAGGTAAAAAATAAAGTTCAAGCTCCAGCAGAAGCAGCAAAAATACTATTACAAAGCAGAATTCATGGTACTTAGGCGTACAACAAGATGGACTATTACGACGAGCTACAACACGGACAACACGGTACAAGATCTCGAGAACAGTAAATACAGTGTCTGGAAAAGGGCATAAGGAAAACAAAAAAGGCGATGTTCGTTGCAAAAGGCATCAGAAAGAAGCGTCAGTGGACCAGCCTCGCATTCAGGTCATGTATCACCCTGGCTTTTTCCCAACCAAAATTGTCCCAGGCCGCGGGGTCTTGGTGACTGGAAGATCCCCACGACGACAGTGAAGTTACCCATTCAGCAACCTCCGGCGATGGTTCACGCCAGCGGTTAACATGAAGACCTTGGAGCGAGTTGGTCAACGTTATGAGCAGAGACGAATCGCTGTAATTGACTGGAGACTCGACAATGGGAATGTTGCAAGATATCTGCTGGGGGACGTCTCCGACGCGACGAAGGTGCTTCTGAATATCAAAATTTTTGTCTGGTTGACGAGAAGAAATCGGTGGGACGTATGAGGGATGCGAGGTCCCCATGTATTCCAGCAAGCCGTATTGGTCGAACACAGTAGGGAAGCATAGCTCGTAAAGGATAGAACCTATATACTATAACGACAAGTTAGCCGGTGTCAAAGCTGGAAAAAAACATTCTCACATCGATGAAATGGCCACGGCGAAGGGCATGAGAGCTAGCTGGAAAAATGAAGACTGGATCCGTGGCGAAGCAATCTTGAAAGCCATGGTTCATTTTATCCATGGCCTCACGATACCGACCAGTAAGCAAGCCGGCAATATATAGATCGACATTGCTAGCCACCCAGTCGAGCTGAATATCTGTTAGTGCCTCGAAAACAGGAGGCGAATGGCCAGGTAAGCCCAGCAGCTCTTCAAAGCTTCGTGCGACAAACTGTTCAACGGTGAGTGAGAAGCATAAAAAAAGGAAAATAAAATAAAAGACATACATGGGTGGTGTATGCATGGCGCCAGGGATTTTCCCTGGAGGTTCGTTGCTGCAAATCTTGCAGCGAACACCGAAGAAATGGTGGCGGCGAGGTCAAGGGATGGGAGACTGATACAATGGAGGGCAGGAAGGCTGGTACATTAGCTAGATGGTGGACCACGGGGACGCGAGGGATGCTGTCAGGAAATAATTGAGCGAAGGACGCCATGGTCGTCGAGGGCGAAGGATGAAAATTTTGAACCGTGGGTATTTATGTCTTGATATAGGCAAGGTCCAGGCCTCATCCTAATTTGGATGTAGGCGCCTCACAAAATATCTTTTCTATATCATTTTTCTGGGTCTGGATCGGTTAGCAATATATGGAGTACCTGTCTGATTAGTGATTAGCTGCTTGTTTCTGCTTTTTTGATGATTTATACTATTTTATCTGAAAAAGTCCGAACAGACCTCATTTTGGCAGGGATCAGATTCGTGATTTGCTTACAACCTTCACCTGAACCGTCAAGACTGCTAGACATGGTCCGCCCGCGACTGTACCATTCGAAAGAGGAACGCATGCAAGCTCACCGAGCACGAAATAATAGCTATTATGCGCGGTATGTATCTGAGTTTCTCTCAATCAACCTGTTTTGACGATCTGAGCAAGAAACCGAGAGACCATTGTAGCGCAAAGACAGGCCACTCGGGCAAAAGAGCGACGGCAACGGTATATACATTCTTCATCTGCATTGTCTTCTCGGCATATTGACCAAATTCCAGCGAGAGACGGCGGCAACGCGACGCCAGCCGCAAGCAGGCAACTAAGAAATCACCGCGGTCTGCATCTTCGATGAATTTCCTGTCTTCTTCCTAAAGGTTCCTGTAGGTCCTGAATCTAAAATGACCACCATGGATGTCGCTCACTTGCTGCGTCTGGCATCCGGCTTTCCTCGACAAATGGAGCGCATAATGGCTCCGAATCCCAAATCCTATCTAGAAACCCTCTTCGTTGATCTCAGAAACAAGGACACCCAACGCTTGGACGAGACATTGAAGCTGTTGGGACAGCTACGAAGCAAAGCTGATTCATTCTGGTCGCCAATGCTCGAGCTCGAGGGCACCGTTTCCAGTGCCGCTTTCAAGCAATATGAAGGATACAAGGAGAAGGTTTACCAGGGCATTCGTTGGGTAGAGGATATTTGGATTGCATATATGGAGGGACAGGATCTTTTGGCGATGCAACATCGAGGCGGCTTTCTGTTCCAGAAGGAGAGTTGAACAATGAACCTCTGTCATCTCAAAGCAAAATGCGACGGTGACCATTGAATATATTCGCGTATCCTCCCTGACGAACTTGTGCTTTTCTGCCAGATTGATCATGGTGCTTTGGCTGGACTCGTGAGATTCGCTTGCTAATACTGTACAGCATGAGGCCACCCGAGCTTTCCCGGTTCAGACCCGACGCCCACTCGAACCATTCATCGCATTGAGACAACATCAAAACGACGACTTAAATCAGCCCATGTTTCATAACGCTACTAGCTCTGCCGGCTTTGGTGGCGCTGCCGCTCTTAATCTCTGCGAAGACGTGGCGACCGAACCATGGGTCAAAGTGAGCCTTTCTTTTGATCTCCACGTTGCGTGTCAGAAGATCGCAGCTTTGAGCGCTGATTCGGTGATCTCCATGAATGATCTTCGGTTATTCCCATCGAGCTCATTGGCCATGTTCTGATTTTTCTGGTCAGGTCACAAAATCGCAGAAACTGTATATGCGGTCTTTTTTTGCTGGATATGCAGCGTTGAAGGAAGACGAAGAAGAGGCGTTCATTATGGAGCTGGGAAAAAAGTGGTTGGTGCGATACCCTGTCCCAGTCGTATTCCAGAGCAACCCCCGTGAACGGGAAAGCATGGAGCAGGTTTATATTGAGGTATGCTGTCTCCATGAAGACCTTGCGCTCGATCCTACTGATGAAATGCAGTTCGTCGAGCGTCTTTTCCGTCGCAAAGCAGGACACTATATATCACAACCATGGCGGCAAGAGCGAGAAATGGCGACTGGAATGTTCAGTGAGCAGTCGGATACCGACGGAGAATCGTGTTATGGATCTGACGATGCCACATATCCGATCTACGAGCACTCTCGCATCGCCTCTTCTCCACTGCCAGGATCGTCACCTATTACTTGGTCGAGCCCCTCTGCCAGTCCCTCTCCTGTGAAGCCGTCGCAAGTTCCCCGCTCCAAGCGAGCTCGCAGTCCAGAGTCTCCGCTCAAGAAAAATGGCCGATCTAGGTTGGCATAAAGGTTCTGTAATCATGTTCTATCGAGTACAATAATCAGCTCATTTTCACCGACTTTATGAAGACCGTTGTACCGCGAACGGATGTAGCTTTCTTTCTCCAAATAGAATGGTTTATATAGGTACATTGTATTCAACAGTGTAGGTGCGATTGAGGTGCGAATATTTATACAACAAGCAAGCGGGTTTGTAGAAGATACGTAGCGAAGAAAAGATACTAAAAACTGGACGATGAACAAACAGCTTCAGAGCAGGTGCTCCCCTGTCTCGTCCAGCTCCCGCGATTCGATGAAAGAGATCCGTCGCCCAGAGGTCCGTAGAACCTCCAGCGCTGACTCCGAAGCCAGCAGTCGGAAGCGGTCGATAGCCTCCTCTTCGGTGAAGTAATGTTCCCACACAGACAGCGGGGGCATTAGAAAGGGAGTGACAGATGTCCTCGAGATAAGTCAACGAGGAGCCTGAAAAGAGCACCACAAAAAACTCACCAGCTTTTATGAACACCGACAATTCTGCCCTTTATCAAGACGAACCAGGTGGGTGCTTTCTCCCTGGGCGGAGCTGGGATGACAGAGCGAACCGGAAGGGCCTGGTCTGCGAAACAAGGCGGGCTTTCGGGACGGCGAAGATTATCTGAGACAGGTGCTACATTTTGGACAGAGATTTTCAAGGTCTCTTCGCCAGGAATCAGCTCAAAGTGAAGGTCTGACCAACGATGGCGGCCCCAGGCGCGGTCGGGCGCAGGATCTGCGAGAGAAGGCAGGATTCTTGGTTTACATAGATCCGCCGTAATTACTGGACAAAGATGAGGCGGTTGGTCTTGTATGGTGTCTTTGTCGACGTGCAGAGGTCGAGCGACCTCATCCTCGGGACAAAAGAAAGTCACCGCCTCTAGACCCAGCATGTCAGAGCAATAGACAGATTTGAAGGTGGTTTTACTATACCTATCCGTCGGTCTCACGGTATGGATCGGTTGTAGATCCTGGCATTTTCCAGGCAGCGAAGAAGATCGCGCATTGAGGTGGACGTCAGATGAACGCGAACGCGAGTCATTGCCTCAAGGGAAGCAAAGGAAATTTGGTGCAGGATCCTTCTGCAGAGATGAGAGGTGGCAAAATTTTCCGGGATTTTGTTCACGGGAGAAACTGGGGAAAGATCGGGTGAAGTGGGTCGGCTATCAAAGCTTTAGAGTTCAAGCTCCGTCTTACTCCGCCGGCGATACCCGCTAAAGCTTGCCGACAGTTCGATTATACCAAGAAGAGAGCAAATTGCTGGCTACCTTATAATAAAAAGATTGTTGTAAATACTATTCATCTGAGCTCTCCTCGCTGGTGGCGGTGGAGCACCCATTTTCCAAGGGTCCCAAACTCGTCCCCAAACGCAGAGACCGCTTGCCTTCTACCGTGAAAAAAAGTTGAAAATGAGCGGCTAATTTGAGGTATCGCTCGACGGCATGGTCCAGGTCTGGAGACCAGTGGGAGTAGAGGTATTTGTCTCTGGTATCAAAGGGATAGGATGCTGGATTCTCGTCAGAAATCCTAGAGGTCGTCAGAAAGTGCTACGGAGACAAATTATCGCAAACTCACCCATGATAGATGCCAGGAACAACGCCAATAGGTACGACAGCCCATTGACGCGGCATAGGCGCACGAGAAACAAGTCTTTCTCTCTCTCTCTGCCAATTGTGCAGAGGCCATTCGGGAGAAGGGTCGTTTCTCGACTGAACAAACTCGATATCGTACGGTGCACCGGTAGACCCCATTGTGAAAACCGTGTCAGAAGTGTGACCATGACGCGGTTTTACATGGTCTCCGCAGATAAAGGAAATGGAGGCTATAATCATTGAAATTTGAGGAAGAATAAAAAAAGAAAATCTCACTGATAGCGGCAGGATCGACTGTAGTAAATCTTGGCAGAAAAACCAACCCGTCTTTTTGGAGCAGCTCCCAAAGCTCCATCAGAGATTGCGAGCTCGTGCGGACAATACAGGATTCTGTTGGCGCCGCCATGTGTCGAAGCTCTTTAGTTCCGTAGATCTGTGCCCAGACGGAGGGCAGAAACCGCTCATCGTCGTCTCGACCGAAGAAACCTGGGTCAGTCCATGAAAGAGAAGGTGAGAGACTGATGATTACCTCAACTGGAGTCAAGTCAAGGTCAACGCGGCAGAGTACCAGAATCATCGGTTACAGCGGATGATATTGCAATGCTTATATGGTGTAGTGGGAAATACTCATCGGAGCGAGTGGTGTTACGTCCAACGTTCGAGTTCGAGTCTCGGTACAAACCCTTATAACCTGCGCGTCGACTTTTTCTTGGCCTCGACCATTTTTTGTTGACAGCCTGGAACTTGTTCAATCCGCATTGATCTAGGGCCTGCTGAAGTAGATGCTAGATTTTGTCAGTTTGTCAGTGGGAAACGGAAGCTTTTAACGATAGCGCTTACCGAGCCTTGGCGACATGCGCGGGAAAGCCAGGCCGAGTAAGCTGCGCAATTCGGACCCGGGTTACTTTCGCATCACATGCAGTTGAATTTTTTTTGGCTCGCTTGCTTCGTCTTCAAAATGGACCAGTCCAAGGTGAGCGTCTGTCGTTTACGATTTCTTTACTGTTTGCTGACAATCGTACAGGTATTCGTGTTTCCCGTCCTGTCCAGCCAAGAGAAGGCCTTTCTGGAAGCAGAAGTGCCATGGTATGTCCAAGGCATCCTCTCCTGGAATTATCGGCCGTGCCTAGAGGCCATTTACATTCGTTTTCTGAAAAAATTTCCCTGAGCACCGACACGAGAAAGCTGACGACTCGGTTTGTCGTAGCCAGCATATCACTGTAGGTATCAGAACTGGCTCAAATTTTGTTTCGCTGACGTTGAAAAGATTTTGTCTAGGGAAATGCATCGAATAGCGATGCTGGGAGCCTTTCGCCAGATTCCGGGTCTGTACGACTTGATGAAGCTGGTCAACCCCATTTATCTTGATGAGGCTCTTACTGTCCCGGACGAAGCGGAAACCTCCGCTATGCAACTCCCCGACCGCGCTGCTGTCAAGCTCGAAGGCCAGACCATATCTATGGTCATCTCTGAGCCCAAGAGCCCAGCCCGTATCCCAGTGAAGACAGAGTCGGTCACGACTTCATCAGAACCTTCGAAAGCACGGCGTCGTTTTACCCCAGCACGAACTCCATTGCCTTCCCACCCGCCTTTCCGTGACCAGATGCTGAAATATCCCTCTGTTGACGACAGCTACTATGAGGATGAGGCCATGTGGAAGGTGATGGACATAGAGGCTCCCTCCGATGTCAGCCCGTCTTCAATGATTTCAACAAGAGCGTCCTTCTCCACCCCTTCCTTTACCAGTGTCTCAGGCAGACCTTCCACGGTCTCTTCCTCTTCTTCTCCCAAATATAGCTGCTTTGTCGACAACAGCCTCGATGATGAATCAGAAGCATTCTGGCAAGAGTACGACTCCAAATTCCTAGCCTTCCAGCCATAGAGCGAACGTCACCCAGCGGTTGCTCTGGACGAGTGCCTTCACAGCCCAGACTTCGCAAAATCAACAAGGAAGGTCTTGCTGCAGCTGCTCCATTGATATCGAGATTCGGTTTGCCTGCAGCCTTCAAGGTCCCAGCTCCAGTTTCTCCACCGACGTCAAAATTCGCATCGCCTGCACCTTCCAAGGCTCCAGCTCCAGTTTCTCCATCGATGTTGAAACCTGCTTCGCCTGCGGCTTCCAAGGTCCCAGCTCCAGTTTCTCCACCGATGTCGAAATTCGCCTCGCCTGCCGCTTACAACCGGTTTCGCGCCATTGTAGCCGCATCTTCTCCCTCTGCAGGGCCGGCGTCTTACGCTTCCTCTTCGAGCTCGTCGTCGTCGGGCCGCCGACCTCCACAGACTGAGCTCAGCGATTGGGAGAGCCATGATCCCTACAGTCACCTGTTTCCGCGAAGGTCTTCGCCGGTCACCGAAGAGAATTACCATGAGCGCTTCTGGGACCTGCAGGACGAACATCTTTTTCGTCAAGAGTCGGCTCGGGGATCGGGACCTCAACCTTACGAATGAAGGTTTTCTGCGAAGGATTTTTTTCTGTGGTGATATCTGGTATGCTTTTTTGTGCTCGTTTTTGCATAGGACATTCGTGTAGCAGCTTCTTGTGTAGTATCCATTGTTTATATCTTGTAGCATATCTATCATTTGGTGTACTTTTATCATTCCTCTTGTATTTTCAGTAGCGTATTGGGTATTTTGTATAGTACAAATCAAGTTGGTTGCTCTGAAGCGCTTGGATTGAAAGCAATATGTTATAAGGTAGCAGAGAGGTTTAATTGACATTCGAGGATGACAGAGCTATTTGGAATTATTTGAGAGCTAGGTCGTGCGTAAGACGTAGACATGCATGACGAAACTCGGGCATTTCCTCTTCGGTTAGACTTGGAACATGACAGCCTCGGAGCCAGGCTGCAGCGACGGCCAAGACCCAGAGACCACAGTCATGCCCATTGAACTGGATCCTTGATGTCTATGCAGTAGAATGAGGAGAGCAAATGGGAGGAAATAGGCTGACTCACCGACAATGGTGATAGAGTCCAGACCTTGGGCTTTGGATTGATTGTTTCCCCCTTTGCCTTGGACGCTAGCATGGTCATTCGATATGCCACGGTATTCAGCTCTTTCATCTGATGTTTCCAGGCGCGTGGCTGGCCTCCAAAGCTGTCGAATACAAGGATCGAGTGACTGGCAGGAAGGAGGATAGCTAGGACCCAATGGAACTGCTCTAAGCGATGAATGGGAAAGATCCATACATCCTTTTCCCAGAATCTGGTATCCTTGCTGTTTCTCCATAGAGCATCATCGTCGCGCTGCAGTGCATACATGAATACGAAAGAGGTGAAAATGGCGGTCCTTTTGGCGGCTGGGGAGCTCGATATGACTTGGAATAAGAGCATCAGTGAGTTGAGACAGCCACTTGTAATGGGCCGATTGTCCACCAAGCCGACCAGGTCTCGTCGATCCAAGTCTATCAGGGAGCCAGCCATGTGCCGTGGCGCCGTGAGATCATGATGAACTGCAATTGTCGCAGAAGCAGCTTTCAATTGGGTGAAAAGTAAAGTATCAATCCTGAGTGGCGTCTGAAGAAGGGAACAAATAGTCAGTTAAGGTACGTCATGAGATACGAGAAACATACAGGAAGGGTCCAGACAGTCTTTAGAGTGGGAAGCGGAGGAATGGTGAATCCAGCTCCATGAACTGTCGTTAATTCACCTTCTACTTCGGAGTCGTCGTCATCGGATTGTGGCGGCTCTTCTTCATCCGAATCAACTTTGGCTGTGTCTGAGGCGACAATGTCAGACTGCCAGCTGCCATCTCCTGTCCACCATGCTGAACTCGTCCCTCGATACCCTCGATTACATCGTCGATGTCTTCGTCAGGGCCTGCTGCAATAATCCACTTTGCATTGGGCGAAGAAGGATTCCCGGCATACCTCATTGCTGTCGCAGCGGCAGAATCCACGGCAGCGATGAGGCGTGTACGAGCAGCGGGCACAGCTCTCCATCTGCCTTGCAGATGGATGAGCTCGTTTCGACGCTCCTCCAAAAGCAATAGCAGCGGTTCATCTGGATTCCCTTGATTAGACTACTGATGCGGTGTCAGAGAGTACCTTACTTTCAGGTCGCCGCCGTGCCAGCTCAACAGCAGTGAGCTCCCGCGAGAACCAACGACATAGATTGTCGGCTTCAATGCCGAGTCGTATCCGCTCTTCACTGCAGCGGTCCAGCTTGAGCATACCGTGGATTCCAGCCCGAACGTCAACATTCTGCAGCCACATTGGGATTTCACCTTCGCAGGGGGTGATCCACACATCCTGGAAGAGATCTACAGACTCTTGTAGAGATTTCAGATCTAGCGGTAGGCGCAACGGAATGGGGATCGAGGGACATTTATCTCTTTGCTTCTCCAGGTCCTCGACATAGGAATTGAAGAGGCGAAGAGCATTCATTAGTGCAGGTTTGCGCTTGGCAATCGTTTTGCGAGTGTCCTGATGTGCCTTGGTCCCTAAAGAGATCAATACAAGGTTGTATCCATAATTGGGGTGAACCTACCTATTGCCTCTGCTTTGCCTCCAACTGATTGATCAAGACGATACCATTCCAAGAAGCTGCCGATCGCACGTTTGCGGATATTGATTTTGAGGTCTCGGGCGAGAAGAAAGATGATTAGATGCTGAGCGTCAACTCCTTTGAGAGCGGGAAACTCTTCCTCGATGTTGAGGGAAGCGTAAAGACCTTCAGCCTGACGCTTCAGGAGATCTTGGGTTTCCTTCAAATCGATGAGCAGCTTCAAGGACGTGCGGGTGACATGAGCTTCAGTGATAGCCTTGCGAGCCATTCGAATGGATGCATCAAGGCCTTCGATTTGGGCGTGGAGAGCCAGAACCTTGGAAACCTCCTTCTTGAGCTTGGCGGGAGAGTCTGAAGATTGATTAAGAGAGATATTATAATTATGGGTGAGGTTGAGGACTTACGTGCTCGTAGAGAGAGTTGGGTCTTCTTTTGATCTTCCCATTGTTGGCGCAGGATATGCAAGGAAACTTTCGCTTGACGAACTTGTTCCCGAGCCTTGTCGGATTGAGGACCGACTCCTTTGGAGAAGCGGTTCACAATCCAATCGCCCAGTCCGTCGCGAAGTTCCCTGGCGACAGCATCAGCCTGTCGATCGATGAGCCAAATTCGTCGGGATCGCTAAAGGGCTATCAGTGTCGCAAGACAGTCATTTTCTTGTTACGCACCCCAGATCGTCGCTGGACCCCAATGAGCTTGCGCAACTTGGACCATAGGCGTTCGACACCTTCCCCGTCACTGAGACCAAGGCCTAAATGCAGTCGGGGGTTGTAAACCAATTGACATGACCATTGGTGCCCGTAGGCATGCATGGCTGATGTCGCCAATTGTAAACGACTGGTTATCCAGTCTGGCAATAAATCATACTATATGAAGGTTCAGAAGGTCTTGCAGCTACGAAGGGAGGTGTTTATACCTTGAGCAAGCTGCGATGCAGGACGCAAGCGATATCATAGAGGCCAACGACCACAGCATTCAGAGGAATGAGATTGAAGAAAACTTCCAACATCCCGACAGCATACTTCTGCTGTTCACCAGGAGTATCAATATTGGCGAAAAGGATGGGGATATCGTGCCGACAGACCAGAGCCATGAGACCCTTGTCGTCAAATTGTAGGCCTTTGCGCTTCTGGACATGTTCGTCGTCGTCGGCACTGATAACATGTTCACCCTTGGCAGCATTGTGGGACTCGTGGCAGGCGTCGACAGCGATGTCTGGAACGACAGGAACATATTTCTTGGGTTTTTTGCCTCTTGCCTCCTGGATTCTGTCGCCAACACGGTCAATGAAACTCTTGGAGACGAAATGCATAGGTCTGTGGAAGGGGATATCTTCACCAGCGCCAGCAATATGCCGATGGTGAAAGTTCCCATCGATGGCAACGTGAATATCGCCGCCTCTGTTTCCCTCATCGTCAGTTGAAGGAAAGTTGTCGGCTGAAAGACGTACTCTTTAAGCGGGCGCCCAAAGTGGGAGCCCCCAAAACAAGCAGGACATAGATCACGAAGCATCCGATGACATTCCCCGGTTCCAGCCTCAAACATTCCAGGTGACGGCGGTGGAGAAACTGCAGGTTTCCCTTGGAGGATATCGTCGAGTGAACAAGGGTCCAAGGTCGAAGGAGACTCTGTGGATTTCAAGGGGGTTGGGCTCTCAACCTTGGCCGCATGATCGCTCTGAAGAAGCTGGTCGCTCTTGTGTATAGCCTCGTCGACCTTCGCCTTTGTATGAAGCTCCAAAGCGTCGAACCATTGGACAGCATGCCCAAGGCTGCGTCGGAAAGGGTCCTTGATTGGAATACCCTGTTATTGTGGTTAGCAGTGAATCTCTACGGATGCAATCATACGCACGTCTTTGTCGACCATGCGAAACCCCTTCTTCTCATAGACAGTATGCAAGGCATTAGAAAGAGCATGAATGGCATCGCAAGAGCGCTCAAAGAGTCCGCGATAGAAGTCCAGCAGCGGTATCGAAACAGCATATCGGGGCGCAACAGGCGTGCAGGGGAAGAGCCCATTGGCGACGAGGAGCTGAGGAATGGTTTCACAGGAGCACCCGATGACCTGCAGTTCAGCGAAGTCTGTGGAGATTTAGCATGTTGGTCATAGTTGATAATACCACGTACGGTTTAAGTAGAGGCACATAATATCCAGCGACGTTGCAGGGCAGTTAGACCGAGTACAGAGAGACTGCAAGACGTCCTTCTTGGAATGGTTGTAGATTTTAGCGATGGACTTATCGAGAAAGACCAAGTATGGATTATGAAGCGTCGGAATGAGAGCTTGCCAGTTGTGCAAGGTCTCCATTGAGGTCTTTCGGGGCACCTCTGTCGCCGTCACCTGCTGACGCTGCTCCGAGTTTACCTCGTCACCCTGAGCGAGACGGCCCTGGAAAATGTCTTCATAGTCATCAACAGGAGTCTCTGAGGCTTGTCGACGATTCTCTGTATTGTGCTGAGGAATATAATCATCGTCCGTAGGGTCCACAGCTTCTAGACCGAGAGGATCGTCTAGGTCCTCCGATTCCCATCCCATCTCAGCGTCAGAGCCATCCTGCCGCTCTGAGGAATCGCCATCGTCAGAAGCTTCCTCCATTGCCCTTATCTCTTGCATGGTCTGTAAAAGTTCTTGCCGGCGACGTTGTTGGCCGCCGAGAACAACAATCTGCTTAGTCTTTTTGGAGTGACGTTTTAGTGGACTAGGCTGAAAGCGACCGGTCGCAGGATGAACTCTGCTGTTGCGAGGCATTTTGAGATTTTTTTAGAAACAAGAGGCGCCGGGGCACGTGGGCGCCGCAACGTGAAGTGTGACGCCGTGACGGCGTTCAAGCCAATCGAAAACGGTCTCATCCTCGAAGTTTATCCATATACCACTCGTCAAGATTATCTACGTGCAGTAACTTTGTTTATTAACTACATATAACAGACCAGCCAACTCTGGCCACTTTCCCCTAGGACGAATGAACCCGTAACTGCGTTGCAGGGACCCCCGATATAGATTTCATTTCCCTTAAGCCCTCTTTCCGCAGTCGGTACGTTCAGATATTAATTGTGGCATTAAAAAATAAACATTGGAACAGCTCTGGCACATTTATTGCGTGTTTCCCAGCCAGAAATGACTAAACGAAGCTCCGCTGGTCCAGGTTGGACGTCAATATTGCTGCTCCTGGTCCTGTTTCTGTGTCAGTACATTTGCGTATGCTCTACTGCCATTTTTATTCATCATCTGGAGAGTCACAGCACATTTACCGCGTGATTTCAGGCTAGAAATGTCGCGGAAGAAGCTCCTCTGGCCCAGGCTGAACGTTGATATTAGGTCTCCCGCTCCTGTTGTAGCGGTGATGGGTTCTGAAATCCTTTTCGGACACTGTTCCTACTGATTAGAGTACCCCTACGCGCTTTCCCCTCCAATGTGGATCCATGGATGCATCCGAGACTGCGCCACAGATATGCCGGATATGGACTCCTCGTCTCCTGGTCCTTCTTACGCGTGGATACGTTCAGGGGGTGTTCATTCTCATTTTTACTAGCTATTAGAGCCACTAGGACGCGCTTATTCCGTGATTCCCAGCCTGAAATATCGAGAAACAAGCTCCTCCGGCCCAGGCTGAACGTGTCTCCTGGTCCTGCTTCAGCATCGGCACATTTGTGGATGTTTACAGTCACATTTACTTACAGTGCAGACAGCTGCAGCACATCTACCGCATGATTCAAGGCCAGAAATGTCGCGGAAGAAGCTCCTCTGGCCCAGGCTGAACGTCGATATCATGTCTCCCGGTCCGGTTGTGACGGTGGTAGGTAGATATACCTTCTGCACACTTCTGATACCCATCAGAATACTCCTACGCGCCTTTCCCTCCAATGTGGACCCGTGGATGCATCTGAGACTGCGCCACAGATATGCCGGGTATGGATTCCTTGTCTTCTGGTCCTTCTTATGCGTTGATATGCTGAGAAATTGTTCTTTGTAATTGTTAATAGCCATTCAAGCTTGTATCCTGTGATTCCTAGCCTGGAATCTCATGAAACAAGCTCCCCGGCCCTGGTTGGAATGTTGATACCATGTCTCCCGGTCTGCCCGTGAAGGTGGAACTGTCAGTTCCGGTGCCTATATAATATAGTCAACCATTTGAACAGTTTCAGCCACTGGAACCTGCGACCCCGACCCAGAAGGGAGCTCCCCTGATACAGATGACCCATTTCCTGTGCTTCCCAAGTGCTTCTTGCGACCACGGTCAGTTTGGGATTTGATGTTTGAGACTTTATCTGACCTTCGTCGCGGCTGGGGCAGCCCGACGCCGTCATTCCGAAGCAGAAGTGCTCCAAAACAAGGTTGTCAGCGCTTTGCAGCACCTTCGGAAAGCGATATCCTGGTCGATCTTGGGGGCAAAAACACGGTAAAAATCTCCATTACATTGATGCATTCATTCTTCATTTATTCTGGAGGATCCGAACGCATTCTACAGGCAGAAAACGATAGATTGCGCCGCCGCCAAGGCTGCTTGAATTTCAACGTCACGTGCTTGATGCGCTGACACATCAAGCTCCCCAGTGGAGCTCACCGAAAAACGCTGGCATTCGACCGAAACACAGGTATGCCAATTCTAACTAGGCACATTTCCAGATGCTAAATACGTCGCCAAAACTGCCATTTTACCCCGCGGAAAACCCCAAAACTCGCCGAGAAACGACCTGGCTAGAGGCGCTCCGCTGGTTTTAGGGAAGCGCCTTTCGGGAGCTTCACCTCCTTTTTGACGTTTAGGCCCCTTGGCGCGGTCCAATTACACGTCCAACTAGGGCTAATTATGATGTCATGGCATCTGCCTAAGGTGGATTCCTTTCGAGCAACTGGTCAAGGATATCAATATCTCCTTCGACCAACTCGTCTTCGTCCGCTTATTGTTGTCGCTCGTGGTAAGCAGCTACTCATCGCTGCAGGGCATGTAGGTGTTTCTTTCTTTATTCACTGCGTTTCGTGCAAGAAATCAAGTGGCTGATGGGAGCCTAGCTAGTAATGGTATCACGACTATCTGTGGGCATCTTTATTTCAAGAATCCAAGTCCTAGATAGCCCCCTGATAGCCCCCAGAGAGGTCAAACATCTAGGGCCATGATACTACACCTGCATTACCCATCTAAGGCTGTTGATAAGGACCAAGACGGGTGAGATTGGCGCCAAGACAGTTGAACATTTACGCCCAGATAGCTAGATATCAGGGCCCAGATAAATCAAACATCAAGCACCGTGATCTTCAGACAATTGCATATCGGTGCTGTATTTAATAGACAGTGATAATGAAAAAACGACCAAAAATGTGCTATTCACAGACTACGACACGTCAAATCGGCAGAATAAGGCAACAGGAAGGGAGATTTGGTTGGAATGTGACACAAGATACACTGGAAAGGAATCAGCATGCATGATACCAGGGAAGAGAACATCACGCACTGTATTGAACGAGATTAGAACATAGTGAAGAACCCTAAGAAAACAACGGACATTAGTATAGCTCACCCTCCATTCGCAGGACATCACACACCATCATCCATTCTACGTCACTGCACCGTGCACCAGGTTCTGTGCATATAATTCAGGAAGCAATTCAGACAGCGAGCAATGAAATCATACCTTGGACTGCAGGGAAAGCGGTGAGAGGGAAAGTGAGAGGTAGAGCAGAGGGATAATGGGGTCGAAATAAAACACAAAAGTGACGAAGGGTCAGGCTCAACGCCCGCCTCCGGACCAAAACCCACAGGCGGGTCAACAAAATGGTCTAGAAATAGAATAAAGTAGAATGATAAATAATGCAAAGGGAAGCAAGAAGAGGAGCAAGCCAAATTGCTTGTGCTGGTGGTGGCGGAAGGAAAGAAAGAAACGATCAACGAACATGCACGTGGCTCTGGATTCAAAAAAATCACACTAGTTCCGAGATCGTGTCCCCTAGCAACCCATTAGCAACTAGCATCAACCATTGTAGCTATCAAGAGCCATCATAGCCCTAGATAATCAGGCGGACCTAATTATCCTGGCCCAAGATAGTCAATGATAGTCTTCATAGCAGAAGTATTGGCTAGCTGGATTATCGGACAGCTTGATGGCGAGCAAGATGCCTACCTTGAGCAAGCTGTCACAGCCCAGATATCTATTCTATCATGGACCGTTCGCTATCTCAAACATCAATATGCATCGGGCCCCTTGATACCCGTGTTAGTGAAAGATACTTCAGCCATTATCGAGCATCTGAGGGCCGTGATTTTTTGCACGAAACGCAGTGATTGAGACGTTAATTGAACAATCATTCACAGCACCTAATGATCATCAGTTGGGGTCTCGAAGCGAACCTTTTGCCCATGAGCATCACTGATTTCAATGAAATACTCTCCTCAGGCTGTTCAGGGCCTGACGATGATCAAGGAGAAGTCCAACAGCCACGTCAATTTCGCATTCCAGCTCGATACAATCTAGAGAATACCTCTGATGAAATGTTTCGCCATGTCCGGATATGTGCTGCCTTCGTTACAGATACGAAGGCCTACGCCATCAGCGATTTCTCTTGCCTTGTTCGATTCCACGTTATCAGTCGAACCGAGATGTGGACCAGAGCAGAACTAGTCCCTGGAACTGAGGTACATTTCCACAGTTCTCATGGTCGTTCAACTGCTGAACTGAGTTGTAGTGGTGGCGTCTCGTTTGGGCCTCATTTCCTTCTGGACCGGATTGGGTGCTGGAGACCGATGAAGCCATCGCAGTGCTACTGACTGCGCGAGATCAAGTGCTTTCTGCTGGAAGGACTAATTTACCCATCATTACATGGATGCACCAGGATTCACATCATGCGTTCGCTGGAACGGGACTTCACTTGTGCAACGATTTCTTGGGCAAACTAAACATCCATCCATCTATGCCGGTCTACGAGGTCTTTGTGAATGAAAAGCTTTGGGCCGCTTTCACCCCTGCTCTCATTGACTTCATGGCCCAATTCTGCTCCCCCGAATTCAGGAATGTCGCTGCCAGAGCGAATACAGGCAACCCCTTTGCATTTAGAGCCAATGTCAACAACCTGTACATCTCCCACTATGTCTTTGTTTTTCACAAAGCCTTCACTTGGGTTTCAAAGGATCAATACAACGACATGGCTCGTCAAGGGCTATTCTGCGCCACACATACAATAGGTCTGTCGGTTCTGTGTTTTGTGTCCTTCAACACAATATCTTATTTTGTTTCAGGCGAACCCTACCAATGCAAGATAAGAGAGCTCTGTCGAAATTCAAAACGCAAAGTTCCAGTATATTTCTATGAAGACCCGATCAATGCATACACAATAATTGCAGCCCGGCCACCGAAACACTGGATTCATACGACACATGCAAGTTCCTTCAGATTTTGCTCTTTGGTTTTTTTGAATGTTAACTTTAGGATATTGCAAAAGACGACCTCCGTATTGCCGGATACTCCACGATGATTGGACCGGCCAATTTTCATGCACAGAAGTACAACATGTTGAATCCCGAGTCGCTCGAGCAAGTCCAGGGAAAGCCTGGACGCAAGAAAAAGGCGAGTTTGCCGCCCTTCCTCTGCTATCGTTGATTACTGACTCGTGTCCGCTGTCAGATTGTCACTGGAAACAGAGGACGTCCACCGAGGGAACGTACCCTGAAAGAGCTCCGGTTTGAAGCCAACCGCAGCGCGAGAGTCAAAGCAACAATCACTAGGATGCAACAAAGACTCGCAGAGAAAACAGCAGCCCCAGCGATAGAAGTCGGTGCCTCCTCGACGAAGGATGCACCGACAGACTTGGCCATGAAGACGGAGCAGTCGCTAGAGATTTCAATGAAGATGGAGGATCTTGCGATCAAGAAGGAGGAGGCGCTGGACTTGGAAATCAAGAAAGAGGAATCAATGGAGTTCGGAATAAAGGAAGAGGGATTGATGGACTTGGGAATTAACAAAGAGGAATGGATAGACGCTGAGATGGAGAAGGAAAAGAAGGAAGAAGAGTTAATTCACTCGGACGGGAGCGAACTTGTGATCACGTTCAGTTCGGTCTCTCGAAGTCCCTAGACTTCTCTATCTTATCGTGTGCCGACCTCGACAATCAGTCACGCCATCGTCACAGAAATGTATGCCGAGTGTATCATGATCAAAAGGGGACTCATACTACTGTATTCGCCATGCGTAGCATTAGCCTTTATTACACTAGTTGCAATAAACTACAGTAGTGAGAAAACCAAGAGAGAACTCAATTCTGTGCTGAAAATACCCTCGGTGGGCTCATTCTCTGTGGCGCTGAAAAGCAGATACTTATGTACTGTTTTTCTCCATCAAACGAGATTAGAGCTCAGATTAGGGCTGGTGCTCTCGCCCAGTTGTGGTGCCTGAAATATTATTGTAGGTCTCAGACTCAAAAGTTGAAAGCACAACTGAGGCTGTTCATGAGTTTGATTCAAGTGTATGAGGAGTGTTATTTGTGTTCATGCTCTTGATTACACAAAAGCAGCGCAATAGGGAAAAGAGGAGCTTTCTCTTCCTTGAACACATAGCTGGGTTCTAGAAAGTGCCAAAGACAGTGTCAGAGAATCAGCATGGCCGTGTATAAACCATCAGGTGACATTCCCATCGGTACCTGCAATTGCCTCCGCCCAATGAACGACCGTGACCCTTGTCCAAAGACTATATTTCTCTGTACAATGGTTAGTGCTGCCGCGGCTGGCTAAGCTGCCAGCCGTTGAGCCTTAGCCGCGGCTAAAGGTCGGCTACGGCTTATAAGCCGCAGCAGGTCATTGGCTTCCGGCTCTCAGCCGGCTAAGCCGACTGAAAATTTTCAAAATATTGTGCTTTGGCTGTCATGATTCTCTGAAACACCATAGTGCTGAGAATTCCCATTGGAATGGCTCCAATAGTTCATTTGGCCTATCGGCCCACAAAGTCTCACCTATTGGGTTGAAAAGTGTGGGAGAACTGTCCCCATGGATAAGTGAACTACTTGTGACCAGGAACAAGTGTCTACAATTTCAAGAAGCTGTGAAAGTGTTTGGGTCATTTGAACATTGGCTAAAAGTCAGCTTTAGCCGGCTATAAGTTGTGGCTAAGCCGATTTCAGCTAAACTGCATTTAGTGCGTCTGTGTGTTGGCCATCAACATTTTTGTTCTTAATATACAGGAGACTAAGAAAAAATATGCTTTCTCTTTCTTAGCCATTGAGCTGACAAAGCCTTAGCCGCTGCAGCCGCAAGCCGAAATCGGCTTAGCTTAGCCGATTGTGCGGCTAAGCTCCAGCTCAAAGCCGACTTTAAGCCTCGGCCGCGGCAATACTAACAATGGTGAATGTCAGTGTGGGTACTATGTATATTCAAAGAGTAACTAGAGACTAGATGCTTGACTGTGAGGATACGAGGGAGGTGAGACACCTGCTAATCCAACTGCCCATTCGGACCCATTCAAGTCGCGCAGAACTTGGTTTTCTTCATTCAAGCGGATGTTCTCGGTGATAAGTGCTCTGGCAAATTCCGGTGACACATCTGGTGCAGCCTGGGACTCAGCGAGCTGTACTTCTGTCTCTACAGCTGCAGGCAGCAGGCTTGTTTGTATCTCCCCAGATGGCACTACTGCACGCATTGTTGTCTCCTTTTTGGATGGAATTTGAATGCTATTGGCAGTGACATTTTCAGGGATATTGATGTGAATGCGGTTCTTCGTGATTAAGACTGATATTGGGTGATTCAGGATTATGACAAAGTGTCTGACGGTAAGTGACTTGCCTACACGTGGAATTGAGGTTGGGGTCCTAGTGTTCTGTGATACAGAAGGCTCGTAGGGTGAAACCGTGATATTGAGCAGTCTATTGCGTCTATGCCGGATGAATAGAGCACCAGTGAGCAGTCCGAGGATGATGGTGACCGCAAAGACACTGCCAACAATCATTGGAGTATAATTGTGCTTATTGAGTGGAGTTGATAAGGATGAGCTGGTGGGACCCTGCTGAGATATCACGATGGAAGCTCTTGAGCTCAATCAATCTGAGATGTTTATTTGCGGACATGATACAGACAACTTACGGGATGGAAGTTGCAATGGATAGGCTTTGGCTGCTACTGGAATGGAAGGACTTGAGTGATTATGCATCTGAACTTAACAGAGGCAAATGAGAATAACCTTGAATTCAGTCCTGATATGTGACCTGCACTGCTTCTATACCCATCATAAGTATCTTTTCAGGAATACATCACTCTTTGGTGCGCACATTGGGATTGTCGATATGATTGAAGCCTGACTGGAGGATCTTGACGTTGGGCCCAACGTTCTTGTTGGTGATGTAGATTCCCTGAGTGAATCTTAATGACCGGTAGTACCCGAGCCGAAGAGTAAACACTAACCCAGATTGAGGTGCGGCCGTTGAGGAGGAAGACCTACTACCCGAGTTAGCCCCTGAAATCAATAGTCAATGCTTAATGGGCACCAACAGCTGGGGACTGGCAGTGTCTGCAGGTTCTACAATTTTGATCGACTTGAAACCCAAGGTGAGTGCCTCGCCGCTGTAGACAAAATCAGTGAATACTCAATACCATTCGAAGTGGAACACATACTTGCTTATTGCTCCCACATAATAGGGTCTATTTCCCAGCTAATGTCAGAATTCCCATACTGTAATCTGACGACATAGTAGTATGACGTACCCTGGAGATCCTAGTGGCGGCGTTGTCGCAGAACCTTCCAGTTGTCCTGCGGTACGTGTCACATTGGAAAATGGATCCAGATGGCCTAATCCAAGGAACACCAGTGTAAAGACATCTGGGTTGGATGCTTCTGCCTGCCACTGAACGATAGCGCTTGTGCCGGCAACAACAGTGGCCGGTACAGAGATTGAAAATGCTGCAACAGATGTGGCTCCTGGAGGGATCCTAAACATTTCGTTGGGCTATAAAGAATTTCCTTGTACAATGATGAAGCTCACAGGCGAAAGCAGAACACAATGAGTACTACAAGCATTGGAAGGTACATATCGTCCAAGGCTCAGAAGGATACGTGGAAGAGATGCATTGCCATCAGAGTGTCCAAAATGATGTACATCAGACCGTCTCTATGCTGAGATCCGCCCTTTTCTTGATCAGAACTGTCAATAGTCCAGACCCATCCTGAGTTGAACGTAACTTTGATATACATCCATATCCAGCCAGACTTCAAGCGGACTCTGCGCTGGATCCATTGTTGTAGAGGTGGGAAGGGAGAAACTGAAACATGTGTCAATCTCTCGGGCCCACTCAGTCTGTGTGTCCACATACTAGACCAGTGTCCCATGTCTGCTACGCTTTTGGATGATGACACATGTCCATCAATCACTTTGATCTGGAAATTGGAATCTTTGATGATATTCAACCTCTACACTTGATGATTGTCTAGATGGCTGAATATGGTTGTAATTGACATGTCGCTCGATGGTGAAGAAGACGATGAGGCGTGGGTCATTTTCTCTTCTTGAGCCGCCACCTTCACAAATACTATGTCATGGCTGACACACCTTTGCATACTGGACCTCAAGCATCTTATGTAGCTCGCTATTCCTAGCCCTAACCTCTTCTCTCTCGCCAGGGGTCTTTCTCAGTGACGACGGTGACATTCTTAAGTGACACTTGGAAATGATAATCATGATGATCAGCTGTTTACCCATCGCAAGAGACATCTGTCTTTGTTCCTTGACTACTTTTAACTGCTTTCTTGCTTCACGCTCGATCCAAAGATTGCAGAGTCCCATCTTGGTCTGTCTGTCAATTTCCTCGACATTCTATCAGGACTCAAGCGCCAGCTCACGACAAGCCAGATCATCCTTTGACTCGGAGGTCGCTGCCATTTTCATTTCGCAGCTCAGCCATTTGCATACATAATGAACCACTCAATTGACCAGCGACTTCCAGATCTCAACTTGTTGAATATTCTCCAGGGACAATTATGAGTACATACTATTTATAAAGACAGCACCATTTATAGAGACGACACCATTTATAGAGACGACACCATCCATCAAAGAACCCAATAGGGGAATCAAATCGCACTGATGCGGCTTTGGCACTGTCCGGCACCCAGCAATCATGTTTTGCCCAGCTTGGAAGGAGCGGGTCAAAATAATGGGTGCATTTGAGAGGAGTCCATGTAACCATCTCACGAGATGGACGGCTCCTAGCCAGCCGTCCATATTGTGAAATTGTCGGCTACAAGCCAGCACTGCCACACCTGACTAGTACCCCACTGAATCCTGACAGGCAGCTCACAATAGCCTTCAATTTCTTACTGCCATCCAGCTCACAAATACTCGAAAACCCATCTACAATAAATGCCCACCAATTTCGAAATAGGCAGCTCACAAATGCTCTCAATTCTTACTGCTATCCAGCTCGAAATCGCAGTTCACAAATACTTGAAAACCCCACCGACAACAAATCCCAGCCGATTTCAAAATTCCATCTCACAATGGGCAGCTCGGGAATGAACCCAGTCAAGCTCGGAAAGCATAAAACTTGTAGAATTTCCTCCGAGAAGTCTCATTTACTCTCCATTCTTAGACAGATAAATTCAATAATCAACAAGATAATGATTCATGAGATTACAATACACACAATGACCCGAAAAACAAGAAACAAAAAACAACTTTGATGTGTTACCTACCATCGACAACCTCACGGTGGTTCACAAGTCATCATAACCGTTTGGCGCGTCCAGGGCCACTTTTTTCTGCGAGTCTCGTGTCGGCGGAGCATCATCATCAGGATCCGCGACATCTCGTTTCCGCTTACGGCCCCTTATCGACCCCGATGTGTCCATCTTCTCCTCGTCCAATATGTCTTGCCAGTCCGAATCCACCATGACAAGATGGAGTGAAACTCACTGTCTTTTCGACGGTGCCTTGACTTGCACGAAGCTACAGTACCTCTAGTATTCAAATTCGGTGTCAAAGATTCCCACAATCAAGCTCACTTCACAGAAGTGCTCTATGTTGACCAGAATCACTCTTGAATTAGAGAACATCTTGCTCTAATGATGTGCATAGCAAAGTTGGTGAGAAACATTTTATTGATATGTCAGTGCATACTCAAAGAATGACTCGCGGTTGACTCGTGGAGAGCACTGGATTTGTCACTCAATGATGGGCAAGCCCAGGACCAACGGGCTGACTGCTACTGATCCTGGGGATTTGGAGTTGAGAACACAAATGCAGTTTGTTCAGGGAAGGTTGAACAGCATTGGAGCAAGTTCAAGTATATGGGCGGGCTCGGAAGGCAGACATGATCCGTTGATCCGCTGATCCGTCTCTATCTTATCTCTTCCGGGGACATAAGTTCGACGCCCGGAGACGCAAAGGACAGGTCTGGCGGCTCCGGGATGTCCACGATAATGTTTCTCAGTCAATCTGAGATGATTCAGACAATTTCACTTTTTTGACCTGAGAAACACTAAGGATCCGTCTCAAGTCCACATATGGGACAGGTCAGCTCTTCAATTTTGACTAGACAATATACCCCGCAGCCGACCGATGCCGATCAAGATGATATACTAACTACATATCCAATACACATTTTAGCCGCTTCAAAAGCCAAATACAATCCATGTATGTTTCGCAACGGAGTTTTCGTCGTGTCATGTCTGTCATTAAAATCTCTGATAATGATATACCAACCATGGATCTCTCCAGAAATCTGTGGGTAATAAGCTTACCTTGAAGCATGTTGAGAGGTAAAAATTGAGTGGCTGAGACAAAGCTCAAGGCATGTTAACTCGAGATCGGCAAGGACAACAAGTATCGTGGGAATATGCTTCCCAGCCAAGGATCTGCAAACATTGTATATGAAGGCTGTCGTCGATGCCGGCACTAGTCTAGATGGCAATAGAAATCTTTTCAGAGTCCAAGCTAAATCAACCAGATGTCTCAGATTCAACTTTGATTGCGCCACTCAAATAATTCACATGTGCTCTCCGCTGGTGTTTCCAGCCCCTTATGTGGTATAAATGGAATCCTCTCATAGGTATGGGGCCAGAGAAAGTTGGCAAATTTCTATAGTACTTATCAGGCAATAACAGAAGCCACCAAGACCATAGAAATGGCAGAGCAGGTGATATCCTTCAACTAGACATTGACTGTCCATGAAGCGGATTACTAACTGTAGACCATTACAATGACGTTATTTTATCAATGGTGCTTGAAGACATAGTTGAGATCAAGACTACCTTTCGAATGATTGAGGCCAGATGCAGCCTCAGCCGTCTGGCACCATGATATCTATCCAAATGCTGTAGATCTACAGGCATTCTAATCTGTCGACAAATTGGATTCATCGGGCCGATATTGTTGGATAATTGTGGAGCGGTGGCAACAATGGCGTGAAGGAATCACGAGCCAGGCAATGGAGGACCTGAAAAGCCGAACATCTCCCAGGCATCATGCTATGGCAGCGGAATCCCCAATTATGAGCGAAAATCCCATTTGTGAGCGGAATTCCACGTGCTAGGGACTCCAGCGGGACCCGGACACTTCCGCGCGAGATTGTCGGGAACTGGTGGGCAAGAGGAAGGAAGAGCATATTTGAAAAAGAGAAAGTGCAAAAAGCAGAATTGGCACGGTGACCTACGGAATCGAACCAGCAGGGGCAAGAGTGAATTAGTTGACATCAAGAATAAACATCAATTCAACTGGACCATTGACGCTTGTAAAGTGGTTGATGTGATGCCCCCATGTAGCTCAAACGTAATTCCAGAGCTCACAATTGTGAACTGGGTTTCTCGGATGGTTATAACTTGAGTACATTTGTGAGCTGCCCGCCTGGTTCTGGTGGGGTATTGGTAAGGTGTGGCAGTGCTGGCTTGTAGCCGACCATCTCGCAATATGGACGGCTGGCTAGGAGCCGTCCATATTACGAGTTGGGTACATCGATTGTTGCATTTGAAGAGTCGAAACGATGGGTACATCCGACCAGTCAAACAGTGGATGAATCCGAACAGTCAAACAATAGGTACATCCGATGAGTCGAAACGATGGGTGCATCCGAAGAGTCAAACAATGGGTACATGGAAAAAAAATCAGAACTCGTAGTCACACGCCGTGCACGCTCTTATCTATTAGACCTCGGGTCGAGCCAGACCCCGAAGCTGTTGGGACCTCGAATGCCGGTATACCTGTGTTTGAAAACGAGGTGTACTGTATGTCTGAAGACGGGGTGTATCTCTCAAAATGAGATGTATTACTTACTCTTTCGACTTGATCATGCTACAAAGAGCACAGGAAAAGGTGTGTACAGTTGCAAAAGTAGAGATAATATACACAGAGCAGAGTTTTCTTTGCTTAAGGTGCGTCTTCGGTGAATCATAGTAGCCTCTTGAACGCCAAAAGCTAGTCCCTCACAGATTTCGAGTGCAAGAGGACCTGAATATCACGCAGGCAAGGAATATCCAAATATCAAGCAAGTACGGAATATCCGAATATCAAGAAAGCAAGGAATATCTGGATGATATACGCCACAGAAAATAAATTCAAAAAAGTGGGAGAGATGAAGCCTGCTCAAAGTGGGAGAGCTTGTAAGAAGCCACTGAAGAGGTCGAGGATCATTGGTTGGAGAAGGATCATTTGGAGCGTTCTTGACACAGAGAGAATCGAGTGAGAGCCCGCAGAAGAGAGCGCTCTTGGAGCAGGATATTACCTCGAAAGAGGGAAGATCATTCGTCGCCGTTGTTCGAGCGTTGTTCGAGCGCTGGGATAAAGCCATCGTTGGTAGAATCAGATCACTCGCCGTTGGTAGAACCCCAGCCTCTTGGCGATTGCTTCATCTCGATCTGCTTGCTCTGGTTTCCCCCTTTCTCCAATCTGCAGCACTGTGCGCGCTCGGCAGCCCGCGACTTGAAATCGCTCGGCGCTGCATGCTTGTGAAATCGCTTGGGACTCGTGATTTACCTTACTCACACCGAAGCATCCTCCTCATCCCGGTCAACCTCCTCACCAAATCGTCTAACGACCTTGGGAAGACATGGGAGTCGCGAAACAACAGCGCCGATCCCAAATCTATTTATATCTCACATCATATCGATGCGGGCGCCGTGGTCACGTCACGGTCTTCCTTGTGCTCTTCTGTCATCTCTGATTCAAAGTTGGTCTTTAGGACGGTACACCGGCACAGCGACGAATTCGTTGGCACTCCGAGCCTAGCTGGGTTCAGCTATTTTCAGCAGCAATAAGCCAAGCGCTATGATCGGTATAGCCAAGTAAAGGATTGGAGCGCTCCGAGTTAGGACCGAATACCGCGAATTCGAATAATATTCCGGAAAGCATCGCATTCCAAGCTTCCTCTCTAACCCTCATTTCTTTTTCTCCACGACCTACGTGTCTTTCTCTGCCACAATCACGGCTTCAATCCACTGTTCAGTAAATCCAGCTATCTTATCCAATCCAACTTGTCCCAATAACCCTAGAATACCCAATATCCAACCTCAATCAGCATGGACCGTCACTGAATGTCCACCTCCTCCTCTGACCACGAGATGGACGAAGAGGCACGCGTGGGGATCGAGAGGGAATTTGTATGGGATGGGGGGCGTTTTTAGTGCGGGTAGTCAGTTCACATTTCCAGGAAGGTGAGTCTTCTTCTTCTTTTCGCTCTTCTGGTTCTTGTTCTCTCCCATTGTCACTTGTTCCCTCGTCGCCTCGTTTCTCTCTCTCACTCATTTCACTCACTTTGTTCCTCGTTCACTTCATTCCCCCTCAGGTATTAGCAATGCGCCACTCCACCACCCTCCTCCTCGCGCGCCGCGTCGGTGCCGAACCTGGAGTGGACCCGTCGAAGATTGAGGCGGAGATTATGTGGGGCATGTTCGGGAGGAGTGTGTTATTGAGGTACGTTGGGTGGAGTTGGATTGGACTCTTACCTTCTTCCTCAATGCTCTCTTCATGCTCACCTCCTTCATCTCTCTCTCTCATCTTGCCTTCCCTATGCTCACATCATTCGTCGTCCATCCGACACTCGTACGGCCAAATGACCTTGTAAACTCGCTGACACTTCTTTCAGGTACACCAGTGGGGGAGAGGCCGTCCTTCGGCGGCAAGCACGAGTCCCCAATCAGGTTTCATTCTCCTTCTTATGATCAAATAACCAGTAATCTCCCATGCAAGATTACCTGCACCTTCTTTGTAATCTTAGTTTGCGCAATGCCACTATCTGAGACTTTCTCAATGTTGGCCCTTGTCATGACAGTCATGAGGGTCACTTGGACTCGCAAAGTTTCACTCTGAAACACTCTGTAACATTGAAGGGATCAATTCTAGAGATTAATTAAGCCCTGACCATTTTTGTTGGACTGCTGAGAGTCTGATACTGGTATTAGTACTCATTACACATCAATTAGCAGCCAAAATAGGGCCACTGTAGAAAGCATCAGTTTTTTTGGGTGCCAGTGCACTCAGGAACCTTGTATTGTTTCTTGATAGCTCTCTAAAGTGGATGTTGGGTGCAGAAAGCACAATATCACTCATACCGGTCGCTGCCGTGCTGGTGGGAAAAGCCATCAGGTGACTAGCCCCATTAAGGGCGGTTTTGGCACTGGTCTGAAAAGTGCTCCCACCCAACAAACAAGCCCACAAGAATTTGTAATCCCAGGGCTAATGAGACAAGGATTGAGACAGTCACCGAAGACGATGGCCGGCGCCAGCGAAGCAGAGGCTGTGTCATCACGTGAATATCCCCTTTGGGCTCTTTGATGATGGTTTCCACATTTTCGTCCATCCCAACAAACAATCCCACAAGTGGGACTCGTAATACTGCGCATCTGGCCGCGTCCACTTTTTGATCTGACTTTCAGTCCGGTGCGTCCCTTTCTACGGATTTCTCGCTAACAAAACAAACCATGGGACTCAATGGTTCAAGATTCAATGATCTAACACAAAGACTCCATGATCCACCACAAGGACTGTACCCTAGGCAAACACACAAGTATTAGTACTGTAGAACTATCTGATGTGCTTATATCCCATGGTCCAGGCTGTTGCGTTGACCTGGACAAGAGTCACTTGGGAGCAGTACTAGCAGCAACCAATCATTCAGCCTCACATTGTCAAACAATAGGTTTGTTTTGTAAAGCCATCAAATAAATAAATTGGCACATCTGTGGCACATCCATGTCTGGGTGTGTGTTGAGCACCAATTATGATAGTTCTTTTCTTCCTGATCATCATTCTGAGATGGGTCATTCAGACTCCAGAGCCTTGAACTTGTTCTAACTGATCTTTCTATGAAATTTCCTTGTCAGTTTGGTAGCCAGACACTAAAGCTTAGAGATCCACAAGTCAATGAGCACTTCTTACATACTAACATGTTGCTTTGGCTGGTGTATCATACCAAGTGTGACAGCACCAAGGACAATGCAATGCGACTATCAGAAAAACTGATTACCATATTCGGAATGTGCAATAAGACTATTATACCCTCTGTTTACTGCAACACTGCCTCCAAAACAATTAAAAATTCTTTTCATGGTATGGGTTGACTGTTACCCTATTCAAGGGTGTAAAATCTGTCCAGAGCACAGGAGAACTACTGAAGGAACTCTGTGATGCATACCCTTGAGGATTCATCAACTTATCCTGACGTTAAGATATCTAGCCAGTATCTTGGAACTTCAACCCTCTCACTTTACGCAAGCCGCTCTGCTTTCTTCATGTCAGCTTGCAGCTGCAGGAAAGTGCTCTTTGGTGAAAGATCTAGTGGAAGCAATATCAAACCTTATTTCATGTTGTGGGCCTCAACCTCTCAACTATGATTCCTGCTAGTGTATGGGAGTTCATTGAGGAAATAGAGAGACGCACTGATACGTAGTTGCTTCAAGACATAGAAGACTCTGTCAAGCTCTACCTTCTGCATGGTACAAGAGATCAAATAAAAGACAACCCTCCTGCAGCTGTTGTGTGGAGAATGAGAGACTATTTACTTGGTCTTGATCAACATTAAGAAGCATCGGAATGTTCCAAAGAGTTTGCATATTCTTTAAGATTCCTGTGGAGTCCCCTGAACATGTGCCACTGGAATGCAAACAGAATAACTTGGTTATTGTGCTCCGGATACTGTTCTTCCTTGATCTCTTGAGGATTTGCCTTAGACTCCATGCTGCTGTTCACCATGAGGTTCTGGAGGTTTTCTATTCATTCCTTGTGTCGATTCCATTGTAGCTGAGCTTTTCCAAAATCAGGGTTGCACAACGGTATCTGTGGAGTTATTACATCTAGTCAACTGATGTTGGGCATGATGAGGATGTTGGTAGGCGCTGTGCTCGTTCGTTCGCTTTGGGCGGGGGTCTAATTGCGCTAGAACAATGATGGGGCGCTTTACATGCCTGCATTTGCCTCATCAGGAGAATTTCAGAAATTCGGTGTTCTAATAGGGACATTGCCGTGGAATCTCTATCCCACCTGTTTTGCGACATGACAGTGATTTCTGCTTGTTCCTGGCCTGTGGCAGGTCAGCTGACAGTTATTCAATGAGAATCAATCTGACAATCGTGGATCTGTGGCGCTTGAATCACCGCAAAGATCGACCGAAAGTACGTTTGGACTTCTTTTAAACTGATCTAGGTATCTGATTGGCTGGTTAAATGGCCGGATTATCGGGAAATCATAAAAAGCTGTTCATTCTATTGCGATGGTGGGCGGAGCACTGTTTACAGGAACCTCGTCACCAGTCATGATATATGCATGTCATTTAGCAGGATGCCAAGACCACAGCTGCATCAAACTTGGAACAACCTCGACCAGAGTCTCATTAGAAGACAGAAGCTATTTCTAGTTGAATTGGGCACTTCTCTCCTCACTGATTCTCCTCAAAGGCCATAACATAAACCCAGGGATCTTGATATGAATATCAGGTAGCGGAAAAGGAGCCTCAGACGGGATAGAAATACAAGCTGGCTTTGGAGACCTGAATCTACCACAATGGGAGGCGGTGGAAGCCTCGATCGTCAATCCTAGGTCAGTTTGACGCTGGATATGTCAGGAATATCTGGTATCAAGCTGAGACATCAAACTTTGATGCTAAGTGCTAAGGTTTAAGGTTCAATCTTCAATGGTGACATTGAGACCCAGTTAACCATCTGGTGGTTTCTTTTTGCAGTGAAAACTCCTTTTCATCGGTTGCAATTTGTCAAAGTAACATCAAGGGGTGCCATTTCAAACCATATTTATTCGCATCTTTGAAAGGACTGGTTGTCGCTTTACTCCCTCTCCCACCATGTCTGATGATTGTACAGCAGACATTGAGCAGCATCTCCGTCGTACTGGGGAGTTTGTTGTGAAGAATTCTCTGCCAATAATTGTGGAAACCGTGTTCTGGAGTGAGTTTTGTTGGTCTCATTGCGATAGTGCTGCATTTAATATCAATTCATTAGCTCTATACATTGAATCAGCGGTGCTCACTATCGTCCTTCTATGGTTAGTCACTCGTTTTCTGTGATTCTTCAGCTGAACTTGCCACATTTGGCAGGCGCAAAGGGCTCACTAGGGCACGAATAGCACTTTTGACCTTGATAGGCATGATGTTTATCCTTGATACTGTGTTGTTCTCCCTTGATCTTTACGCCTTCTTTCTCCAAACTCGCGACATCCTTTTAAATAGCATGTTTGACGGAGATGGACTCGACGGTGTCCTCAACCTTGTGGACACTGTGGCTTCTGTGTACAGTATACTGAACTTGTTCATGGTGAGTAAATAGCATTTGGATCCGGTCAATATTCATTCTTTCCAGCTGATCCTCGGGGACTGCATTGTGATTTGGCGTGCATATGCAGTCTGGACAAGATCCAGGATTGTAACAGTCATTCCTGTCTTGTTCTTGCTCGGGTGGATTGGTAGGGTATATCCTGCTTCTCTCCATATTGTCACTGATCTCCACCTAGTCAATTTTCCGATCTATGTCTCTTGTAACATTAAACACAAGGATGATGAATTCAATGGACTTGGCCCTGTTTCCCGCTCTGCCACCAGTATCGCCGCCTATATTTTGTCATTCTGTGCGAATTTCTCTGCAACACTGATGATATTGTACACTGCATGGTATGTCAAACATTATGCTTCCTATATTTCAATCTTTTAATGAATATGCCAGGTCCTTTTATGTTTCACAAAGAGATCTACGAGACACCACGGCACCCCTTCGACAGAGGTCCCAGGTTGCTCGGGTCCTCCTGCTCCTCGTTGAGTCCGGATTTGCTTATTTCCTCTTGATGGTGCGCTCTTGAAAGCATGCACAGACGGGTACTGAATTTGGCCTAGGTCTTATCGATAGCACTCAACTTGGTGCCCACTTCTGATTATGGAGTGACGTTGTTGGTTGATCAAGTTCTGGGTATCATCCTGACACCACACTGTGCTGTGATTATATCCTAATATCCCTAGAGTCAACCACATCTCACATAACGTACAGGCTATGATTCCAACTCTGACCATCCTTCTGATCACCTTGTATGGGTCCTTTGAAGAATATTCCATCGGCAACATCTCCCAACCAATCCATTTTGCGAATCCTAGAATCACTCAGTTGACGCAGGAATCCATATTATCTCATCCTGTACAGCCAGAATCTGACGCAGAGGCTAACAATTCTCATAACTTGAATGTTGGTCAAGAAAGGAAGATGAAGACATAATAGGCTGTCAAGCAGCAGATATGAGTCCCCAGTGTTTTGAATGGACTCAGCTACTTTCTGGGAACTGCAAAAGAGCATCCAAAGCCACACGCTGGATGCTGGAAAGGACTTGGAATCAACTGCGCAGTTAATTTACTGGATTGCTGTGCAAGTGTAGGGCTTCAAACCGGCTGTTTTACAGGTACAGGCATAAAAAATACATCCGTACATCAACAACATCGCAATTACTGTAATCCAATGCCAGTGAAGCAGAAGCAACGTGGGATAATTGTCGTATGATTTATCACGGATGCTGTTTAGACATCAAGTGGCCGGCCGTATTACCCCATTGGGATCTCCGATGCGGCTGTCCACAAAACTGCTCTGTTCCAACAAACGAGCCCACGTGAACGTGGGACTCGTAATGTTTAACTCCAAAAGCTGCACCTCGCGAGTCCCGATACTCTAGCTGGATATCCAACTATATCGATTGTTCAGGACCAGACAAGGACCAGATGTGGTTTCTAGTGACAACAGCCAGAGCCCGGCCTGGGCCAACAAACCACAGGTGGTCTCCCAGTCAAATTTCCAGGGCTCTCCTCATGAACAGTGTTTTCTGGTGACAAGCCTGGCTGCACCATCCGTCCCACTGTCCCACCGCCCCGCGGTCACAACAGAAGGTCCTGTCCAGGGGAAATGAGCTGGTGTCACATGGGGGGTGATTCGACCAGAGATAAAAGGCAATCTGTCTTCTTTTCAGCCTTTTGGTGCGTTTTGACCTTTTCAACCATGAGTCCATGCCGACTTTTTTTTAGCTCCCCAGATGCCTCAGACGAGGACCAGTGAAATAGAGGCCGACAAGCGGCATGTACAAGTCCCCATTTTTTGCCTCTTGTCCAGCTCTTGTATGAGCAGGACAAGGAGGACAGATAAGAAATGAATTGAACCTGGAATGATGGTATAAATAGTTGGGAAATTGTGCGCTGCTCATCATGTACCGCTCAGGATGCCACACGATCACTGGTGAGTGACCATGTGATGAGACAATTGAGCCTTGGAATGCAACCAGTGGGTTACAGGCCATCCTTACAGAGGTACCTAGAGTCCCTATGTGTTACACCTTCTTACCTACAACAATTTCACACAGCGCAGATGGGAAATACGCGCTGACATTGCATTTTTTCCATCTCTTGTCAAGGTGAGAGGACTCGGAAGACAGGACTCAGAAGACCAGCCAACGGGAACTTCAAGCTTCAAGTGTCACTATTGCACATTGATATTAAGCAATAACTCCAAGGTGTAAAGCGCCCCGAGCAGGCCAGGAAACGGCGAGATTTCACATGGGAACTAGCCCGGAACCAGCCGAGTGGCAGATGGGAAATGCATCAGGTGCCATATCCCCATATACGACTTTGATCCGAGTGTACTGAAATTTGCTCAGATCCAACAAACGATCCCACAAGTGGGACTCATAATTGAAGTACACCCTGAGGTCTCACTGATGCGGGCGGCTAAGATGACTTTTATCTGAATTATTGCTTTGATTTTGAAATCCAGGCCCAAATCCGTGAAGAAAAGGGATTTTGCCTTCCATTGTACTCTGGGATCATGGGAGGAGAAATATCATATCCAAAGGATATGGCCACAACTGTAGTAGCAATAACTTGAAATGAGCTTGACGGCGATTTCCGCGCCTGTATGATCTATCCCCGCTGGGCTCTTCGATGGCAGTGCTCTCCATTTTGTTCACACCCGACAAACGAGCCCACATGTGGAACTTGTGATTGGCAATATTGAAAAGATATAAGCTATAGTGTGGGTTCTTTCCAAGTGATCTGCGACCTCGCGCTCGTCAAATGTGAACGATAGCTTAATTGCATGATTATCCTCATCAACCCTCAGTTAATGCTGAGCGCTGAACCTCATTCTGTTCCTATTACCAGCCCGTAATATCGCCTGAACACGAGTGAGCATAATGCTTTTTCAACTGAAAAAGAAAATATTAGTCGGCAAGGATGGCAAAATGATCAGGAAGACGAACATCAGCGGCTCCCTTGGCCGTGTCCGGGAATGGCATTTTGCAGTCCTTGCACTTGAGGACTTTGAATGGCTTATACTTTTCCGGCTTCGGGGGAGTCCTTCTGAGGAGATTGACGTCTGATCGCTCGAGAATTTGGATGTCTCGCCCGAAGACTTCAAGACCACTATTTGCACCATGATTAAATATGTCAAGATTGTTGTCAAATACATACTCATCGGAAGCTGCACCCATGGGAGCGGCGAGGGCTGCTGTAACGAGAGTGGCTGCGATGACCAAGGCTTGGGATAAAGTGCGGAATTGCATGGTTGTGGGTTGTGTGAGACCAGCTGAAGAGCTTTGCTACTGAACCGTGGAACCTTTATAGTAGCCCGGGCAAGTGATCCCACAACGCGCCGCAGTCAATAGGTTGAAACACATCAGCAATCTACTCTGATTCCCAACCTGAGAACCTATGCTTGAGCAGATATCTGACAGATCCCCTAGCTGAGGAGGAGACTCGAGAGTTGAAAGCTCGAGCATTATATATACGCATAGATACAACCTCCTTTGCTGCGTATCCCTGAAAGACTCCCTTCCACAGTCAAGAAAGGTCAAAGAGCACTCATCCGATCATAGCTGCCGCCGGACCGAAGCAGTTTGATATAGACGTGGGATTATGCACTCAAGTCGGTAAGATTTTGCGCTAAGGTCAATCTCAAAACATAGCGTGAAGCTTGAGATCATTGCGCCATCAGACTTGCATGCCAAATCCACTGTATCTCGACCCTGCTTTAACGCACGATACAAACGATGGTTTGCAGAACTTACTAAGAGCACCTCCGCCGAGACCGGGGCCAGGGGCTCAATGGTACTGGACGATTAGAGCGACTCGGGTCCATGATCTAACTCGGAATTGTGATGATCTATTATCGATGTACATAATGACTTGAAAGCTGTCACTTAGACAGTCACTGCAGCTATTTTGGGATGTGCAGCGGTTTCTTCAAAAAGTTCACCATGAGCAACATGGCAACAGGATTATTGGACATGTGCGGTTGGGAATATCCGCACTTGTTCACATATTGATGATCGTAATGTATGTAATCAATGCCCTATACAGTGGCTATTATCTGCTAAGATATGATATCACCCCCCATCTGCATAAAGTCGCCCCGAAATTTTTGCATTGCCCAAGTACCTATCATCTTCAAACTGAATTCCCCCCTGGTTCATTCAAGTTGAGGCATGCTGGACCCCATAGTTGACCATTCCAGATTGAACTGTCCCTTGAATGTCAAATTTGAGGCCATATTCATGCAAGGGGTATCTGACTTTCAAATGACGGAAGTGATGTCGACTTTCACAGATAAGGATGCTCGAGACCCTCCCCCCCTCTCCCACCTGCCTAATTGGGAAGGCAGTTCACACGGTCACCGAGGAAGTTCGAGCCTGAGCAGCAGCATTACATTGATTTGTACTTTATCTATCTATCCAGCATTCAGAGTAAGTACCAGGATTTATATTGTAATTCAATATTTAGCCTTTTTGCGCCTGCGAATGCCTAGTGGCCGTGCACCAGCATTTCTGTGACAGTCGTTGTCACAAAACCACTGGTCCGGCCGCGAAATTTCACCTTGACAGCTCAGATGGTACTGTAAACACAGCTCAGTAAATATATCAGTATAGAGAGTGTATAATTAAATACCTTCAGGATGCAACCAGGAGACTCACATTCAAGAGTTTGATCCTCAGTAAGCTCTTGCTCGCATTCAGCGTAGATTGTCTTGTGTGGCGCATCTCCATCTCCATCTCCACCGGCATCTTCATCGCCTTCGGGCCTCGGATCCGCAATTGCCTTTCGTTTTCGAGTTGTCATACCTCGGCTGCTATCAAGCTGCGCTTCTGTATGAGGTTGCTCAGTACGAATGGCTGCGCTTGGGTTGATTGCGGGATGTCACGCAGTCTAATCGGTTAGATTAGATATTCCCATTAGGAAATCCATCAGCACTGAGCTTGCTGCAGGCTGGAAACATCGCCGATAGCATTTTTCTGACTTGTGCAACTAATTCCAAGCAAAAAAGTTCATTAAATTTTTTCATGGATAACCTCTCGGCATACCATGAATCGGTCCGTCAGCCGATGAAGACTTTCGCCAGGAAACCGAAACTTTTTGTGTATGCTTTTCATCCTTCCTTTGGATTCCAAATCATTGACTAGTCAATAGATCCCAATATTCAGTAGATCTAGGCTGGAAGAGAGTGGTTACTGGATGTGCGGTTCTATCTGGTGAGATTTTTAGAACATCCGACCTGTCCGACCTGTCCGATCAAAGCCACATGGGAGGTACCTAAGTAGGACCTCTGTGAAAAATGGGCTTACCACTTATATGCGTGTATAATCAAGATAATCAAGATCTGGTTAAGCAGAGACGTTTAGGACTTACCAGGAGGGATAAGTAACAAATTGATGAATTTTGACAGAAGTTCAGCGGCGTATGTGGGACTGATTAAGTACATGATACAATATTGCTTCATTTGCGCTACCAGTGAAGAACTACAGTCATATAATGGTCAGCATAACTTCAATTCAGTTGTCTGAAGGGACACCAATGTATTTTAGCTCTTCTGGCCCCTCATTTATTGAATTTTCTGCATCACCTGTGGCAGAGAGCATGCTTTATCATCTCAAACTCATTGAAGACAAAGCCAACAATGATAGAAAATGAAACACTTAGCTTGAAGCTACTGAATATGGTAAATATAAATTTTCCGTGCCTGCGGCGCCTGGTTATGCGCCACATACGCAAGACTTCACAATCACAGCAAATTTGGTGCTTTTGGCGGTGGCATGCCTTCCAAATGATTGGGTATCTGTTGGGAATATTCTCCTTGTCCCTATGAGTATTCAAAAGACCACAGTGGACCCATTCTCACTGTTCCCATCCAGTTTTGCTGTTGCAGTATTTCTGAAGCCTGCGGCTCTGTCTGGCATGGTCAATAAGGTCAATGTTAATTTTGTGGTAGTTCCAAGATTGAACAATTTTTCCAGCCAGAACTGTGAGTTTGGGATGGCCTGATCTCATAAAATCTGCGTTTTCCGGGACTGCGGCGCCGAGTTTGTGCCACACTTGCATCAATCTCTCAGTAGACCAGTTTCATTGCTCATTGGAACTCGTATAAATGACATTTGCTCTGCTTAATGTCACCTCTGCTCAAAACTTTGTCCAGAAGCCAAACTTTCCTTTCAAAATGCGAGAGGAGACCATGCAGCAGGGAATGGCTGAAAATGTCATGGGAACATATATTGGTGCCCTATTTAGTTGCTGGAACAGCTCTCTGGGTCCCACCCTTGAGGTTCAAGGTCCAGCTGATGTGTCTACGGCGAGCATATCCAGAAAAGGGACCCGTGGTAATATCTTCCAAAACAGGAAGGTGCACATGACCGGTAACTGGGTTAACCATACACAGGCATGACCAGTCAGCCGAAAAATGAGGTCGGTGTCAAAAACTTTTTGATTGCTTACCTCCTGCAATCTAAGATAAGCAAAGCGAATACGTGGCAGTGCACGTGCACATCCCCTTTGGGCTCTTTGATGGTCCTGGAGTAAAAATCGCTCCCACCCAACAAACGAGCCACTCTCGTGGACTCGTAATGAGGCAGACCGCTCTTCTCGGGCTTTTCAGTGACAAGCCTGATTCTACAGTTTTAACATTGATTCCTGACACTTGATGTCTTGTCTAAGGAAGAACAATGTGTGTGTTTGCACCTTTTCTACAGTGGGTCCAGCCTGATCTTTCTGCATCCAGGTGCTCAGATGCCTCATGAGGCAGCTGTCTATATATTCAGACAAATTTCACCTGAAGACCATTTCCAGATCAGCAAATCCTGGGGTTGTTGCTCTGCTGTTCCAACTATTTCTGCTGCTGTCTACAGCATACCCCAATTCACCGCAATGCTGATTGGTGTGATGCCTGGTGAGAACAATGGAATGGGACAGGGATGCAGCAGCATCTCCTGAAGGATAATGCAAGAAATGAGTTATCTGATGAACAATAAGGCTTCAGAAGTGCAAATATCACCACATGAAACTTGACAATATTTTGAAAATATGAGTGATATTCAAGCAGATCGATGACCTGTTAGCTAGATCCACCCAGATTATTTTTTATCGCAAGCCAAGATTACCGATTCATTGCAATCTAGATGGCGAGTGGGTTTACAATCTGGGCATCTGTGTATCTGCATATTTCAAGGAATTGATGGTGTTCTGTGGGCAGAATGTTTTACAGCTATGTTGTATCGTCCAGCATGTGCTGAAAACTGAGAACAGTCGACGGTTACGCCGAGTCGTTTACGTCACATGTGGCAAGGATGCGTGAGGCATATAGGATAACTATGGAAAGCCAGAGAGTTCTGCCCTCGGCCATCAGATGTCAACCCAAATGCAGACGCAAGGATCCCGTACTTGACTGAGAAACGCAGTAATTGGATGTGACATGACTGACCTACACCGTATCCAAGTTACGTACATCATCCAGTTTGATTTGGTATCAGCTGAATCTCAATATTCTGTTTCCCAGGCTAGACATATTGTAAATCACTTGGACATAGATACTGACTACCAATCGCCTGCCAGTGAGATATTCAAGCTTATTCAATGTGTTCGGAGATGAAGTGCCTTCAAAAGTTCAAATTGAACCATGCACACCACTCCTTGCAGACACGCTCAGCTGGCAATCTCTCGAATGCTTCTACAACATTCCCATCCCTGAAAAGCAGAGCATTATCTTGGGATAGCTGGCAACAAGTAGAATGAACTGAGTATGATGGATTCAAAATTCATAATCTAGAAAACTCACAAGGTCATGATTTGCGGATCGGTCAAAAGGTCACTACTGGCACCTGAGAAAGCTGTGAGCACTGGATCCTCTTAAAGTGAATTTGACCCTGAAACCTATATAGAGCTACATAGCAAAGTGGATTCTATCTAGGGCTACATAAAGTCCAACTTTCTAGGCAGAAACACCTTTTCTACGGACAGAAACTACTTTGCATGGAGCAGAGCCTAGAATCTTTCGACACTACGGCGGCCGGGTTCAAAAATTTGAGTTATTCGAATCCTATCCAGCATCTGACCAGAATGTCGACAAACTATGACGCTAGTAATGTCGTCAAGTTCAAACGGCTGCAGATGGTTGCTGAAGCCTGAGTGAACTGAGTCCGAAGCCCTTAATGGGTGAGAAAGTTCGAAAATATTACGTCCATCCTCTACAACGTAATTTTGATCGGACCGCCCCATATCCATGGTACAGATTGGTCCGATTTGTACGGATTATTAGCAGGTTTAAATTTCAAACCCACGTCCTAGCTAACCACCATGAGCGCCAATGAACGACATCAAGCCGTCTTCCTCGTCGGTCCATGGGTCGATCTCTTGCATGTCCAACAATTCAGAAAAACTGATTTTTGTTCATCAGCTCCTTGGTTCATTCCTCGATGTCTTTCTTCAGGGAATCCTCATGTGCCAGGTACGCAGAATCCTTCATTTTCACGACTATTGACGTCAATACCACACAGTTCGCTCATTATTGGTCCTGGTACAAAGAAGACAGGCTCTTTCTAAAGCTCACTGTCGCTGGATTGGCTATTCTTACAATCCTTAAATCATTTCAATGCATGTGCGTCTTTGAGCAAGGTTAAACAATAGTCATCCATTAACTCACCCTAGAGCGATCGTCTGGATTCAGAACGTATTACATCTAGGAGATTTAGAGGGAGCGGTTCGTCTCATAATGACAAAATGGTGGCAGGCTGGTAACCCACTAATGGTAAGCATGTCATCCTTTGTGTTTTGACCGTATTAACTCGTTCAGGTGGCCACGATATGTCTCTATGCCCAGGCATTCTTTCTATCTCGCCTCTACATAATTTCGCAAAAGAAATGGATTGTCATTCCTCTCGGTCTCGTCTTTCTAACTGCCTACGCCCTGATGGTCATGGCAGTTCGTCTGTTACTGTTCTGACTCTCGCTATTCACTGATCATCTTTGAAGGAAGTATATATATACAACGGTATCAGCAAGATCTCAAAGTGGTGTAAGCATTGATTCATATTGTTCTTCTCGTCGCCACACTGACACTTCTCAGTTGCCGGCCACCTCAGTGCTGTATTTGGTTAGTTTTCTTATGACCTTTTCCATTGGTTCAAGACTCAAGTGACACGTCTAGCTGGTGATATTCTGATGTCCCTGGCTACAACGTATTACCTTTTGAAGTCAAGAAACAGTGGGCTTCGACGGTATGTCAGGGGTATGCTTGTTGTCTAAGAAATTATCTCACCAAGATAACCAGCACGATGTCCATAATCGACTCGCTCGTACGCCTGACTCTGTCATCTGCAGCGCCAGCAGCGTTTTGTGCGATGCTGAATCTTATATTCTCCCAAATATACCCGGGAACCGAGAATCTCATATCGACCGCCTTCAACCAGGCTTTACCAAAACTTTATGCCATCTCAATTCTATGGGTACTGAACGAACGACGGGTACGTCATTTTCCGCCACCGATTTCGTATCTGGTTTAATGTCCGGCAGGACATACGTGCTGTCGGAGACAGGTTCAATCCCAATGGTTCGATTGTATCCCTTGATTTCAACGTACGTTATAGGCGAACCCGGTTGAACCTTGTTCTAACACGTTCCAGGGAAGACCACGATAATACTAGGAGCTATGACAGGCAACTGGAAGCAATGAAAAGAACAGTGGTGGATGTGAGTCGATGACTCAGATATCAGCCTACACCAGCAGCAACCTGCAAGTAGTGCACAAGTTGAATCCATCAACACGTCTGAGCCATTAGCATTTGGGATAGACAAGTGAGTTCCTTTGACCAAGATGCACATAATTGGAGTGAAAAAGTGCTGTACGGTGTCAAGCATCCCAGGAAAAGAGGAGATTAGACTGAATCTGGTGGTTGGGGGAGGCTCGAGCCTGAGTGTATATGACCCTGAGAGGAGTACATGTAGACACATTAAAATGTATAGGGACATTGCCCTAAACACACGATTTAATGTTCAGGGTGAGCTTTGACATTTTAACATGGCATCAAGCAGGAGCTGCAGGTCGGATTTGCGGGTTTTCGATTATTGAATGGCCCAGTTCTGTTGTACTGGGCGGCTTGGATCAAAACTCAACTGGCAATGTATCAAATCAGGCATTCAGCTCGGTTGTTTCACTCCCTTTCTTTGCATCAAAACTCATCCTGTATCTGCGTTTTGATGCAGGGGTCCTGTTGTACCTAGACAATAGATATCAAGATTGACAGTTACCCCTTTGAGCAAACAATGGGTGGAGTTGGATCGGAGCTAGAAACACATACATGCATCCAGATTCAGTAGGAGCTGAACAATCCGGGACGGCTGAATGTCCGAGTATTTGGCTACTCTAGTCTGGGCCAGCTCCATGATATAAATATCCTCGCAGTATATTCCGGGTCTATGGGACCTTTTGAAGAGGTGAATGTATCCTGAATTGCATAGAGATCTCAATGACAATCGGCCTCATGTGACCGGATAAGATAACAAAAATGTGACTTTCTGCGACATTTACCACTGCGCCGGAGATCCTTGCACTGTCCCTAAGATGCCTTCCGGTCCTTGTCAATCAATAACTCACAGAATATCTCATTTCCGCCAAGAAAATATCACACTACTGTACTATTCTGACCGCATCTTCAGTAACATGTAACGGGCTTGGGTAAAAAGCAGAGTCAGTTGCAACTGTACAGTTACGTTTAGTTACAGTTCAGTGACAAAACAGTTACATTTCCCATGAACTTTCAATCAGTCAGAGGACCTCAAGGGGTGATTTACAGTCTAGGAGTGACTTTCTCCATCCAAATTTATGGTCTTAAAATTCACTTTCACAAATGAAGCATGAAGGGATTTCTCCAATATTAAGCAATGACATGGTCATGTGATTTTGATCTCTCCGCTTTTTTGTACTTGTGTTCTTCTCTATTCCTGCTATAGATTGTGGCAGACATATATTTCATGGGATGTCTGAGGTGGCACCACATGCATCACTGTTCATGAAGAACAATAGTCTCTAATATGCTCTATAAGTAGCATATTTGTTGCGTGAAATTTCCAGCACCCAGCACACTGAGAGGCAAATATAACAGTGTTGGTTATATCCATTGATATATTCTAGAGTTCAGACTCCACTTGAGACATCCCTCAACCTGGTTCAACTAGGTCAGAGATCTAGCAGCCAGGCTCCTGACTTACTCCCAATGGGTCCAGTGTTCTAGGAGCTTTGGAAATATCGAGTTTGAATTTTTCATGGATGAAGGATTGGATAACCCAAGAGCGAGAGCCTCAAATGAAGGAATGACTGGGTGAGAACTGAGCAACCTCTCAATTTCGAGGGGGCTGAGCGAGTTGGAAGGAACAGGATTTGCGACATGAGAAAGGAAGATTGGTAAACAGCGGACAAAAGTGGTCTGGTCGCGAGCACATCGAGCACCAAGGCGCCGAATAGCATTGAAATTGCCTGCCCTTGCAGGTCGGAACTGGATTTCGTGAGTGAGAGCTGCAAATTCTGGTGGAGAACTACTTACTAGCTCAAAGCTCATCGTTGAATGTCTGTTTGGCGAGAAATAGACTGAGCAAGTGTCGGGACGATGATGGGACAAGCCAAGCTTTGGTTTCGGGTCGGGTCGGATCCAGCCGGGCCGGAAGCGGTCAAGCTCGACCAAACAAGAAAGTCGCTTGCCATTGACCATCACGACGTTCGCTCATGTACTCACTCAGCGACAAGATTTGGTTTTCGCGAATAATCATTGGTAATTAATGGTCTTTTACATAATCAATATAAACCACAGGTGCGCATTTTCAAGCCGGTTCATACCTTCCACCAAAAGAGGCGAGATTTCTTAATGATTTTAGATTAATAGAGCTCGTTATGCTGGCGAAGCTAGGCAGCAAGGCTTCTGACCAGCGGAAAATTTCCGTAAGATGCACACCTGGATCCAACCTGGATCTTACCAGTGGGGGAGAGGCCGTCCTTCGGCGGCAAGCACGAGTCCCCAATCAGGTTTCATTCTCGAGTCCTTCTTATTATCAAATAACCAGTAATCTCCCATGCAAGATTACCTGCACCTTCTTTGTAACCTTAGTTTGTGCAATGCCACTATCTGAGACTTTCTCAATGTTGGCCCTGGTCATGACAGTCATGAGGGTCACTTGGACTCGCAAAGTTTCACCCTGAAACACTCTGTAACATTGAAGGGATCAATTCTAGAGATTAATTAAACCCCTGACCATTTTTTGTTGGACTGCTGAGAGTCTGATACTGGTATTAGTACTCATTACACATCAATTAGCAGCCAAAATAGGGCCACTGTAGAAAGCATCAGTTTTGTTGGGTGCAGAAAGCACAATATCATTCATACCGGTCGATGCCGTGCTGGTGGGAAAAGCCATCAGGTGACTAGCCCCATTAAGGGCGGTCTCGGCGCTGGTCTGAAAAGTGCTCCTACCCAACAAACAAGCCCACAAGGATTGAGATAGTCACCGAAGACGATGGCTGGCGCCAGCGATTCCGAAGCAGAGGCTGTGTCATCACGTGAATATCCCCTTTGGGCTCTTTGATGATGATTTCCACAATTTTCGTCCATCCCAACAAACGATCCCACAAGTGGGACTCGTAATCCGCGAACTGAGAGGAGCAAGACAATCCTCGCGAGCTCTAACCCAAAATTTGACATGAAATCTTTCGCGACTCTTGCAAGCAAATCGCCATTACATTTCTACTATCAAATACATTCTCTAACCTGCCATGGTGATCGATAACAACAATCTGGACGTCGGGCGACGGAACATTCTCGAAACACGCCCTTCCTTCCTTTGGACGCTGGAATGGGGTACATATCGCTAGACGCTGTTGATGGCCAGAACTTTCTCGCCTTTGGTTGGGCTGTTTCAGCGACCTTCGACATTGAAAGCTCACCAAAGCATCCAATTATTTACAAACCTTTGATTGGCGAAGGTTTGGACCCTTGTTGGGACAGAGGTCTGTTCCACAAGGTACGCGCTCAACAAATCATTTGTGTTTTGTTATATCTGACTCGAGATCATTGTAGTGTTTCTGATCCTCAAACTAGCCTCGTTACCAGGAACCTCGGGATCTCGAGATGATGGACCTGTTACAGGTCTATCCTCGAACGACCCATGAACTTTGGACTCTTGCGCGAACACAATGCTGTACGTCCTCACCAAAGCATGAGGTATAGGGGATAAGTGACAAAGTGGTCTGCTAATGCTACAGTACCGTGCTCGGCGGTTTTGACGACCACCGGATATCGCCAGTAAAATCGAGCGTTTACCAAATCGGTAAGTTGAACTCTGCCGGACATATTTTCGCAGGGAGGTGTGCGGGGGTTGCGGAGATGTTGAGCAGCGAGGTGTTACGGAAGTCATCTGTGTGGGTCTCCTCCGCATAATACAATCCCTTTCATCCCTTTGCCTTTGACAACAGCAAGATGCAAAGAGGTAGCTTCATACGGAATAATCTCTGTAGTATTGAATGAAGACAATAGTTACTTTGCTTTCCATTCAATGAGCATATTTTTCACATCAAAAGGATACTATGCTTGTGGCAGGCATATTGACGACGGAGATGTGGTGTGCGGAGATGTTGAGTGGGAATATCAACATCTCCGGGTGTGTTTACACTTGCTTCCATCCGCGAACTTGGAAGATATGTCCGAACTGAGCGGAGCTTGCCAAATATACTTCCTCTTGTTAGTTTAATCAACCCACCGCTGCCACTCACAACCGCTGCATCGTCTCGGGCCTAGCAATTGCCCTATTGGGAATTTGCGGAATCCGGGGGCTATGAAATTTCGGCAAGAGATGTGCCGAATTTTCATAGTTGGCCGAATGCCGCCAAAATTAATTGCGGCGAAGCTGTTATTGGATTTTTTGTGACACGTGATGTACGTGATGTATGTAAGAGCCATATCTTAGTGTGTCTCCAAAAGTCAGTACCGTTTGGTCGCCAAATTTGTTTTCACTACTTTACTTTATGCGCTGGTAAGCAGGTGCTCACGTTCCTGCGATTGGTAGAGAATCATGGGAGTAAGTATTGAGAAGTTTAAAATTGCCAAGCATTGTCACGGTAACTCAAGACATCACCGCCATGAGATTGAAAAATTGAAACACCGGAATATTACATATGAGGGAGTACGGCAATCACCAAATATGATATCCGACGATATAGGATGATGCTCTGCGCCGATTCCGCAGTGAAAGTGATGCTCTGTGATGGCGCGTGTCTGGTCCGAGACTGCGAAGGGTGGACTGGCCGCGACTGCTGATCTAAAAACGAGAAAGGGCGTTCCAGCCAAGTCTTTCAATTGCAAATCTTCATTCGCCCGACGTACCAGTTACATCGGAGGTCGAGAGCTGTCTAGCGATGTGATCGCTTATCCAGTCCGGCGGTTGATCCGAGGAAGTAAGTAAGGAAGGGAACCGGAAGGAAGTGTACATATCCGAAGACTCAGCATTATAGGCGTCGATTTCTGCACTGTATCGACTCTACTCGTGTCTCGCAAAAAGAATATACAAGTATTAACGAAAATCTCCAGCATTTGGATCCATCACTTCACTGACAATGGCAGACTGTTGTCATCGGAATTTGCAACAATATAGCATGCGAGAGTACGGATGCCGGGAATCTGAAAGTAGCGTTCAATGGCCCGAGAAGTACCGATATTGGTACCTGAGAGACCTCGACACTCGTAGCCATGTGTGCAAGGTGTCGACTCGGTGACCTGTTATCTCCCGGAACATTATAAAAGAAGCACCGCTGAGAGGTGAAAATGCATCTCTCTATCGACATCATGGTCTCTCAGAGAATCTTTAGCGTCGCTTTCCTGTCTTTGCTGGCCACTATGGGTTTGGCTACCCCTGTTGCAGTCGCGGACACGGAAATCGCAGTGAGGGATACGAACACTGAACTCGCAGTCAGGGATGTCTTCTCGGGACAACAGACTGGTGATGGTGAGACGCGAGCTTCAGAATCTCAGTCCTAGACTGACCGGTCATTTTAGGGACGTTCTTCAGCCGTATGTCCTGGAATCTAACCCTTGATCTCCCGCTGACTCTTCTGAACAGCGGGTACGGGAGCGTGTGGAATCTTCAACGTCGATTCCGGTGAGTGTGAAGCTTCAATCGGACGAATGAAGATTGACGAAATCTTCAGACTTCATCGTCGCTGTCTCCCACATCCTCTACGACGAATTTCCGTGGGCATTTTACTCCGTCTCGGATCCCTCGCTGACAGTGTGATGATTAAAATAGTGGCGCCACAGCTAACCCGAACTTGAATCCCATTTGCCGTCGATCGATCCAGGCCAGCTGTGCGTTCATCTTCTTCACACAGAGTTATGAATCTAAACTTTGAGCAGTTGGTGGCAGAACAGTCAAAGTCGCTATCAGGGACAGATGTACCGGTTGTGCTGAAACCGATCTCGACTTTAGTCCTGCCGCATTTGAGGCTCTGGCGCCTTTAAGCGTCGGGAGGTTGCATGGGGTGGTCTGGACTTGGTTGTAGAGAGTTCGGGCTGGGTTGGGTTGTAGAGTCCTAGCCATCGAATTCAATAGACACACAATTGTATGATTTGAAAGGCGAATTCAGGCACTTTTCACGCGGTATTATCGCTAACATGGGCCTCTTCGACCTCGGAGACTAGCCAATCATCGATCTCATCCCACTCACGCCACATATCTTCGATCTCTTCTCCGTAGTCGTCATCAGAGAGCACGAGCTCATTGTAATATATCGAGTACCCAAAACTTGAGGTTCATTATGTACAGTCTCAAGTACATTCAGTTGCCTATTCAGTCGGGTTCAGTAGCTATGCATGTTCAGTTACATTCAGTTATAGATCAGTGATGGCTGAGCCAGAAACAGTTGCGGTGCAGATTCCTGATTGACCTGGCTGGCCGTGTCTAGTCATACCCTAGAGATGCAGCATAAGTATTCAGACTGGATGAGTTGCAGTTCAGAAGCCTTCAGTCATGGTTCAGATGTCTTCAGTTACGGTTCAGAGGCATTCAGTTACACTTCAGTTACAGTTCAGTTGCAAGTTAATTTCCTTAAAGTTCCTTTTAGGAAATTGAGCTGCAGAGCTAGAGAAATCTAGTGTATCAAGTCTATAGTATTCAAGCCTCCAACAATAGAGGTAGCCTGAGGTATCAAAGGGTAGAATTGAAATGCAATGACCTTAGATTTGTGGACTAGCACAGTGAATACTGTGAATGAAATAATCTTTGAGCATTATATCAGGACAAGAAATATCATGAATGCAATATTTTCTATAACTCTTAATCCACTTTCAAGGCCCACTCTCAAGGTCATTTGAATGTTTGACACATCTGTTTGAGGCCAGTACAGGAAATTGGTCAAGTATGATTGGTTGTGCTACCTCAGATATCAATTCCAGGTATATCTCTTGTACAATCTTATCCACAATGGATTCATACTGATTGAATTGCGCAGAAGAGACTCGATCGCAAGCCAGACGGGTCAAAATTTGGTGGCTGTGCAAAAATCAGTTACGGTTACAGTTATGATCAGTTACACTTTAGTTACACGAGCAGTGGTAACTGACTCTGCTTTTTCATGGTACCCACATGTAACGTGTAAGGCGGGTCCAGTGAAGACTGTTAGATTTGAGAAATCTCAGCCAAAAATTTTAGAATTTCTTTGCTGGCTGAGACAAGCTGATTTTTTCGCATCTGCAGCCCTATTTCAGGCTATCATGCATCAAATCACTCAAATGACTGCATTTGCCCTCTTTTGGACCGATTTTGGCCAAAAGAGGCGTGAGAATGAAGATGTTAGCTTGATGCAACATGTAACCTTGGCCAGCGAAGAGCTATAAAAATGAAGATGTCGTGTAATGTGTAACATGCTGTGAAGATGCGGTTGGAATAGTACAGTAGGAGAATTTGCAGCAAGCTTGCCATAATTCTGTACTCTCAAGCACTTCTTGCAGACACTGCAGACAATCAGCTGCATCGACCATTTGTCGTGCTACAGTCATGGGACCAGTCATTGTTCTGTCATTTTATTCCTTTTTTTGTCAAACAAAGGAAGTTTCGAAATTGGTAGAAAAGCACCCGGGCCGGAATCCGGATTCATCTAGTCGCCGTCTCTTTGACTGCATGCTCTTACTCAATATTCAATGATGAAGGAAAATCCAGTGGGCAAGAGGGATTATGATGTCTGGCTTTGCTGGTTCCATGACTGTAAAGGATGGAAGACCAAAAACTAGAGGAGGAAAAAGTATTGCCACCAGTCGAATCTCACTGAAATGCTTGCCATTATTTATTTGCCCTTTCATTATAGGTCTAGGAGCCTTTTTATAAACCCAGGACAGAGACAACATCCCGGGAAACCCCTCAAGTCAAATTATCAACAACACTGGGAATACTGTTGGAAGGGAAACCAGTATGCACACATTGTTTCAGCCTGTTTTGCCTCAACTTGTATTATCATGTCAGATCCTGCTTCAGCCTATCAACAGTTGATTTCTGTTGCTTGCAGTATAGTGGCCTGGGTGCCAGACCCAGGACAAGCCAGAAGTGTCCATTTTCATAGTAGATAGACGAGAATTGACAGAACTCAATCTGGCAGATCAGATTACCCAAAAGAACACTGGACACGATGGAAAACAATCATTCATCATTATCAACACGGTGAAGGCCTCACAAATCAAGTATAGGTCCATTGTACTCCGTGAAGTCGCCCAACCTGACAAATCAGACAAGCTTGCATATTCTTGCAGTTCTTTATGCACTCATAGTCTAGTTTATTTCTCTCTTGTCTCTTGAGAGATTTTGGACATTATGCCAATCATGTTATATGTATCTATGGATCATTGTGTATCTAGAGGTGGAGGGCAAATCAAACTGCATATTTTGTCTCTTGGTCTTTAGTGACCTTCTCTACATCTAGATATTTCTCAGCACTCGATTGGCCAGCTGCCTCTGCCTGACTATTTGTAGAGTGACTAGAGTCTATTGTGCCTTGCAGAGGAGGTGACGGAGCAAATGATATGTGTGTGCCAGGATTTATATCACCAGCAGTAGATATTATTGTCAGTCGAGCAATGGAGTGTTGATTCTTCACAATCAAGATAACAAGACTTGGGTAAATGGCCTACAAGAGTGAGTATTGGAGATTCATGACAAAGATCAAAGGAACCAAAACTCACTGAAAAAAAGTTCACGAAGGCAGCCCAATTACGCGTTGCCATATCCAAAGAAGTGGTTACTGTATTATCCTCATGATTCAAGCAGAAGTTGATGATCTAAGATTGGAAATATCGAGTCTTGGAATGGGCAGATAGGTAGCCAGAGAACACAATCACATACCTGCAATACAATATAAATGATTCCAGATTCTGTCAAGAACATCAAGACTTTTCCGGCTGCTGAATTTCCTAGTCCAATTGTATCTTTCATGGATTTCCGGTGCTGGCTACACTGAAATCAGAATAGACACCGAAAGAAAGCAAGAAAATCATACTATGTTTTGACACCGATAAGAATGATAGCTATGAGATTCGTTGCAATGTTCAGGATGGCGCCAGCAATGGATAGAGCTGCCACCTGCCCATGAACAAATTCAGGAGCAGAAAGAGTGATAGTTTGCATTATCAACAATGTCAAAAACATGGCTTGATATGGATTCAGCCACCTAGATAATGTGTTGAATCAAAGAATCATACCAAATGTTGCCAGTAAAGTCAAGACTGGAAGAATTATAACACTTTGTTGGTCAGGCCATACAGCCCAAGCCCGCCAAACTACAATGCCATCACCACAGATGGACTACAAGTCGATTAGTATGGATAGAGGAATGTCAGAGTACAGACTGACCAACAGTGAATTCCCATTGCCACTGATCCACAGCTCGGCCAGGCTGATTTGCAGAGTGCTGGCATTAGCAATTTCCAACCTTTCCAATAGTTCGAACTCTGTGTTCTCAATGAGAGCCCCAATGATGAGTTTCGAGGAAAACACAATAAATAAGGAAAAGTAGGCTGTGGTGATAACAAATATCAAGGCCAACATGACACAGAGAGCCCAAGTTGCTCTTGTTTTGTTAGGCCTTCTGCTCAATGGTCAGTGTAAGTAATATTCAATTGTTGTTGGTTCAAAAAATGAAAACACTCACACAAGTAGAGTATACATTGCCAAGGATGCCACCAAGACATAGACAGCTATTAAAGTCTGGTTCATAATGAATGAAACCAACTGACATTTCGTACCATAGCAAAAAGTCTGGGGAACCTGATCAATCGGTTAAAATGACACTGAGAGAAGTTTATCATGCTCAGCAGGCATGGACCAGTGATGAGAAGTTTTCCATCAAGACTTGACCTGCATGCTTGAGCAGCGCAACTTCCTCTGGACTCATTGTTTTCAGAAAGACGAGGGTTGGCGCAATGGGATAGCTAATGGCGCATTCTATGAAGACTCTCATTTTAAGTTATCTGCTATTTGAAACACCTCATAGACATGTCTCGGATTTTTTCGGATCCGATCTTCTCCGGCTATCTAGGAGGAATACAGGAGCTGGTCGGCGGGCGCTAATGTCAACTGATGTATCTTGTTGTGGATCAAGCGCCATAAAGGTATCTGCCCCCACATATTCATCAAAGCCAGCAGCTGCTTTTCTTTCCCAACTTGTTTGACACTGTAAAGTCTATAGCTGTCTATATTAAGTTATGAAATATATCCCTGTTACATTTGAACCCAAAAGTGCACCAGACATTATCTTGATTTGCATTTTTCAGATCCCGAGCGCTGATCCGATGCCGAGATCGGAGCGCCACAGTGGCGCCCTACTAAATTGCTCTACATAAAATCTGACTTTATTGAACAAGGGAGTATCCGATAGCTACTACACAATCTGGGTGAACACTCAGATGACAACCCGGACCTGTAAGGGCTTAGGTTGAAACTTGATGAAAAGCAAATAGATGTTCCTTGAAACTTTGGCATACATCTTGTACCGGCATGGCATAAATCTGTACCGGTATCTCTAGACCGAAACTCGCAGCAAGTGTCAAGAGAACAAGAGACGCCGTAGAACAATACTTTGTATATACAAGCTAGAGATACTTGGAAACTCATTCACCCTTTGAGAAACGGCATGGCGGCAACAGCAAAGGAATGGACACACGTACCTTACCACCAAAGTTCAAACAACAGTCCCGTTGAATCTTTCACCACAACATCCAGCGATCGCCCGGGCCCTCTGTATTCAAATGGACCCAATGACTGCCAATCGAAAGCCTTTCCGGGCTTGGAACGACTTCGACGGAAGGACTCTGGTATCATCCTGATTGTCCAGTAGGGCCATTTGCGATTGAATGTTCCTTGTGAAAACATTCGAGTGAAATGTCGGGATTTTTCGAATGCAGCGTGACATCTAGCTCGACCAGTTTAGGGAGAAGAGGAGGCGATCACTGTGGATGCAGCTGCTCGAAGAATTCGTCTATGATGAGAGGATCTGCTGTTTGGGTCTTGGGGACGACGAGCACGGACAGCAACAGAAGCCAATGTAGTATGACCATCCAATCCTTGAAGCTAGTCGCGAGTTTCGACCAACAAAATCGCGCTCCCATACCGTTTTGATGGCGTGATGAATATTCCGGCCGGGAGAACCAAATGGGTATGTGTTCAGTCGATCAGTACAACAGAGATGGGTGGCACAGATGCCCGCGGGTCATTTTCACGGCCATGAAAATGGCCCGCGATTAGTGCTGGGTTTTGAATTGATTTCGGCCGTCTCAGACGGTATGGACTCCAAAGGGGTCTGGCACCGGTCGTCTATGTAACCAATACTGTCTAACACATGTATCAAATCCTGGTATTGATCGTGTATTGGACGCGAGGTAGTGAATATTACACACATGTTGGAACATGATCTACTTCATCAGAGGTGGTCCTACTCAAGGAAATGTCAATAGCATGGACTTCGCCATGAAACTTTCGAGATGTGACTGCCCACGTGCTCATAATTTCCATCTTTGGTTGTCACAAAATACCGATTCAATGTATCAAATCAATTGATATGAGACCCAGCACTACCCGCAATGATGCTTTATCTTGGCGGCCAGGAAACCAAAAAATGTTTGCTGGCTGTGAACATTTGGGCGAAGATTCCCACTGCAAACGTCGGCCGGATCAATTTTTGCCCTGCTGTTCACGGCCGGCAAAGATTTTTTTTTTCCGGCCAAGAGGCGTGCGGCCGTATGATACACTGACCTATCTCCGACCCCGGAAAGGGGAATTAACCGATCATCAAAAGAAAATTGGCTTGATTTCTCAATAAGAGCTACAACTGTTCCAAAACCCCAGCGCCTCCGGAACTCGTCTACACCCCCATATTCATCTATTTTGCATACATTTCTCAGTTTTGACGATGGTCTTCGGCAAGACCTCAGCAAGCACGTGAATGGACCGTCACTTCCGACATCACCCAAGCGACCGAGCTTGGATTTGAATGGATTTTTGATGGAAACATCAATGAAAACTTATTTCTATCATGCAATTTTGATAAAGGAGTATAATCTGCAGTCCTGGATCTTCCTGAGGTCTTTCCAGTTCAGCGAGACTGAGCCGACGTCACCGAACAGGTCCCATCAGTCATGTGATCTGCCACATGGCACCCCAGGCACCCCAGGCGGGTCCAGGAGAAATGAGGCCAATCGTCTCAGTTTTTCTCGCGAGGGTACCGTGAAACAACCTCGAAAGAGGCCTTGATAGATTGCGCAGTGACTCGATGGGAAAACGCAGCTAGCTAGAAATATATCTAGTATGCACTATAGAGGGAAAAAGAGAAGATAGATATGGAAATAAGTAATGAAGGCAATGAAGACAAATGGCGTCCATAGCAAATATGAATTGTAGTATAATTGATGTCGCAATTAGATGGAGATAGAGTGGGAAATAGATATCTGAGATGGAAGCGGGCGGGTGACGATAAAACAGGTCCTTGAACTGGAGAACAGTGAGGAAAAGCCTACGGATTTTGACATAGCACATACCTGGTGAACAGTGAGGAAGAGCCTAAGAGATAGGAGACCTTGTTCACCAGAAACATAAGCCGTTCGATCGAGTGTCATGACTCGGAGGCTGGGCGAGCGACGACGGCTCGGAGTCAAGCGACAAGGCTCGGAGTGACGAGCGGCAATGGCTCGGGCTCACTTGCTGCGACTAAGGCAGGCTAACAGTGAGAAATATGTGCTACAGGGCACGAGAGATTACTCACCAGACGATTACCCTTGTATAAACCCATGTTTAAACTCGATTGATGTCGGAATTTTTGATTCCGCTCGCCTCTTGTTTCCGGCTACCAAAATAAAGCATCATCACCGGCCATTTTCACGGCCGTGAAAATGACCCGCGGGCATCTGTGTGGGTATGTCTGTCTTCCCGTAAAGATCTGTAAAGACAGTATTCTATTGGTACATTCGCTTGGATACATTCGCTTGGAAACCGGCAGAGCAATTTCGAACTTTTCCCACCATTTACGACAGCCGCTTGCTTCAAACCATTTTGCGAATGTTCTGCCTTTCTTCCATTGCACGGAATTATCGTACTGGCCAACACCTTGACTAACTTTTGGCCATGTCAAGTATGATGATCGGTGAGTATCCTTCCACCATGACGTCAACACAAATTCGATGTATAGAAACTGCAGGGGAAAATTATCAATTCTGCGGGAAAATGATTCAATGTGCATTTGGATGCCGATAGCCGAAGCTGAAATTTGTACAAAAAGAAGACACCCGAATCTTGAGAGCAAGGCATCCGGATAAGTATCAAGCGAGGTAAGCTTATAAGCAGACTTGAGAGAGTATTCAGATGATGCGCCATCGGCACATAGAGTAAGAGATCGGATGAAGCAACTGGGAGCTTAGATGAAGGAATTGAAATGTCGGAGAGATGTAATTGGGCTTCCCATGGAGCCCATTGGATACACAGACCTTCGGAGAACTCCAAGCGCTTGAGGCTGGGATCATTGGCCCTGGGGGAGCCTTGAGGGGGAGATCATGACAGATTCGGAGAGCATTCAGAAACTCGTCAGCGCTGTAGCTCGTCGGTCTTGAGAACCTTGAACTCGTCAGCCTCGAGAGCGGTGTTTGATTTGACAAAACATTGGCCAGAGAGCCAGAGAAGGAGGCAGCAGGACTGTTTCTTCAATGCTTGTGACGGTAAGTATCCTTGCTTTCTTGGCATTGCGGCTCAGCTGTTGATCATTTTCTTGATTATCGTCTTGATCCCTCTTCCCCACAATCCATCGAATTTGGCTTTTCTGACAATGCCGGCCAACGACTCGAAGAGCTGCTCATCCAGAACCGTAATGAAATGGAGGATGAAACAACAGCGCCCATCCAAATCTATTTATATCTCGCATCATAACTCCGTGCCTTTCCCAATCTTTTCCCACCTCTTGGCTGCCGTCACCGACTTTCCCACCTGCCTACGAGTGTGTTTATTGGGACTGGTCAGTCTTCTTTTTCTTTCTCCTTATTCCATATCCTTTGCTTTCTATTCAAATTCCGCTTCGCTGTTTCGTTAAAGCTCCTTCGTCGCTCACTCCTTTCCCTCAGGCCATGGAGAAACCGTAACAGCAGCTCCCTCGCTAAACCCCCCAATCCTAGCCAAAGCCCCTTCCTAAACGACATTACCACGCTTAGAGGAACATGCTGTCACCCAACTCCGGCTCAGCTAAAGACGTCAAATCGCCCATATCAGGATCCCGCTCGCTCATAAGGACACTGGGGAGAAGGATGGCAAGGAGAGGTTTCGTGGGTCTTTTCTTCGTTATGCATTTCAACCCTTTGGCGAAATCGAGTTTTCTTTGCTTGTTTCCTTTTTCTTGCTCTGTGGCACTGTTCACTCGAGCTCTTACGTCGTCGCTGTTCGCTGGATAAGCTCGCTTCTCGCTTGGTTCTTGCATCGATAACCAAGAGCTCACTTTTTTCGTGCAGGTAATTTGCAGGTAATAGCAATGCGCCACTCCACCACCCTTCTCCTCATGCCCGGCGTCGGGACGTGGGGGCATGTTAGGGAGGAGTGTGTTATTGAGGTATGTTGGATTGAGTTTGTTCGAAAAGAGCGAGTTTATTGGATATGAGGGAAGAGAGATGCTTTTTTTTTCGGTTTGAATACCTCTTTCTCGCTCCTCCTGCCTCCCTCTCTCCTTCTTCGTCGTCTCTATCCCTTCTTTTCTCCCTCTTTTCCCTCATCACCGCTAACCAACGGCCCAGACCTCCACCCCCTCCCCCGCGAAGACGTATTCCACGCGCGGAGTCAGACAAGGTCGAAAGCTGATTCATTTGTTTTGAGGGTTTTGGTGCATGAGTTGGGTAATGACGGGGACGGAGAAGCAGCCGATGGCCGAAGAGGCCGAGGCGGGGACCGGGCCGACGGCGATGGTAGCGGAAGAGATGGAAGACAAGGACACCACAATTCGAACAGAGATGGGGCAACGGGGCTGCCGAGACCTTCCCTCTCCGGACTCAGAGGCAAAAGTGAGATTCTGGACGCCGAAGAGTATGAGATGGACAATCAGACGGTGTTTAGGACGTTGCCGAGGAAGGAGACATTGGGGGAAATGGGGTCCAGGGGTTCTGCCGGTACTGGGACTTTTGAGAAGAGCGGTTCGAATGATAGGGTCGACTTGGAAGGGTGATACCACCGGTACACTGGGAAAGAATGGAGACCCCTTCTCGTACCCTTTAAGGTTTGATGATGGGTTGTGTTTCCTTATTTCTAGAGGTATCGGAACCGAAAAGGGTAAAAGGGTATAAGTATGAGCCATAAGAGTCAGATTTATTTAGTATGCTCCTTTCTTCGTCTTCAGTTGTCCTTCCTCCTCCTTCTCCCTCTACTCCAACTCTCTTTCGCTCTTATCGTTTCTTCACTCTCGTACTGGCTGGTTGGAACTCGCTTACGCTCGCTCATTCGCAGGCCGACGTCTACGACCACATGGAATACGTCCTCATATCGCTCAACATGTTTGCGGGCATTGGGGAGAATCTGATTGATTATACTTCTAATGTGTGTCTTGGTGGCTTTTCCTTCCTTCCTTGGGTTTCTCTGGAGTCTCTGGAGTCTCTTGTCTCTTTGTCTCTTTTTCTCTTTTGTCACTGCTGTCGCTCTGTGACCTTTTGTTGCTCCTCTTGTTCTCTCTTCCTAATCTCGCTCGGCTCGTTCACTTCTCTGCCCGATCTCACTCTGTCTCTCTCCCCATCTTCCCCTTCTCTTTCTCTTGTTTCTGTGTTTCCTCTTCGAGCTCGCTGACCCTCCCTCCCAGATGAAATCCTACGAAATGAACCAAGTCATGCGACAGCGCACACTTGCCACTATGCCGTTGACGCTTTTGACTGAGTATTTTGTGAGTTTTACTTTGCTGGCTCTCCTGTTTCTTTGGTATTAGGTACTGTCTCTCTCCTTTTTCTTTGGTATTGGGTACTCTCTTGGAGAGTACATTCGTTTGAGATGTTGAAGAGAAAGCTGACTTTTTTTAAAGGGCATGAACTTTGAAAATATGCGGAGTTTGAGGAGGTCGGATTTGTTGTATGTCTTTTTCTTTTTCGTGCTTCTTCACCCCCATCTTGTTCTTTCTACTTATGTTTTGTCCTTTCTACTTGCGTTTCGTTCCGCCCTGCTTTCTAGCAGTCGTTGGATCCTTTTTCCGACCCGTTTTTGGTTGTAACCCTAACCCTGTCTCTTTGTTTCTCCCTTTCTCTTTCGCTCTTACGCTCGCATCGGGCTCACACCTCGTCTGATACTCACGCTGCTGTAACGGTCCGTGACTGTCGCACCTTCCTTTTCAGCTCACTTCCTTTTCCGCTCATTATCCATGTCCTATCATTGCCCTTGTTTCATTCTTATCAGTTCAGATGCTCAGTAGATGTTGGATTTGATCCACATTGTCTGGCAGATTGTCTCATTACTTTATTTATCTCTACTTACTCAGTTCACCTTACTCTAGCAGGAACTTGAGTATATAAGGCTTCAATTGTCGTACTTAGAGACTCAGAATTTATTCTACTTATCCCAGTTATCTCAGCCTATCAGCACTCAGAAAACTCGACTCTAAATCTCTCCTGTGATGTCCGCGTGGCCTTCACTCCGCTTACTGTCACAGCTGCTACACTCATGCTTTTGATACTCACGCTAACGCCTTCGCGCAGCTTCTGGCCCTCCCCATAATGGCCTTTGTCATCTCATGTTCATGTTTGGTGATTTAAAGAGGGTGGGGCGGTGGTTTTTGAGGCGGGTTGGAATGAGGATTTGAAAAGGAGTAGTAAAAAGTTGCTTGTTGGAGCGTTATATCCGTCGGATCAAAATGCAATGAATGCCAGATTATTGAGTCTGGTATCAGGTAAGTAGTTGGTATCAAACTACAGGGAGTAGATTGATTCCAATATCTTGTAGGAGGTCCTCGAACCGTTTATATTTTGCTGTTTGGGACCGGGTGGACGATTGGAGAACTTGATTCTGGATTGGGCTCTTTGTTCTCACCATTGCCACCCAATTCGGGAACAATGCTGTTGGGTGCTTATGTCAAAGTCAAATATGCCAAGGCCCACGTGTTTTCCATCCTTTCTCTCAACCATGATGGAAGCGCGATTAGATCAAAGTATTATCGGTAAGAGAGGCTGCAATGGACTAGTAGAGTTGGTCTGACATTAGTGGTAGGTAGCGTCGGTGGCGATATTCTCAGCAGAAATCAAGTCTCGATTGGGTCGATCCATATACATCAAAGGGAAGGTGAATATCGTCCTGCATCGTCAGGCGCTATGAGGGAGGGCGCTGTTCATGATCGCGATTTCCGTTTCTTGGATTCGGTCACACGATCTTCGGAGCTAGTTGTCGGTGATTCTTACCGCATCCATATCGCCGAATACCAGGGAAAGGTCACTGCAGTCAAGGTTTATGAGGGTCCAGATGCGAAGGAAGTATGTTCTGAGCTGACTGTTGAAGACTGGCATCTGACCACTCCTCAGCAAATCGAGGCAGATATCGCTCTGAACAACCGTATACGGTCTGTTTCATATTTGTTTTGACCTCAGATACGTGGTAACATGGCCTCAGTCACCACGCTATTGTCAGATACATTCATTCTCGTCCGACGGCTTCACCTCCATTTGCCGTATTCGACAGTGTCGTGCAGGGCAGCGAATCAAGAGATCGAGCATCCACGGATTTGAACTCGTTACCGTGTTATCTGGCTGGCGCGCTACGTCGCGGCGAGAAAGACAGTCTAGTTGCCGGTGCTCGGCTGGTATGTTGCTCTTACGTGATTGGCTTTACCTCTGACCTCAGGCTGAACTTTCTCTAGATGCGTGATGTTGCGGTAAAGCTCATACATCCATCTGTCACGAAGGCTCATTCTTGTCTATTAGTATGGCCTGGATCATATCAGCAAATTTTTCCCTCTTGCTGGAATTGCGGTGCGATTCAGATAAATAAATTGGCTGACAAGTACTTGCTTACTCATTTCTACCAGTTGGACCTTTTCGTCAAGAAAGACAAGATATGCATCAGCTTGAGTGTGGGTGAACTGGATCAAGTTCACGATGGAACCGACGGCCATCTAGTCATTTACCATAAAATCTGCGATGAGGTACTTATGAATCACCATTTTCGGTAATCACTCGCTCACACTGCGATACTAGGCCTTCCGGGAAGCGAACAGAGAATGTCATTGTTAGTTGTTCAACACTTATTCTCTACTGAATCTTGATGTCTGATCTTGACCTGTTTTCTAGTTGACAAACGTAAAATTGTCAATAATTCTGAAGACTCGGAAGCCAAATTTGACAGTGATTCCAATTCCGACTCCGACTCGGAGTCCCCGCTTGGTCACATCAAAGTGGTGGAAGACGAGTCCGAACCAACTCTACCGCGACGCGAATATGCTTTTGTTCCGGTTGATAATCTTTCATTGAGGAAGATATCCGCTGATTGTTCGAGGTTCATCAACCAGCTTGATGTACCCATGTCTGGTGTCCAATATCTTCATTACTTGCGACGTAATTCTCGGCGTGCAACACCTGTGCGGCATAGGTGCTTGGGGTACCTCAGACAAGAGGTGACACTGTCCACTTCTGTATCTGACAGTGCTATTATCTTGCACCGAACACCATCATTGCAAGAGGTTTGTCAGTTATGTGGCCAGTTAGTGGAAGCTGGGTATTTCAAATGTTCTTGTGGAGAGGGTGAGGATGAGTATCCTTCCCTAGTGACTTTATGCTCACATAATTCTTTCCAGCTGATGATGGCGTATCTCCCACTATTCAGTGTGGCCGTTGTTCAATGTGGGGCCATCGCCATTGCCAGTCCAACACAATGTGTCTTTCATGCTCTGGTATATTGCCTGCTGCTAACCAATTGGCATCGAGTACGGCATCACATATGTCCGCTTCGATGCAATCATCGACACCAGGGCCAAATATCTTGCAGTCACCGACACCTGCAGTGTCCCTTGTTCCACCGAAACCTCGTCGACTTTCTCATCCTTCACCTCCGAAAATGGACCGATCCGTTTATGACAAGAAACAAGAAGTTCATGAGCGATGGATTCCACCGACGGCCGATAAAAACGATAAATTCTACAGTTCCGTGCCAATGCCTTCAAAATATGCATCTGGTCTTAGTCGGACACCCAGTACCACCGCTCGGTACTGGGGTCAGTCGTTGAAATCGAGTACGGCATCACATATGTCCGCTTCGATGCAATCATCGACACCAGGGCCAAATATCTTGCAGTCACCGACACCTGCAGTGCCCTTTATTCCACCGAAACCTCGTCGACTTTCTCATCCTTCACCTCCAAATGTGTACCGATCTGTTTCTGAAGAGAAACAAGAAGTTCATGAGCGATGGATTCCACCGACGGCCGATAAAAACGATAAATTCTACAGTTCCGTGCCAATGCCTTCAAAATATGCAGCTGGTCTTAGTCAGAGACCCAGCACCACTACTCGGTACTGGGGTCAGTTGTTGACATCGAGTACGGCATCAAATACGTCCGCTCCAATGCGATCATCAACACCAGCACGAAATATCCTGCAGTCACAGACACCAGCAGTGCCCTTTGTTCCACCTAAAACTCATAGGCTTCCTCAGGGGCCTTCACCTCCAAAAGTGTACCGATCTGTTTCTGAAGAGAAACAAGAAATTCATGAGCGATGGATTCCACCGGTGACCGATAAAAACGATAAATCCTACAGTTCCGCACCAATACCTTCAAAATATGCATCTGGTCTTAGTCGGACACCCAGCACCACTACTCGGTACTGGGGAGCTCGGTCGCCATCTCCAGCTTCCTGATCCTCTTCTCGACTGACTCTATTTTCTTTTTCTCTGTTACATATATACTTTATTAGCATCTAGTAGTCCTGCTGCATAATTCTTTTTATCCATCTAGTTATCATGCCGAACGTCAATGATGGATCAACCTTTCTAGTGCACAGCTACTTTATTTTCCTTTCCTGTCATATATGCCTGGCACCTTGCATAATATATCAAATCTCTTGATAGTAGCGTTCAGAGTCAATGATTCTGGGTCTGCATATGACTAAGTCGATTCTGGAAAGGTGATTCTCAGAATCATCCCAGAAGCAGCTCAGGAGCTGAAAACAAGATGAGTGATTAAGTAAACTGCACGAAATCATCTATATATGGTGGCTATCCTGCATGTGGTGCATCTCGCAGTGTGAGGCTAGCGAGGTGGCGGTCTATCTGGAATTTAGTTCCAGCATACGTGTAAGAGCCATCTTCCCATCGTGCACAGAAATCAGACATTTTTCTGGGACAGATATTATTTATGTACCCACCCTAGGCAATGCACTGATTGATACAAAGACAAAAGATTAGAGCCTATTCCGAGGCTAATTCGAGGAGATTTGCATCACCCATGATTTATTCTTTGGTGGCATCAAATTCCTGATCAAAAATGATGCCGCGCCTTAGGTACCGGAAACAGCTGTAAAGTCTGGTTCATAATGAATGAAACCAACTGAGATTCTGTACCATAGCAAAAGGTCTGAGGAACCTGATCAATTGGTCAAAATGACACTGAGAGAAGTTTATCATGCTCAGCAGGCACGGACCAGTGATGAGAAGTTTTCCATCAAGACTTGACCTGCATGCTTGAGCAGCGCAACTTCCTCTGGACTCATTGTTTTCAGAAAGACGAGGGTTGGCGCAATGGGATAGCTAATGGCGCATTCTATGAAGACTCTCATTTTAAGTTATCTGCTATTTGAAACACCTCATAGACATGTCTCGGATTTTTTCGGATCCGATCTTCTCCGGCTATCTAGGAGGAATACAGGAGCCGGTCGGCGGGCGCTAATGTCAACTGATGTTCTGGATCAAGCGCCATAAAGGTATCTGCCCCACATATTCATCAAAGCCAGCAGCTGCCTTTTTTTCCCAACTTGTTTGACACTGTAGAGTCTATAGCTGTCTATATTAAGTTATGAAAGATATCCCTGTTACATTTGAACCCAAAAGTGCACCAGACATTATCTTGATTTGCATTTTTCAGATCCCGGGCGCTGATCCGATGCCGAGATCGGAGCGCCACAGTGGCGCCCTACTAAATTGCTCTACATAGAATCTGACTTTATTGAACAAGGGAGTATCCGATAGCTATTACACAATCTGGGTGAGCACTCAGATGACAAACCGGACCTGTAAGGACTTAGGTTGAAACTTGATGAAAAGCAAATAGATGTTCCTTGAAACTTTGGCATACATCTTGTACCGGCATGGCATAAACCTGTACCGGTATCTCTAGACCGAAACTCGCAGCAAGTGTCAAGAGAACAAGAGATGCCGTAGAACAATACTTTGTATATACGAGCTAGAGATACTTGGAAACTCATTCATCCTTTGAGAAACGGCATGGCGGCAACAGCAAAGGAATGGACACACGTACCTTACCACAACATCCAGCGATCGCCCGGGCCCTCTGTATTCAAATGGACCCAATGAATGCCAATCGAAAGCCTTTCTGGGCTCGGAACGACTTCGATGGAAGGACTCTGGTATCATCCTGATTGTCCAGTAGGACCATGCGCGATTGAAGGTTCCTTGTGAAACATTCCAGTGAAATGTCGGGATTTTTCGAATGCAGGGTGACATCTAGCTCAACCAGTTTAGGGAGAAGAGGAGGCGATCACTGTGGATGCAGCTGCTCGAAGAATTCGTCTATGATGAGAGGATCTGCTTTTTGGGTCTCGGGGACGACGAGCACGGACAGCGACGGAAGCAAATGTAGTATAACCGTCCAATCCTTGAAGCTAGTCGCGAGTTTCGACCAACAAAATCGCGCCCCATCCTGTGACTTGTCATACCGTTTTGATGGTGTGATGAATATTCCGGCCGGGGAGACCCAGATGGGTGCGTGTTCAGTCGATCAGTACAACAGAGATGGGTGGCACAGATGCCCGCGGGTCATTTTCACGGCCATGAAAATGGCCCGCGATGATGCTTCACGGCCGGCAAAGATATTTTTTCTTTCCGGCTACCAAAATAAAGCATCATCGCCCGCCATTTTTACGGCCGTGAAAATGACCCGCGGGCATCTGTGCATGGGTATGTCTGTCTTCCCGTAAAGACCTGTAAAGGCAGTATTTTATTGGCACACCATTCGCTCGGAAACACCGGCAGAGCAATTTCGAACTTTTCCCACCATTTACGACACCCGCTCGCTTCAAACCATTCGGCGAATGTTCTCCCTTTCTCCCATTGCACGGAATTATCGTACTCGTAACTAACTTTTGGGCCATGTCGAGTATCCTTCCACCATGATGTCGACACAAATCCGATGTGTAGGGGGAAACCATCAATTCCGCAACGGGAAAATGAATAAATGTGCATTTGGACGTCCATAGCGGAAGCTGAAATTTGTACAAAAAGAAGACACGCGAATCTTGAGAGCAAGGTACTGTATCCGGATAAGTATCAAGCGAGGTAAGCTTATAAGCAGACTTGAGAGAGTACTGTATAAATACGACCACTATTCACCCAATGTGATGCGTGATGCGTTGATTTGGCCAGTTCATCAGTTCAATTCAGAGTGTGAGGCGTGACGGGTTCAGAGTTCAGTTCATTTGGCTGAGCAGGCCCTGACTAGGGCACAGTTGCAGCCTCTGCAGTGCTAGATGGTGCAGTTGGTAAAACCTCTAGCAATAGTACGCTTCCACTGCGCTTTTAGCCATTTTTTGCATGAAAGTTCGAATCCCACGGTGAACCGCCATTATCAAGTATATTATGATTGGACAGCCTTGAAAAACTCGGCGGTCTTGAGAACCTTGAACTCATCGGCCTCGAGAGCGTTGGCGATGGCGCCGCAACATTGGCCAGAGAGCCAGAGAAGGAGGCAGCAGGACTGTTTCTTCAATGCCTGTGACGATATCCTTGCTTGAGTCTTGGCATTGCTCAGCTGTTGATCATTTTCATGATTATCGTCTTGATCCAGTGATCTCCCAATGCCGGCCAACGACTCGAAGAGCTGCCCATCCAGAACCGTGATGAAATGGAGGATGAAATAACAGCGCCCATCTCAAATCTATTTATATATCGCATCACATCACAATATCAAGGCGGGCGCCGTTTCCCAGGTTTGTCTCCGGCGTCCCCATGATTATTCCGTGCCTGTCCCGTTTTTCTCACCTGCCATCTCACCGACCGTCTTTTCCCACCTCTCATCTCAACTGCCGTCACCGACTTTCTCACCTGCCGTCACGACGAATCAACGACATTCCGTGAAGACACCGCCACAGCGGATTCGCTGGCACTCCGAGCTTAGCAGCACACGGAATCGCAGGGTCCAATTATTTTCAGCAAAGCGATCATATTGCCAGTGCTAAAGCAATAAAGGCAAGCGCTCAATAAAGACAAAGCCAAGCGCTCAATAAAGCCACAGCCAAGCGCCCTTGGACGACGATCCTAGGTGTTGCTATATATATTCAGCGTTGAAAGGCTTGGAGCGCTCAGGACCGGATACCGAATACCGAGCTAGCGTTCAGAATACCGAGGCGACGTCGAGAAAAGTCTTTCATTCTCAACCAAACGACCTATATTTCTCAACCAAAATCACGGCTTCGATACACCGTTCAACGTGAACATTCAGTCAATTCATCTCTCTCTCCCAATAAAATATCCAACACCCGGAAACCATGGACCGCCAAATGTCGACCTCCTCCTCTGACCGCGAGATGGACGAAGAGGCGCGAGACGGGATTCCGGCGACGGCGCCGTCGAGGGGGAATTCGTATGGGCCTACAAGTGCGTTTATTAGGACTGGTCAGTCTTTTTTTCTTTTCTTTTCTATCCTATTCTATTGTCTTCGTTTATCTGTTCGCTTCGTTTCTTTTCTCTTTCTATTCGAATTCCGCTTCGCTGTTTCGTCGCTCACTCCTTCCTTCTACAGGCCCCGTAGCCCCAAATCCCACGTCGCTGACCCCCCCAATCCTCGCCAAAGCTCCGTCATACACGACATTACCACGGTTAGAGGTGGCTGGGTCGCCGAAGATCGCACCTGTAGCTCCTGATTATTTTTCTGCCCCAACGTCCAAACCTGCTGGAGCCTCGAATGCACTGTCGCCAAACTCGGGCTCAGGTGGTCTTTCACCGAATTCAGGCTCAGGTGGACTTTCACCGAATTCGGGCTCTGCGAAAGGCATAAAATCACCGATGTCTGGAATGAGGTCGCCGATAAGGACACCGGGGGGAAGGATTGTGATGACGCCGAAAGAGAGGTTTAGGGTTGCTGGGAGGAAGGTGCGGTTTCGTTTTTATTCTTTCATTTCTTGCCTTGGTTTCTTCTTTCGCTCCCTTTGTCGTCGCTAACGCTCCTTGGCGCAGGTAATAGCAATGCACCGCTCTACCACCCTTCTCCTCACCCGTGGCGTCGGAGCAGAACCTGGGGTGGACCCGTCGAAGATTGAGGCGGAGATTATGTGGGGACATGTTAAGGAAGAGTGTGTTATTGAGGTGAGTGAGCGAAAGATTTTGTTTTTCGGGGGCGAGAAGGGATATGAATGGGTTTGGAGCGATATTGGAGGCTCGTCTTCGTCTTTTGGCTCTCTCCCGTCGCTTCACCAAGATGCTCACGTCATTCCTTCTAGGTCATCGACTACTCCACCATCCGACACTCGTACGGTAAAATGACCAATCTCGAGTTTGTGAGGTTTATGGAGGACGTGGACGATGAAGGTGCGTCTCTTTCCTTCTCTTTTCGTCCATCTCTTGTATTTGCTCGTCTTGTGATATTTCTCTTCTAGCTTGTCCTCGTTCTCGAGTTTTCCTTGTTCTCGAGTTTTCCTTGTTCTCGAGTTTCGCTATCGCTCACTGTCGCTGACGCTCCTTCAGGCACTTATCGCGCCTCTGCCCGCGAGCGCTGGGTCCGGGTCCGCTGGATCAATATCGCAGGATTGAGCTGGGATGTTGTCAAGGCTGTTGCTGTGAGATATAGTAAGTCCATCTTTCTTTTTTTATTTGTCTCTCTCTTCCATTTCCCCAATATCGTATCTTTGTCATCTCATTTTCACCGTCTTTGTCATCTCATTTTCACCGCCCCAGACCTGCACCCCCTCGCCCTGGAAGACGTATTCCACGCCCGAAGCCAAACGCGGTCAAAGGCGGATTATTACAAGCAGCATCTGTTTTTGAGGGTTTTGGTGCATGAGTTGGGTGGGGATGACGGTGATGAGGATGTTCCTGATACTCGAGATAATACTCGAGAGGACGGACGTCATCATGAGAAGTACGACGCAGCTGCTTTTGGCGATATGTTCCAGCGTCAAGGGGTACCTTCCTCATCGGGGTTACCACCTTCCTCATTGGGTCTACCGAGACCTTCCGGCCCACCGAGACCTTCCCTTTCGGGCCTCCGAGCCGAAACCGGCATCCTCGACGAAGAATACGAGATGGACGATCAGACGGTGTTTGGGACGTTAAGGGACAAGGGTGCTACTTTTGGGTCGAGGGGGACGATGGGGTCGACTTGGAAGGGGAATGGGACGATGGGAGACCCAAATGGGACGATGGGGAAGAATGGGACGATGGGAGACCCAAATGAGACCGAGACACAGAGGAGTCGCCTCATAGATGCAAAAGGCGATGCGACGATGTTGGGCAAGGCTGGGGCTGGGGCTGGGTTGGTTCATAGGAAGAAGAGGTCGTTGCTTCCGACGACGAGGCAGGACGCGACGACGACGACGACGACGACGAAAGGGGCGAAGACGACGACGAAAGAGGCGAAGAGGGAGAAGGATGGGATGGGGAGGTTTGATGATGAGGTCAGTGGTTTCGTTTTTTGCTTTTCAACTGGAATTCGTGGCTGCTGGGTTTCGCTTGGTTTCCTAGGTTTCGCTTGATTTCCTGGGTTTCGCTTGATTTCCTGGGTTTCGCTTCGTTTCCTGGGTTTCGCTTCATTTCCTAGGTTTCGCTTCGTTACCCCTTCTAGCAAACCTGCGCTCGTCCCTTTCTAGCGAATCTGTGCTAACCGAACAACCTAACAGGTCAACCGCGCAAACCGGAAAAGACAAGTGCAGGAGGTGGTGGTTGATAATTTGAAAAAGGTGAGCATCTTTGGCACGATCGATGGTTTCGAAGCTTTGGCGCCATCGATGGTTTCGACGCTTTGGCACGATCGATGGTGTCTTTTGTGCTTGTTGGTCTGCCTTTGCGCTTGTTGGTCTGCTTTTTGCGCTTTTTGGTCTCCGATCTTTTGCTTTTGGCTGGTCCTTCGTTTCATCGCACCTTTTCCGTCTTTTATTCGTTTCTTGTGTTTGCTTCATTCCTTGTGTTTGGTTCATTCCTTGTGTTTGCTCGGTTACTGTGTATGCCCGTGCATTCGCTAGCTGATTGGACGATTAACTGGTCATGAGGAATCATGAGCTGCGTCGATTCATTACGCTTTGTTCGGTCGAATGCTCGTGGTTTTTTGGGTGCTTTCCTGGATTTCATCTTCCTCCTCTCTCTCATCGCGATATACATAGCTAACCTGACCTCCCAGGGCGACCGCGTGAACGTAAAAGTCTCGCCCATGTTTATATTCCTGCTCAAAGATGGTACGTCTCTCCGTCCTCTTCAATTAATCTTTGTTTAGATTAAACAGGCACCATCATATCGATACATACTTCTTCGGCTGGTGCACCCAAGGGAGCTCCGTCAAAAGCACCGTCGAAAGCACTCTCTGGTCTCGCGCGATCGACACCTTCGGCCGGCCTCCCAAGCCGTTTCGCCCCCTCCGCCGGCTTCCCGAGCCGTTTCGCCCCCTCCGACGGCCTCACCGCCCCGCTCCTCTCCCGGATCACCCAGCGCGACTCGATGCTCCGGACGGGCGCCGATCCGAGCATGTTGGTGCAGGGATTGGTGGATTTGGTTGTTGATAAGGTAAGACAACTTTGGCATTCTTTTTCTTTTATCCGACTTGCTTTTTCTTGTCGTCTTAAACGAGCTTGATCTTTCTTTCCGTCGCTCTTTCAACTCGTTTCGTCTCGCTTGTTCTTGGAGAACCGTCTCGCTAACGCTCCCCCAGGCTCTGGAAGTCATATCAGCCTACCACACCAAGATCATGAAATTCGAGCGAGAGGTCCTTTTAAGGCCGGATCTGGATACTGTTAGGAATCGTGAGTGACTGCTCTTTTTTGGACTGAACTTTGCTCATCGGTGTTGTTCTTTTCCATCTCTCTTGGTCTTGTTCTTTTCTATCTCTCTGCTTTTTCAATCTCACTTTGCTTGGGACTCGTCTCTCTTCTCACCTCCCATCTGGGGCGTCGTCGCTCGCAGTCCACATACTCTCCGGCGACCTCATACTCCACAAACGGACCCTGGAACCGCTCAAGACGGTCGTGTATGGCTTGAGGAGGTATGATCTTGACAGGGCGGTTGCGGCGGAGGTGGGGGAACATAGCGAGGGTGAGCGTACCGAGGCCGACGATGAGGGCTCCACGAGAGAGGTATCGAAAAAGGTGAAAGGGTATATGAGCCATAAGAGTCAGATTTATTTGGTATGTCTCTCTTTCTCTTTCATCGTTTGTTTCCTCCCTCTTTCATCGTTTTGTTTCCTCCCGCTTTCATCGTTTTGTTTGCTCCCTCTTTCATCAATTTGTTTCCTCCCGCGTTCATCGTTCTCTTTTCTCTGTCCTCTTTTTTTTGGCCCTCGCTTATACCATTCGCAGGCCGACGTCTACGATCACATGGAATACGTACTCACATCGCTCGACATGTTCGCGGGGATTGGGGAGAATCTGATTGATTATACTTTTAATGTGCGTCTCCGGTTTTTGTTCTGTTTCCGGTTTTGCTCTGTTTCTTCTCTCTTTGGTCTTTCTTGGGCGAAAGATCGCTCTTCTTGCTCGCTCTTTGTCTCCGTCTGGCTCATGCGTCTTCGTCTGGCCCATGTCTCGCCCACTCTCTTCCCTTGATAATTCGCTAACCCCCTCCCAGATGAAATCGTACGAAATGAACGAAGTCATGCGACAGCTCACCCTTGCTACTATCATCTTTTTGCCGTTGACGCTTTTGACTGGGTATTTTGTGAGTCTTGTCTTTCTTTGGATTTCTTTGTTATTATTTCTTTCTTTGTCATTATTGCATTCTTTGTTATTATTTCTTTCTTTGTTATTATTGCATTCTTTGTCTTTCTTTGTTATTGCACGGCGCTAACTCGATTACAGGGCATGAACTTTGAGAGTATGTGGAGCTTGAGGAGGTCGGATTTGTTGTATGTGGATTCCTTCTCTCTGTCTATCTTGTCGATTCTTCTTCTCTCTGTCGTGTCGATTCTTCGCTTTCTGCCATTTCCATTTCGCACCGACGCGTCTTTTGATACCCGATTTTGGGGTTTCGGATCTTGATGCCTGATTTGGGGTGGTGTAACCCTAACCCTGTCTCTTTCATCTCTCTTGTCTTCTCCCTTGTCCCTCCCTTGTCCCTTGTCCTGTTCTGTTCTTCCCTTCTCCCAGCTTTGTCCTTTGTTGCGTTCTCTTCTCCTTCAATACTCATTCCTTGTTCGATGCTCATTCACCCCCCCTCCGCGCAGCTTCTGGATCCTTGCACTCCCCATCATGGCCATCGTCATCCCCATGTTCATGTTTGGCGATTTGAAGAGGGTGGGGAGGTGGTTTTTGAGGAGGCTGGGGGCGAGAGTTTGAGTGAGGCACGGGGTAAAAGAGTTGCTTGAGGGTATAACGAGGGGACGAGGGTATAAGGAGGGGAAGATGGGTTTGAAGGAGCGGACGATGGTTTGAAGGAGGGGACGATGGGTTTGAGAAGGGGGTAGTAAAAAGTTGCTTGTTATGCAAGGTTATCATCGAACGTTATATCCAAGGTTATTGAGTTATATCCGAGGTTATCGAGTTATATCCAGTCGGATCAAGATGCAATGGACATTACATTATCGAATCTTGTATGGTTTCGGATGCTGTGGGTACAAAATTTATTTCACTACGAGGTACGGAGTTCACTCCAGCCCATCCGTCCAACATGATAGCGGATCCGCACAAGCCCAGGATGAAACGATCCACACTGCGGTATGAACTGTTACTGTTATATGAACCCGTTACTTTATGAACCGGACAGTAGCGACTTTCCACAGGTAGCAACTTTCCCCAAGCAGAAGGAAAGTCAACCCGCACAATGAAATGAATTATTTAATTGTACCGCAGACAGGTCCAGCCAGACACGTGAGAATGAGGGTCACTAGAAACTGGGAGATGTGGGATAGGGAGGTGGTCCATCATCAGAATGACACAAAACTCATTGACTTTCAGCAGAATGTTCAAGTCGTGGACCGCTCTGTAGAGCTTTCCGACCAGCAGGTGATTTATTTAGATTTGAATTTCGCTAGTTTTATAGTACAGGTCAATATTTTGCAACTTTCTGTCAAAAGGAGCATAGCTTCTTGCCAGGAAGATTATTGGTTACCTTTGACCTGTGTCGTGAGGCTGGTTAACCGTAGGTTGACTTGAAAAGTAGTATATTAGAATGAGATATACTGGACTGGGCACTACAGTGGGTTAACCAGAAACACTAAACAGTGGTTGAAACATGCTCTTAGACTTTCCTAGCTTCCTCAGGGCTGCATGAGCTGGTGCAAGTTGTGAAAAGTTTTATGAGATAACGCTGATGATGCTGTGAATATTAGTTTTCTATGCAACCTAGGTCGCTCAGGGATAGACTAATCGGAACTTGCAGGTAGCAGCAAGTGCCTACATGACAGCAAATATTTTCTTTACCATTTTGGATAAATTTGATTTTCCTAGAGTGATCTGGCTTCTTCAAGGCACAACCAATATTGCCAACCAAATCAGATAATTTAGCTATGCGGTGATGTCAGTGAAAGCCAGAGGAATACAACATCTATCAAATCATGTTGAAGAAGAGTTCGCATTATGATAGATGAGTTTGCCTGGGACTTGGGCTGCACCACAGAATTTTTAGTTTGAATGAATCAGACAAGAATTGAGTGAGAAATTCAGGGAGAAAAACGCAAAGATTTCAGTGGAATGTCCAAAAATGGCCAGATTCGGTCAAAGTAGTCTCTTTCCGAGTGGAATTTCTCACTCAATTCTTGTTCAATTCACTCAAACTAACATGGTATTCTGGTCAGAAGAAGCAGTGCTTTCACATGATATGGTCAGATTTTGGCTCACAACTATCAATGCCGGACTGAAACTTTGCGAATTTCCATTTTAGGCAAGTTGGCTGTCCTGCCTGAGCTCTCAGGGTTTTAGTGCAATTCAAAGTCTATGATTCAAAGGTACACTAATAATGCTACATATTCACAACTTACTTCATCAAAAATATCCAGTAGTTCTCGAGTCATCATGCCAAGAACAAATCACAGTTACTTGTTATCTGAGTACATGTAATGTGACACTAGTGGTCACCACAAATCATAAGTTGTCGTTACTGTTATGTAGAACTATACGTATGAAAGAGGAGATGAAATCAAAAAGATAGAAACAGAGCATGGAAACCTATAACCTGAAAAGAAGAGACCGCTGAACCATGCAAAGAGCAAACAAAATGAGTAATTAAACTGCAAGAAAATCATCTACATATGATGACTATGCTTTCTCTGGTGCATCTGGCAGTGTGGAGCCACTGAGGAAGCGCTGTATCTGGAATTCAGTTCCCGCATATGTGTAATTGCCCCACTCCCATCCTGCACAAAAATTAGACATTTTTCTGGGACACATATTAGTTATATACCCACCATTGGCAATGCACTGATTGATGATATTCTCCAAGGCATCCCAACAGAGCTGAGCTTTAGGGTATGCAAAGATGAACTGAAAGTAATAGTCGCCAACTCCAGACAGGCTGTACAGGTGGTCGCACCGCTGTCCATAGCCATTGGCAACACAGGTGCACATATCTGAACATGCACACCAGAACCATTCAAGCTGAGTTGAAGTCAGGTCACCAATGAAATGGGAAGCACATTCCACAGCAAGGGCTCTTGGAATGACAATACTAGTGACAAGTGCAATAAGCGAGAGTTTCATTGTTTGTGAGATGTTATGATTCAGATACAGGCCTGAGAAACCACATTTATACTCCACAGATTCAATTTGCCCTGAAATGGGAAAGATTCAATGTAGGAACAGGGTTCTTGGAATGAAGATACTAGCGACGTCCACATTGTGGACTTGAAGTATCTTCAGTGCTGGACTGAAGTCATAGCGCCAAAGAACCTCCGGTCTCTCAGGTTCAAGGTGTTTCAAACTTGAACTGACTGACAGGATTGAGCAAGAGCCAGGTTTTTTTCAACTGTGGTTGTGAAGAGGTCCCCACCATGCTCAAAGTCATTCTTTGTTGGAAAGAGGGCATGTTACATACCACTATCGTCGACGAAGATGGCCATGAAGGGATTTTGGAGCCTTGGAGAGCTATGGTCGTATGCCTGAGGGACCGGCTCTATTGGTGCGAGCTTCACCTGAAGACCCTGGGGGTCAACTTTGATGATCGCTTCACCCACAATGACAATGGATGCCCAAACCTTTTCACAAGTTGCAGGTGCTCGAGAAGCAAATTGCAGCATTGACCAATGAGAGAGATGCACTGCAGGACCAAATTGCAGCTTGTGCTGCTGCAAACAGCTTGGTGGAGAACATTAAGCAGCTGTACAATTGATGCCAATTCCGTCGAGTGGCACGGTCCCCCCACCCTCCCCAGCTTCTTGATTTCAGGTGCACTATCATGTGATGGTTCTGCCCAACCTTTGACCTTTACGATAATAGGGCACCTTTCAGTGGGGCTGTTGATGCAAATGGAGGCTTCAAAACAGATCTATAAAGATCTATAACTAATAATCCAAATACACACTAACTCTCCTTTAACACCCTAGGTGATTCGGGCAGCTATTAAGAAAGACAAAGCCTTTCAACAAAGTTGTAAGGTTCTGCACAATGGCACCTAATTGTTTTGCTACTTCTTTCGCATTGACTTTGCTACGGTTACTTTCTCTTGTAGGCTCTTCAAATTTTCTTTCTTCCGTGTTGCCAGCTCTCCCTGTATATTACTGTCATAGAATGTAGAGCAAAATATGAAATTCATGATACTAAAAGACAGCTTTACAAATAACCACAGTGATGAAAAAAGCCTTTAGCATCATCTGAATTGATAGCATATGCACAATCAAGCAAGTGCTCATAGACATATCTGTCATCACTGTCTTCTTCATCACAGCCAAGGACATTGTAGCATTTGATAAATGATTTGATGACAGAAAAAGAGAGCTCAATGGGGTTCAGATCCAGAGAGTACAGGGGCAAGAATTTGACACGATAACCTCTGAAAGATTGTGTTAGCCAGAGATCAAAGAACAAAGATTATTTACTGACCTGGCCTTGATCATGGACAATGTGTGGCGGTCTTTGTGGATCCTAGCATTGTCCATGACAATAACTGAGCCAACTGGCATGCATCTGACCATTTCATCAAGCAAGCCAGCAATAAATTTGCAGAAGCGCTGACCAGTGAAAGAGCCTTCAACAACCTGCATCGTCAGAGCTGGTAATAGTGAATATCTGTATTTTTCAGCATATAACAATCAAGACCCAGTAAAAGACAGACCTTCTACCTCTCACAAAGAAATGCTTGTGCTCTTCAAGTTGACCACTGAGAGCCCATCCTCTTCCCTGAATCACAGTTCTCTGATCCACTGAACTCTCATCTACAAAGACTGTGGAATCAGGATGACAATCTTGGCCATATGTATAGCGGTAAAGGGCTCTGGTATGCTCATTCCTTTCAATTGCTGCTCGAGTCACCTGTTCCAGATGGTGAGCATCAATGCAAAGGCAGGAAAATCATGATTGAACCTTTTTCATCGTCAAACCACGACGATGCAAGGCTCTCCAAAGTGTTGACTCTGAAACATCTATCCCGGTCATATTGAATAATGAGGCCTTCAGCTCATCTAAAAATCAATCTGGTGTATGCTCCACCAAGCCTACAAGGTACTGCAAGATATGTTGGTTAGAACTGGGACATTGAGGCGACTGGCAAAAAAAAACATACCTGTGAATCATCTTCTGACATCTTTCATGGTCTTCCTCTGTGCTCTACGCAATCTTTGTTCCTGTCTACAGTCTTTTGAAGCCAGAACATGTGAAGGACATGCTGAACAGTGTGCTTGGGGATTCCGGTGAGATCGTGAATATGCTGGGTGCTGAGTTTACTCCCTATCTGCACTATTGTCCAGCATAGGTCATCTGAGAGAGGACTGCCTTTGGCCATGGTGTCAAGAAAAGGGAATATAATGAATCAGCAATGAAGTAAGAGTGGTCGTGGTGGTAGCGGACCAAGAGCCACGATGCTGAACCAAACATTGTGTTGAGGCCATAACTGGGAGCAGCAAGCAAAATTTCTTGGAAATTGTGCTGAGGTAATGTGCAGGGAGGCTATATGAGCTGGATGATAGCCTCAGATAAATTTTAAAGGGCCTGGATTTCCTGTAAATGATGAGCTGCTGCCAAAACAGCTGATTTGAAAAATATGGCAAAAGTATATTGTACTTGTGAAATAACTGTGGGTCACTGTAGCCCTGTTAAAAATACAATGATTCATCTAAAAATCTTGTGCATAGCTGCCATGGTCATCGAGATATCGACAATTTGCTCAGGTGGATGTGTCACAATGTGACCCAGCGCAAGCTTTTTTGCAAATGACAATAAGAGGATATAAAGTGTGTATTTATGTGTTAGTGGTGTTGTGTGTGTTTGTTCATTCAGATTTGACATTTCTGACTCACTTTCCACACTGTCTGCAAAGATCTCTCTCACAATGTTCTGGGCAGGGAGTCAGCAAGAAGGAAGCAACAGTGGATTGAATGCTTAACAGAAATGCAGCCTGATAGATGACCTGGACTGCTCATGTACAGGATGAAGGTCTATAATCTGTCAATGACAGTGAGTGAAAAATAATAGATAGAAGTGAGAGAAGCAGACCTCATGAGATGCTGGCAAAACAGTCTACGACAGAGTAAGCACAGGCAAGGAGGAAAGGACAGCAGTACTAATGAATAAGGCATGCCATGGGGGCAGGGCAATCTTGGGTACCCATAGGTACATCCATGGGAATACCTGTGGGTGGCGGTGATAGGGTGGGGATCATTCCACCCTCTCTTTTTGGCTTTTCTAGCGAATATGCCACTCTTTCGATCGAACCACACAAGGGATAAGAGCTTTAGACAGGAGATCCAACTGGTCTATAAATGTATATCATCAGGAGTCAATCATACCAGGGCAACTCAAGTAGGATCAAACGATAACACTTGATAGTGTTTCGTTCGAATACTCAACTAGGAGCTCAAACTCAACACTCAAGAAGGATCGATCAATGGTACTAGAGATGCCTTGCTCGAATACTCGAAGAGTTGTTCGTTCTAATATGTAGAAGGCGCGCTAGCAAGCCAACTGCAAGGACACTGGTCGATAACACATATCAAGGATACGTTTCCAAATGCTCAAGGGAACTTGGTACAAAACTTGATTGTTCACATAAGGGAACGAAGCAGGACATGACCACGAATGAACCTTAGCTCAGAACAAACGATATATCTACACAAAGATAGTTCGGTCTAGGCAAAGGAATTCACTCTAGATAAACGGAAAGGCTTATAGGATAATATCTATTCAAATATAAGACCTAAACACACCCAGGACAAACCCAGACTCCAAAGGAGCAACCTGGAAACACCTACAGGACATATAGGGGCGAATTGACCTGAAATGATCTAGACCACCACTGTGGAGGTGCTCGATCCAGAATGCCGATGACTCGAAAGGACGTGTAGCCACTGTGGAGGTGCTCGATCTGAGATGCCGATGACTCGAACTGACAAAGCGAAGCTATAATTAGCTCAAAAGCTCCACAAAATGTGACCAGTTCAAGTCATAACTATTAATACATCTCAGAATCGGACTCTAAAGCGGAGATCGAACATAACTTGTACAGTATATAAAGAGCTCGTTTGTATCATTAGTAGACTAGTAAATTGTACCCCAATCAAACAGCTTAAGCATTTGGCAGTAGCTATTAGAAAGGAACTTTGAACTCACCAGAATCCAGTGGGCAAGAAGCCAACCAGTGCAAACATTGAGAGTATACTTGTTGAAGACTTGTGGACTTTATTGTCTATTCGTTCAAAGCAGTAGATTCAAGGAAGCTTGTGAGTTTTCTAGTTACGAACCTTTACATTCCTTCTGGGATTAAAACAGAACAACTGTGCTTGCACAAACCCTGTTTTGCAGCAAAGGCAGAACCAAGTGTTCGACCTAGCTTCTTTACACAAACTTGATAGTCAGTTCGATTGAATCAAACAGACTCTATTCTTCCTTCCACTATTCTCTGAGTTGAAACCTTGCAAAATCAGGGTATTCAAAAGAGAGTTAGTGTGTGTTTTCGGTTTTGTGTTAGAGTTCCTTCAGAACTCTTGATCAGAGCTTTAGACACATTGACAACCCCACCATAAGGTGCCCTATTAGTGGATGGTGGATCATCCGCAGACCATGGGAAGCAGTCCCCATGGATGGTGGGAGCCTCAACAATTAAAAAACTGTTATACCTATGAGTATTACCAGTTATATATTATTTTATATCCTGACACTGCAGGCAAAGACCGAGGCACTCCATCTGAAGTGCGTAAGAAGCACTTTTGATGCATTTTGCATTCATGTCACTGCCACATGGCACAGCCTTTGTGTCTCATTTGGGGCTAGTCCTGAGAACTAAATACCCAACTAGGTGATGACACATTCATCTGACTCACTGTTGCTGTCATTTCTTACAAGTCCATTGTTTGCCTCTGTAGGCATTGATCTAGCTATTATTGAGCTATATTGTATTTCTTGAGCAATAAGGGTCATCAGGCACACCATAATCCAGTTACTGTGTGATGCATACAGGGTTTCCCTGATACAAGTAGTGATAAATGACCATAAAAGGCTTCCAGAACCTCAAAAGTCCCAATGAGGGACTTGAGAAAAATGCAGGATAACAATGACTCAGACAAATGTGTCATCACCCAGTTGAGCATTTAGTTCCCAGGCCTAGGCCCAAATAGGACACAAAGGCTGTGCCACGTGGCAGTGACATGAATGCAAAGTGCGTCAAAAGTGCTTCTTACGCACTCCAGATGGAGTGCCTCAGTCTTTGCCCCTTGTGTGATTTAACATGTTTCTTTGAGATAAGATGCTTTACAATGGTCAATCCTCAATAATTCCACCAAATAGACTTTGAAATACTTCAAATTCAATCAAACATCAGGAAATGAAACAATTATGTAATTATCCACTGTAGGACAGGTATCCACCAGCAGGTTTCCTGCGGTCCACATTATCAGAGGAAGAATGATGGATACCCATGATACAGATGGTGGATGACCTAGCAATCCATCCATGGCATGCCTTACTTATTAGTAGATCACTTTGTACTTTCATTGATGTGGATCTTACTGAATCAGGTGGAGGCAGTGATGGGCGGCCATGGTGACCTTCCATTTATACATATATGAAATCCCAACTTGTTATAATGGATTCCTAGGTCGTATTGGTTAAATTGTTTATTTAAATATCTCAGGGCTGTAATTATAGATTATCCCATTGGCCTGTTTGTTGTTATAGATTCCTGCCAATTCATCATGGTGCTAGATGTGTTGGTAGATTGTTGAGGGCAGAAGCTTTTTTTATTATTAGCTCTATAGACATGTCAGGAAACATGGAAATGCTACAGGTGCATCACCAAAAAATACCTGAGCTATGTAATGATAGTAGCACTCTGTAGCTCTTGTTGTTAACTTCGGAGGTTTGATAGTGCTGAGGAACTCCCAGCAGGAGCTCCATATCATATGTAGAGGGTGCTGAGAGTTGCATAGCTGATATAACCTAGGATAATCATGATGAATATCTGTGATCTGAATCTGTCATTTCAGGCTGAAGGGAGGTGTGGTCAATTAGGGAGTGAATTCAGTGCCTTGAGATGCTCTATGACATGCTTGAATACACACAACAAGATCTAGAAGAAGTAAGTCCACAGAACAGTGGTCAAACTGCCCTTGAATAATAAGTTTGAGGGAAACAGTGGACTTAATCAAAATTATTGCAAGGCGCTGATGATGATGCATAATGACACAGTAGCCCCGGCACCACGTGATCCCATTGTCATGTTGAAATTATCTTTAAATGTTTAACCTCTGCCATCAGTGCCCTTGTCTTCTGCCACAACATTGTCCTTTTGCCCCTTGTTTATGGGTCCCATTGTTCGTGTTCAGTCCCACTATTCCTGACCATGCTTATTCTTTTTATGCAGATGATATCCCCTCTTCTGTCCTTGTGCCTTCATTGCCAGTAAGGCATGCTGCAGATGGACCGCTAGGTCATCCACCATCTACATCATGGGTATCCATCATTCTTGATCTGAGAATGCGGACCACAGGAAACCTGCTGGTGGATATCTGTCCTGCAGTGGATAATTACATAATTGTTTCATTTCCTGATGTTTGATTGAATTGGAAGTATTTCAAAGTCTATTTGGTGGAATTATTGAGGATTGACCATTGTAAAGCATCTTATCTCAAAGAAACATGTTAAATCATCATATAAAATAATATATAACTGGTAATACCCATAGGTATAACAGTTTTTTAATTGTTGAAGCCGCCTGCCATCCAGAGTTATATGCCCGGAACATGAAAGTTCGGCGACGTACGTCGTCGTATAGTATGTGTCAGCACTTCCTTGCGACCAGCCTGTGGGCCGGAGAAATTTTTTGTGATTTTTGATAATTTATTTTTGGGAAGAAACCCATGAAAAGAATGCAATTTACGATGAGAACAGAAATATTCCCACGATGTTTCATTTTTTTGGCCTGGAAATCAAAATTTAGCCAGGTTTGTCAGCGTATGCGTCACCTCTTTTTGTTCCGATGCCGCCTCCAAAGAAGCGCTCTGTGGCTGCTGCTGCTTGTGAAGCCTTGAAGCAAGGCCAGAGCAAATTCTCCACCCACAAGAAGCCTCAGAAATCTGACAGAGCTGAGCAAGCTGACCCAAGCTTTGTGCTGGAAGACTTGGCTGCTTCTGATTCAGGTGATTCCGAGGCTGACAGCATGATTCCCAGGCTCAACACGGTCCAGCCCAAGCAATCTGAGACAAGTGGAAGTAAATGGAAAAGGGATCATGACAATGCTGATTTGGTCCCGGACAAGGTACCCAAAGCATCACGGTCAACAACGGCTTGGCGGAATGCAACTGGTGTTACGAAGAAAGCCCGTGCAGCACTAATGCAGCCTGGAATTGGGTCTTTCTTCAAGGTATACTCATGTCTGTCCATTATCTCTAATTATGTTTATACCTCCTGCAGAAGAAGGTCATGGCACCTGCTGAAGTTCCAGCAGCGGTACCGGTACTGCAAGAGCCTAATCTTCTGACAATGATTCCAGATGACCAAATAATAATTTCAGATGATGAGAGCGACAATATTGTGAGTCAAATCTGTTCTGAATGGATTGTGTCATGAATTATTGAACTACAGATCATCGACTCTGTCGAGACCTTGGAACCGGCACCATTCATTCGAGCACCGGAATTTCCACCAGTGGTCAATGAACCATTGGATGACCAGGTCTCAGTCATAATGGATCTCGAGGATGACATTATCTTAGATTCATCACCAGTTGTAGCACCAACATTGGATGATGACAAAACAGCTTCTCTCGCTGAACCCTCCGAGTCTATTGGTAACAGTGATGAATCTCCTTCTCCAGATCCACCAGTCGATCTCGAGGACATTGTAGGTTCTCCGGAACAAGTTCATTCACATCTCAAGCACACCATTCAATTGAACCAGAAGAAACTGCGCTCTGTTCTCGCCACTGACATCACAGCGGCACCAGCTATACTCGATCTGGAAGCTCTGAAACGCTTCAACAACCTTCGTTTTGAGTATTCTATTGCAGCCCAGAAGCAGCGGGATGTTGTCTCACAAGCACCGCCTCGATACCTAGCTTTGATCAAAAGCAAACAGCGCTGTATTCAGCCCTCGATGGATGCTAGTGCTCAGGTAGCAGATGGTTGTGGAAAGGGCCCAAGCTTTGCTCGTTGCCTTCAGAAGATGGCCATGCATATGCTTCGTACTGACGAGGTTTTGCGAACCAAGCAAGGCAAAGGTGCTGTTCATGCCTCGCTACTTAACAACCCTGAAGTATTGGCCAGTCTTCGCAAATTCACAGCTGGGTTGATTCCACTTGAAGAGGGTGGCTATGGGACAAAGGTACAGTCATACTGCTCAATAATACTGTGTAACTGACAGTTTTTCCAGATAAAGCCAGAAAAGTTGAGGAACTACGTCAATAATCACCTTTTCCCAGCACTCGACATGGAAAACACAATTTCTCTTTCAATGGCAACTCGATGGCTAAAGCGGATGGGTTTCAAAATGTGTAGAGTGCAAAAGGGAGTTTACGTTGACGGTCATGAACGCAAGGATGTTGTTGAAGCTCGTGAGTGCTTCATTTCACAGATGCTCAAGGAAATTCTTCCGTGAGGTTTCTCTCTCTCAGCATTCAAAGTTATCTGATAATGAATGCTAGGCTCTGCTACACATACGAGGGCAAAGAGGTGACTGAAATGGCTCCGATTCTCAAAGAGGGTGAGAAAATCCATTACCTGATCTTTCACGACGAAACTTGTGTCCATGCCAATGACCAGTCAAACTTTGTTTGGATGCTTGAAGGTGAACAACCTTTGCGAAACAAAAGCCGTGGTTGCATCGTTCATGTTTCCGACTTTATTGTCGAACATTGTGGGCGGCTTTCACTGACACCAGAGGAGATTGCCGAGCAGATGAAGCTCCCGGTTGAGCCGGAGCAACCAGTCACAACTCCAAATGCTCCGCCTCCAGTGATATCAGCTTCTTTACCTACTTCATCGACACCTTCTGTGACCCCTGCAGCTAAGAAGCCAGCGAAAAAAGCAGCAGCCAAGAAATCAGTTCCAACTGATCGCACAACAGCCCAATCAGACTGGGTTCCGCCACCGCCACCCTCTCCATTTACTTCTTATAGGCTCAAATCATTTGAAGCTCGTCAAATTATACATCCTGGTGCCAATTATGATCCATGGTGGGATATGCCTCAATTACTTGTCCAGGTAAGCTTCGGTTCTGTCTTTATTTCTGAATTCTAACTTGAACATTATAGGTCAAAGAGGCAATCAAAATATTCAACGTCAAATATCCTGATGGTGTCGCCGTCTTTATCTTCAACTGCTCGTCTGCACACGAAGCCTTTGCTTCTGATGCTCTGTTAGCACACAAGATGAATCGAGGGCCCGACAGTGCTCAACCCAAAATGCATTCAACAACCATTCCTGGGACACAACAAACTCAATCTATGGTCTTTCCTGTCAATTATCCTGAAAAGGATAGCAAAGGTAATTCTTTGGCAAGTCAGCCAAAAGGAATGGAACAAGTACTTCATGAACGAGGGCTTTTGGAGACCTTGGCTGGCAAGGGAGTGGGTATCTGCAGTGATTGTAAAAAGTCTCAAGCTGCTCGTGACAAAGCTATCAAGGAAGCGAAGGCTCGACAAGATGAAATTGAGGGGTCGGGTGTTGAAGGACTTGCAGAACGTGGGATTTCTGAACTCGAGGACGAAGATCTCTCTCGTGAGAAGAATTGTTGCATGCAACGAGTTCTCTCACTTCAACCAGATTTTCTTGCCGAGAAGCCTCTTCTCCAGATCATTATCGAGGAATCTGGTCATAAATGTCTATTCCTGCCCAAATTTCATTGTGAACTCAACCCGATCAAGATGGTTTGGGGTCAGATGAAACAACGTGTGTACTTTCTCGAAGCTTTTGTGTCTTTTGCTAACAAATTTCAATGTCAGGTTTCCATGAACTCACAGATGGGACCTTTCCCAAGGCAAAGGAACTTGTTCCTCAATGTCTCGACCATGTATCGACTATTAACATTCGGCGTTATTTCCAGCACTGCTACCGGTACATGGATGCTTACAGGTGAGTCTGGCTCCACCACTTATACATTATGCTCACATATATCTAGCAAAAAGCTCAACTATAAACAGGCTGCCTATGCGGTGAAGAAGTACAAGTCTCATCGTCGGATCCCAGCGACGGTGATGCTTGACGTAAACATTTTGAGCCGGGGATAGTCCCAAAAAAGCAATTTTAGCTGCTGAGTCATTGTGTTTCATTTTTGCCACCATCAAAAAATAATTTCTTGTGCTACCACTTTGCAAAGCACAAGGGGGATACCTAAGGTCTATATCTATTCATTTATAGTGTCTCCAGGGTGACTTGCCACCCTCCCAAAATGTAGATAGTCAAAGAAAATCTTGGGCTATTTACGCCCAGATCATTTGATGTGACGTTGTGATATGTACTGTATAACAGCGTACATCGGATTTCAACGGCCGACGCCAAAAGATAACGATAGACGGCGAACATTGGATGCCTTTCCATCGCCATTTAGAAACCTAGATTCAAATCCAAATAATAGCCAGCGGACTTTGAAAAATAATAGAAATTCTGTTCCAAACTGTAAACCACTTTAGGATTTAGGAAATCATAAGATTATATTGGTCCATCAGATCTTGGCCATTTCATCCCAGGGAGGTAGTTCACAGAGAGATTATTCATTGCTACATTGGACTTCAGCTGCGAGCTGCTGCGAGATGCTGTGACTTGATTCGGGATATTTCACCAGGTGCCGGGTCATGTGCTTCATCTTCACATGTCAGACAACGATGACGCAAATGATTTCCAGCTATTGCTGCAGTTGGAACAAGCAGCTGTGGATGAAGAAGATGAGCTTTTTGATCATCTTGAGCTTGTTGTGGCATATGTGGGCACTGGCATGGAATCAGATCGTCGACGCCGATCTGAGCATTGTTCAATTCATCGATTATATCTCACACACCCCCAGCTGCTCCCGAATCCTCGAAATAACACACCATGGCAGGCTCTTTATGCCAGTCAGGATGACAGAGCTTTCATAACCACAATGGGCTTTGATGTTGCCACATTTCATCTCATCCTGCACTCTGGCTTTGAAGAGAGTTGGAACACTGTGGCTATCCCGTGTGGCGATGTATCAGCCAATGCAATACCACGGATATATAGACGATCATTGGATGCATCTGGTGCACTTGGGCTTATCCTTCACTATCTCAATTCCACGATGCTTGAGATTAGCCTGGTGCAGATCTTTGCACTCATTCCAACAACTGTTTCACGTTATATCTCCTTTTCCCTTCAGCTGCTACTCCAGACACTGAAGCGAATGGTGGATGCATGGATTGCTTGGCCTGAAGGTGATGAATTTGAAGAATGTAACCTTCTCATCATCCAGCGCCATCCTCTCCTCACAGGAGCCTTTGGTGTCATGGATGGACTCAATCTCATGGTTCAGACATCAGCTAATCCGGAGATGGAGAATGCAACCTTCAATGGTTGGCTCCATGAACATTTTGTTAGCAGTGTTTTCGCATTCAGTTCCAAAGGCAAGTCAGAGCATTTAGCAAGTTGTTTGTGGCGCTAATTTTCCAATTTTGCTCTCATTTTGCAGGGGAGATCATTGCATGCCAACTGAACTGTCCTGGAAGTTGGCATGACTCTCGGGTGGCAGCTGGAATCTACGAGAAGCTTTGAACTGCTATGCCAGAGGGTTACTATCTGGTAACTGATACCGCTTTTCCACGGGGAACAGACCAGATTGCAGGCCGTATTAAAGCACCAATGAAGAGTGGGACATGACTTCCAGCTGATGATGTTGAGCGTGATAATATGCTCAAGTTTGACCGACAGCTTCTTTCATTCCATCAAGCTGCTGAATGGGGAATGCGGACAATGCAGGGATCTTTTGGCCAGCTGCGAGTGCCTCTCCAGATTGGGTATGATGCACTGAGAAGTGATCTACTTGAAACTTGCTCCCAGCTCTTCAATCTTCGAACACGACAAGTTGGATACAACCAGATTCGGACTGTTTACATGCCAATTTGGAGAAACAAGGAACAAGAGCAAATTTGGGCAGGGTTTGAAAACATGATATTCAGGGAGCAGAGAAGATTAGATAGGGTGTCTCAGTACCATCTTCAAGTTGTAGATAATTGAAAGTCAAAACAGTATATTTATCACAGAAATCAGAGTATAAGATTGTAAAAGAGAGCGATGAAGATGGTAAGGACAGACTACAGCTGGATATTAAAAGATAGCAGAATGAAAATGGGTATCAATGTAAATCAATGTAAATAACTAGTGAGCTGGAGAAGAAGGAGCACGAGTTGAGGTTGAAGGATGCGACGGATCAGAAGCTGGTGGTGCTGGCGGAGTTGGAAGCATGTTGTTGAGCCCTGAAGCGGCGGAGTGAAAAGCTGGAGGCTCAGGTGACCAGGAATCCTCAATGAGACCACGACGAGTCCCCTCAGAATCATGCATCCCACTCATGTCCTCCATCTCACCATCTTCCATGTCTGAGGTAACAGTATAGTTGCGCCTGCTACGACCGCCCTCAGGATAAATAATATCCTGAACAATATGTCAGACCTATTTTGGGTGAATCAGTGATGGAACAAAAATCGGAACAAGGCTGCTTACTGGTCGACGATGAACAGACCGTAGCTGTGATGGATATTCTCTAGTGGTAACACCTTGGGCCTGGACCTCAAGCATAAACTCGGCACGATCAGCACGACGTTCTGCAGCATGAATCTCACGGTGAGCGTCAGAAACCTGCTGACGAAGAGACTCATTGGAGCGCTCAAGATCACGGATGCGATTGTTGAGAGAAAACAGCTGAGTTGCCTGCATCGTACGAGCAGAATGTGCCTCGTTTCGAGCCAGCTGAGCCTCGGGAGTCAAAGCAGATGATATAGTGCTGAGAAGATCCTGGCCTGGATTGCTGCGACGAGGACCAGTACTCCTAGTTGGAAGACGATCAGCAGCAGGACGACGAGCAACTGGACCCAAACCGGGCTCAGTCTTGACAATAGACTTCTTTTTGACAGGATTACGGTTTTCTTTATTTCCGTCGCTGTCACTGTCACTGCTAACATCAATTGGTTCTTCGTTAGCAATCTCATCATCATCAAGATCGTGGGACCCGGCCTTGTCCATCATCATGTCGCTGATAATATGTGCGCGCTCAATGTGAGGTGGACAATATCCATCGCCAGTAGGCTTTGAAAGCCTGACCCACTGTTGAATGAATTAGTACATAAGGTAATAAAGCACTAGAAAAAAACATACCTGTTTGAACTTGAGCTCAAGTGACTTGGCAGCACGTTGAGGCCGCTCATTTTCCTCAGCCCATGTACTAAAGAAGTCACCAACACTGTTCCAGCCCTTGATGCCCAAAGGAAGCTCAGTCTCAAGAATATCAAGCAAAGCATCAATGTCTTCAGCTGAATAGTTCTGCGCACCCGCAGCACGACCCCCCTTGGACTTCTTGGCAGGCTGGGACGAAACAGAAGCAGAGTTACGCTTGCGCTTCTTTTCCGGAATCTTCTCTGCCGCCATTTCCTTATCATGTTTCTCTTTTCCCTTTCCTTTCGGATCAGGATTAGAGCGACGTGATCCAGCAACCTTCTGAGTTGGTTGAGCAACACCAGGAAGAATGTCGTTGGCTGAAGGAAAGTCGTCGTCATCATCCAGAGGTAAAGGGACACTGGCAGGGTCCAAACGTGATGATGAAGCTACTGATGAATGCCCAGCAGCAGCTGAATATGGGTTTTGCAAGTACTGTGTCAGAATAGTTAGCGTGAACTTTCTATAGCAAAACACAATGACAGACTCACTGCATTAAAATGAGGTGGGTAAGGGCTGGAAGAATGACCGTTGTTTCCGATGTTGATATCAAAGCTATCGGAGATAGAAGGGAGCTTGAACTTCATTAGAAAAGCGGACAAACACTGAAAGGTCAACGTACCCGAAGCTGAGACTCATTTTGAGACCACGATGGCACATTTTGTGGTTGAGTCGGAAGCCATGAAGCACTCTGGGAAGGAGGATAACGGTCTGAACTGTTGTGAAGATTGTTGTTGAATGGATGCATTTGAGAGTTTGTAGAATGAAGTATAGCAGAGGGAAAACAATGATGTGGAATGAAGTATTGGATAGAACAGTGCTTGCTTTTATACATTTAGCATCTCTTGTTTCGATATATTTGGATGCACCACCATATGCAACATATCATTCATGTGAATGCTTATACACGCTGAAATGCCGCTTGCACCTCTTGTTCTCTCACTTGAATCTTGGCTCATTTCGTTTAATATCTTGTTCACGGCTTGAGCTACTCGGAAAGAGTGGGTCATACCTGGTAAAAGGACTCATATATCATTCATGTGAATGCTTATACATGCCGAAATCTCGCTTGCGCTCTTGTTCTTTCGCTTGAATCTTGGTTTATTTCGCTTGTATCTCTTGTTCAAGGCTTGAGTTATTCGAAAAGAGTCAATCATACATGGTAAAAGGACCCAAAGATTGGAAAAGGTCCAATTCTTGAAAAAACGGCATTATAAAAATGAGTCCTTTCTTGGAAACGGCGAGTACCAGCAAGCTTTATGCACAGAACCATCAATATGATGACTGACTATCCCATCAAAAAAAGTCTCACTTGAACTATATCATTTGAGGGTCTCGTTACGGAGCATTGCCAAGTAGGAAAGGGTCGCATATATTAGATGGCCCTGGTATGATTCTGCTGGTCAAACATACCTTTGGCTCATACACAAGTCTCCTTCCTTCAGTGTAGCACATTCTTTGGATTCAATATAGTACAACGTGCAGCTTGAAGGGGGCAGCGCGAAAGAGACGCGACCTTGACAAGCATGACGATTGTCACGTGGCATTGAATCAAGATCTCAAACGTTGTCTGATCGGTTCAAAGTCCCAAACGGGATTTAGAGCATTGATTTGGAACAAGAAAGGGGGGTCCGACCCTTTGTCTAGACCAAAATCTAGAAGCAGGTCAACGCCATCAAATCCTGCCCCAATGGGAACCGACGCCGGTCGGCATCGCGGCATCTCTCGGCTACATGTTTTAGAACTAGAAAATAGGATTCTAAATGTCACGGAAAGTTATCCATTACCAGAATTTGATGACAGGCTGTGTTGATCCAACATCAGGCGATGCTCGCAATTGTATTTGACAAAATATACGGCGTATATGCTGGTATTTTAACGTTATTTTAACATATAGGCTGGAAATACACCTCATTATAGGCATGGTCTGAAGAGTCATCTGCTACAAGGCGGTCCGTGTACATCCTATCAGAAACATGAGGCACAAGAGGACAAGTTTTGGGATGATGTGCTCTTGGGAATGTAGGACTCATAGTGACATGGTCTTTGATAGTAATATGCCTTGTAGATTTCTTTCAAGTTGTTTCAAAGGTGGAATTGGCTCAGCGAATATTCTCCAGCCACTGCGCCACCTTTCTGATCCGATCCGATAAGATATTGCCATTCTGTGATGGTTCAAACTTTACGAGATCATTGTTGTCTTCCCCACTTATACAGTCCAGTCTACTTATTCACATTTGTACCGCAATTGTTGTGACTGCTCAAAGGCCACAGTATTATGATAACACCTCCATATCTCCATTGCTAGTTCATCCTGTATACCAGAGGATACATTGGTTGGTACATGGCCTGGCTTGATATATGCTGTATGCTGACCAGAATACAGTGAATCCTACCTGAAATACCCCGTATTCCGTTGCATGTCGCTCTCAATACACCGTATTTGCCCTGCCCAGTGACCGAATACAATGTATTTCATTCCACTATATCTGATATACGGTGTATCATGCTGACCGGCAACTGAAATACACCGTATTTCCCCTGCCCGGTGACTGAATACAATGTATTATACTGGCCAGCAACTGGAATATACAGTATTTCATTCAATTACATATGATATATGGTGTATCCCTAAATACAGTGTATTGAACAGATGGTATATCATATGCGCTGTATTGCACTGTAATTCACTGTATTCCTGTCACTGACAGTGTATATACGGTGGCTTGCGGTGTATTTCGCCGTTATTTCGACTGCCGGACGTTGCCGTTCGGCGAACATCGGCAACCTTCGGTTACCCTTACCGCTGCGCGCTTATTACTGGCCATCCGCGGGGACCGATTCCCACGGGCTGCGGAGATTGCTCCGCCCCCGCGGCATGCCTTACTAATAAGTGAAAATGACACATCTGAAGTACATCATTGCGACAGCTGGAAAGTAATATAGTTCGACGAGTATGTAGTTCCGGCACTATTTGCTCATCACTGATAGAATCTAGATCGGACATGCTTTGGAAGGGTATATTCAAGCAGGCAAAACCCACGCTGGCCCAGGTCCAAGAGGGTTTGTCAGAAGGCCTGTATGTTGTCAAAATGTAGGACAGTCTTTTTATCCTTTCATTCGCTGCTGACCCTCGACAGGTAGACTCCGAAATAAAATGATGATTGCTCTCGGGCTAGAGGATCAAGTGAGACAATCCGTCGAACGCGGGCCTGATAGCAATGAGCTGACAAAATCGATTTCAGGTGTGGAAGCCCACAGTCTGGTGAGATTATTTTTTTCATCAGATATTTTTTCTCTTCTGTTCCTCGAACGGGGCTGTCTCTGCACACCGTATGAGCCAAGGAAATGAGTTGATTCAATGCGGTTGACAAGATCAATCTAGGCCTATTTACGATTGATTTCGGGTAATCCTGCCAGCTTTAGTCCTTCCCGAGACGTCGGCTCGAGCAGTTCGATCTAGATTTTTCTTCGACTCCCATCTTCAGGTAGTGCTGTTTGGACTACTCCGATCACCATATTAACAGTTGATTTATTCACGTTCTTTCGCAAGATTGCGGAAGCCTCAAAGTGCCTGTACTGGGTCTACTATTTTGGATCATACTCAGCAGGATAAATACCGCTCCGAATTCAGTATTCACAATCCCACAACAGCTTGCCATGACTGTACTTCTCGAGCATCTCAAGTCAACCTTGGCTAGCCCAAGCCTGATCTCTTATACCTTTGGGCTGTCGGCGGCATTCGACAACACAACACTTGCATCTCGACTCAAGGATGCAGATCTCACCATCAATGGAGCCGTAGGCATCTGCGAGTCGCTGTCCTTTATGAAGGACGACTCCATGTTCGGCACCTCGCGAACTGTCACTCTCTCGCGTGTCTCTTCTGTGGAAGTACAGTACTCCCTCCAGAATTCCATCCTGGATCTCCAGGCTCTACTAGGATATGTCAACCAACTGCTCCCAACAAACGAAATGGTTTCTGCGACATTGAAGCCTATCATCAACCTTCGTTCGGTGACTCTTCTGAGCAAAGACATTCTCTTAGGATTGGCTGGCGGTCAAAAGCTCCTCGGTATTGGTATGTATCATATTCTGCTGCGTCTCATCTGGAACTTATGGCTTTTATGTCTTTAGTTCTGAAAGGTTTCATGGACCGCACCTCGGTCTGCAAACAACTTCGTACCCTTCAAGAGGATCGCTCCTTTTGGACGCCATATGAACATGAACTCGTGGATCCCGCCACCAAAACCAAACGGTACGAGTTCTATGGTGTTTATCGCCCCAAGATTGGGTATCCCTTCAATCGTACCTATCTTGAGAATCCCGACTCGGAAGAATGGCTCAAATACTTCAGCTCTAGTCGCTCTTTGAGTGAGTACCTCCGGGCTCTATTGAGCCCTTTCGAATATCCGATAGATCGGTTCCTCACGATTCTAGACAACATCATTGACACGAATATTCATACCCATCCCCAGTTTGATCTTAAGATGCAAGCTGGTATGCTTCGTCTTATGCCCAACAACTCTGTGACGGGAATCCACGTTGACCGTCCACCGGACTCTACTCTCGGTAAATTCCGAAACATTCTATCAACCAATTTCTATACGACCACCGCAGACGAAGGCGGTCAGCTGTTAATTTGGGACTCTCCTGTGTTGGGGTTCGGCGCAGATCTGACAAACGTGAAGCGGGACTACATCTCTGTTCATGTTTCTCCCGAAGAGGGCGATGCAATTATGATATGCCCAGAACTACCCCACGCGATCACCAGAGTCACTAAAGGAGAGAGACTCAGTTTGAATGTCTTTGCAGGCCTTTCAGCAGAAGGAGATACACTTAGGGTTTGGAATTAGCAATCAATAGTAATCGTTGTTTCCTTCAATCCAACGACGATGCATAAGTGCCAAGTGTTACAGTGATTGAATCAGAGTTTCAGACACAAAATTGATTCAAGAAGCCAAAGACTTGATACTGATGGAAATTCTCTGTTGAAGGGTGCTTGCAGTCCCCTGCGCTACCATCAGTGACTTGATGTAAAACTCTTTGCACTTGTTCAAGCTCAAAAGAAAGAAGAAAGCGGAAAAAGTTATGTACCTCTTCCACAAAAGCTGAGTATTCCGGGTGTTACAAAAGCAAGTCCGGAAAAGCTGGAAAAGTCTGTACTGTAGCTTAGGCCCAACAGCTTCCAGATAGCTCATTTTGAATGTTCCCAGATCAGCTTTTGAACTTGTGAGAAGCGGAAAAGCGCAAGAAGCGCAAGTGTTTCATCATCTTACCGATGGCCGGTATCACCGAATGCAGCTTTTTTGAGCAAATCAGAATCTACCAGAACCTGTGATGAGCCAAAAAAAAACGGCAAGTATCGGAGATTCAGTAATGCCGAATTGAGCAGATATGATTCAGAATCTTCCAGCTGTTAGCCATTTTGGGTACGAACTGTTCCGTGCCCCAAAGTGATATATAATATAACGACATATTTATAAGCGCATATTTCACCAAAAATTAAATAATTTACATTTTAGTTGTATTGTCACTTTTCAGGGTGCAACTTTCTGGCGCTGAAAACTGGATTGTACTTTTCACATTGTCAGAAGCGCTGAGGGCAAATGGAGCAGGATCTATTTTTGGCAGATGAGTCATCCCGCCAAGGCGCCAAGTTGCTTGCAAGTTGCCAGTGCTTAGTGCTAAGGCCATGAAAAGCCATATACAGTTATAATTGACTATTCTGCAAGATAATAGAGGATAATGGGCGATGATAATCACACGAGGTCAACAAAAAATTGAATATTTCAGGCATAATCATGGGGCTTCATCAGGAAACACTAGTGCCGAGGATTGAACTCGGATGAATCATATAACCGTGTATCAAATATGTATCAATACGTTCAAGACACGGAGACTCAACAAGCCGGAATCCACCCATTCCACCAAGCTCGACCTGCCCAAGTCAGAAAGAAAGTACGAGGTCATCAAAAAGCCAACTCCGACTCTCATAGACCTTGATCCGGTACAAGATCTCCTTTTCAGCCATCCGGATCCATATGGCATTGGCACTCTGGATGACAAAGAGGCAGACAAGCCTCAAGTTGTGCGTAAAACCGGTCTCCGCTTTGAGATTGAGGATTCCATTGACTTGAGCGATGCGAATCTGCTTGCTCGTTACGACGGCAACCCGAAGGAATAGGAACAGACTCAGGAAAAGAAAAAGGCGACTGAAGAGTCCTGGGAGCAGGACAAGTCAAACTGGGATGTAGATATGATGGTGTATTGAAATTCCAAGTGCCGGCGAGTTCAATACACATTTAATACATGTTTCATACGTTCAATACAGAAAATTTTTGCCCGCAGCGCTCCGGCCCGTCTGCCGATTGATACGTTCCATACCAATTGATACCAACAATACCAGATGCCCATACGTTTGAGACAACCCAAATTAGTTCAATCCCTTTCGTCAAGATCACGGTCTATGATCTTGACGAAGGGTAACTTACCTACCTGGTTACCATTGATCCTTGGGCTATAAAGCACCGGGGATCATTGTTGCCGTTTCCTGATGTTCCTGTTTTGACCGGCCAGGATAGGTTGAGGTGGAGGATCAAGATCCGGAGCCTTTTAGGCAGACAGGATCCTTTCAGATGAATCAATATTCATAATACTCTTTCTATTCAGTCCTATCATGCATCCATGCCAGCTTGGTGGCAATCCCCTTTCAAATGAAAGAGATGTTGTTCACTGTCCAAGAATAGCATCAGCGCTGGAGGCGAAGTCGGAGATTACATCTGCATATGGCAGTCTGACCATGTGGAAAATGCCAAAAGTGTGTTTTGGAAAGTAGTAGTCTTACATCAAATGCTGTTACGAATGCATTTTTGGCACAATATTCAAGAAAGCACTTGCAAAAGCACTCTACACTTAGCAAACTGTACTTGCAGTCAAATCTTCTGTTCAGATGTGAATGTTTTTCACTAGTCCAGCATATGTGATGTCTGAGGTCAATCTGATTTGCTCAATGGCTTCATTCACCACTATTGATATCCTCATCATTCTGAGCTGGCATGATCAGAATATACATCTATTGGCTTTAGCCTGCAAGAATCAGCACCCATAGCTGAACTGGTTTATTTGAACTTTGTTTTCAGAGTCATCTGACATTTGGAAAAGAACTAAAGGAGATTTCTGAGATTTGTGGATTTTGCTTCCCTAGTATTTGAAGGATTCAGACAAAGGCTGTTCCAGGTTATGAATGGGCTAGCCTTGCCCCACAAGTGAACCGATATTGATTGGCCTTGATTATTTTGACCTAGAATCAAGTACATACTTAGCAAAATATGCTTGAGAGCTGTTTTGACATGCTGTCAGATCATAGATGAACTGGTTTGCTTCAAGATTATATAACTGAGTGCTGGTGCTGATCCACCTACATCAGTAACCTGCCAAAATACTTGCGGTGCTTGTACAAATGCAAACAAACGCAAAAATACGTAAAATACGTAAAAAGTAGGAAGCGAAAAAAGATGAGTCCAGATTTTAAAAAGCGCAACAATTCAAATCCAGCAATCCATGGAAATGAGACTTGATCTGTGACTCCCCCAAGCCTGATATCCCTCACCATTGTTACCATAAGCCTTGCCAAAGTGTCCGGTTCCAAAATTTCCTGAAAGGTTGGCCGTCAATGTCGATTGACAGCCATGAGAACGCTTACGTGATGACAGGCAGGGTCGCCTCCAGTGATCTCACCATTACTCCCACTGGCTTCGAAAGTGTCCGTAAAGACCCTGGAGAGGGTCTCAAAGCATATCCATCCCATACCTTGCTGGAAGTTTCCCATTCCAGATTTCACATGTCAAAATACACAAAAAGCACACAAGTAAATTGACATTTTACTGATGCTAGTGTGGATCAAAATTACAAATTAATTGAGTGGTCAGTGTTCAGTGACTGTGCGGTGTTGAAATTGTATCAAATGCTTTCAAAATCACGTCCCACTTTGAGAATCAATCCTGTCAGATCCAAAGTGATATTCAGCACAGTGAGTGTTCACCAAGATAATATTGTGCCAAATCTGAGGTCAGCTGTGCTCTCGGTGCACTGCATTGTTCAAGGTACAAAGTGATAATATTTGGTGAAAAATAGGTAGTCCCATACATATTTCATTGTTTATTAGTACTTTCCAGCTGTTACAATGATGCACTTTAGATGTGTCACTTTCACTTATCAGTAGATCACTTTTCACTTTCATTGATGCGGATCTTACCGGATCAGGGGGAGGCGGTGATGGGCGGCCACGGCGGCCTTCCATTTATGCATATATGGAACTCCAACTTGTTATAATGCATTCCTAGGTTCCAGGAGGATTCAGGTATTGGTTTAATTGTTCATTTAAGTATCTCAGGTGGTAACAATGATTATAGATCATTGATTCCCGCCAATTCATTACGGTACCAGATGTTGTTGAGGGCGGAAGCTTTCTTTAACTCTATACAAAGGCTAATGCACCCGGGATACAGATGTGGAACCTCAGTGGATTTGTGTGTTCAGCACCACAGGCCGGGACTTATTGTGATGAACCACCCTAAAAAGGATCTTGCACGGCGGGTGGTTATGGGTGTGATGATAACTCCATTTAGTCTATCGCCTGTCAAATTTCGTGACTGATGTGCTTATTTGCAGAAACTCCAAAAATGCCGTTTCAAAGTCTCAGAATGCCCCAAGAAGTGCAACTTGAATAGTCCCTTAGTGCCCGCCGCTGTATCATTGCTGATTGCCTGCGCTTCGCAGGACTAGATTGGTCCACAACGAAGACCGAATAATATGCTAGTATATTCGAATTGAAAGTACACACATGCAAGGGTCCAAATGGTAATGTTCAACTGTGACAACGCGTTGACGTGTACTATCACGTGCTGGGAACATCATGCAATCCTCCCACCCTTGAAATTTTCGACCAGGAAAGGAGCGAAAGTTCTGAAGGAGGACAAAGAGCGACTTCAACAGTCACCTGAGACTCGGAGCACCGCTAAGTATGCCGACCTTGGTGCTAGTGTCTTGTTTCTCGAGCTATCTTTGATAAAATCATTCACACCTTCTGCTAAATTCGTCGCTGCGCCTACCATCACACCCGACCTCTTGAAATTTCTTGCATGCTTGCCGTGTCAGTAAGATTCAATGAGGTTTCCAGCAATTTCCATGCTGGTGGTCATATCCACGGAAACACATGATGATGAGGGAGACAGCCTTAAATACAACCCACTTAAATTCGAGAGACAGAATCACCTGGGTCGTGACATTACGAGTTGGGACGGACGAAAAATGTGGAAACCATCATCAAAGAGCCCAAAGGGGATATTCATTCGATGACACAGCCTCTGCTTCGCTGGCGCCAGCCATCGTCTTCGGTGACTGTCTCAATCCTTGTCTCATTAGCCCCGGGATTACAAATCCTTGTGGGCTTGTTTGTTGGGTGGGAGCACTTTTCAGACCAGTGCCAAAGCCGCCCTTAATGGGGCTGGTCATCCGATGGCTTTTCCCACCAGCACGGCAGCGACCGGTATGAGTGATATTGTGCTTTCTGCACCCAACATCCACTTTGGAGAGCTATCAAGAAACAATACGAGGTTCCTGAGTGCACTGGCACCCAACAAAACTGATGCTTTCTACAGTGACCCTATTTTGGCTGCTAATTGATGTGTAATGAGTACTAATACCAGTATCAGACTCTCAGCAGTCCAACAAAAAAATGGTCAGGGGCTCAATTAATCTCTAGAATTGATCCCTTCAATGTTACAGAGTGTTTCAGAGTGAAACTTTGCGAGTCCAAGTGACCCTCATGACTGTCATGACAAGGGCCAGCATTGAGAAAGTCTCAGATAGTGGCATCGCGCAAACTAAGATTACAAAGAAGGTGCAGGTAATCTTGCATGGGAGATTACTGGTTATTTGATCATAAGAAGGAGAGTGAAACCTGATTGGGGACTCGTGCTTGCCGCCGAAGGACGGCCTCTCCCCCACTGGTTCAATTGTGGCATGTAAGAAAGATCAGTCTGTGTTCAAGACTTTGTTCACCAACAGGTTTATACAAGATAATCTGAACTACAAAACTCCTTTGATGATATCGGCAGCTATTAATTTGAATGAGTTCAATTTTATTCAGCATTGAGAAGTTGAGTTTGGCACCTTGCTCAGCGATGGCATAGGTGATAGCTGGGATTTCATATCAAAGACCGTACGAGATGAAAGGTAAGTAAGCACTAACTTTGAGTGTGAGAAGACACGTGTAGAGGTGCAATGGAAAGATCGACGACGCGCAGGTTCTTACAGCCATAGACCTGGAACAAAAGCATCAACATTGTTTATTCAAGTCGTTCAAAGCTCTTGAACAGACTTACTTTCAGGTCAGGACCAACGACACCTCCCTTTGAGCGTGGAAGCATGGAACAAGCTCCAAGGGTGTGCCAGGTCGAGCCAAACGTCTGATTGATCCAGTCTATGAAGACATTGAGAGAAACTGTGAAACCGCTGCAATATACTCACCGCCAATCTCTTCGTCTGTTTGGACGTTTGGACCAGGATTGACTTCGCAATCTAGTAGAGATCATTGAGATGGATTCTGGGTCACTGAAAGAAATGCGCAACCCAGATAGTCTTTGAAAGGTGACTGTTGTGACACCTTGCGTGTATACTTGAACAGCTCAATTAAGAGCTCCAGGTCTGACGCTAATCAGTATTGAGTTCTATTGCAACCATGACGCCACACTACCTGCAGGATTCTCAAAGTAACATGGATCATAGGCGGGATCGACTCGAGGGTCCTTTGATTTGAGGTGCTACAGGGCATGTTAGGTCAAATACTGTCGTGAAACGTTGAATTCACGTGCAATGGTCCCTCTGGAGAGGGCATGATTGCTCATAGAAAAGATCGTGAAATGTTTCTTCATTGCTGCCGGCATGTCTAAAACTGATGAGTAATCATCAATAGATTTAGAGATTCTCAGACGTACTGGGTCCAGAAAGGAAGCCTGGCATAGTGGTGATCTCGCAATCCAACGCCGGTCTTGATAGTTTATTGGCCTGCATCTGCAGAGAGGTAACCGCGCCGATAGGATATTCACCGCTCTTCATCTTCCTCTGGCTGACGGCTATTCCGGCATCACGGATCTCTTTCGCACGACTAGAGACATCGCTGAGTGGGAAGAAGGCGAAATTGACAATTCCCATGGTAAATACACCTCTGCCCTCAGCGCTGAGGTAAGTATTAGCATAATGAACTCGGCTTTCATATGAATTAGCTCTTACAATAAATCGATATGCTTTTGAAGGCCTCCATCGACCACAAGTTCGTCCAATGTTTCATCTGCTACGTCGTCCTTCAGTTCTAGATGACAACTTGAGCACCGGAATAATGAAAGACTCCAGGAATCAGGACATACGGACGGTCATCCCGACATACATATGTTCTTGAACGTTCTCGCCAACGGGCAAGTCGATAAGAGTGAGTATCTCAAAATTTTCCAAGACTGTTTTCCGTCCAATCCCAGAGAGTTCCAATATCTGGGGCGTCTTTAGTGTCCTGCAATCGTTGGGCAATCAGCAATCTTCCAGGATGAGTACCGACTTGCCCTGCAGAAAGGATAACCTCTTTCTTCGCATGAACCACGCGTTTTTGGTCCTCCGTCGAGAACATGAACTCGACACCAGTAGCGACTTGTTCGCCTTGAAGTTCTGAGAGCACGACCTTTGTGACATAAGCTTGCACAAGAACTGACAGGTTCTGTAGTCCTTGGTGGTGAGCAAAATACACCTGGGCCTTGAATCAGCAATATATATGTCCTTCATTGTATGACCTCACAGATCCAGAGTAAGAGCGGGTATTTGTGACAGGATCCAATGTGTTCGTGGTGAAAAATGTACCATAGGGCTTTCGGAACTTTGTTTAATACCTGCAGTCTTGCGTGGAATACGGACTCACATCACCACTCAGCTGTCCGACGTTCAAGGTCAGCCACAATCAGCTCTCTGATTGAGGACCTACCGGCGCTTTAGCTCGAGGCATCCCAGCATTTATCAGGCTCTGAACCACCATCAATGTCCCGTTAGGCTCGGAAACAGAATTAACGCACTTGTTGAAACTTTACATCGATATCAGGTAGAGTCTTTGCGAAAGAGAGCTGCAAGTGACCGTCTAGTGTTGATGAGTTTCATGACAACACCAATACAATAAGACGTGCCTGATTTCGGAGGGGGCATCCAATCATCTGTGACTCCACGTGCGTGAAGACTTTCTGTCATGTCCCGCGCCTTGAACCTAAATCCGATCAAGTACCCGATAACGAAGAGAAACCAACGACTTGCGATATAGTTCGAGAAGCATATTTGAAGAATCTTTCTGAATTCCATCCTACATTTCCCAACCCTTCCCAGTCTAAGGACCAGATGATTGAGAACGAACACGAGATAGAGTATTAGCACTTGCCATCGATGTCTTGCTTCTGGGGTTGCGTCCAGGCAGAGAAGTTGATACCGGAGCTACCTCCAAGACCGCGTCCTCTATAGATATATCTGGTTCATACGGCTGATCCAGTAGATTGCTAATTTCCTACCGGAACCAACCCACTGATCTTCCGGCGGCATGCTTCTGTGGAACCTGGAAAAGGAAGTATGAAATCAGGACGTCAGAACACAGGTAGAGACTACCCACAGTAGCATGACTCCATGAATAAGCATCCTTGCCAAACTGAGAGCCAAACTGTGCAGGTCGGCCTGAAATATAATCGAATCCTGTAGAAGCACTGAAAGAAGCTGGCTCACAAATTGCTGGGTCATTTTCATTTGCGTTTCCAGCTTCCAGGACGAGAACCGAGATGTTTTCATCCTCGGCAAGACGTGCGGCTAAGGTGAGACCGGCGGTCTAGAAGATAAGTAATTCATCAAGATCCTGGAATTATATGCACCAGAGAGACATACACCACCGCCTAGCCACGAGGGACAAGGTGAGCTGGTGGTTCAACGGGGAGAGGTCCAACGAACCGATAATAATGTAATCAAAGGACTTGTGCTCAACCTCAACTTGTGAGATGTCGATGAGAGGCATTGTGGGCAAAGGGAATGATGGCGCAGGACCGATTTAAGTACAGAGGACACCCGTGACTGTCAGGTGCCAGCTTCAACGATATGGCCACCAAAGATTTCTCTCTTTGGCTTGCGCAGCTTAAATTAGACGGCAGATTCTATGTCAGAACCTGATGGCCACGTGAATAAACTTCGACTCTTGGTATCCAATAATAACGACAACGACGGGAACGGACGAGTAAAATCAGAATGCATTTATCACCCGCTTGTGATAAAATGACGTCCTTACTCGCTTTCACGAATTATTGGGTTCCTGAGCCCATTTAGCAGACACGAGAAGAAGCCAATTATAGTGTCTGTGTCGAGCTCTCGATGAGAATTCCACTGTGATGAGCAGGCCAAACTTGGGTGTTGCACCCGAGGTCTCTGAAGGAGCAGAGGGTACAAGGGATGCCAGTAAATGGCATGTACGAATTTTCCCTGACCATGATTGTGCTACACCACCAACCCGGTATTTCCTCCAGGATATAGACAGCTGTAGTCTTGAAATGATATTTTGATGAAATACCCACTTGTGATGGAAGAAATCTCAGGAGGACATTTTCGGGAGCAGCTCTGATGGAGGTCCCACAGGTGTCACATGGATATTGCTTCCAGCGCTCTACAATGTTGGGCCCTTCTGTCCGTCCAATGTTGGGCGGTCCTTCTGACGATGCCTCTCCATCTATAAAATCGTGACTTTTAGCGGCTTATGATTGCCAAGGTCTCTGTGAACCAAACCCGACCGACACCTGAAAAATGTCTGCTCAAACCTCCAGCATGAACTCTTCAGCCTCAGTGTGACACTCAATTCATTCCTACAATTGTTCTGACTGCATTTCTAGTTTGAAAATGCCCTAGGCCATGATTTCCCAGCACGTTTCTCCGGGTTGACCCTCGAAGAGACCAGTGATACCAACAATGATTCGGACACGACAATGGTTGAGATTGCTGAGCCAGTTCTTGCTGAGCTATTTTGTCTACAGGCTGAGGTCGCTCATATGCATGATTCATATGAGAAACGGTTCCAGGTGCGTCGTGTCTGTTTTTTTTGCGGAGCTTGTCTAAGTAATCTTTATACCTCTCAGGAACTCGAGTTGCAGCATCTCAAATTCAAGAGGGAAATCTATGACTTCCTGGACCTGGGTGACTCGGTTGTACGTCCAAGCTCTTATAGTTTCAATTGCTCCAATTGATGAAGCCTTTTACAGCGTGAAACCCTGTGGCACGTACCAGAATATCCCACCGACGACGAGAATATTCTCAAGCTCAAGGCCATCGACAACCGAATTTTCCTGGTCAATAACATTGTCGCCGCCACTCCCTCCCTCTCTGGGTCTGAACCATCGGCCAAACGTGTCAAGCTTGCCCAACGTCGAGATGATCTTTTCAGAAAGATTTTGCTTGACCGACGGATGTCCGCTGTTGTGAACAGCAAGGTCATGAAAGATGCTGGGGCCAGTTATTTGAAGAAGAAGAGAGCTGCTCAGCGAGAGAAGGAAAATGCAATTCAACAAACTGTTTAATTTGAGTACTTTATTATACCACCTGTCTCTCTGAAATGTCATTACGGGGTCTTTTCCTGGCCCCTTCTGCAATATCTGATACTGAGAGAGCTGAAGGACTGGCTTGAGAAATCCCAGGCTGCGGTGTCGGCAGAGGCTGCTTTGCGGCAAGGTTGCGCTGCTTGGTCTCTGCAGTCTTTCGGGTAATTTCCAATCGTCGCTCTGCCTCTGCTTCCGCTAACTTCTTTCCAAGCCTGTCCCGGTGATCTTTGCGATTAGCGTGAAGTGGCCGTGGAACAGTAAGATATCGGGGCAGAGCCTTCCGAAGCAATGCCGCATTATGAAGGGCATGGGTGTTGAGAATGAAGCAGGTATCATCAGTATGCACAATGACCTGCAAATTGGTCTCAGAGTCCTGGCGCTCCTGTTGTTGCGGTTAATTCCGATTTGGATCACCAGCCAGCTCCTTTAGTCTCGAGGACGGACGTGCTCTCAAACGGCAGCGCAATCTCAGTTCAGAATCTGAGGCTGATGCTGAAGCATTCTTACTGGTAAGCTTTTTCCGAACTCCCTTTCTTGCCAAAAGTCTGACATTTTGTTAAACAGACAACTGATCCAATTGAGCGACTGTTTATCTGCTTGATGGCATCGCTGCGCGCCGGTGATCTGGCTTTCATTATTGCTAAAGACAATTCATTGAAGTATGAGCTACCGAAGACAGTAGAGGTGAGTTGACCTTTATTATGACCGGTATGACCTTTGAAACTGACATGAATTTGGTGAAGGACACAGCAGTAGATTATGCCCAGTGCTTGATTCTCTCGCCATCGATCACAGGTTATCGAGCAGGGGATCTTGCAAAACGTGTCTTGGTGGGTATACTTCTCACAATGAATAAGAATGTTGCTCACTAGTTTGGTTTAATAGCTGACCATGACGCAGCTTCATGTCTCAGACATCCCTCCTTCACATGAGACTGGACGGCGCAATGTTTTAACAGCACGTATTGGAAGAGCGCTGACTGATGCTCGATGCCAGGTAAAGACAATGGTGCGTATCAAAACTAAAACTATACCTTCCATGCTAAAGTGTTGTGCTTTTATAGATCCGGGATTCTTTCGCTGAAGGTGTAAAGCAAGATATCGCTGAGCTGACTCGGGCTTGTATCAGCGGTTCAAAACAAAGCCCGACCGCTGCCTTGTATACACGAATTGCATTTCTGGTATGTTAGCAGTGGTGCCCGATTGTTGAAAGAGTAACTGACCGAGGAAATTTACTGTAGCGTGCGGTCTACAAGGAAACCATCATTGACTTCATAGGAACAACAGAGGCGAAGAGAAAGATGGTTGAAAAATATTGGCCCAATGTTGACAATCGGCTCAAGCAGGAGGCAGTCGATATGCCTGTTGCCGCCGAGCGTGCTTCGTGAGTTTGCTCAAAAAATGGCTAATAACTTGAAGTCTGATATCATAGTCAGATTCTACAGAGAGATCTTGGAGACAGACAAGCGCGCCTACCCCATGAAAGCTGGTGATACAGTCGTCCCTGCTGCAAAATTGGACGAGTGGTTGATGAAGATAAATGAGAACTGCACTGCGAATGTCATATGAGAGCTGTTGAATCGCTTCTAATTCCCTAGAATCTGTACCCATGAGTTCAGATGGTTTGTCATTACAGTAGTCTTGATACATATAGATGCTTTCTTGACTTTCGAGGCTGAGAATCGAGCGGAAGCAGAATTGCTCGCTGACGGAATCGTCGCCATGGCAGTCATCATTTGCGATCACATGCATGTTCAACTTTTCCGTCGTCATCTTGTTGTCTTTTCCTCCACCATTGCCAGAGTCGTGCTCATTCAAACTGGAAGGTTTTGACTAGGAACCACCAGTGTGACCTCGAGCATGAGCTATAGAGCATATATCCTCTCCTTCTCTGACTTTTCAATCAAGGCCTGCCATTTCTTCACCGCTCTCTGGATTTTCTTTGCCTGGAAACCTTGTCTCTCCCACCTCTTTCATGTTTATCTGTTATGCACCTCACAGGCTGTGACCTGCTCCAGCGCTACCTGTCAGCGCTATGTATCCAATTGTTTTGAATCATCGGCCTGTCGATGACTTTCCGCCATCATGCTCCCGTTTTGTGGGTCGCTGGGTGGTTTACCTGTCGGAATTTTCTGGGTTGTAAGAGGATGGTTTGCAGAGCTCAATGTGGAATTTGACCATGGTATGTCGTTCTGAATGGTCATCTTTGCTTTTCTAACTTTACCTTAACAGGAATACATAAAACCCGATGGAAATCAGCTCTCTTTATCACATTGCCCTACCAGCTCTTATTCACTTGTAGCCATCCCTTTAGTGGCCTATGAAATACATATTTTTTGACTTCATTATTTTTCTGTGCTCCGATAAGATAACCAGATAAGCAAAACAGGAATATATATGGACATTAATGCCGCCCGTGGAATGTGTTGCTGAGGTCTCACCCAATGGCTCTCTGATATCATGCTCGGGCATGGAAATATAATTTCATTTGTGTATCTCAGCAGGAGGTCCCCAGACCTTGCCAGAACCTTGGGCCATGATCATCAATGGGACCCTGGCCCAACCTCCATCAGATACTCGGCAGATTTGGTGGTGTAATTATGACACCAGGGGCGAAGTCCAAGGCATTCCCGATCATCATAGCCGGCTGTCACGGCCGGAACCAGGGAAAGAAGCTGGGTTCGAGGGTTCGAGTCAGCGGTGCTGTCATGGTTGTCAAGGGAAGGAAGGAAGTATATTCGGCATGGTCCACGTCCTGAACGCCGTGTCCTGGGATTTTCTAGTACAGTAGTAATGCAACAAAATTAAAAGGCACCTGATTTCGAAAGGGAAAGGTTGATGCGTCTTGGTCGCATCTCCGAGCAATTATGTAATTATCCGCCGCGGGATAGGTACCTGCTGGCAGGTTTCCCGTGGTCCGCGTTCTCAGATCAAGAATGATAGATACCTGTGATGCGGATGGCGGATGGCGGATGACCTGGCGGTCCATCCGCGGCATGCCTTAGTCCGACTTGTGCTTCTTTTCATTTCATCTGCAGCTAACAAGACGTTCAAACAAGTCCCTCAAACTCAACTTGTCATTTTGCGCTGACCTTGAAGATTTTACCACGATTGGAAGATATTCCTTCTCCCCCACAATTGGCAGCCGTAAGTACTGTGTTCCAGTTTTCATTGTCTGGGGTCCTTATCGAGATGGCTCGGGCTGTGCTCGATCCCCATCGCCTGCGGTTGCTGTGTTGTGTACAATGAATTTATTATGTAGACAACCAAGTATGTAGTTACTTGGAAGTAAATGACATTGAGTTCTGTTTTACTGAAGCACCCGGAGAGTGAAGGGGACTGCACCGCTAGGGATCTTGGTAAAAGGTTTGTTGACCGGGAATTATTATCCGAGAACAAATATGTACAAACTTCCTACGTGATTTATGCCAGTCGCTCCGCCATGTACAAACAAAACCAAACATGACGGCGGAGCGAATCGATGCGAATGTGATTGACAGCTTGCTGACAGCCGGCTATGCTGATTGGAATGCCTTAATCTCTGCCCCTGGTGTGAGATTCTGCAGTATCTGATCAAGACATACTTATGCCTTAGTGACGCTCGCTGACGTTCACTGAGAGCCGGATAAATCTGGTGGAGTACCAGAATCCCCCGATGCAAGAAAGCCGATTCATTGATTGTTTTTGGACATCTTTCGGGATGCTATGTGTTCCGATTCTTCTTACTTCTCTCTGATCTCGTCCTGGCTTCTCATCAAGTATTCTTCAAATAGCACCTCGGAGACTGAGGGATTGGGGAAAAACACTGCTAAGGATGGGAATAAGTAGACATAGTGTAGACTAAGACATATGGCTTGGATCATGATCAAATCATGACCCAAGGTTCTAGAAGGTTCTAAAGAGTTGTAACTGACAATATCTGAGATGAAGGATAGGAGTAAGTAGACATTTGGTTAGTGCTGGGGATTGAACTAATTTGGGCTGTCTCCAACGTATGGATACCTTCGCGTTGATATCAATTGGTATGGAACGTATCAATCGGCAGACGGACCGGGGCGCCGCAGGCAAAAATTGTACTTGAGGCTGTGATCATGCTGCGGCATCAGGGCCTGAAGCTCTGAATGGATCTCTGAGGCGTCGCAGCAGCAGTGGAGCACGAATATGAATGGGAGATGAGACGAAAATGTTTTTGATGATGTGATTCGGGAGAACCAGTAGGTTGCTAGACACCCTGCCTATTTAAATCTATTTGATACATACAGAATGCTATGCTCACGCCGCGGATGTATCAAGTCGCGGCTAGTTATCAGAAATGGAGCATCACATGAGTTTCGAAGATCCAAAATGCTTTGATCTCTCACAATAATCGAAATCATTGAACCCTAGATAAGTGGCAAGTATCCTCGCCAGCTTGGTGAGCACGTCCCGTATCACCACAGACATGTCTGGTTCCGCTACTTCAATCCCTCCAGATGTTTCCCGACTGTAAGCTTAGCTCACTTATTTGATTGTCCCATTCAAGTGCTGACTGGAATACTGGCATAGAACCGCTGCGATTGTTGGTCTCTTTTCATCTAGTTAAAGCTGCATCGCTAACAGTCTTCTAGTTCGTCGGGAATGGGAGCAATATTTTGCTTCTTGGAGCCTTGATAGTGCAGTGCTGTCAGTATCGTTCTTGGCCTGTCGAAATGTGTTCTTACTTCCATTTTTTCAGATTACTACTATATCAACTTTGGTCACAAAGATCGCAAACGAATCCGTTTCATTGCTCTGTTTACATTTGTTCTCGAGGTTGTCCAAACATTTTTGGTGACCAGAGATTCCTACATTCTTTTTTGCGTAGAATGGGGCGTACCGAGTGCTTTGCTTCGAGTGGGGTTGATCTGGCTTTACATACCCATCATGGGATCTCTGAGTAAGTTGAAACTCAACGATCTCAAACTATTCTTGCTCATGAAGTTACAGTGAGCTTGTTAGCACAGAGCTTCTGGGCATGGCGTCTTCTTTTGATCACCAATGTGTACTGGATCCCTGGCCTTGTCCTCTTAGTAGGTGGAATTAACGAGACTCCTGACCCTGGTTGATTATCTTCTATATCTCTAGTTCAGTCTCGCTCAATTTGTGGCGGGCCTTGTGACTGGTATCAAGTGCACTCTAATCCCTAATCTGGATGTCACCCAGTGTGAGTCTCTCAATACTTTCAATTTTCGTCCCTGACAAACAGCTAGTGTCACTCGTATTTCAACCTGCTTCAGTAAGTATAGTACCACTGCAACGTTACATTCCATACTCAGAATTATCTTCCTAGGTGTGGCTCGCTGGGACAGCAGTCGCAGATTTAATCATCGTGGCATTCATGTTCTTTTTCATCTCCAAGAGCCAAGCCCGCACTGAATTCGATGACACGAACGCACTCCTATCGAAGATCCTTTTCATCACCCTTGAAACGGGCTTGATCTGTGCCACGATTGCGGTCATCGATCTTGCTCTGTATTTAGCGTTCGGAAACGAGAATTGGCACCTTGCGACGTCGATAACACTATCCAAGATCTATGCAAACTGCCTATTAGTGGTAAGTCTTTCGTTAACTTTGTTTCTCATATAATCACAAGTCAAATCAGGTCTTGAACTCTCGAAAGCTGTCTTCGAGTAAGGAAGAAGGCCCTATTTCATTCAGCAGACAAGTCTTTACAGGTACAGGTGGCTCTATTCCTGCGACACCATCAGCCTTTCGGTCTGGAAAAACTTCTGGTATCAACATTTCAGTCTCCCGAGAGATACACGGTGACGAGGAAGCCTTACATATCCCAATGACTGATGTGAGCACATTTTGCTGACTCGCTGACAAGCCCTCATCAGATATACTTTTCCAGATGAAATCACTGCCTCATGTCGAAGACAAGGAGTCTGTCTTCCCATGAGATTTCGAGGGATATACAAGTGGGAAGATTTCACCTGTTCGTGTCTCTATGTCACTTCCGTGTACTTGTCCGTTCCTGTCGTTGTCGTTATTATTGAATATCAAGAGTCGAAGTTTATCCACATGGCCATTAGGTTACTCCGAGGTAGCGGGTGGCGCCGACATGTCTCCTTAATCTCACACAAAAGTACCTCGGTCTTCTCGGTCAGAACCTTGGGTCATGATTTGATCGTGGTCTGAGTCAAATGTCTACTTATTCCATCCTTAGCGGTATATAGGCTCCAGCGCTGCGACCGGTTGCAAAATGAAAATGAAATGATATTGGAAAAACCTATTGGTAAGCTGCGAGCGGCCCCTGCAACCCGTACATCTCGCAGTGCTTTCAGAGCAGAACCAGAGAATGGCTGGCACTTTGCCTTTTCTTAGACCTACCTCTTTCCCGACCAATTATATCACCTTGCTCATGCTAGCCAGGCAAATCATACAACATAATAATGATGCTGAAGCCACTCTTTTCATCGCACATGCACTCTCTAGCCATGTTACAATGGGACCCTTTATATGCCTGCTTGGTGCAGTTGGTGAAATCACTCATGCCTCATTGTCCAAGCTCACTAATGTATTTAGATTGAGTTGATGTAACACCTTTCATTTAAATTTTTTCCTGTTCACATGCACTGCACTATCTCACTGACCTGTTACAAGTCCCACTTGTGGGCTTGTTTGTTGGGAGTGAGCAATTTTGTTGAAATGCCCATCAAAGAACCCAATGGGGAAGCACCACATGACCTGTTTTCGCACAGGCTCGGGAACAGGCGAAGACATCCTCCGCTCTTCTTCGGCATCTTTCAGAGCCTAGTTGTACTATTATTTCTCTAAATGCCTTCTACATTGTGTAGGAAGCTACAGACAGCAGAGTATTCACAATGGCATGTTACGAGTCGGCCATCAGACCAAAGGGGATAGAGCATGTGGTCTCCTACGCAGCTTGAGCCTGGCCATCTTGGCTCCTCAGTCGTCTCCGCTTGTCTCCGCCTCACTGATGGCCTAGAAATTTGTCACATGAGCCAGTCCAAACCCAAACCCATTCACTTGATAGTCAGCCCAGCTTACTTGCCATCATCAACTCTGTGCACATTAAGTAGGAAGATAATGCAACCCTGAATTAAACTGAGGGTGAGCATCCCAAAACAGACATGGTCAATTGCTCTGGTTTACCTTGTCAATCATTTTATACTGAAACAATTACATCCCACAGTCTCTGGGATTATGTCTCAATGTGCCATATTGCTCTGTAGAGAGACACCAAGAACACCCTGAAGAAATCAATAAGAAAATACAGGACATTGCAAGTGCATATACTCAAGGTCTCAATGACCGGATCGCAGCTTCTTTTGCTTCTGTTTGGCCTGCGGACCGAGCATATGCAAGGAGCGCCACATATTGAAAAAAGGCCCAAGGCACTTAATTAATGTTCCTAAAACATGTGTAGTGTTTCTTGATATGAATGTGAAATTTTCAGTGGCATTTTAGAAGGTCTATACTGTCAGGTGAACTGGCAACAGGCCAAAACATGAAGAAGCACCACAGATTGAACTCTCTGAATAGTATGACATATATCACTGATGGCAACTTGGATAACTGACATGTATTGATGCCAGATGATATTTAGCCTTTGTGATGGTCTGGGGAACACCTCCAGCCAGGATCAGCTTGCAGGGGGCCAACAATCCCAAAATTTAACAGAGATCAAGTTTGTTCTATAGAGAGGCATACACAAGGTGTCAGAATCTGAGGATCCTGTCATCATTGAAATGTCAGCAAAGCCCATGTGGTTTTTGTCTTTGGTACACAAGGCAGCCACAGGAGACAACAATGAGGCAGACCATGAGGATTTAGACTGATCAACATGCTTGATCTGTTGAATGGTATGGTCATGTCCTTGGTCGTTTCCGCATTTATCCCCTAGCATTTGCTCTCTTCCAATACATTCTTCTTTTATCCTTTGCTTTGTCTCAGACTTGTCAGAGCCACTGCACCATATTGTCCAACATGAGGCATGGAGATCAAAACCTCAAGGTGTTCAGACAACTAGCGCATTGTACTCAAACAGGAAACAGGCGTGGAAACCTGTAGGCACTTAGTAAAGAAGGCATGGAAGTATGTTGTTTATAGCATGGTTGTAGGATGTTTTACCTTGTGGAAAATGAACAGTAGTCGCATGTTTACTAGTATTTAACCATTAGTTTAGAATATTGTATTCTTTAGTCTTTCAATTTCATATTCCTTTACTATTCTATTGTGCTCTAGCCTCTCCATTGCCTCTCGTCTTACTGAGAGTTCTTGATCGAGTATAGGAATTGAGTATTTTAGTTTGAGTTCTCACATATTGAAAGGCTAATCTTCCTACCATCGTACCTTCATCCTTTTTTTTTTCTTTCTTCTTCCTAGGAGGTGGATGTTGCCTACAAAAGTGATCGCTCTGCTGTTGGAAGCCAGGTTCTGGGCCTCTGAAAAATTACTGGAAAGGGGCATGGCTATTGAAGTCACCAATTACTAGAGAACACTTTCGGAAAGCAACTAAGCCTTTTATTTTCATTTTCCTCCTTTTTTACATTGCTCATACCCTTTTACCTCTGCTCCTCCTCTCCTCTATTCTCTTCTCTCCTGAAGTACCAGTCAGCATGCTGGTGGCCAACTCTACCCTCTCTGTTTGAGCATAGTCACAGCTTGGACCGAAGGCTGACCTTTCATACCGATCCCTTCCGTCCTATCCTCACAGGGCAAAACAACATTCAAAACTGATGCAACACAACACAGCATCAAAAAAATAATTGTTAGCATCAGTGGGGCTTCTGTTATAGTGAACTGCACTTAGTACCTCTTGAGTAACATTGAGTCCAACTCGGGGTCATAGTAGCAACCAAGGCCAGATTAGACAATCTTCAGAGAGGCATCAGCGGTAGTATCAGGGGTCTCGTAGAAGACTCAGACTGTTTTCACTTGCAAAAGAAGTCCTGTAATTCTCTTCCTACCCATTTTCACCACCACACTCTGAGAGGCACATCAATGAAGTAGCTGCTTCTAAAACTCAGCTCCCTCCACCAGAAGGTTATATTCTGGTAGTCACATCATCATGTTCAGATCATATTGATCTCGATTGTCAACACCTTCGCCAGCCACTACTCCAAGTGGTTTGAATTTCATACCTTCACCCATATCACCTGTAACTGCCTTACCTCATTTTCCACCAATTATGTCGAGAGTCCAACTTGCTGCAGTCCCCAAGAACTTCACCAGGGACAAAGACCAATATGAGGATTTTCTCTCTCTCAGCTTCAGAGATATTTTGGAGCATACGCCACAGAGTTTGATACTGCTCCAAAGAAAATATGGTTCACTCTGTCCTTGCTTCACAGTGAGGACAGAGCAAGATGTCCTTCAGTGGTCTGGGCCTAGAGCATCGCATGATTGCCTGTCACTCGTGAGTATTGATGAATATACTCATGGGAAAATTCATGAGTTTAGCTTATTCACGAGTGTGAGTACTCATTCCCATGAGTAGTCCATGAGTATGAATATGAGTTCAAAGACTTGGGGCAAATAAATGACCTTAGCTTATGTTGCTTTACTCTTATTTCCTCTTATTATACAGCCAAATTTAGTTAACAAGAGCTTATTAAATGTATCTATAGACTAAAAACCCAAGTTACAGTCTTAATCATACATATATTTGTCAAGTATTTGTCAAATAAACTCGCAAATTTCAAAACCCATGAGTACAAATATTTCTTCCCATGAGTAGGATATGAGTACGAGTTTAGCCTTTTGACATGTGAAACTCATGAGTCACGAGTGTGAATGACTCATGAGTGCCAATCATGTGATGCTCTATCTGGGCCTGCTGTTGGGAAAAGGATTGGCTCGATATGGACAGGTCAATCAATGATGAGGCATAACAAAATTCAGCCTTGTTTTCTATCAAACTAGGGCAGTTTGACATCTCCTTGGACTGCTGGGACGATGTAGGAGCATTGGAACGAAGCTTCACATTGCCAATAAGACTGACACGCATGGACCTTGGTCATACTGCTTTGCACTTATCAGCCCCAAAAGTGTATAAGAGACCAATGAGGCAATGACGCTGTCTATCAGAAGAACAAACTGGCATTGCCCACATAATGGCCTAGGCTGAATACATGACAAAGAACTATGAACCAAGATGTCTATTCAAGACTTGACGAGTTGCACAAGGGAAAGGACGTACACTCAGCATGAGCGCATAAGCGGCACAATGCTCCAGACCTGTGTCATGGAAATTACATGACTGGAACTCTATCTGAATCCTATGTGTTGTTAATGAGCAACGAAACAATCAGACAAAGACAACCCCTGAAGAACGATAGACCTATAGAAAGGGCAGAGGACGTTCCTTAAAGGCGGTTTTCGACCGCAAAGACCATAAGACACACATCTATTAGAAGATACTATGAGGACAGAATGTTCTGACCAAGTAGGATTCTTTATCTATACCAGATCGGCTTGGACTCCACATAGGGGGTCTTAGGTTGACAAGTTCTATTTTTGTACACTTAATGCTGACTGATGCACCTTGGTGAAACACCTCAGTAGAGCTTGGACATTGACTCATATCTTGTTTATCATCTGTTTTGTAAAGTATATAAGGCCTGCAGTTTGTAGTAAAATAGTAGAGCATTGTACCCCAGTCTAGGTCTAGTGCAGGAGCAATCCTGTTTGCTGGAAGCAGACAAAGGAACGAATATAATTGTCTCTCAGTCTAGAACTCTAGTTTGAGCTTAAGAAACCAGAAATCAGAACAAAGTCTAGTCTTGAAAGAATTGGCATTACAAGTGCTTCTAGTCTAGCAAAGATCTCTAGTTGAACACAGAACCTCTAGTTTCGAACTCTAAGTGTTAAGAGACCACCCTTAGTGTTAACAGCACTTAAACTTCTAGAAACAAAAACCCGCTCTTTCCAAAGAGACAAGTCCCAGACAACTTTGCAACAAAGTGAGTTGTTCCAAAAACTGAAGTTATTCGACACCTGAACTACTTAAGAGGATATAAAGCGTGTATTGAGGTGTTAGTAGTGTTGTGTGTGTTTGTTCATTCAGATACGACATTTCTGACTTGTTTTCCACACTGTCCACAAGGATCCCTCACAGCGGAAAGAATCCTGATGGCTCTAACATCACCAGGGATATCAACTGGACAGATTTCAGGCATATCCTGGATAAAGCTTTCTGGGACAATGGCAGAAGGCAAACCACTTTATTGCGGTTAAGGAAATTGCACCAGGGAAAGAAATCTTGGACTGAGTATCTCATGGATAAGGCATACCGCGGGGGTGGGCAAATTACAGGTACCCACAGGTTCATCCATGGGAATACCTGGCGGGTGGGGATGGCGGATGACCCAAGGACCATGGGAAGCGGATGCCGCAGATGGCGTCCAGCCCCGGAGAACCAAACACATGGCAGATGAAGGTATCTACTGCTATAAATCATCACATATCAGTTTATTGATGAGTCCCACACATCTGGATGAGTTTGAAACCTCAAAGATATGCAAAAATAATGGATATTAAGTCTCTAATGCATCAAAATACAGCAGAAATGTAACATTTGATCAAATTACATAATATCTGCCGCATGACAGGTACCTGCTGGCAGGTGTCCCACGGTCCGCATTCTCGGATCAAATATGATGAATACCTATGATGCGGATGGCGGATGACCCGGCGGTCCATCTGCGGTATGCCTTACTCATGGATTTTGAGTTACTCACAGATGAGGCCAGACTAAACCCAGCAGAACACAGGGCGGTCTTAATTGACTACCTTGAAGAGAATGTCAATCAAGAGTTGACAAGTCACATATACAGTGGGACAGAGGAGGTTCCTACCTCCTATCAGGACTATGTTGAAGTTCTGAACAAGATTGCATGAAATCTTGAAAAAAGGAAAATCTGGGGAGAGAACTGGTATTCTGGATGGTTCCTGGCCTGGAACGCAAACAGGGTGGCTCAAGGCAGCCAAAACACCTCACAGGGGCAGGGAATAGCCCTGAATTTGAACAAGTTGACTCCTGCACCAATGGACGTTGACAAGACTTCAATGAGGGGGCAACCCTTCAGATGTTACAACTGTAACAGCTGCCCTAAACTGGCACAGCCCTGAAAGGGGAAAATTAATTTAAGAACCCTCAAAGATCAACTTGACAAAGAGGAAGCAGGGTCTGTGACTCTGAAGGAACTCATGGAGTACCTCCGCTCAAAGGGTTTTTAAAAGGGCCACCTTCTCTAGCCAAGAAGATGCCGGCCTTGACTGATAATTTAAATGGACGATATACAATACTCAGATCTATGGAAACAGAACCCAAGACTGAGGAAGATAGTTTTTATGTACAGGATTCATCTTTACAAAAAGATATACACAATTTTCTTACTGCAGAAGCAGTGAAAGCCAAGGATAAAGTTGTTATTCTAAAGAAAAAGTTTATTATTAAAGAAAAGAATTGATGCACCAATGCTCGAAACGAAGAGTGGGGTGCTTTTAAGAAAGTATTTAAATCGGCTCGTGGAGAAGAAGCCACATCAAAAAAGACCAAAAAGGGTGGCAAGGCCACAGAGGCTCAATCCAACAAGGAGGAAGCACCTAAGAAGTCAAAGGTCCCTGACACTGTAAAAAGTCATCAAGCTGCAGAAAAACAGGCAGGCCCTAAGCCTGACCATCTTCATGAGGAGTTGGCAGAACTCCTAAAAGAGCAGAAGCAGCATCTGCACCATGAAATGATGGTTCCAATAAAGCTTACCCAGATGGACACTGGAAAGACCCACATGGTGAAAGCACTCTTGGACAGTAGTTGTTCCACCACTAGTATCAACTGAGAGTATGCACATGCAGAGAAGTTTGAAATGAAAATGCTTCCGAATCCAATCATGGCATTCAATGCAGATAACACTGAGAATGCAAATGGGAAAATTACTCACTATGTAGAGTGTCTCATGAGAAGATCAAACTTTTGGTAACTGGATTAGGAAAGACACGTGTCTTTATTGGCTATGACTGGCTGAATAAGCACAATCTGGAAGTAGATTGGAGCACCTACAAGATCACGTTCAGTCATTGTCCAAGCGAGTGTGGGATGAAGGGTACAGAATACCGGATTGGAGTGGGAGAAGACGCACCACTCAAAGAAGGAGAATCTATTCTCCTTGTCGACTTTGCTGAACGCTTGGATGAACGAATAGACGTTCATGCCAAAGCAAGTCAAGCTCAAGAGATGCCCGAAGAGGCATCAAAGGGAAAGGAACACATGACTGAGACTAAGATCCCAGAACAATATCGGGAATATGTCAAAGTCTTTGCAAAGGAATCATTTGATTCTTTACTGGAAAAAAGACCCTGGGACCATGCTATAGAACTTAAGCCTGGTTCTAAAGCAGTAGATTGCAAAATCTATCTGTTGTCTAGAAATGAACAGGAAAAGGTAAATGAATTCCTGGAGGAGAATTTACAAAGTGGAAGAATTCGGTCGTCAAAATCGCCAATGGCTTCTGCATTCTCCTTTATCAAAAAGAAAGATGGATCACTGCAGCTGGTACAAGATTATCGGAAACTCAATGACATGACGATCAAAATTGTTATCCTTTGCTGCTCATTTCAGAGTTAGTCCATAAACTTCGAGGAGCAAAGATTTTTGCAAAACTTGACATCTGATAGGGATACAACAATGTCTGGATCAAAGAAGGGGATGAATGGAAAGCTGCATTCAGAACCAACCAGGGGTTGTTTGAACCCTCAGTTATGTTTTTTGGGTTAACCAATTCACCCACCACGTTCCAGACCATGATGAATGACATCCTAAGAGATCTCATCAATGAGGAACGAGTCATCATGTACTTGGATGACATTCTTATTTTCACTGAAATGATGGAGGAACACTGTCGAGTAGTAAAACATGTGTTCGCTACACTCCAGAAACATTGATTATATCTCAAACCAAAAAAGTGTGATTTTGAATGCACTGAGATAGAGTATTTGGGAGTTCTTATCTCACACAACTCAATGAGAATAGACCTAGTGAAAATTAAGGGCATGATGGAATGGCCTGAACCAAGGACCATGAAACAAGTTCAGGCATTCCTGGGCTTCACAAACTTCTACTGTCGGTTTGTGCATGGGTACAGCAAGGTGGCGAAGCCACTGACGCATGTCATTGCAATTGATAGGGAAAGCCAGCTTCATGTGGAGTTTACTTTACCTCAAGCACAGGCTTTCCAGAAACTAAAAGATTGAATCAGAGAAGACGCAGTACTAGCACTTCCTGAAGATCATGGCAAGTTCTGAGTAGAAGCAGATGCTTCTGAAGGAGCTGTAGGTGCTGTTTTAAGCCAAGAACAAGAAGGCCAATGGCGCCCTGTGGCATTCATGTCACATGGTCTGACAGAGACTGAAAGGAATTATGAGATCTATGACAAGGAGATGCTTGCAATGATGCTCATGCTTGAGGAATGGTGTGCCATCCTCATGGGGGCTGATGAGACCTTCAAGATTCTAACAGATCACAAGAATCTTGAATACTTCAAGCCACCACTAAAGATCAATTGTCGACAAACTTGATGGATCAGGGAGTTTTCTCAGTACGACTTCATACTCACCCAGAGGCCAGGAGCCTTGAATAAAAAAAGCAGACTTATTGTCAAGGAGTGCAGATCATGACCAATGCTTAAACGACAACGAAAATGTGGTGTTACTTAAACTGGAGTATTTCCGAGCCACAGAGTTTGAAGTCGAAGGCTTCGACAAGGATTTGATTAGTCAAATCAAATCCACCAGCAAGATAGATACAAGTGTCAAGCTGGCATTAGAAAAGTCGTTACCAGGGTGGAAGCAAGAAGGAGATATGATCTTCTATCAGGAATGCATCTATGTTCCGAGAAGTGAAGAACTGAGGGAGAAAATTATATCTCTCCATCATGACAAACCATTAGCTGGTCATCCAGGGTAACTACATATGCAAGAATTGATTGAAAGAAACTTTTGGTGGCCCTGCATGGGAAATTGAATTAAAAAGTTTTGTCAAACTTGTGAACCCTGTCAGAGAGCCAAGGTGAAATGATCAAAGATGGGACAGCTTAACCCGCATAAAATAGCTGCAGGACCTTGGGAGACAATTTCAATGGATCTTATTGGTCCTCTTCCAGAGAGTAATGACTTCGACGCCATACAGGTGTGGTGGACACCTTTACCAAATCCATTCATGCTGAACCCACCAACATGGAGGTCACCAGCGAAGGAATCCTATGGTTGACATGAGACAGGATCATTCATTATCATGGAGTTCTCTGAAAGATCATTTCAGACTGAGATCAATGATACATCTCAGGGTTCATGCGAGAACTCAACAGGATGCTTGGAATTGAAATGAATCCAAGTACAGCATTCCATTCTCAGACAGACAGACAGACCAAATGAATGAACCAGGAGATTGAGAAATACCTCAGGATTTATATCAACTGGCATCAATCGGATTCGGCCGAATGGCTGGCATTGGCGAAGTTTAGTTACAATGACAAGGTCAATGTGTCAACGTTAATAGGGCACCTTTCAGTGGGGCTGTCGATGCAAATGGACTCTTCGAAACAGACCTTATAAAGATCTATAACTAATGACCCAAATACACACTAACTCTCTTTTAACACCCTAAGTAATTCGGGCAGCTATTAAGAAAGACAAAGCCTTTCAACAAAGTTGTAAGGTTTCGATCGCACACTACTGGTCTCTCGCAGACAGAAACTTAACTCAGTTCACTTTGACGGTGAACCTTGCACAGTTTTTGTAATGGTTTTTAATTCGCAAGGAATATAAAGGGGATAGGTGCAGGGCTACTGCTTCAATGGGTGTCAGGCTACGACTTCAATATGTCTTTTCAGATGAACACAATTTTATTGCACCTCGGAGCACCACGTCCTCGCGTACACACTAGCACTATCACTGGGTTTGTACCTCGGATCACCACATCCTCGCGTATCACAATAAAATGAGATAAAATGTTCCACCCAGACTCTGCTTGTGAGCTGAGCTTTGTGGGGTACAATTCACTGGCTACTAAAGATACAAACGTTCTAGTTTTATAGTACTTCTACATTATTCCAAAGTCCGCTGTGTTGATAATACAAGTCCCGTTTGGGACCTCGCCTTATGCAAGTCTTCCCGTTTGGGCTCGACTCAGTCATCTGCCAAGACTAGGTTGTCCCTATCAGGCTGCTTTGTAGCTTTTCCCAATCAGGCCAATCCCTAGTCATCCTTGTCCTAAACCGGCTACCTTGAGTAAAGCTGATTCATTGCTGATTCTAGGCTTTACTCGTGGTAGCGCAAGCTTTCCTCGTACTCGACTTTCACTCGCATAGCACTGGCTCAAACATGTATTATAACAATTGTTCTTTGTTTTATCCATGCTGAGCCTTCATATGTGTCTTTGTACTGTCTGGCTTTCACCAAGTTACTCAATCACATGTGAGCGTGTTATTGTTTGTTGTTTGGCTACTTAGCTCTGCGCGTCCCATCGAGGTTCACGTCACAGCGTAAGTTACCGAGTTTCTCGAGTATCGAGTATTTATCCTATGTTTCGACCGAGTAGTGCACCCCACATACAGTCGGTTTACTAGTAGAGCCGCTGCGTTTGTTGTCACATTTCCCATCGAGTATTCAAGCAAAGCGCCATTCACATGCTGTTGCTGGATCCTTCTAGGTGCTTGTTTCATGATCAGCACTGGTACTGGTACTCTTCTAGACAAGTCGGAACTCCTCTCTAGGCAAATAGTGTCCCATTCGTAATCAGGAAAGACGGTCATATTTACTAGATATGCCGAAAATACAGGGTGGATCATTTCCAACCCTATTAATGTCAACAAAGATGATGCCGTTCTATGCAGACCATGGTTACCACACATGGAAAGGCACAGAGGGATCTGTAGGCTCAAACAATGAGTCAGCAGAGGAGTTTGCATCTCAGATAAAAAAGGTCCAAGGTGAGGCGACAGCAGTACTTGAGAAAGCACAGAAAAATATGAAAAACATTATGATGACTGTCATCCGCCAGCAACAGAGTTTAAGATTGGAGATAAAGTTCATATTGAGGCCAAAGATCATTGAAAGATGTCAACACTGACAGGCCCTCTAAAAAACTTAGTGACAAATGATTAGGACCATACGAGATCCTAGAGAAGTGAGGGAAAGCTTCATACAAATTAAAGATCCCAGGGATGGACAAGCGCTATTGTGTTACAATGAGTCTCTCTTGACTCCATACAAGGAACCTCCGCCACCCAGGAGGGAATCACAAACAGCCCCCGTTATCATTGATAACAAAGAAGAATATAAAGTCAAGGAGATCTTGAAATCTCGGAAGTGAGGTCAGGGATATCAATACCTGATTAAGTGGAAGGATTACCCAATGTCTGAGAACACATGGGAACCAGAGTGCAACATCTTACCAAATGCTGCTGAGACCCTAGCTGATTTCAAACAGAAGAACAACATCAACAACACTTCTGTTTTGGTTGTTCCAGTGTTACCAATGGGACATTGGGATTATTTGGTCAAAAGATATAAGAGCAAACAAGAAATGAACCCTTATGACCAGTGCTGTCTTGGCGGTCTTATGGATCAGAGGTTTACAGCTGTAAGCTTTACCTGTCAACATAGGTAAGCCAGTGACCTGGTAATGATCTGTGTAAATACCAAACATAGACCTACAGGCATCACCAGCTGAATGCTCACATAATCATCAAAATCTTATCGCATCTTATGAGTTCGATTCATCATGTGTTGACCATCAGTTAAAGCTTGACAGGTTTACCAGTAAACTGGGACTGTCAGGATTCAGATCCTGTCATTGTCATTGTGTCAGCAGATAAGATCAGATCAAGGTCAAATCTAGACGCGCGCCAAGATGGTGATAAGATAGAGGATAAGACAAGCTCCTTGAGAAAGATAGTACCAACACATGAGGTAGTCGACACACAGACAAACATGTGCCTTACAGGCAATACGGACTGAAGCCGAAGACAATGGTCTTTATTCAAAGTAGATACTTAAGTAGAATACGGAGTTGGGACGAGTAGGCTCAGAAGCTTCAGACAAAAGGCTTAGTGTGGTTCATCTTACTGAACCCGTTCAGGTTTATTCTGGACCTAGGAATTAGAAAGTACTTAGGAGTTTGCAGAAGTCTCGATGCTGTGGGAAACGATGTGGAAACAAGAAGACAGATCAGGAAACGAGGCTTAGGGAAGGACAGACATGAGTCAACACAATGACACCACTGCATGAGGCTAGAGTACAGCCTTATGATCGAAGATGATCGGACATGCTTGATCCAGCACAAAGGTCATAGGACAACATGAGGCGCAGAGATTAAAGCCTCAAGGCATTTGGACACAATAACACATGGCGAACAGACGACTAGCACATTGTAGTGAAACAGGAAACAGGTGTGGAAACCTGTAGGCACTTAGTAAAGAAGGCATGGGAAACAGGTTGTTTATAGCACAGTTGTAGGATGTTTTGCCTTATGGAAAATGAACAGTAGTCTCATGTTTAGGAGTATTTAAGTAGTAGATTAGTTTGTAGTAAAGCTAGTCTTAACATTCAGTTGATTTTACGGATACTTGCACGAACGCTAGAGTGGCTCATTCTTACTGAGTCCCCTCATCCTCTAAGGGCAGGGCTATGCTTAAGTGTTCAGTTTGAAGTTGTCACAGGGACATTTACAGGTAAGGCCCATAATTCCATAAGCTGACCATAGGCACAGCACTGCTTATGACACACATAAATTCTTTGATTTCACCATGGGGAAATTTATTACAATTCTTGATGACACAGAACAAAATATTGACATAAATATTGACCAACTTCAAGTCAATGAGGACATCAACCTTAGAGGGGGTAATGTCAGAATCTGAGGATCCTGTCATCATTGAAATGTCAGCAAAGCCTACGTGGTTTTTGTCTTTGGTACACAAGGCAGCCACAGGAGACAACAATGAGGCAGACCATGAGGATTTAGACTGATCAACATGCTTGATCCAGTACAAAGTTCATGGGACAACATGAGGCATGAAGATTAAAACCTCAAGGTGTAGGCACTTAGTAAAGAAGGCATGGGAGTATGTTGTTTATAGCATGGTTGTAGGATGTTTTAACTTGTGGAAAATGAACAGTAGTTGCATGTTTACTATTATTTAAACAGTAGTTTAGAATATTGTATTCTTTAGTCTTTCAATTTCGTATTCCTTTACCATTCTATTGTGCTCTAGCCTCTCCATCACCTCTCGTCTTACCAAGAGTTCTTGATCGAGTATAGGAATTGAGAGCATCTGGATCAGATTTGGCAGCCCAGAATTGATGTGCATAGCCAGATAACATGATTGTGCCGCAGTTTCCAAAGCCCCAGCTCCCATTTCTGTACATATTGACACCTCCTGTTCTATCCATGTCAATCAGTAGTGGTGGATGAGTGTCTCTGGAACCAATTGCGACTCTCAGAACAATTGGGAGACATAGAGGTTCTGGCAGAGCAGGAACATCCTGTCTAGTCATCATTGGGAAGAATGCATAAAACTTATGGAATCTCAAGATCAATGCTGATGTCGAGGGAGTCCTCCTCTGAGCTTGTATGTCTGGCTACAGCTACATACACCAGGGGCAAACAAGTTTCCCCTGAGTTACTTTCCCCTCAGCTGGCCCCAAGTTAGCCCTAATTCACAGCTGACAGCAGATCACTGGCACAATGACAACATGAGAGAGAGAATTCACTTGATATGGGGATATGATTAGCTGTGGGAATAGAATCACATGTACATTACATAATGATAAATAAAATGATTTCGCAGTGAAACTGTGGGCAAAGACCAAGGCACTCCATCTGGAGTGTGTAAGAAGCACTTTTGATGCATTTTGCATTCATGTCACTGCCACATGGCACAGCCTTTGTGTCTCATTTGGGGCTAGTCCTGGGAACTAAATACCCAACTAGGTGATGACACATTCATCTGACTCACTGTTGCTGTCATTTCTTACAAGTCCATTGTTTGCCTCTGTAGGCATTGATCTAGCTATTATTGAGCTATATTGTATTTATTGAGCAATAAGGGTCATCAGGCACACCATAATCCAGTTACTGTGTGATGCATACATGGTTTCCCTGATACAAGTAGTGATAAATGTCCATAAAAGGCTTCCAAAACCTCAAAAGTCCCAATGAGGGACTTGAGAAAAATGCAGGATAACAATGACTCAGACAAATGTGTCATCACCCAGTTGAGCATTTAGTTCCCAGGCCTAGGCCCAAATAGGACACAAAGGCTGTGCCACGTGGTGGTGACATGAATGCAAAGTGTGTCAAAAGTGATTCTTACGCACTCCAGATGGAGTGCCTCAGTCTTTGCCCCTGGTGTGAATGATCATCTTTCCCTGTCCATCACACCCTCTTTCCTTCCTTCTACCATGAAGGTGGTCCCGTGTTTGCTCTGACTGCTCCAAGCTCACATGCTAGAATCAGGGCCAAAGATCTCCTGGGCATTTACAAATGTAAAATTTCCAAATGTATGATAAGGAGTTTGTGGTACCAAATTTAAATAGTGGGCTGAAAGAAATAATACATGAATCTGACCTGGAAGATGGTGGTTCCACGTAATGCGGTTATTGCATCAAACTGACTTAGCTCTTTCTTTTGTGGACAATTCATATCACTGGAATAATAAATCCATTAATAAACTTGGGGACCTACTACATACTATCTGCCTGCTACTTTGGATTGAATAAGCCTTTCAAACTATGTCCTCCATGAATGCTTTCCCTAGTTTGTTCTGCTGGACAGTGCAAAGCCAGGAGTTATTCATATGGTTATAGCAGACTTGGTAGAATGCTGCTGTGCTGGCTACTTGTTCCAGTAAGTTGAAGCCTTAGCTGTTATGTAGACCCTTTCCATTGAGGCAGTTATCACACCTGGGTGGGATGCATCATTAATGAGATATCGTCTAGCTAAGGCATAGGATCCATTACAAGGACTGACCAATTGCATGTATGTTGGAGGTATCCATGCCTTTGGCTGCCACAGGGTGGGATGCCTCATCAGACATGACCCAGATCTTATATCATCTAAGGCCGATTATGAGGACTGACCAATTGTGTGTATGTTCGAAGTACTCATGTGCATTCTGCATTCTGCATGCCACATGTTTTCCTATGGCAGTGTTGCCATCAGATATGTCATTGGCTTGACACATGTTGATCGCATGTGTGTGTTTCTAGCTCTGATTGAACAGCCGCCCATTGTTTGCTCAAAATGGTAACTGTCAATCATTGATTGATGAATTTATGAATAACATGTGAAAGTTAGGGCCAGACAAGGGCCAGACAAAGGGAACTTAACAGGGGGAACTGCTTTTGTCCCTGGTGATACAAGCTCTTTTCTTGTCTCTCAAGGAATGGTTCGTTGGATGGTTGATCGTTCATGTTATTGTTGGTAGTTTACTTCAAGGACAATACAGGCTAGCACAGCTTTCTCTATCTAAAATGCTACTGCAATACTGTCTATCATAGCTGTCTATATATTTTATTTATGTCTGACTTTCAAATATATTGAGCTACTTATGTAAGATTTGTTGTCTCAATATTCAACTGGCAGGTCTCCCTATTCAACTGAGGTCTCACTGTCCAGCTGATACTGTTCAGATGGCAGTCCAGTCTCCAATGCTTGCCACCCATATTGCATGCTACTATGAGAAGATGTGTCAGAAGCCAAAGCCTAAATTGTGGCTTGTGAGAGTTGCACCATGACTAGTGAACAATCTCTCACTGTCTCTCACTGTCTCTCACCACATCCCCAAACTCTCCCCAAGGAGAAGAAGGTACATATAAGCCCAATTTTATAATTTAATTATGTGAGCCTACTTTCTGGTGGATGGTGGACCTTTTTGCCACAACTTTTTGACTCTATCTCAGGCTGTGCAAAAGATCCTGAACTCTCCAAAGGATGAGAGGGTCTCTGTAACCCACAGAGAAGCCTGATTTTAGATTTAATTCCTTATATAAATCTTGTTTTGGCTGACTCAATGAGTTCATTTTTTGAAGATGTTCACCAAGCAGGCATTAGTTTGGGTGTCCATAATTGTGTACTCACCATAGTTTTATTGTTTGCCCATTTCTGCTAGATGCTTGCTCAAAATAAGCTTTGCAATTGCTTCCAACTACTTTTCATTGCTCAGTGCTACTACTACAGTACTCAATTCATTGCCATCCAAAGCTGTGAGAGGATGGCAGCCAAAAATATAACCAACTAATTGATGACATAATGAATAATTTGTCAGGCTGTCAGCCTTGAAGAAGTGCAAAGCTGTGGAAAGTCAGAGCTGGATCTGCTAACTTTTGAATATCTGCATTGTTATTGAAACCATTTGACTCCAGAGAGTGAAGGGGACTGGTGCACAGCACCATTAAGGATCTAATGATTAATCTAATCAATCAATGTGACTCAATGATATCTTATTTCTCTCTATTACTTATTACCAGTTGCATTCAGCCTCCCAACCAGGCGTTTGGTCTTGTAGCGTCTCTGGAGAGATCCTGTACTTTGTCAGAATTTAAAATTTTTTGAACAAACAACACCATACTGAACCTTAAATCGAGACGCTACTCGACTGAACGCCTGGCACACTTTGGCACGTGCCTTGTTTGTATCTCCGGCGCCAGAGTCACTATAAACCATAATGTTCTGGCTTCTGAGGCGACTGACCAGGTTCCCAGCCTCAAGGTCCTCGGAGACTCTTCTGAGCGGTGATTCCATAAGAGCTCGCATATGCTGGCGGCTTCTGAGATGAGACTGTCATGTGCAGATTGCAGAGACAGCATCATCCATTTGAATTGGAGTAGCTCTTGAATATATGTGTAAACCCTTGAAATTATTGTCCTGCAGGCAGCGAGAGACATTTTCAAGCCATGTAGACAGATTTTCTGTCTCCATCGCAGCGCTGAGGGGCAGGAAATAAGAGATATTTATTATGCGGTGATAGGGTGGGGATCGTTCCACCCTCTCTTTTTGGCTTTTCTAGCGAATATGCCACTCTTTCGATTGAACCACACAAGGGATAAGAGCTTTAGACAGGAGATCCAACTGGTCTAGAAATGTATATCATCAGGAGTCGATCATACCAGGGCAACTTAAGTAGGATCGAACGATAGCACTTGATAGTGTTTCGTTCGAATACTTGACTAGGAGCTCAAACTCAACACTCAAGAAGGATCGATCAATGGTACTAGAGATGCCTTGCTCGAATACTCGAAGAGTCGTTCGTTCTAATACGTAGAAGGCGTGCTAGCAAGCCAACTGCAAGGACACTGGTCGATAACACATATCAAGGATATGTTTCCGAATGCTCAAGGGAACTTGGTACGAAACTCGATCATTCACATAAAGGAACGAAGCAGGACATGACTACAAATGAACCTTAGCTCAGAATGAACAATATATCTACACAAAGATAGTTTGGTCTAGGCAAAGGAATGCACTCTAGATAAACGGAAAGGCTTATAGGATAATATCTATTCGAATATAAGACCTAAACACACCCAGGACGAACCTGGACTCCAAAGGAGCAACCCAGAAACACCTACAGAACGTATAGGGGCGAATCAACCCAAGACGATCTAGACCACCACTGTGGAGGTGCTCGATCCAGAATGCCGATGAGTCGAAAGGACGAGTAGCCACTGTGGAGGTGCTCGATCTGAGATGCCGATGACTCGAACTGACAAAGCAAAACTATAATTAGCTCAAAAGCTCCACAAAACGTGACCAGTTCAAGTCATAACTATTAATACATCTCAGAATCGGACTCTAAAGCGGAGATCGAACATAACTTGTACAGTATATAAAGAGCTCGTTTGTATCATTAGTAGACCAGTAAATTGTACCCCAATCGAACAGCTTAAGCATTTGGCAGCAGCTATTAGAAAGGAACTTTGAACTCAACAGAATCCAGTGGGCAAGAAGCCAACCAGCGCGAACATTGAGAGTATACTTGTTGAAGACTTGTGGACTTTATTGTCTATTCATTCAAAGCAGTAGATTTGAGGAAGCTTGCAAGTTTTCTAGTTACGAACCTTTACATCCTTCTGGGATTAAAACAGAACAACCGTGCTTGCACAAACCCCGTTTCGTGGCAAAGGCAGAACCAAGTGTTTGACCTAGCTTCTTTACACAAACTTGATAGTCAGTTTGATTGAATCAAACAGACTCTATTCTTCCTTCCGCTATTCTCTAAGTCGAAACCTCGCAAAATCAGGGTATTCAAAAGAGAGTTAGTGTGTGTTTTCGGATTTGTGTTAGAGTTCCTTCAGAACTCTTGATCAGAGCTTTAGACGCATCGACAACCCTACCATAAGGTGCCCTATTAGCAGGAGCTTGCTAGGCCGAGCACATAATCAAGAGCCAAATAAGGCACGCACCAAAATGTGCCAGGTGCTTGGGTGAGTAACTTGCTTACGAAAACTCAAATAAGGTTCAGTATGGTCATGTTTGTACATTTTATTAAATCTCCGACAGGAGAGAGCAAGTTACAAGCCCAAGCGTCTGGATGGGAGGCTGAGTTGCATTGACCTCTTCAGTATGTGTTTTGTCTATTCCTTTCATCAGCAAGCTCATCATTGCAGGTGCATATTCTGGGTCCTATGTGGAGACCTCAGCTGATAAATACCTCAGTGTTGCCTTAGTCCGTCAAGGCCTCTTTCCCTGCTCGCCTCTTAAAATCAGTGTCGCAATTTCCACTGCAACCTTGGAGCTTTATCAGTCACTCTTCGTTCATTGCCCTCGACTCACCATTCAACCCTTCATAAAAACATTATGTGACCTTCATGGGGTACCATTCCGACCATATCTTGCGATACAATTCTCGATTTCCTTCGACATATATTTAGATGTGCTGCGTCAAACAAGGCAGCGGGTTGCAGTTGCTCTGGATCGCCATGGACCAGATTGGTGACTGGCCAATGCATGTCCGAGCTGCCTGTATGAACTGGAAGGCGAGAAAGAGCTCAAATACAGCATGTTTTTTATGATGGACGGCAATGACTTGCTCAAGTGCATGCACTGGCATGAGAAGATTATCAACGAGCTGAGAGAGAGAATAGGAGAGACAAAGGAAAGGATAGACAGTCGGGAAGGTGGAGGAGATTATTTTATGCCGCAAAAGGAGGTCGATGAATGGGATATTCATCTGGACCTAGATAGACTACCCTAGGAGAATGCAGACCAACCAGCTGGCTGCGATTCATGGCATAATTCCCAGGAGAGCAATACGAGAGCAATGTGGCAAATATATGATGAGACTGCCATTGCTATTCTGAGCTGCTTTTTCAGGGTACTACCTAAATGACTAGGTGGTGGATACAATATCAGGTGCTCGTTTGACGTGACCCTTCGAAGGAGCCATTTAGGACCAAAAGCTCTTGAACAGCTTTATGTGTCTCTGGTTGGGATTTTCCATGGATACTCGCATAACTGCCTATGTCAGCTGCTCAAGCTGGTTCTTTATTTGGAAGGCATGGGTCTCGAAGATTTCAAGACCTGTGAGTGCTACTTTTCTGGATCCAACAGTCTTGCCACCACCATCCGTCACACCTCCATCTTCCATCAACACCAGGCCTATGACTCCTGTCAACCTTCTTATGCAACAATTACAAGCAAGCTTTGGATATCCTTGCGACTGAGCCAGCACTAAAAATGTCAATGAAGGAAATGGGGTTGACATCGACTGATGTCTTTCTGGAATGGTTGAAAGATGAGCTGGAGTATTTGAGGACAAGGGTAAAGGCAGAGGTACCTGAATGTGAGAAGCTGGAGATAGAATATTACCTGTTGCTGGTGAAGTTCAAGGAGACCTGGTGTGTTTGTTGTCTATTTTTTGTGTTTCTCATTTATTGACCAGACTTTAGTGATACTTTGCAGGCTGTACAGCAGGTGTGGATCAAGGTCAACACACCTGAGACAGTATCAGGTCCGGAGCATGACACATCACAAAATAGGTGACTCCCCTTGCATAACCTTGTAGGGGCCTTGCAAGCTCTGCCAGACTAGGAAAGGCTCAACCAGCCATGGATAGCCTTTCCTTGGAGTTCAGTCAGCTTGCAAGGGTAAGCAAGGGTTCATCCAATGCTAGGCAAGGGTATCCAAGGCTAGACTTACCTTGGAAGGTAGTACAAGCCTTGTAGGACATTGCAAGGCCTTGGCAACCCTTGCAAGTGACTGAACACCAAGGAAAGGCTAGCCAAGGCTGGTTGAGCCTTTCCTAGCCTGGCAGAGCTTGCAAGGCTGGCCAGGTAATTTTCCCAAAATTGGATTTCCAACTGCTCCCTCTCCAGGGGGCACTGGAAACTTTTCTCACTATTGTTTTATTAGTAGTTGCATTTGGTTCAGACTTAAACTTAAATTTGGTTTCACTCAGGTTCGAACTCATGACAACAGAATTAAGCGGAGATCAAATTGAATTAGCGCGATATAACTACTGTACTAAGCAGGCGTCTAACAGACTGATGAAGCTGTTCCTTTTGTGGCCCAGTTGGGCGAGCAGCGCCTACCCTCTGGAGGTCCAATGTAACAGAACCTGCCAGCTCTTTCAAGTCTAGTTTCCGAGCAGCATGGTCGGCTTGCCTGATTTGATGGGATCTGCTGATCGGCCATCAAACCTTGTAAGGCTAGTGGCATCTATGCAATCTACATCCCAGCCTCAGATACCTTTGCAATGCAGCATCCAAGCCTTGGGAAGTGTTCTCTTGCTTCATCCCAGCCTTGGATCTCCTTGCAATGACACCATAAGTCTTGGATTGCCTTGCAATGTGATGTCCAAGGCTTGGATACCCCTTGCGTGGGTTCAGCCAAGCCTTGGAAACTGCCTTGCATTTCCCTGCAAGGCTTGGGTTGTTTCTCAAGGCTTTTAGCATATCTCAAGGGTGATCCAAGCCTTGGACTATGCCTTGCATGGTATTCCAAGCCTTGGGTTCTCTTGCAAGGGTTCCAAGCCTTTGGCAAGGCAGTACATCTTTTTGTGATGCAAGACTGCCACCATTGAGATGAAACGCTGCCAAGCCAGAGAGCGATTTACAGTGCAATTGGAGGAGGTCCAGGCATTGGAAAATTGACTGGCAATTATGCCACAGAATCGCTGGGTTGTCGCAGACATAAATTGGGTTTTGAATGTGGAGAGAGCGGCAATGTCAAGCTATCAAAAGCGCTTGGACGGATTGGAAGGTCTGGTTGTCGAGAGAATGCTCGAGTTGGAGAAGATGAATCAATCTCAAACTGGTGCATCACTATTCCTTCATTTGAATTACACCGACTCATAATACAGGTGATAACATGGGCAAGCATATAGGCCAGGCTGTCAAGACACACTCACAGGCAATCCGGACTGCTCTCGAGAATTACAATGCTGCCAGCACAAAGCTGAATCCACCTCGAGCTGCACTGGACTGGGACACCGTCATTGAATGCGCCTTCCTGTCGGTAATAGAGCACCTTTCGGCAGGGCTGTTGATGCAAATGGACTCTTCGAAACAGATCTATAAAGATCTATAACTAATAACCCAAATACACACTAACTCTCTTTCAACACCCTAAGTAATTCAGGCAGCTATTAAGAAAGAGCCTTTCAACAAAGTTGTAAGGTTTCGATCGTGCACTACTGGTCTCTTGCAGACAGAAACTTAACTCAGTTCACTTGGACGGTGAACCTTGCATGGATTTTGTAATGGTTTTAATTTGCAAGGAATATAAAGGGATAGTTGCAGGGCTACTGCTTCAATGGTTTGTCAGGCTACGACTTCGATGGGTGCAGGGCTACTGCTTCAATGGGTGTTGGGCTACGACTTCAATATGTCTTTTCAGATGAACACAATTTTATTGCACCTCGGAGCACCACGTCCTCGCATACACACTAGCACTATCACTGGGTTTGTACCTCGGATCACCACGTCCTCGTGTACCACAATAAAATGAGATAAAAAGTTCCACTTGGACTCTGCTTGTAGGCTGAGCTTCATGCGGTACAATTCACTGGCTACTAAAGATACAAACGTTCTGGTTTTATAGTACTTCTACATTATTTCAGAGTCCGCTGTGTTGATAATACAAGTCCCGTTTGGGATCTTGCCCTATGCAAGCCTTCCTGTTCAGGCTCAACTCAGTCATCTGCCAAGACTAGGTTGTCCCTATCAAGCTCGCTGCTTTGTAGCTCTTCCCAATCAGGCCAATCCCTAGTCATCCTCATCCTAATCTGGCTACCTTGAGTAAAGCTGATTCATTGCTGATTCCAGGCTTTACTTGTGGTAGCGCATGGCTTTCCTCATACTCGACTTTACTCGCATAGCACTGGCTCAAACATGTATTATAACAATTATTCTTTGCTTTATCCGTGCTGAGACTTCATATGAAACAGTGTCTTTGTACTGTCTGGTTTTCACCAAGTTACTCGATCACATGTGGACATGTTATTGTTTGTTGTTTGGCTTACTTAACTCTGCATGTCCCATTGAGGTTCACTCACAGAGTAAGTTACTGAGTTTCTCGAGCATCGAGTATTTATCCTATGTTTCGACTGAGTAGTGCAGCCCGCATACAGTCGGTTTACTAGTAGAGCGGCTGCGTTTGTTGTTACGTTTCCCATCGAGTATTCAAGCAAAGCGCCGTTCAAACGCTGTTGCTGGATCCTTCTAGGTGCTTGTTTCATGATCAGCACTGGTACTCTTCTAGACAAGTCGGAACTCCTCTCTAGGCAAATAGTGTCCCATTCGTAATCAGGAAAGATGGTCATATTTACCAGATATGCCAAAAAAACAGGGTGGAGCGTTTCCAACCCTCTTATTGGAATTCGAGATGCTACGTGACTCACAGCAGGATATCCGTGATAAGCTTTGGGCCAAACCAGCAGGCTGGTCACTACAAGATTCAACATGCTCATGAGGAGATCATACAGTGTAACATTGAAATCTCTCACCTCTGGACCCATATGGTGGATGAAAAAGTGTTTCTGGAGGCTCATGAGCAGGCAGTATCAGGAACAAACCCTGCTCTAGCTTACCAGATATGCCAGTATCATTTGGTGCGTGGTGTGAGGGATCCTAACGGACGGGACGGAAATGACACGAGTGAGTGGCGACGAATCGAGCACCCAACACACACCACAATATCTCTTTAATACCCTCTTTGTGCGAGTTGGTTAACTAGTTCAAACGAGACTTGGAAGCTTGGAAAGTTTCCGTGCAGAGTTTCCGCGGCAAGTTCGTATTCCGCGGTACGTAGACTTCCGCGCGAGATGCGGGGTAGTATGTTTCTCGGAAGGGGTTTTGTATTGGTGTTTTAAGCCAACGGTTTGTATTGCCTATTAGAAACAGGACTTTCAAGACAAGACTAGAGACTAGATACTAGAGGTTTTGCCTGTTACCGAAACAAGGACTTCAAGACTAGAGACTAGAGACTAGAACAAGACAAGACAAGACAAGTGCAGACAATCTTATGATTTCAACACAGAGAGCGTACAAGATGGATCCCACGCTAAAGCGTAGCGGGCCACTGATTCTCTAACTTTACTTAGTACAAACGGGCTACTTAAATACTGTCCAAAACTGATGATAAATAACTAACTCGTAAACCGGCGCACCCTCTATCTCGGCTATCAAGCCATCCCTCGTGAAGGTGGAGTCTACTCGGTGTCTGTGAAAACCATTAAAATGATGAACCCAGTTGATGGACTAAAGACTTCGCGGAAAAGCTGGTTCCCGTGCTATCCCTAGCGACCGATAAGACTATGACTTGTCGTGTATGAAGTCAGTCTTTAAACGATGTCTTTCCGTGAAGTATAGCATAAGCTAGTCATGTTCAGTACTTTTGATAATAACCAATCCCTCGGCCCCCATGTTGACCGTCGATCGCTCGTTACACAAATGAGTCACGATCGAAACACTTCCTTGATTGACCTGGTTTCTTTAACTAAAAGATTCCTTCTTTCCGAGGAAGTACCGCGCGGACCCACTGCGATCCATAACCAGAAGCCAGCACTCTTTTACCTCATTACCGGAAACCGTAAACTGATTGAGTTAACCTTTCGGTCCTTAATCAGTCATCACATATCTGTCGATCATTTTGATCTACCTGTTCCGATGTCTCAGAGCCGTGCCGCGCTAGCGACCGTGGCTCATCCCGCTGACTACCTCGGAATCCGTAAGCTTCCTCGTAAGTCGTTCCTCAGTATCGCAGAGTCCATTCAGTCGTTATGAACCAGACAATATACAGTTCTTCAGATTCGCGGAACCCTTGTTAAACCAATGTTATACCGAGGCATGCGTTTGCCTCTTTCTCCTGGTGTGTCTGTACGTTACTGCGGCTAGTATCCTTGCTGTGACGAGTCAAGTTCTAGTGCTTCCGCGGTACATAGGTACAAGTCTTACTAGCAGTGTGGAGCTCAACTCTAGTGCAGCGAACAATAAGATACCAATAGTAGCCAGAAAGACGTCGGATTAGTCCTTTAATCCAATTTATAGGGTCGTTTTTGTAGGGACCCTATCAGCGGTCACTATGATGCCATACATATTAAGTGCTTGACAATGTTGGCAAAAGATCCGAGCTTCACTGGATCGTTAGCTGCTGGGAAACGTCGCCAAGTCCTGGTATTTGTACCACTGCCACTGCCACCAGTCACAGAACCAATGGCAGACGACGATTCAGACAGACTTACTGATGCTGATGTATCTGGTGATGACGATGACGGGCTGACCGATGCAGATGCAAGCGGTGATGACGATGATGAGGTTCTCGAGTGGTGGGTGACCCTCATTGATGTTGCTACTGATAATGTGAAGTGATTTTTCTCAATGTATGTCTTCTGTATTTCTCCTGTATAATACATGCAATTATAAGACTGTTTGACCAAATTTCCTTTTTGAGTTTGTTTGGTGTCAGGGGCGGGGTGATGAGCAGGAGGAGCAGGAAGGGAGCGGGATACTACCGCCATCAATCATCAGGACATGATGAGCAGACAGTGGTTATCATTACCGACACCCGAAGGTCACGCCTCGGAAACTCCTGACAGTGAGCAGCCTGAATTCCAAGTCTTTGGATTTAACTATCTTTATTCATGAGTAGGAAATTTACATTAACGACATCAAAATAGACCTGTTGTAGGGCCCCCATCACATGTCTAACTTGGTGTCATATCTGGGACAAATAGGTGCAGAGTCCGCTGTGTTGATAATACAAGTCCCATTTGGGACCTCACCATATGCAAGTCTTCCTGTTTGGGCTCGACTCCGTCATTTGCCAAGACTAGGTTGTCCCTATCAGGCTCGCTGCTTTGTAGCTCTCCCTGATCGAGCCAATCCCGAGTCATCTTTGTCCTAATCCGGCTACCTTGGGTAAAGCTGATTCATCACTGATTCGAGGCTTTACTCGTGGTAGTGCACTGCTTTCTTCATACTCAACTTTACTTGCATAGCACTGGCTCGAATATGTATTATAACAATTATTCTTTGCTTTATCTGTGCTGAGACTTCATATGAAACAGTGTCTTGTACTGTCTGGTTTTCACCAAGTCACTTGATCACATGCAGATGCATTATTGTTCGTTGTTTGGCTACTTCACTCTGCGCATCCCATTGAGTTTCGCTCACAGAGTAAGTTACTGAGTTTCTCGAGCATCAAGTATTTATCCTATGTTTCGACCGAGTAGTGCAGCCCGCTTACAGACAGTTTACTAGTAGCACCGCTGCGTTGGTTGTTACATTTCACATCAAGTATTCAAGCAAAGCGCCGTTCAAACACTGTTGCTGGATCCTTCTAGGTGCTTGTTTTATGCTCAGCACTGGTACTGGTACTCTTCTAGCCAAGTCAGAACTCCTTTCTAGGCAACTAGTGTCCCATTCAGAATCAGGAAAGACAGTCATATTTACTAGATATGCTGAAAATACAGGGTGGAACATCTCCAACCCTATTATCTCCCCCACACAATAATAATGACCCCCTGGTCATTCCTATCATGTGATTATGCTCGAGTCCTCATATCAACTGCCTCACTACATGCCTCGTACTTCATAATTTTAGTCCACGATCTGCAGTAATTGATAACTGGTCCCGCATCTTCGGATCAATCAGAGTTTTGCCTTTCTGGGACAACTACTACTCCGAACGGTTATCAATTTCGTCGAATATCAATTTCTCGCATTTTTAGGCATTTTTCCCGTATTTTTCCTCGTTTCCTAGACGCTGCATAATGCCATCTATAACTTCAACCACTGAGAATTACGAGTCAGGGCTCGTTCTGAGATCTGATCGTAATTCTTTATTTGTGGCAAGGTCACGTGCACATACATCGCATTTTCTGACTCTGCCACCCTGCCATTGCAATGTCGCAGCCAACCTCGTTCCCCTTGCAATCCGACTTGATCGACATTTCTACATTGGTTCATCGAACCAAGTACGTTCATGTCTGTTTCCCTAACGATTATGATGCCCTGCGCTCCCATGTCTTCCTGCACGACGACTTTGACATGATTTGCGATGCTGGTTATAACCTTGCCTCTTTCTTCACCGACCACCTTTTCTTATACGAGAAAGGTTTCCTTCGTCCATCAGACGTTCTCTCGTTTGTCGAGAATGTTCATGAGGTCTTGGTACGTCCTCTTCAGTTTCCTTGTACCTAAATAAATCCCTTGTGAGGCAAAATCAAAAATTTTGTTTTTATTGTTTTTGTATTTTGAACTGTTGTCCACTGGATGTTAAACAAATATCACTTAGTGACTTGGAATTTTTGTGTGATCTTTAAGTTGATTTTTCTGAATGAATATGGTGTGATTTGTTTAATGACCTCGAGGAGCACTTGCATCACTGTTTGTCCTGTTTTGGTAATATAAGTCACGTGTTTTTTGTGTTGTATTTCCACCTCACGACCGAACTTTTTACAAAGTCATTTTTCTCGTTTGTTTGCCTTGTTCATTTGTTACGACTGGTTGGTAGTTTTTACCACGTGTCGTAACTTGTGCAAATATCTTTGTGAACCTTGCTTATTCATGTCCCTGCTGACACTTTACTCATTCCTTATGATCATTGCTTAGTCATCACAGTAAACCTCGTAATGGTGGCGTCACTCTGCACGCCACACCTTTGTCGCATATCTTTGATGCTATATCGACTTGCATATATGTATATTATAACATATCTTCTTAATCTCGATTTATCTGGTCCTAAACACTTCTTAAAGCCTCTGTCACCATTACATGTGGATCAAGGAATTCTTGCTTCTCATCATTCTCTTTTGTATCTCCGGAAGACTCCCCATACCATCATCCTGGACAAACTTCAACTTGATCTTGCTGGTCTGCTTCACCTGGTCCAGGAACACATCTCTAATCGACAATGTTTCTCCTGTGGTCCATTTTTCCGCCAGATCCTTGGTGTAAGAGTTGATATCGGCTGTAAGGGAAAGCTTCGCTTCTCTGTACATCTCCTTGTTGCATCCTACAGCTGCAATCCAAGTGATCCAACTTTCCAACCAACTTGCACCTCTCCATTCCTTTCCATCGTATCGGGTTACTTCCTGGGAGCACTGAACCTGGTGAACCAGATTGTATAGAGTTCCAGATAGGTTCCCGAAAGGATCACTGATTGTGACTGACAGCAAGATTTCACTCGCTAGTCTCCTGCTCGGTCATCTCACATCAATGAACATCACTACTGACATAGATCCAAGTTCTTCAAATTCAATAGTGTGATGCAGGATACTGTCAAGTTTCTTGCCCTGATATGAAGTTCATGGAATCAGTCCAAAAGTTTGCATCAGATTTTTTGAAGTTCACTGATTTATGTCAAACATAGATGTTATTACTGAACATGGAGGATTTCTGAAGTTCACAGAATCAGTCCAAGATTTCACATCAGACTTTTTGAAGTTTACTGATCCATATCAAACATGGGGGTGTCAATACTGAACATGGAGAATTTCTGAAGTTAGATGGAAAATCAAGGTTTTATGTGAAGTTTGGTAAATTTTAATTATGACACACTATTATGGCCAAATATGTGGATTCCTTCTCTCTGTCTTGTCGATTCTTTGCTTTCTGCCATTTCCATTTCACACCGACGTGTCTTTTGATACCCAATTTTGGGGTTTTGGATCTTGATGCCTGATTTGAGGTGTAACCCTGTACCCTTCATCTCTCTTGTCTTCTCTCCTTCTCTCTGTCTTGTTGATTCTTTGCTTTCTGCCATTTCCATTTCACACCGATGTGTCTTTTGATACCCAATTTTGGGGTTTTGGATCTTGATGCCTGATTTGAGGTGTAACCCTGTACCCTTCATCTCTCTTGTCTTCTCCCACCCTTGTTCTGTTCTGTTCTCCTTTCTCTTTTTACCCTTTTGCTTGTATCAGGCCTTCGTCCTATACTCATGCTGTTCAATACTTATTCCTTGTTTGATGCTCACTAACCCCCCCGTGCAGCTTCTGGATCCTTGCACTCCGCATCATGGCTATTGTCATCCCCATGTTCATGTTTGAAGATTTGAAGAGGGTAGGGAGGTGGTTTTTGAGGAGGTTGGGGGAGAGAGTTTAAGTTTTGGGGATGAGGGTTTGAAAAGGGGAGCGTTAGCATATAAGGAGGGGACCAGGGTTTGAGAAGGGGTAGTAAAAAGCTGCTTGTTATGCAAGGTTATCATCAAATGTTATATCCAAGGTTATCGAGTTATGTCCAGTCAGATCAAGATGCTATGGACATTACATTATCAAATCTCATATGGTTTCATTTCAGAGAATCCTGTGGGTTGATTTATTTAGATTTGAATGTCGCTAGTTTTATAGTACAAGTCAACATTTTGCAACTTTCTGCCAAAAGGGGCATAGCTGCTTGCCGGCTGTCAGGCGGGAAAATCATCAGTTACCTTTGACCATAGGTGGACTTGAAAAGTAAGCAGTATATTAAAATGAGATATAATGGACTGGGTACTACAGTGGGTTAACCAGCAACACTAAACACTGGTTAAACATGCTCCTAGACTTTCCTAGCTTCCTCAGGGCTGCACAAGCTGGTGCGAGTTGTGAAAAGTTTTACAAGATAATGCTGATGATGCCATGAATATTAGTTTTCTATGCAACCTAGGTTGCTCAGGGAGAGACTGATCGGAACTTGCAGGTAGCACCAAGTGCCTACATTACATGACAACACATATTTTTTTTACTATTCTGGGAAATTTTGGATTTCCTAGAGTGATCTGGCTTCAAGGCACGACCAATATTGCCAACCAAATCAGATAATTCAACTATGCAGCGATATCAGTGAAAGCCAGAGGACTGGAACATCTATCAAATCATGTTGAACAAGAGTTCGCATTATGATAGATGAGTTTGCCTAGGACTTGGGCTGCGCCACAGACTTTTTAGTTTGAGTGAATCAGACAAGAATTGAGTGAGAAATTCAGGGAGAAAAGCACAAGATTTCAGTGAAATATCCAAAAATGGCCAGATTTGGTCAAAGTAGTCTCTTTCCGAGTTGAATTTCTCACTCAATTCTTGTTCAATTTACTCAAAGTAACATGGTATTCTGATCAGAGGAAGCAGTGCTTTCACATGATATGGTCAGATTTTGGCTCACAACTATCGATGCCAGACTGAAACTTTGCGAATTTCCATTTTAGGCACAGTTGGCTGTCCTGCCTGAGCTCTCAAGGTTTTAGTGAAATTCAAAGTATATGATTCAAAAGTACACTAATAATGCAACATATTCACAACTTACTTCATCAAAAAAATATCCAGTAGTTCTCGAGTTATCATGCCAAGAACAAATCACAGTTACTTGTTATCTCCACGAGTACATGTAATGTGACACTAATGGTCACCACAAATCATAAGTTGTCGTTACTGTTATGTAGAGCTATATGTATGAAAGAGAAGATGAAATCAAAAGATAGAAACAGAGCATGGAAACCTATAACCTGGAAAGAAGAGACCGCTGAACCATGTAAAGAGCAAACAAAATGAGTAATTAAACTGCAAGAAAATCATCTACATATGATGACTATGCTTTCTCTGGTGCATCTGGCAGTGTGGAGCCACTGAGGAAGCGCTGTATCTGGAATTCAGTTCCCACATATGTGTAAGTGCCCCACTCCCATCCTGCACAAAAATTAGACATTTTCTGGGACACATATTAGTTATATACCCACCATTGGCAATGCACTGATTGATGATATTCTCCAAGGCATCCCAACAGAGCTGAGCTTTAGGGTATGCAAAGATGAACTGAAAATAATAGCCGCCAACTCCGGACGGGCTGTACAGGTGGTCGCACCGCTGTCCATAGCCATTGGCAACACAGGTGCACATATCTGAACGTGCACGCCAGAACCATTCGAGCTGAGCTGAAGTCAGGTCACCGATGAAATGGGAAGTACATTCCGCAGCAAGGGCTCTTGGAATGACGATACTAGCGACAAGTGCAATAAGCGAGAGTTTCATTGTTTGTGAGATGTTATGATTCAAACACAGGCCTGAGAAACCTCATTATACTCCACAGATTCAATTTGCCCTGAAATGGGAAAGATTCAATGTAGGAACTTGGTGCTATCTACAAGTGCCAATTGGTTTTGGCACTATTAATTATGCTCAAATTCAGATTGTGTATAAGTATATTTCATTGTGAAAAACCAAATTGAAACATGGTCCCTTTGTGTTGTACCTCTAAGGAATGCAAGGCAAGGGCTATCTGAACAATGGCACTGATGATGAAAGGTATAGTAAGTGAGAGTTTCATTGTTTGTGAGCTGTTACGATTCAAATTTCCCCGGAATAGTAAAGAGGATATATGTTTCAAGGTAGGAACTTGGTGCTATCTGCAAGCTCTGATTAGTCTTGGCACTGTCAATTATGCCCCAAGGCCAGATTACTCTAGGACATTTAAATTTACCCAGAATGGTAAAGAAACTATGTGTGTTAATGTAGGCACTTGTGCTACCTGCAAGCTCCGATCGGTCTTGGCACTAGTATGCCATAATGCCAGATTTATGCCTCCGATTACTCTATCAGACTGCAACAGTCTGTCATGCCCACCAAGAATGTTACTCAACTTTGCACCATAGCAGAAGGTTTCTGTGGAGGTTATCAATACATATAAAACACATCGGTCAGGTGATGCTGATTAATGATGACAAATTATGACAAATCATTTCAACTGACCTAAGCAACTGAAAGCGCCGAAGGCGCAGACGCCGCCCGAGGCCGCCCGCAAGGCGGCGGCGCAAGGTTGAGGCAGAAAACAAGCTGTGGTTCCTCCCGGAGGTAGGTGGCGAGCAGAGCGAGCCATCCTACCGAAGGGAGGAACCTAAAGCTTGTCATCAATACATATAAAACACCTCGGTCACCTGATGCTGATTAATTAGATGACAAATTATTTTACTGACATAATCAAGTTAAGCGCCGAAGGCGCAGACGCCGCCCGAGGCCGCCCACAGGGCGGCGGCACACCGTTTGGCAGAAAACAAGCTGTGGTTCCTCCCGGAGGAGGAACCTAAAGCTTGTCAATGTATTGACAATGCATCACATGTGTGATATGAGTGTTGTGAAATGGATTTCTATTCCAGTGAGCATTCTTGGAGTGAATGTCCCAGAACCTTCTCATAGGACTCTTTGTATGATATACAGGCTGTGTCCTGGACATCAGAGCCACTCAAGTTGGGAATTGAGTTTTAAAGTTTAAGTTCTCACACTGGTTAACCGTAGGTTGACTTGAAAAGTAGTATATTAAAATGATATATAATGGACTGGGTACTACACTGGGTTAACCAGAAACACTAAGCACTGGTTAAACATTAGACTTTCCTAGCTCCCTCAGGGCTGCATGAGTTGGTGCAAGTTGTGGAAAGCTCTACAAGATAATGCTGATGATGCTGTGAATATTAGTTCTCTATGCAACCTAGGTTGCTCAGCGCTAGACCAACAGGATCTTGCACTTCATGCCCATGTTCATGTTTGGAGATTTGAAGAGGGTGGTGAGGTGGTGTTTGAGGCGGGTGGGGATGAGGGTTTAAGAAGGGGTAGTGAAAAGAGTTACTCGTTAGTTATATCCACTGTTATTATCAAGCATTATATCCAAGGTTACCGAGTTATATCCAGTCAGATCAAGATGCAATCAATGCCAAATTTCGAGTACAGTCTTTCACCACTCAATGGTATGCCATCACTGAATGACATAAACAGCTTTGGAAGGTGCAATTCGGAATAAAAGTATCTGGATCTTTTTGTAGAATCAAGATACACATAATATGATGATTTCCAAGAGGTTTGGCATACCATGAAGCTGTGAGTCTCATGATATGAGTGAAGGAGTATGGAATTCCATGAAAATGAAATTGACTTGAACTGTATTTGAGTCTAGAGGTCTTCTGCAGCTCCCAAATTTTGGATTGTGTGTCTGATATGTTTAATAAAGAGCTTGAGAATCATCCGCAGATAATCAGTGTCATTGGGGACCTGGAATAAAGAATTGAGCGGCAGGATACCCAAAATGGAAATGTCACATCACGCTTCCAACATGAACAAACACGCCAAAGGAAGTCTGAAGCCCAGGTTGGCTGATTTCAGAGGTCTCATGGGACCAATTCCAAGGCTCAAGAAACCTCAGGCAGATGGATCTGAGGACTCAGAGGATGAGAATCCCTCTGATGATGGCTCCTGAGCTGGTTTCAGATTAGATTAGACTGATTAATAATAAACTTGTGACCATGTCATTGAGCGCCCCAGGCCTCCTCGAAAATTCTCAAGATTTTGCCTGATTCTGTCCATGAGGCTCCATTCTTTTGGGATGTTCAACTAAAGACCCATCGGTACTATTTCCAGCAGCCCGGTTCCTACCCAAATAAGCCAGCTTCTTGTCCAGGGCTGATTTCATTTGATTGTACCATTGAGTGGTGAAAGACTGTATGTATCAGATACAGTTGGTAGCAGACTGCAGGGAGTAGATTGATTCCAGTATCTGGTAGGAGGTCCTTGAACCACTTGCACTTTTCTGTTTGGGACTAGCCTCAACATCAGGCTCTCCGAAAGAATGAGATAAATCTCAACAGAGAGCATGATACAGCGGACTTTAAAAATGGCTGTGATGAATTTTGATCAAATTTGCTTATGAAATACTCCCAATTTGGCTTTATGTTGGATTTGGAACTTGACCGAGAGTTGCTTTCCTCTGTTGTTGCTCAAAGTTTCACTTATTTGAAGTGATCATTGGACTTTGGACTTTGGACTTGTAATGAGTATCTACCAGACTGAGAATTCTGACAAAAAAGACACCGGCTAATCTCAAACTGAGTTAGCAGCCAATTCAGACATCTCTGAGCACAGCATGCACTGCAGAAAAGTCACGAAAAGGGACGAGAATCATTCAGGACACTTCCCTTCCCTTGAATCTGCTCCCTAGCATGTCTGTTCCAATCAAGTGTAAAGCAAAATTTGGTGTTTTCATAATATATGATATATCCGGCTAAAACAGATCAAAAATCATCACAGCCAATTTTAAACTTCAGATTTACAGGTCCTGTTACAGTAAGTCATACAAACTAACCACTTAACCAGATTTACTGTAACAGGTCCCTCTGACAAGGATTCTGATGAGTCAGCGGGACATGTCCCAGGTCTAGTTTGGGACCTGATGGACGATTGGAGAACTTGATTCTGGATTGGCTCTTTGTTCTCACCATTGCCACCCAATTCAGGAACAATGTTGTTGGGCGTCCCTGTCAAAGCTATTTAAATTCAAGCCATGAGGCGCCACGTGTTTCCCTCCTTTCTCTCAACCATCATGGACGCACGATTAGAGCAAAGCATTATCGGTAAGAGAGCCTGCAATGGACTGGTAAAGTTGGTCTGACACTAGTGGTAGGTAGCATTGGTGGTGATATTCTCAGCAAAAATCAAGTCTCAATCGGGTCGATCCACATACAAAGGAAAGCACGGACTTCCAGCAGCCGTCGCACCAGAAGGCCTCCAGCTTCAAGATCTACAACAGAGCTCACTGTGGAAAACCATGATTTCAGTTTCTTGGATTCCATCACAGAGTCCCCAGAGCTGGTTGTAGGCAATTGTTATCGCATTGATATCGCGGAATATCAGGGAAAGGTCACCGCTGTCAAGATTTATGAGGGTCCAGATGCGAAGGAGGTATGTTCTGAACTGACTGTTGAACAATGAAGACTGACATCTACTAACCATTCCTCAGCAAATCAAGGCAGATATCGCTCTGAACAGCCGTATACGGTCTGTTTCATATTCATTTTGACCTCAGATACGTGGTAACATGGCCTCAGTCACCACGCTATTGTCAAATACATTCATTCTTGTACGACGGCTTCACCTCCATTTGCCATATTCGACAGTGTGGTCCCGGGCAGCGAATCGAGAGATCAAGCATCCGCGGATTTGAACTCGTTACCATGTTATCTGGCTGGCGCGCTACGTCGCGGCGAGAAAGACAGTCTAGTTGCCGGTGTTCGGCTGGTATGATGGTCTTACATAAATAGTCGGCTTACCGCTGACCTCAGGCTGAACTTTCTCTAGATGCGTGATGCCGCGGTAAAGCTCATACATGCATCCACCACGGAAGCTCATTCTGGTCTATTAGTCTGGCCTGGATCATATCAGCAAATTCTTCCCTCTTGCTGGGATTGCGGTGCGATTCAGATAAATAAATTGGCTGACAAGTACTTGCTTACTCATTTCTACCAGTTGGACCTTTTCGTCAAGAAAGACAAGATATGCATCAGCTTGAGTGTGGGTGAACCGGATCAGGCTCAAGATGGCCATCTAGCTGTTTACCATAAACTCTGCCATGAGGTATCTATGAATCACCATGGTCAGTAATCAGTTGCTCACATTACAATGCCAGGCCTTCTGGGAAGCCAACAGAGAATGTCATTGTTCGTTGTTCAACAATAGTTCTCCACTGGATCTTGATTTCTGGTCTTGACTTTTTTTCCCTAGTTGTCAATAATCCCGAAGACTCGGAAACCAGATTTGACAGTGAGTCCGACCCTGACTCCAACTCCGACTCCAAGTCCCTGCCCGGTTACATCGCGGTAGTGGAAGAAGAGTCCAAACCGACCCTACCGCGACGGGAATATGCTTTCGTTCAGGTCGATAATCTTTCATTAAGAGAGATATCTGCCGATTGTTCCAGCTTCATCAACCAGCTTGATGTCAGTGTCCAATATCTTCATTACTTGCAGCGCAATTCTCTGCATGCGACACCTGTGCGGCATAGATGCTCAGGGTACATCAGACAAGAGGTGACACTGTCCACTTCTGTATCTGACAGTGCTATAATTTCGCACTGAACACCATCATTGCAAGAGATCTGTCAGTTGTGTGGCCAGTTGGTAGAAGCAGGGTATTTCAGGTGTTCTTGTGAACAATGTGGGGATGTGAACCCTCTTAGTGATCCCATGCTCACATGATGCTGTCCAGCCGATGATGGTGTAACTCCGACTGTGCAGTGTTGCCGTTGTTTGATGTGGGGCCATCGCCGTTGCCAGTCTGGCACAATGTGCCAGTCATGTTCTGGAACTTCAAAGACGGCCGCAGAAAAGTCGGGTGTCACGGCGCTCGACCGATATCTGTCCGACGCCGTCGACGACAAGACTGGTATTGTCACTGAACAGGTCGAGGACGACGATTGGGATTTTACGGAAGCCGCAGATGGGGAAGACCGTAACGGCGCTAAGGGGACCAGTTTGTTCGCAAGGGGAGTTGTGGATCGATACAAGCTTGCAGTCTTTCGGAAAGCTTCCACTCCTTCAAGGGCGAATAATGAGACTCCAGCGACGCCACATACTGTTTCTAATGTTTCTGTTCTCTCTGACATCAAATCGCCAAGTCCGCACAGACGTGGACGGAATCCTAGTCTTGCATTCAGGAAGAAACCGAGACAATTCTTGAGGCCAAAGAGTCCACCGAGCACTTATCCAAGCAAGACAAGTGTCAAGTCCTCTGGTGCACCACCGAGCTTGCCTGCTGCTTCATCCTCGAGTACCAGTGGAGGCTTAATGGCCATGGGGAAAAGGGCCTTTTCTCCATAACTATCGACTACTCCCATCGTGCGCAGTAGCACCTGTAGTGATCGCACAATTAGTGTTGAATGATGTAGTGATACAAAGTCTGCCTTGGTCCCTTACCTCGTTCGCTTTGTGGCGTCATCTCCCTCTTTCTATTGCTCGCTCTTCCTCGATCACTCGTCTCCCTCTTACGCTTCCTCTTGGTCACTTCACTGCCTCCTTGCCTTGACTGCCTCTTTTGTCTTGCCTTTTCTCGCTCGCCGCTCCCTCGCACAGTCCATATACTCTCTGGTGACATCATCCTTTACAAACGCACTCGAACCGCTCAAGACGGTCGTGTATGGCTTGAGGAGGTATGATCCTGAGCAGGCGGAGGTGGGTGAGCATGTCGAGGGTGATGTCGGTGAAAGAGAAGGAAGAGGAGAGATACAAGAGCCGAAAAAGGTGATAGGTTAATGAGCCATAAGGGTCAGATTTATTTGGTATGTCGTTTGGTTGGTTTTTTGGAGCTTGATTTGCTGATTGATTGATTGTTCTTTCCTGGGCTTCCTCTTGGATTCTTCCTCCTCTTGGCCTCCTCTTCCGTGCTCTACTCGAATTCACTGCTATGCTGCTGCTTCTGGGTGAACATTATTTTTGACATACACATACAAAAATATGTTCTAGAACATACAAATAAGTTAAAAGTCAGTCACGCCCCAGAGAGTATGAGTGGGACTCAATGTCATGCCAGAGTCTTAACTTGGGGCACGCCAGTAAATATCATTTTTAACATACACATACAAAAATAAGTTGAAAGTCAGTCATGCCCCAGAGGGTATGAGTGGGACACAATGTCATGCCAGTATGCTGCTGAAAGGGGGGGATTATTATTCCCCCAGACCCTGATCAATTTTTGTTCCCCTGGAGTCTAATGAAGTTGGTTTCCCCATGGACAAAGCATTGAGTTCCCCCAGACCCTAGTCAACTTTTGCTCCCCTGGGCACTAATGAAGTTCGTTCCCTCCAGACAAAGCATCAAGTTCCCTTGGGGGAAAAGATTACTTGAAGAAATTTGAAGTCAAACTACATGAGATTCATCAGAAGGTGGCCCGAGTCTTTGTCGCACTTCGGTGTATGTGCGGAGCGGGAAGAGAAAGAGCGAGACATGGGCGAGAGCGAGACAAAGAGCGAGACGGGGACAAAGAGTGAGAGAGAAGAGCAAGATCAGACAGAGAGAGCGCGGAAGAGAAAACAGCAGAGCCAGGAAGAGAGAAGAAGCAGAGCAAAAGGGGAGCCTCACATTGAAAGTATAATCAATCAGATTCTCCCCAATCCCCGTGAACATGTCGAGCAATGTGAGTACATATTCCATGTGGTCATAGACGTCGGCCTGTGAGCGTCCGAACAAACGCAGTAAGTTCGAGTAGAGCGAGGAAGAAGAGAGCGAGGAGGGGACAAAGAGAGAAAGAGACATCAAATAAATCTGACTCTTATGGCTCATATACCCTTTCACCTTTCTCGATACCTCTCTCGTGGAGCCCTCATCGTCGGCCTCGGTACGCTCACTCTCGTTATGCTCGCCCACCTCCGCCGCAACCACCCTGTCAAGATCATACCTCCTCAAGCCATACACGACCGTCTTGAGCGGTTCCAGGGTCCGTTTGTGGAGTATGAGGTTGCCAGAGAGTATGTGGACTGTGAGCGACGACGCCACAGATGCGAGGTGAGAGAGAGACGAGTCCCAAGCAAAGTGAGATTGAAAAAGCAGCCGACGAAGTATGTATCGATGTGATAGTCCCTGTTTAATCTAAACAAAGATTAATTGAAGATGAAGGAGAGACGTACCATCTTTGAGCAGGAATATAAACATGGGCGAGACTTTTACGCGTAGGCCCATACGAATTCCCCCTCGACGGCGCCGTCGCCGGAATCCCATCGTGCGCCTCTTCGTCCATCTCGTGGTCAGAGGAGGAGGTGGACATTTGGCGGTCCATCGTCGAGCTAATATGGGTCTTTGGGATTGGGTATTCGGTATTCAATGAGAGGTTGGAGAGGGGATTATGATTTGATCCACGGAATGTTCACGTTCGGGTTGGATTGGAAAAGAGAGCTGGACTGGAAAAGAGAGCTGGATTTGCTGGACGGTGTATTGGAGTCGTGATTTTGGTTGAGGAAGAGAGACAGCTTTTCAGCCTTGACTCGCTGGTTATTCTGACCGTAGCTCAGTATTTGATTCGGTATCCGGTCCTGAGCGCTCCAAACCTTTTACTGAATATATATAGCAACACGATCGTCATCCAAGGGCACTTGGCTGTGGCTTTATTGAGCGCTTGGTTTTAGCTTTATTGCTTGGTGCTGCTGAATACGGTAAGCGGGAAGGGGGGCGCTTCTTGATCTCTTACCATCACCTTCTCCGGTTTTCCCACGCTTTTTGGCTAGTGCCCACGTCTCTAGGTTTGCGAAAAAAGGTCAAGAAGAGGTTGTTTCAGAAGCAGAAATCACAGCATTCCTCACAGAGTTTTTCTCTTTCTTGTGCTCTGGCTTCTTGCATGGTCTGGCCCAGGACCTGGTTTTCGGAGGGCTCTCCCATCTGCTGATGTGGCTGAATTGGTTCGTGGTAGCTGCACCTCTGGTATGATCCTATTTTTTCCGATATCGGCTAATCTATGGCACTGCTTTTGGATCTGTATGATGATGGAGGGCGCTTGAGGCCTCCAAGTCCGCGGTGGCTATTCAGGCCTTGGTTTTGGATCCGACGGTGGCTATTGTAGCGTGCGGTAAAGGTTGCTGTCGGTGGGGAGAAAGTAAGTATCAGGTCCTGATTCAAAGCATTGGTAGTCCGCAGAGAGGACTTTCTTTCGCATATAGAACCAGGTGATGTCACTTTCTTGTTGCTACAGTCCCGAGCTAGCTACTTTACAGAATGATGGCATTTTCCCTTCTCACGTTAGACGGTCCCTGTCTCGGCCTGTCTGAGACGACGTAAATCAACAGAGTCCAGACCGGGAATTCAAACACGGCAGCTTAGGGTCAGCAGAGGACCCAGGGGACTGGAACAGCCCCAAATCTTTCGAAGCCTGCTCTGGCGGCAATGGTCATTGACAAACCTCCCTTCCCTGGCTACAACTGCAACAAGGAGGGTCACATAGCTCGAAAATGCCCAGAGCCGCAGAAGTCCTGAAAAGGGATAGTTAATTTAAAAGCCTTGATGAGGCAACTTGACAAGGAAGAGGCAGGATCTCAGATCCTGAAAGACCTCGCGGCCTACCTCTGCAAGAAGGGTTTTTAAAGGGGCTGCCTGTTCTAGCCAAACAGACGCCAGCCACAGTTTCAAATAATTATGGACGCTTCAAAATACTCGGATCTGTAGCAGAAAAGACCCAGACTGAAGATAGTTTTTATGTACAAGATGATTCTCTTCGTAAAAATATACATGATTTCTTATCTGCCGAAGCTGCGAAAGCAAAAGATTGAGTTGCTATTTTAAAGAAAAAGTTTATTACTAATCAGAAGAATTGTCGCACCAACGCTCGAAATGAAGAGTGGGGTGCATTCAAGAAAATATTTAAAAAGGCTCAGGGAGAGAAAACCCTGTCAAAAAAGACTAAAAAGGGCAGCACTGCTGCAGAGGCTCAATCTGTTAAGCCAGAGGAAGCACCTAAGAAGAGTCCTATTTCAGACGCCGCCCAGAGGTGCCGAAGTGCCGAGAAGCAAGGGAAGCCCAAGCCGGACTTACTCTCGAAAGAGCTCCAAAATCTAATTAAGGAGCGAGAGAAGCATCTGCACCATCGTGAGATGCTCGTCCCGATTAAGCTCACCCAGCTTGAAACCAGAAAAACCCGAGCAGTAAAGGCGCTCTTAGACAGTGGTTGTTCCACCACTAGTATCAATAGAGAATATGCCTGAGCCGAGGGTTTTGAGATGAAACCACTTCCAGCGCCTATCACGGCGTTCAATGTGGATAACACTGAAAACGCAAATGGGAAAATCACTCACTATGTCGAGTGCCTCATGAGCATGGGAGCCCACCAGGAGAAGCTCAAACTTCTGGTCACCGGATTAGGAAAAACACATGTATTCATTGGCTATGACTGGCTAAACAAACACAATCCGGAGATTAACTGGGGCGCCCAGAAAATTATGTTCAGTCGTTGTCCCAATGAATGCGGGATGAAGGGTACGGAATTCCGGACTGGAGTGGGAGAAGACGCACCACTTGAAGAAGGAGAAACTATTCTCCTTGTAGATTTTGCAGAACACATTGACCTACATGCAAAATCGACACAAGCTCAGGAGATGGCCAAAGAGGCATCCAAGAGCAAAGAACGCATGACAGAAGATAAGATCCCTGAACAATATCAGGAATTTGTCAAAGTCTTTGCGAAGGAGTCCTTCAACTCTTTGCCAGAGAAGAGACCCCAGGACCATGCCATAGAACTTAAACCTGGTTCCAAAGCTGTAGATTGCAAAATCTACCTGTTATCTCAGATTGAACAGGAAAAACTTAATGAATTCCTGGAGGAGAACTTACAAAGTGGAAGGATAAGACTGTCGAAATCGCCAATGGCTTCTGCGTTCTTCTTTATCAAAAAGAAAGACGGATCTCTTCGACCGGTACAAGATTATCAGAAGTTGAATGACATGACGATTAAAAATCATTATCCCTTGCTGCTTATCTTGGAGTTAGTCAATACACTTCGGGGAGTGAAGATTTTCACAAAACTTGACATTAGATGGGGTTACAACAATGTCCGGATCAAAGAAGGTGACGAATGGAAATCAGCATTCAGAACCAACTGGGGGTTGTTCGAACCTCTTGTCATGTTTTTCGGGCTTACAAATTCACCTGCCACGTTCCAAAATATGTTGAACGATATATTACGAGAACTCATCAATGAGGGACATGTCATTGTGTATCTAGATGACATTTTAATCTTTACAGAAACAATGGAGGAACATCAGAAAATAGTGAAACGTGTATTGGGGGTGCTCCAACAACACAAGTTATATCTCAAACCCGAAAAGTGCGATTTCAAAAGCGCAGAGATAGAATACTTGGGGGTGCTCATCTCACACAATTCCATGAAGATGGATCCAGTGAAGATTAAGGGCGTGATGGAATGGCCTGAACCAAGGACCATGAAACAAGTCCAGGCTTTCCTAGGCTTCACAAACTTCTACCGTCACTTTGTGCATGGGTACAGCGAGGTGGCGAAGCCACTGATGCAATTGACAGGAAAGGCCGGTTTCTCTTGGGGTCATGACCAAAGCGTGGCTTTCCAGAAAATTAAAGATCGGATTAAGGAAGATGCGGTACTAGTACTTCCTGAAGATCATGGAAAGTTCCCCATCAAGGCAGACACATCAGAGGGAGCGATAGGTGCTGTTCTTAGTCAAGAACAGGAAGGTCAATAGCAACCTGTGGCATTCATGTCACATGGATTATCAGCAACGGAAAGGAATTACGAGATCTATGACAAAGAGATGCTCGCAATCATGCTTGCGCTAGAGGAATGGCGCGCCATCCTTATGGGGGCAGATGAGACGTTTGAGATTCTTACAGACCATAAGAATCTTGAATACTTCAAGCAGCCTCAGAAACTCAATTGCCAACAGGTGCATTGGATCGGGGAGTTGTCTCAGTACGACTTCAAGCTTACACACAGACCCGGGGCCCTAAATAAAAAGGCCGACTTATTGTCGAGGCGTGCAGATCACGACCAAGGAAGCAATGACAATGAAAACATGGTGTTACTAAAACTGGAATATTTCCGAGCCACAGAATTCGAAGTCGAGGCCTTTGACAAGGAATTGATTGATAAGATCAAAACCATGCGAAAGATAGACATCAGTGTCAAACTCACATTAGAAAAGTCTTTACCCGGGTGGAAGCAAGAGTGAGATCTGATCTTCTACAAGGAACTCATCTATGTTCCCAGGAGTGACGAACTGAGGGAGCAGATCATCATGCTCCACCATGACAAACCACTATCAGGACATCCAGGAGAGTTATGCACACAAGAACTTATTGAGAGAAACTTTTGGTGGCCCCACATGGGTAACCAAGTCAAGAAGTTCTGTGAAACCTGTGAACCTTGCCAATGGGCAAAAGTGAAGAGGTCAAAGACAGGACAGCTTAACCCACACAAAATAGCTGCAGGACCGTGGGAGACGATATCAATGGACCTAATAGGACCCCTCCCAGAGAGCAATGGCTTCGATGCCATACAGGTGTGGGTAGACACCTTTACCAAATCTATTCATGTTGAACCTACCAATATGGAGGTTACCAGCAAGGGAATCGCAAGGTTAACACGAGACAGGGTGATCAGATACCATGGAGTTCCCTGAAAGATAATTTCAGACCATGATCCCCGATATGTCTCTAAGTTCATGCGAGAACTCAATCGGCTACTCAGAATTGAAATGAACTCAAGTATGGCGTTCCGTCCTCAGACAGATGGCCAGACCAAACGGATGAATCAGGAGATTGAGAAATACCTCTGGATTTATATCAATTGGCACCAATTGGACTGGGCCAAATGGCTTGCATTGGCAGAATTCAGTTACAACGACAAGGTCAATGCATCCATGAGGATGTCACCTTTCTTCGCTGATCATAGTTATCACCCATGGAAAGGGATCAAAGGGAATGCAGGCTCACACAATGAGTCAGGATGAAAAGGTCCGGGATGAGGCAACAGCAGCGTTTGAAACAGCGCAGAAAAATATGAAAAAATATTATGATAAGAGTCACCGGCCGGCACCGGAGTTCAATATCAGAGATAAAGTTTACATTGAGGCTAAAGATGTTAACATCGATAGACCCTCTAAAAAACTTAGTGACAAACAGTTGGGACCGTATGAAATCCTAGAGAAGTGAGGGAAAGCTTCGTACAAATTAAAGATCCCAGGGATGGACAAACACTATCCTGTATACCATGAGTCTCTCTTGACTCCATACAAGGAGCCTCCACCACACTGAAGAGAATTAAGACCAGACCCTGTTATTATTGATGGGGAAGAGGAGTATGAAGTTGAAGAGATTGTCAAATCTCGGAAATGCGGTCAGGGTTATCAGTACCTGATCAAATGGAAGGACTATCCAATGTCTGAGAACACGTGGGAACCGGAGCATAATATCTTACCAAACGCTTCTGAAATCCTTGCCGAATACAAACAGAAGAACAACATCAACACGACTTCTGTTTCGGTACTGGTTCCAGTTCTCCCTTTAGGACATTGGGATTATTTGGTTAAGCAATACAAGACCAAAGAAGAATCCCAGCCCTATCCAGAACGAAAACTCTTCAACTGGACAACAGGAGAAAAGATCATGATAACAGACGATATTTCATGAAATAACGACATAAATATCAGAAAAACAACAGAAAATACAACTCTAGTCAACGAGGACATTGACCTTGAGGGGGGGGGGTAATGTCAGAACCTGAGGTTCCTGTCATCATTCAAATGTCAGCAAAACAACCAATGTTGTTGGACTTAGTTCATAAAGCAGCAATGAGTGACATATGTCAAGTCAACGAGGACTTAGATTGATTCGAAAGGATCGATTATCAGAAGGACACGTGAAGATAAGATAGGAAATAGAAGCACGACATGCTTGACCAGCACAAAGGTCATAGGACAACATGAGGTGTGGAGATTAAAGCCTCAAGGCATTCAGACATGATAACACATGGCGAACAGACAACTAGCGCATTGTAGTGAAACAGGAAACAGGCGTGGAAACCCGAAGGCACTTAATAAAGAAGGCATGGGAACAGGTTGCTTAAAAGCATGGTTGTAGGATGTTTTGCATTGTGGAAAACAAACAGTAGTCTCATGTTTACAAGTATTTAAGTAGTTAGAATATTGTTGTATTCTTTAGTCTTTCAATCTCGTTTCTCTACCCACATACTTGTCTGAAAACCCTCTCAGTGCACTTCTTACTGTGTTCGTCGTCTTATACAACACTGAGAAAGTAGGATTTAAAGTTTAAGTTCTAACATGGCACCCTTGAAGACATGACTCATATTCTCACAAGATGCAGAGCCCGAGGACAACGAGATATCTGGGAAATGGCTGAAGAAGTCTGGTACCGGAAGACCACTGTAAAATGGTACAAGCCTGAATTCGGCAGAATCATGGCATGTAGTTTGGTGGATTTCAGGTTGCCAAGGGGAAAACGAAGGACAAGGGCCTCAAGACTCTTCTGAATTGTCGTTTCCAAAGCCGCATACCTAATATGGAAGATAAGGAATGAAAGAACAATACCTGATGAACAAGGGAAGGTTCGCCCTCGAGCAACCAAGGCAGAACTTGAAAACCGTTTTTTCAACGCATTAAATGCACGCCTAGCTTTAGACTGCACCCGGACCAACAAAGCAAAGTATGGAAGACATGCACTGAGGACCAAGACGGTACTTCAAACCTGGGATGGAATTCTTGATAAGAATAACAGCCTCCCAGTCGACTGGACCAAGGAGAGTGGGGTTTTAGTGGGTAAGACAACTGGCACAAATCCAAGTTTTGTGGGAAGAAGAGGAGTTGGATAGGAAGTATGATTATGATTATGATTTAAACCGGTGAAAAAAAGGTAAAAAGGTAAGAGGGAGGAAAGAGAGGAGCAAAGGATCCCTGTGCAAACCGTCAGCCCCACACAATATGTGCGCAAAGCATTTCCCTGTGGTAAGATATATTTCCGAGGCCTGGTGCCTCGAGTCACCAAGCCGATTCAACTGCAAGACGACATTGTCGAGTACCTTGTTTAGTGTACAGTGCTGCAGCGAATCAATAGAGGCTTTAAACCAAAAAAAAACGGTAAGCGGGAGGGGCAAGGTTGATTTCTCAGATGAATCGGCAAGCTAGGTGCTCAGTACTGGGGTAGAATCAACCTTGCCCTTCCCGCTTACCATATGCTGAAGCTGAATCGCCATAAAGGTATGAGCGGAACCTTAGATGCCAGCGAGTCCATGTGGCGGTGACAATAATGTCGTGACAGCAGGTAATAACTGTCGGTGATGACGGGCGGTGAGAAATTTATTGGCGGGTGAGAAAAAAGGGAAGGCACGGAATGGGGACAGTTAGTGTGCATGTTCTGGTTCACAAAGAGACTACAGTGAGGATGTGCTGTATAAGACTTTGAGTGGATGGTAAACTGATAGGTACTTAGTTTAGGGCCCTCTGATGTAAATCAGTTGTCAGTATAATATATCCTATCCTATCCAGAGACAAACCTGGGAAATGGCCGCTTTCATATGATGTGAGATATAAATAGATTTGGATGGGCGCTGTTGTTTCGCGACTGCCATCTCAATGACTGGATCGACTGGCTGAACATTGAGCGGAAAGATGTTCTGGGCAGGTAGAGACATCGGGATCACGTTAGCATCAGGTCTCAAGAAACGTTCATCAACATACATGCCCTGAACAAGCCGAGGGGACAGTCAAGTCAAACGCCTCTTATTACTGGTTCTCTGATTGATTCTCAAAGTGTTGCTTGATTGTATGGTTCTGGTTCTTCTTGTCTAGATGGGTCGCTTTCTCTATCTCTATCTGGTTGCATTATCCTATCCTATCCAACAATATCTGCATTGAAGCTGCCAAATGATCCTCCTTTAACTGCTCAAGTTAGGCTTGTAACCAGCCTCTCTGAGACTCTGACACGGCATGAGGCAAACCTCTCGTCAGAGATTCCCTCATAGAGGGTTGATCACCGGACTACACTCGAGTGGTTTCAGCTCTTCCACAAATAATTGTCGAGCTGTACCGCAGTACTCAGACAATCAAGTCGAAATACAGAAAGATGGAAAGCCAATCAAGTCTGAAATCCAGAAAGGGAAATGGAATGTAATGGCTGTGCTTGTTTTGCGCTCGCCGCAAGCCGCCTTGGCGCACCAAATTGAAGAGCAAGTATAATTTAGTGTACTGAAGACAACGCACAACCTTTGCATACAAACAACAAAGTACCAAGTAGAATCAGTACAAACAAGCTGGTTTGTGTTGCATGAACAACATGGCGGTGGGCTATTGAGATGGTGATGGCTGTGGTCTGGCTGCAGGCAGGCTCGGGACCCCGATTACGCCACTGCACGAGGGAAAATTAGAATGAAACCAGTGCACTCAAGTTCGTACTTGGACGTACCATCCACAATGCACTGTACCCTATCACCACACCTTTCCCATCAACCTTGATTTGATAAATGTTTGTGATCCCATTGTGAGAGAGAAGGTCACCTCCGATGTCACCTGGAGGTCAAATTGGTAAGATAGAGGTGTTTTCAATTAGAGAGAAAAAGACACAAACTCACCGATGTGGCATTCATTCATAGTCTGCTTAATCACCAGTCCACCTCGAGTTGATGGAATAGGTCCCTCGTCTTTGCAGTCCTCCTCATATTAAAACGGACCATTCCCAGAAGAGTCCTGTGCAGTTTTCCAGTACTACATGTCTTTGTCATAAAACCCATGGCTGTGGCTATTTTCATCACTACTGGGTGATAGCACAGGTTCCTTAGGACGTGGACTGTGCTGAATTTTCTTTCCTTCCTCCATAATGGTCTAGAGCAGCTTCCAAAGTGCATTTTTGAGGTGATTAATCTGATAACAGGTAACAAGATGAGCTTCCATGTTGAAAATTTATATGTGAGGTACCTTTTCCATGCAAGTATGTACTATCAGCTAGTAAAGCAAGTTCAAGGTGGAGGGCAAAGTGAATTGAGAAGCAGCACTCCTGCTGACTTTGCATGGAAAATTCACCAAAACTTTTAGCCGCAGCAACTATTGGATCAATGCAAGTATGAAAATCGTCAAATTTTTGGAATTGCAGCCTGGAAACACTGTCAGGGGATCCGATGCGAGGGCAGTGCCAACTGAGGAGGCAACATTAGAATCTAGCTGTCAAAACAAATATGGACAGACTATAAACGGCCTCATCCTTTGTTTGACTAGAGCTCTGTCTGACCACAGGAGTAGAGTGCTTCGGTGGTGAGGCTCTCTGCCCCAGTTGCATATCTGACCATGTCCTTTGGAGCCCCTCTTACCTCACCTTAATCGCTTCTTCATGGTGGGTGAGAGAAAGGACGGAGAACACATGATGCCTCATGGCTTGAACTTAAATAGCTCTGACATTGCCGGTCAAACCGCATTGATCCTAAATTGAGCCACGCAGTGGCACCAGTGAGAATAAAGCACCAAACCAACTGTACTGAGCAGTTCGAGGACCTGTTAGACAATGGGTCAGGCTATTTCAGAATACAACTAACATATCATAATCCTTAGCGGCACAAGTGCCAATCTCCCTCACTCTCCATAAGTATTATCAAAGATAAAAAGTCAAATAACTAGGGTCCTGTTTAGATCTCATCTTTGCAAACCAGGTTTATAAACACCTGAGGTAAGGCTCAATTCAGCGGGTTTTGGCAGTCTTTCTGATGCTGTTTTCTCAGCTGATGCATCTGGAGGTTATTCAAGATGTTTCTCCCTGCTTGAAAAACGCCAAAACAAGACCGCTCGATGTTGATGGTGGCTTCCTACGTCCATCGGGAGCTCGTGACGGGATTGCCAAAAATAGAGTCCTGAGTCTGACCCACTTTTCCTAAATCCTTCCTAACATTTTGCAGAGCGGTATGAAGTGCAGCAAGTCAGCAGTCCTTGGACATAGGGCCATTACATTTTCCAATGTTGTGTACTCAATGCATCAGAAGTCCAAGTCTGGCCCAGAGAAGTTAAAAACCAAAAAACCATGTTTATAAATGCCAGTTTTTAAAAAACTGTTTACAAACAGGTTTTCAAAGTTTCAAACTTTGTAAACAGGACCCTACATGATCTTGAAATAACTACATGTTTTGCAAGGAGTAACACGGTAACCAGAGAAAAGCTGTGACAATCAAAATGCCAAACTACTGACAGAAGTCAAGAAACACATAGCGTAGAGTTGAACTTTTGCTGCTGGTTCTATTTCTCTAGGCCATAGCTGGTCACTTTAAGTATCTCATCAATCGTCATCAAACATTTGAATGATCCTTTGAGCTCCCAAATAAGTAATCGGCTTCCGGATCCTAATGATCAGCTTCAATAGCGTTGGAACAATCCTCCTCGAGTGGTGTTGACTCTTGCACGAATAATCTTCCAGAGCTGCTTGTATCTTGGGCTTTACAAGTCTTCGTATCTTCGAGCACCCCAAGTGCTTATATCTCTCCAACTTCAGGTCTTCATCTCCTGACATTTCCAAATTCATGTTTCGCGGCCCATCATCCTTATGCCGCATGGCACAATCTTTCTTGATATTCCGCACTGCTATAAATTCGTGACTTGTATCAGTCTCTCTTATCTTTGTCCTCTCCAGGTTTGTGATCTTGTCCTCTTCTCCGTCTCACCTTTGTCCTCTCTGAGTTTGCAATTTTGTCCCTCTTTGAGATTCACGAATACTCAACAACAAACAACAGGTTCACGAATAAAGATTGTGGATTTTGGTGCACACTGTCATTTTGCCTCCATCTTCTCCTGTTCTCGAGTCTTCAATGTCTGCATAGAATGGTGGTCGAAGAAAGAGGAAGAAGGATCAAGATGTGGAGAAGAGAAGGGATCAAGATGCTGAGTGTCAAAGGTTTTCAAGTCGCAGGCCACTGGGCGCACAGTGGCTGCAATTTAGGTGAAAAGATTGGGGTCTGCCATTAATTGAATGAGGTGCAAAATGAGAATCAAGGGTATCATGAAAGGACACCAGGAAAATGGCAGGAAGTGGTTGGAAAGCAAGCGCTTCCGCTTTCAGGCTCACTAAATTTGGATAATTTCTTTGAGCACTCCAAATTGCTTGATCTCTCCAACTCAACATAGTTTGGCAGCATTTTGTCACCTATGTGACAGATCCAACAACAACCTGAATCTGACATATACCAGAGTGTTGCCACCTCCAAAGAACTCATGGAACCTTACAAGATGTTTTATCAGACAAAACACTACTTGAGACCAATTCTGAGATCAGCCAAGATCTCACCAGGGGCAAATCAGCTGCAGTCGAGTGCACTGCAGTCAGCTGGCAGTCAATCTGCAGTCAACTGGCAGTCAACTCATACCTGGTCTCATGCCAGCCTGGTTGCATCGTTTACTTGTGCATGTGGTCTGATCAGGGCTGTGTATGGGAGACTTAATGGACAAGTCTTGATCAAATTTCCGAATTATAGCTGGTAGATAGCTGTACTCTCTGTTTATCATCTGTATCATGCTGTTGGACTCAGTGGCTAGTATTTGAGCTCTTAAGGTTATATGAGAATTTGTAAGATGGCTGCAGGATGCAATCTTTGCTCTGATATTGAAGCTTGATAAAGTTGAGCTAAATCCCACTGAATTTATTATTTGCACATCTTGGTCTGTTTCTAGATCTCTTGCTAGACAGTTTTGATACCTTCCACTGCTCATATGGTCACTGTTTTATGAGAAATGGCCATTCTTTTATTATGTATTTTTTGCCCTTAACTGAACTGCAATCCAGGATATTGAAGCAAAAGCATGTCACATTGATATCTCTGCTCTCAGTGGGTGATTCTGATGTGATGCTAAAGTCCCAGTAATCCTAGTTGATTAAGGTAGAGGACATACAAAGCTTGACAACGTCACATGCAACTTCTATATTAGGACATAATGTAAGAATAAATGATTTTTATATTATCCCAGCTGTCTTTGGGAAATCCACTCCCAACATTCTAGGCCAATGCATGTTACGAATGTGATCCCCACGCAGTTTGGGACCAAAATCGGATCTGGCTGACTAGTTAAGGAAATAATGTCAGATGTCAACGTGGTAAAGGTCACGTGATCGGTCTGCCATCAAAGGTATGGTTGCCACTCCAAGAACAACTCTTGTTAGAACTTAAACTTAAACTCTACTTCTCAGTGTTGTATGAGATGACGAACAACAGTAAGAAGTTGCGCTGAGGTTCTTTTCGAGCAAGATTGTGGGTAGAGAAACGAGATTGAAAGACTAAAGAATACAACAATATTCTAACTACTTAAATACTCTTAAACATGAGACTACTGTTCGTTTTCCATAAGGCAAAACATCCTACAACCATGCTTTAAGCAACCTGTTCCCATGCTTTCTTTACTAAGTGCCTTCAGGTTTCCATGCCTGTTTCTTGTTTCACTACAATGTGCTAGTTGTCTGTTTGCCATGTGTTATTGTGTCTGAATGCCTTGAGGCTTTAATCTCTGCGCCTCATGTTGTCCCATGACCTTTGTGCTGGATCAAGCATGTCGTGTTTCTATTCCTTATCTTATCGTCACATGTCCTTGCATCAATCTAAGTCCTCATTCTCTTGACATACATCACCCGTTGTCCAGCGCGAAGTTTATTCACATACTTGACGTAAAACTCGACCAGAAAGCAAATGCACACAATGACCAGTACTAGTGACCAATGTGGGTGCATATGATAGTTCATGGGGAAAAGTGATGACCTGCCAAAGCTGGTACCCAATATCAAAATCATGAACGACTGACTATATGACGCTGACTTGTAGTAACTCTACGATGCCACTTGTGCTGACTATACTGACGGTCTTGGACTAAAGGACTGTTCGGTAGCCCTTTCTCATGATGTTTCTCAGTTAAGACCTTGCTTCTCCCAGTTGGAGACCAGTCCTGAGCGTGCTAAATTTAAATCGAAGTAGATTGAACATGGGGGTTAACAAAAAGTTGCCCTCCTTATATACTGTTCACAAATCTGATTACTAAAGTCTTTTACTCATCTAAATCCACCTTTACTCATCTGATTCGTAAGGATTCATCATCCACTCCACTCCTGCTCCACTATGACTTCATTTTCTGAGTAATAATTGGAGTTCGATGACTGAGGCTGACTGATCGATGATGTATTGTCGGAGCTGCCAAGTTTTGCTGACTGATTGTTTATTTGTGTTGTTTTCCAGTAAATAACACGTTCCTCATGTGCTGTGATCTGTGTAATCGGCATTAGTCAAAGTAAGAAAAATAATTACAAGTCCGAATTGTTCTTTGTGTCCAAGTCTCAATTTTACAACAATTCAAAAATTGAACATGACATTCGCTCAGGGGTACAAAGAAATCGATTGTCCTCAATGAATAGAATTGTCGCTTCTTGAATTCACAATCTCTGTAGACTTCTCTGAAATATTCCACCCATTGTCGTTTCTCAATTTCAGCAGTCAGCCCAGGGTTGTCTGCCAGCATGAACCTGTCTTGTCCATAGGCATCTTTCAAAGAAATTGCTGGAGTTCCTTGTCGACGGAAGAGGTGGAATTGATTGACCTCCACATCATATCTCTCGACAGGACTACAATGAAAAACGACTTGGTCATTGTTGTATCGGGTGAACTCTTGCTGGAGAGTTGGGATCAGAAGAAGCAGCGTAGCTGAAATCCCATCTTTCAGCAAGATTCTGACCTCCTGCCCTTCTTCCACTCTTTCCTTCGCAGCTATTACTTCGACTTCCTGCCTCAACATTCCTGAATAAAATTGATCTCCAACTTGAACTGACTGAGCCTTCTCGTCGTTACTGAGAAGCATGCCGATTTGCCATTCTTTATATGAAGCAAGGAAACCAGAGCTTGAACAAAAATCTCTGATTCCAACTTGTACAAAATGAGCAAGGATGGCAATCAGTACTTGGACGGGAAAATTAGGTGGTCGAGGAGTAGGCTGTGGAATGGCTACCGCCCATGGTAAGGAGCTCTGGTAGTTGTTGGTCATCATTTTTGGAAATAAAGGCCTTTAGTTCCAAACAGATTTTTCCTTTTATATTCCTCTGTTGGGCTCTTTCCTTTTATAGACAGCCTCGTTGCATCTGTGATGTTGCTCTTTTCAGTTCTCTGTTTTCCCACATTCTACTTTTAGGTCTTCCTAATGGGGATCCAATTCAAGAAAAAGCTCCTAGCCTGCCTCATGTTGATTTTCTAAAATAGATTGAGTCTATGATCAGACTACACGTTGCATTGAAATTTCAAATTTAAAAGGCTATTCCAAAATTTGTGTAGCTAGATAAAGGGTTGTAAGTAGGAATGGTAGGAAAATTGTCTATCAAATCATAGTCCTCTTTGCTTTCACTAGATAAAATGGCAGGTACGAAGCGCTGTTGCGAAAGAAAAAGTCTGTGAAAAGAAGAAAAAAATCGTAAATGTCTTGTCAGAATTAAATGATCTTGTCGCATAAGTACCTCTCTCTGTTCTCCGCTGTAGGCATCGTTGTCCTCTACCTTGACGATGATACAACCTCCTAGAATTTTGCAAAATTGTCCGAATATATGGCTGGTTGAGCAGCCCGGTAACGATGAGAAAAATTCAAAAGGTGATTATAGCTGTTTGGTGGCACAGCCGTTCCATGGCTAATAAAATTGCTGGGTCCAAGTGGTGAAGGAAATGGAGGCATGAAAGCGACCTGTGAACCTTCAGACGATTTTGTGCAAGCCGGCAGTGGTACTGTAATATTTGGCTTCGGAAATGTCTGTTTCATCTGTTTTTTGTCATTAATACTTGTAACCTGTCTTGAGTCCTGCTTACTATGGTTTTCTTTAAGCTCTTTCGGAAGAACTTCTTTCGCGATTGTTGTGGATGAACTGACAGCTCGAACTCTGGTGAAAAGGTCATCGTTGAGGACTGTGGCGGGTATTGCATCTTTGTCTGTAATTGTCTGGTTATCATGGCTGATGAACTTGATGTAGGTATGTTGCAGAGGCAACGGTGGCGTAGACGAAATAGGTATAACTGGCAAAGGATTTGGGTCGACGAAATCCTGAAGTTGGATATCAGATTCCTCAATGCCTGTATTGTCACACATTGTCATCCTGATATAATGAGCGACAGTGAAGAGCAGTATCATGCAGGCGAATATGATACCAATGAAGATGATGCTTCCATATGTTAGGTTGAAGAGGCCCATGATGGTAACAGTTTAAGAGTTGCTGGGAACAAAACTTGTCAAATCAGATTCTTCTATTTGTTCTTGTTTCACCGGTTTCGTAAGATCTGCCCGACTGAAATATGGAATAACTCTGAATGCTGCAATTGGCTGTGCGCTGATGGCTCCGTCCATCTCCTTTAAGACATAATTCCCCAGTTTCGTTCTCTTGACCACCTCGAAAGGTCCAAAATATCTTGGTTCTGTTTTTAGTCTGGCCAAGGTACTTTCTAGTCTTGTATTCCTTACCAGAACTAAATCTCCTTCGACAAATTCTTTCCTCTGTAATTTTCTCTCATATCTTCGATGGTATTGTTCTCGGGATCTTATTCGGCTTTCCTTCAGTATCTGAGCTGCCCTTTCAAGGTCTCCAGGGTGTTTTCTCAGCTGTTGTATTCTCAAGGTAAGCAATTCAGTTGTTCCCATCCCTTTATGAAATCCATCCACCAGTAATGTTGCTTCTGTGAGATTGAAGGGAAGCACTGGTTCAATTCCGTGAAGAAGGTAATATGGAGAATAGCCAGTAACCGAACTGATGGTAACTCGGTCTGCGAAAATGGCTAACGGTATTTGATCTGGCCAGTCTTGGATCATTCCATATTCGTCTTTCTCACAAGACTTTACGATAGCTTCTCTCAGGGTAAAATGGCCTTGTTCGACAACTCCGTTGGCATGCTTGTTGTAAGCTGTAATTCTTGTATGTGGAATTTTCATCTTTTTGACCAATTTAGTGAAGGCTTTCCTTACCTCTGGTCCATTGTCAGTCACAACTTGTCCGACTGATCCATATCTGCAAAATATTTGTTCCAAAAGAAGCTGGCTAGTTCCTCCAAACTGTTCCTTCTCAGGGCTCGGGCTTCTACAACGCTGGTCAAATCATCTTTTGCACAAACAATATATCGATACTTGTGGCGTCCATTCGATTTTGGCATTAGCATCACGTCGACATATATTTTCTGGAAGATTGTTGATGGTGTTGATACTGTTACTGGTATTTCAAATTTTGCTGTATTCCTTATCCGACATTCGTGACAACTCATAATATGTCAGGCAATATCTTGTCGCACTCTAGGCCAAAAGAAACGAGTTAGTATAACTTCAGTTACTGCTTTGATACCCTTGTGTCCTAGTTCCTCATGAGCTTGATGTAGGATCCTCTCTCGTGTCTTGGGATCTAAGATCACTACCTGATTTAGACTTTTCTTCCCGTGCCTTTCCATTCTATGTTGATCCAGTCGGAACTTGCCGGTTTTCTCCAAAAATTGTTTGGTCATGGTGGGAGATGACAGGTCTTCAGGTAGATGTCCAGTTTCCAAGTATCGCTTTATGTTTATTAGTTCCAATTCTTTTTGTCCTTGAGCTGCCAGTTTCTTGCTGTCGATCCAAGCATTTAGTACCAAAACTTGAGTCGGGCCTTTCCAGTCGTCAGTTTTACCTTGGTCTTGAGTTTTCTCATCTTGAATTATTTTGGGCTGGTCTTTCGGTTGCTTTCCTGGTTTGTACCATTCATCGTCCTCGCTGTCTGATCGTTCTTCGTCTGTTGCAGGTTGTCTTCGTGACAGTCCATCTGGTCCTTTGAATTTAGCTGCAGAAACATGTTGAATTTTGGGATCAAAATATTGAATTCCTTCTATCCATCGGTTCATTGGAGATGCTGGTACTATGTCGAAGTTGTTGATCATCCCTGGTAAATATTTAGCATCAACTTCCACAATCAAATTTTCTAGTCCCACTATATGATAGCGCAAGTATCTCATTGCTCTGAATAGTCCATACAGCTCAAGCTTGGGCTGACTATAATGAGATTCTCTGGCATTCATGGTAAGCGAAACAAATAGAGCGGGTCTTCGTTGTCCTAATTCATCTTCTTGTGCTAATATTGCTCCTACTGCCATATTACTACTATCGACAGACAAGTACACTGGTCTTTTCGATGAATAGTCAATTGGTCTTATAGCTGGAGCCTCAATCACTGCACTTTTCAAAGTTTCGAACGACTGCTCTTGTTCCTCTCCCCATAGAAACTCTTGATCTTTTCGCAACAGTTTATTCAGAGGGTTAGCAATCTGGCCATAATCCTTGATCCATTGTCTCAATGTTCCACAGATTCCTAAGAATCCTCTTAAGGTCATTATATTGTGCGGTCTGGGCCACTTCTGTATTTTGCTGACTCGTCTTTCATCTGGATGTCGTCCTTCGGCACTACATCTATGCCCTACTATCAAGGCTTCTTTTCGACATACTTGAGACTTGGCTGGATTAAAGGCACCTCCAGCTTTCTTCATCCGTTGCATGACTCGATTGACATCTATAGCATGTTCATAGATGAATCTTCGAATTCCTGGATTATCCTTCAGTGTTTCTGGTATGCCATTCTCATCAAGATATTGAGTTTTAGGTCCTTTAATCGGTAAATCATCGATGAATATATCTGCAGTATGTGGGATTTCGTCTTGCAAAATGAACGTCATGCATTGTTGAAACTCTGCAGGCGAATTTGTATATCCCATAGGCAAACAGGTTAGTCGCAAGTGTCCTAATGGTGTATAGAATCCAGTTAAGTCCCTTGAGTCCTTGTGCAGAACTCTACCATCGAATCCCCAATACAGGTCAAAGACTGTATAGCACTGATATCCAGCAAAGTTCCTTGCAAAATCCTCGATTGGTGGTAATAATCCTGAGTCTTTTACTGATACGGCATTTAAAGGCTGTAGATCATGAATGATCCTCAATGATCCATTTTTCTTGAGTACACAGAACCATTTGCAGCGGTACAATGATTGACAGTGCTCATAGACTCCAGCATTGATCTTGCTTTTCAGAAGTTCTATCACCTTTTCTCGAATTCCGGCTGGTATTGGGATCGACTTGAACTCCCAAGGAATGTGATCCACTACTACCATTCTATACGGAGAGAAGTAGCTGCTATTGAACTGTCTCCTATCATTTTCCTCATATGGTAAGCTTTCCTCATGATTTTTCATGACATGTTTGAATAATTTGACTTCTTCAGGGGTCATGAAATTGTCCTCATTGGTGACTAGCTTGTCCATTCGTTCTTTCGTAAGACACTCTGTTGGTTCAAACTCTGGTGGGCATGTTGGGACATCAGGTAAGTCAATTAACGGATCCTCTGGTATGGTCCTCCTTACTTTCATGTCTTCTGGTACTGTTCCCAATACAGGTTTGATCTTGCGATCTACTGTCTTGTGTAAGGTGAATACCTTCACTTCTATCATCCTATAGTTCTTATCTATTATGGTTTCTTCTTCATCAGGGATGATAACTTGATCCCCTTCTTCTAGTCCATAATATTTAAGTCCATTGGCATCGACTAGTTTAGTGCGGAATTCATGGTTCTGGTCTGTCTCCTCTTGCTCTTCAATACTTTGGTCATCTTGAAGCCAATAGGAGTGTATCTTATCTGGATTGATAGGTATCGAGTCTTTGTGATGTATGCGAGTGAGTCTAGTAATGTTTGTCTTATGTCGGGATCGAACTTGGCTTTGTCAGCCCGGTATCCGGGTAGTTCGTGAAAAAGTTGTCTTCTGCATCCTATCTTGAATTCTGTCATCTTGACTCACTGAAAGTTCTCGGACTTTAGTTACAAGCATGAAGGACATCGCTCCGGGTCTCTCCAGAACCAGATCTATTTCGAGTTTTGTCGTCTCCATTGTGGTGCAGTCAGTTAACTTGTAAACACCACGTATATTTGTCTACCTAAGATATGCTTGTTTACAAACAATATCTAGGTAATAGTCTGTTTCAAATTTCAAAGTTAGTAGTACAATCAAAGCCGCAAATTCAAAAGTCAGTAATCCAGAACAGAGAGAAGGAAATGGTCATAGGTATGAGAAAATGTCAATGTCAAAGCAGCACAAAAAAAAAATTGTCCAAGTTCGAGTACTAAAGATGAAATGTCAGTTCAAAGAAAATCAGGAATCACTAAACTTGTCCTTCCCAGAGAGCCGGGTACCCTTGTTGCAGAAACAGAGTCAATTAGAAGGAGAAGGAAAATCAAACCAAAAGAGAAAAGTAACTTGAACTTGAAAAGAAACAAAGTCAGTCTGGATCGTCTAGATTAAATGGTTAGTAAATTCAAATTCAGAATATTTGGGGCATACCAGCTAGAATGTACCCCAAATCATTGCATATTTCTTTCCAAAATGGTCATAGAAGCGCAGATTGTCGAGATGATTGAAACTAAGAAGAAGAACGCGGACATCTTCCGCCATGAGAATGTCGACTTCTTGAAGGTTTCAGATGGCATCTCCGAGGGTGACACTTGATTCGTCAAGAACTTTGGCGCAGTGATAGAGGAACTCGTCCTCATCTTTGGTGATGAACGGGTTGTGAGTCTGAAGTGGTTTGTGAAGAAGAATCTGAGTTTGGACATTGGCCATTGAATCAAGATGGTAGCATTCTCGATTCAATCCCTGGAAGTGTTCAGAGTACCGATTGTCGATGATGCGAAGATATGGACAGTGAAGTGTCCAATAATGTCCGGCTGTTATATTGAGCTTGATTTCCTCCATGATAACCGTCATACTAAATGGTTCTTCCATTATCAAGATCAACTCCTGTAAAACTTCCACCACTTCACTCTGGATGTGTCTCATCACCCATTTGTGTCCAATCCATGCATTGTGACGAATTTCGACTTTTCCACTCTTCTTGGGATCCAAGTATTCGTCCTTCCTACTCCAAAGGGCATGATTCAAGTCAGCTCGTTCAACGGCTCCTTTATCCCGCATGTCAACAACATATGTTTCGGTAGCGGTACGATATAAGTGCATCATCGTGACGCTGAGTGTTGGATCAACAGGAAGAGGTTGATTGCTGTTTTTGTCAAAAATGGAAACGAAAGGTCGGGCATCTCCACTTCTCCAGTCTATGAAACGGTCTCGCTCTTTTCGGTCGAGCTCAGCGCGCATAGCATGGACTTGGAAAGTAATGAAAACTCTTTCTTCTGAGCTACTGTTGACTGTGATGCGCTCCTGATAGTCTTGAATGTCGAAAATAATGTCCTCCATATAGTGTTTGACATTGACAATGCGGTCGACTAATCCACAGTTCCGGAGCTCGTCCAATTGGTCTTGATCATGAATACTGAAAATGGATGCCGCATTATCGAATCGGCGTAAAGGATGATTGTCTATGGCGCCATGGAAATATTGATAACATCCAACTCCAAGAACATCAACACCAGCTAGACTGGGATGTCCGGGCGGAATAGGTTCGTAGGAGTTGAATCGGGACAACTCTCAGGGAATGGCGTCGACAACGAATCGTTGAAAGTTTCGGTAATCAGTGTAACCGAATTCGTCTCTCTCATTGGTGGCTTTGTGGTATCGAACATTGTCCAGCTTGGACAATGCTTTTTCGTTTTTCTCGAGCTTGGTGGATGCGGAGACATAACAAGAGTCAGGCATACGTTCAATATCGTCTTCTATGATCTGGGCATCAATCGGTTTGATGAGGATGGTCGTTCTGAGTGCAGATTCGATGTGAACAGGGGGAGGGATGGGCGCGTCTGCAATAGGAGAAGACACTGGGGCTTTGATCCCTGATTTCTCCTTCAGTGCCTCGCTAAAACTCCGGTTCAGTTCTCTTGTCTGTTCAGTTAATCGATCCAAGAACCTTTTAAACTCTTTGTCGCTCTCTTCCCATTCGTCACTCTCCCAATCACTGTCTTGTTGCATCGGGTCACGAAGGAAAACACGGCCTCTCTTGTCGTGAAGAATAGAGTACCCGTCATGATTTTCCTCATGGCTACTGTCACTATCATTGTCTGCAAGTTGGTCCACATCCATGTCAAAAGATTCGCCGCTACTGGTTGAGTTTGAACTATTGCTGAGACTAACGAGTTCTGGCATTTCATTGGAGTCCGAGGACAATCCTTTGTTGACCAAGTTAGCTCTTGATATCGCATAAGTCTTGGTAGAAAGTGACTTACTTGGCAAAGGAGGACCTCTGGTTCTTTTTGCGTACTGTGGCGCAATCTTTTCTTGCTCGGCGAGCTCAGGAATAATCGGTTTCTTGACGGTACGGACATTGAAGATGCGTACTGGAATGGGTGAATGGATTCGCGGATCTGCTGGAATTTTGATTCAAAGTTTGTCGGCTACTCTTTCAGCGTGAAGTGCGACTGATTTGGAAGGAGAGGGGAGCCGGTCCATACCCACGATCTGTTCTCCTGGTCTCTGATCGTGCATGGTGGGTTCAGTCCGAAAAAACTCATCAATTTCTCCATCTGCATCTTCATCAGAGTCTGAGATATATCTCAACTCTTCCTCCTGATATCCCACTGACTCCTTTCGTACTCTCTCTGTTGTAGGATTGTTGGATTGAAGAGACATATGAATACTGCAGTGTGAATTGTCATAGTCGAGAGGCGTTGGGCGAATGACAGGACCAGGATCCTCATCTCGTTCATTCTCGGGAGCCGTGACATAGGCGGGATCGTCGGACTCGCTCTCCATAGCCTCTGGAAGATCCTTCTTTGATCGCTGATCTGAACGATAAGGATTGTGGTGTTTCTTCAGACGACCTGCTGCTTTCTTTATGAATTTGGAGATTTCGGCATATTCGATGAACGCACTGGTAATCTCCTCACGCCTTTCTCTATCTTCTGAACTATCTGATCCAGTACTCATAGTTTTGTTGTCGTCATCAGAAGAGTCGGAAATGTCATCTCGAAAGACGGTTGGCAGATTGACTTTGTCGACAGGAAAGGCGATGCCACACATTTCGAGATTTCGAATGAGAAGATAGAGGTTATCGACCTCTTCTTGCCAGGTCTCACTCATCTCGTAGTCGTTCGTACTGCCAAAATTTTGTAGCTCGTGTGGTGGAGGAAGAATACGGAAATGATTGCTGAGGAAATATGGTTGGAGAAGGGATATGGTTTGGCCTGAGAAGAGGACTTTGCAGACTGGAATGAGCCATTTGCCAAATTTATTCTTTTGACAAATCTCTTTGCAGTCTTCTTGTTCTCGAACCCATTGAAAGAAGTCTCGAGCATCACGACGGCCAACGACAGACAGGACATATTCGATGTTGATTTGTCCTCTCATACGGTCTTTGGCGGGTCCCATCATGATAGCTCTCTCGAGGGCTTCTTCGTCTAACTCGAGGCATTGGACTAGTTGAGGGAATGGCTGTGGGTCTTTGTCTCTTGGGCTATTGTGACTCGACATCTCCATAGCTGATATCATATAGTCAGTTCCTTGGTCTGGTTGAATATTGTTTGACTCACAGTTCTCTTGTACTTGCTTGTTCAGGTTTTCTTTAGTCGAGTCTGAATCAACTGCTGTTTCTTTTGCAGGTTGAACCTTGGTGTTGTTGGAGAGCTTTTCAGCTAATTCGTCCTCAACTGACACGTCATAAGAATCAGAGTTACTGGAAACAGTACTGCGGTCTGGGTTTGCGTCGACTTGACACTGGCTTTCGTTGGGAAAATCCAACGGAAAATCTGAGTCCAAGTTAATCTCTTTGTTAAATTCAGACTTCAACGACGTACTGAGCTCTTCCCTGGATGGGCTGTACGGATAGAAAAAAGAGTGAAAATTTCCCTTTTCGATGGAGATTGGCTGATCGAATTTGTTTCCTGCGCCTCGTATTACGGTTGCTCCGAAAGCTACGATTTCGTCGAGCTCCTTGTAACCTACATGGTTTCGGCGAAACGAAATGGCTTTGGTAGATAAGATGGCAAGAAAATGAGGCGGTGTCGAACGCTCTTGTCGACTGGTGAGTGCGTGAATGAAGGTGTGGTTTAGCTTGTCGTGGACGTTGGGGTCGTTGGTTCCAGTGAGAACCTCGCCGTCTGGGTGAAAAGTGCGGTTGTTCTCGTAATATTGAAATGGGAAGGTGAGAAAGTCTGAGCATTCGTCAAGGATCTGCGGGTTCTGGTGGCGGATCGAATACTGTAAATCCGATAGCCGACCCGGAGGCATGACTTGATTGACTAAGCACCAAGGTTTGTCTTTCTCCTTTGTCACAGTGTTTGCTGGGATTTTGTCTCGCAAGGCCAGCTGCCTTTTATACCGTTCAGCAACTCGGATTTCCATTTTTGTCTCCAGTTCTTTTAGTGATGACTGCAGGCTTTGGAGATAGCTTCTCTGTATCTTTCCTGCAGTGAGTTCTTCTTCCGGCGCTTCCCTGTCCATTACTAACGCGTTTTCTTGGGCATTAACCAATCCAATGGTTACTTGCTCATCCATTATCTTTAAAATAGCGTGTTCTAGCTCCCAATCGACATCATAGGACCCTTCATTCATGTCATTGTCCAAGGTCCGGCTGTCAAATTTTACTGATTCCTGTCGCTTCCATGTCTGATTTTCATTTGGGTTCTCTTCTACTCCTTCATGTTTCCCCATAGAGTCTTCCACACCACTCAAGTTTCCTGAGCCATATTTGGACTCATTATTATCTGTTGAAATTCCCACCTCAGGGTCACTTTTCTCGCTCCTTTGTTCTTCTGTCCGGGTTAGTTCACTGTTTGAATAATCCATTTCTTCTGCTTCCTCTTGAAAATTCTGATTTGTTACGCTTCTCCCTTCTGTTCTCTGTCTATAATTACGAACTGCATAACTGAATTTTGCCCAACTTTCCATTTCAGGACAATTGTTCATTCTATGTTCATCAGTACTGCATAGCCAGCAATTCCACTTCGTGAGTAACATTCGGTCCTTGTTCTTGAGACTTGTTGTTGCTAGTGGGCGCTCCATGTTGTCGGTAACTTGATTTCCGGCTCCGCTAATCGCCTTATCCGTTTGGGTTCCAATTTCCTCACGATTGCTGATTCCTATTTTTGTTTGATCCCCGTTAACTCCATGTACCTTGTGCTCATGCGATCTCATGTCATTCCAGGTGTCAGGATGATTCATTGTCCAGGCCATGCCTTTCAGGGTGTCCGCTATTTTTGGTTGTTGCTCCTTAAGTGATTGATGCGCCATGATTATTGTTTGATCATATGGGTTCATTCTGTCGGGTTTGTTCTTCTTGTCTTGATATGCTTGCTTTATTCTTGATAATTCCTTTAGGTCAAAAATTGAAACAAATGACTGTCTGTATTCCTCAGCGCCTCCAATCCATAGCAAGTTCGAGTCCAACGATATTCGCGCCACGTAAGATTTGATCCAGTCTTGGCCTAGTATTGCTTTTGCTGGTAAGTTTGCTTGATCCTTGATTCCCATGGTGATCTTCATGCCAATGATAGGTGTTACCATAAAGTCTTCCTTGATTACAGTTTGTCCTTCATGATCCATGTATTCCTTGGCGTCTAATAACTCTACAGCTTCTTTACTGCAGAAGCTTCGCATCCAGTCGGGGTCCAGGGTAGCCAAAATTCCTTTTCCTGTAAGTGTTCGTAACATTATTGTAGGTTCCTTGTTGTTTCTCCTCATTGTTGCCAGATCATTTAAAACTTTGTCTTCCGAGTCTGGTTCCGGTAAATCACCTTGTTTCATTTCGATCTTCAACTGTTGAACTCCTTTCGGGCGCCTAGCATTGAATCTTAGATCTTTGTTATTTGCTTGTTCCTGTGAGTAATCTTGCTTGTTCCTTTCGTTGATTTGGTCCTGGTCTTGATCTGATTCTTGTTGGGTTGTTTCTTCTCCATTGACAGCCTGATTTGAATCTTCTGGTTCTGATGGGAATTCTCCTTCGTCGTCTGTTTCTGGGATCTCCATAGGTGACTTTTGGGCATCCACTTTCGACATTTCTTCGCTAACTCGTCTTCCCAGTACTATGTCATATGCAAGATGACTGTCAAATACGACTTTAAAGTCAATTTTCCAACAGTATCCATCTCCTATGCATACCTTTTCTCCAAGTATCATTCCTGCAACCATCAAGTTATCTCCAAAGGTGTGTATCCCGGTCTTGAAGTATCTCTGAGCCACTGAACATTTTACCAAATTTTCCTCCATCTTTTTGTCTATCACTGCCCATATTCTTCGATCATCTTCTGTCTCCACTGTGACCTTCTGCATGGGCGGTCTTTCCCAGTACTGTTTTACTCCTTGATTAGCATCTGGGTAAGCTGTATTACTCAGTTCCCATTTGACCTTTCTAATGTCCTGTAATTCTTGATAGTTTCTCCATGCCAGCTCCATCTTTCCCAGCTCCCAAACATGCACAGTGATTCGTGTTGTTCCATTGCATATTTGCATTTGTGTGGTTTGTCCCTCATAAATTGCTTCTACATGTTCATTGAACCAATCTCCTCCTAATACCACAGTCGCAGGCAATCCTGACATTGGTTTGACAGCAAATCTTCCCTGGGTCTCGGTCTCGTTGTGTCTTGTCTGAGCATATACCTTGGTTTCGATTAGGTGCGTTCCTCCTTTGACGGTCATATTCCATTCATTGACAAATTCACTGGACAAATAGCTTTGGGGCCAGGATGGTTCAAGCAGCACCAAGAAATCAACCCATCCTATTCTGACCATGAGCGCCCTTGCTCCGGTCTTGAGGTACTCTCTTTCCAGCGCTCTTTTCCATAGGTCCGTCTCTCCTGGATATTTGTACCAGTTAACACCTTTCTGAACTCGGTGTCCTGATGCTTTGAAGCCAGTTTTCACTGCTCCTTCTTGATTGATCAATGTGCTCCCTTCCTGTTTTTCCTTTCGCTCCCTTGCCCTGGATTTTCGCTTGCGCTTCTCCTCTTTCCTTGCGGCTCCTTGTTCAACAATCTCATGCTTTCGTTGGACATCATTTGACTCATATATCTCTGCAGTCGTTCCCTCAGTATGACCCATAATACTCGAGTTGTCGGGAACAACCGCATCTTCCGGAAAGAATAAATGGTTCTGACCTTGATACCATTGGATACCTATCTTGTTGCGCTCTAACCAGTCTTGTCCGAGTTTAACAGGATTTGTGGTGAATCCTTTCTTCAATACACATAAGTCCACCTTGGTTTGTTGTTTCTTGATAATAACAACATCCCTTAGTACTCCCATGGTTCCATGTGCTGATACTTCATGGTTGGTGTCCATTCTGACTTGTCTTAACAGGCGCTGTTTTACTTCGTATTGAATATAGCTTAGACGAGAATATGGGTCTAAGACTGCCCATATTGAGCTCCCGCCTATCTCGATTTGGATTTGCCAAACCTCCCGACTTGGTCTAGTCATTCGGTACCCATTTCCTATGGGCTCTACCAGCTGTTTGGTGCTTGCTCCTATCTCCTCCATGTTGTTCTCGGTCGTCCCTATTTCCGCAGGTACGTGGTTCTCCGTGTCTTCTTTTAAGTATAAGTTTACTAAGACTCTTCCTCCTAGAACCATAGCACATCCCAGGTTATTGTCATATATCACTGAAAAATCCTCACGTATCCTTCTCCCATTAATTTCTATCTCCTCATTTCTCACTGTGCCCGCTTCTAGCATGCTCTGGCCAGTGACTATGATGGGATTCGAGAAATTATTTCTTGCAATGGAGAACTGGACTAGACTGCTGTCAAGTGTGGCATTACGGACAGCTTGAATGGAATTTACGGAGGTTTTGACTGATATTTTCTCAAGCTCGGTCCCTTTCCATACTTTCGGGTCCTGAGAATCTTCATTATGCGTTTCAATTCCAGCATCTACAGCCATCACTGATCGTCGGACTTTGTTGTATGCATCAAAAATATCTTGATTTTTGTTTGCCACGGTGATATCAATGACGTATGCATAACCTTGAGTGCACGTCATCAAGTTTATGATCTCCAGATATGGACTATCTGCTTGGTTGATTTCTCGGTGAACATATCTTTCAACCCAGTCCTTTCCTAGAACTATGTCTGCAGGAATTTGCTCTCGATGTTTGACAGTAAGAACAATTGCGGTGTTGATGTCATTGGGCTCGGCGTCTATTAGTAGCGTTATGGAAACTGACTTCTTTCCTTCTTCCATTTCCGTCATTATTGTGCCCCATATGCGTACCAATTCTTCTCTGACATAACTATGTTTCCAGGATGGTTCTACCAGAGCCAAAAACTTCCCTCTGGGACCTCTAGTAGTGATAAACTTCCCACCCGGCATAAGTTGTTTGTCAAATGACTTCATTTCCTCTTTCTTTTCTTCTGAAATCTTCACTGCTTCTAGTTCCACTGGTCTTGGTCTAGAGTCAAAGGGCGGACCCTTACCAATAGAAGAGTGGAGTAAATTGACGCGTGCATTCAGGGTCGGGCGTGAACTATTTAGTTCAGAATAGAACTTTTCCAATTCTCACACATAGGAGATAGCACATATGGACTTCTGTCTGTGTGGTTCTTCTTCTGAAAGTATGGCAGACATTCTTCTTGTTGAGTCATTTGCTGGTAATGTTAATGATTCTCTCACTAACATTATTTCATTGCTACTTTTCTCTGCAATGGAAATGCCATTCTTTCTAAGCCAGTCTCGTCCTAATGCTATGTTGAAAGGCATCCAGCTAGACATTACTCCTACTCTTGATATTGTTGGTCCTATAGGTGTGTCCATTCGTAAATTTCGATAAATTCCCCAGACAAGTCCTTGTCCAGTAACTTCTTGATAAGCTACTCCAAACTTGTCTTTGAATTCTCGTTTTCTGATCATACTGAACTTCAAAGAACTGTCGATCCAGGCTATGAGTGGAGCTTTCATTCCATAGATTGGAATTCTAAGAAGTCTGTGGTGTGTATCATATCCAGCGCCATTAATTCTTGATCCTCCAATAGGTACATTGAAGGTTCGGACTAGACTCAATGACCTACTGTTCAAGAATTGCTCCATGTCTTCTCTTCTTAAGTCATCAATTGTTTCTTGTAAAAGGTCCTCTTCCCTAAAAAGTTGTTCAATAATTTCTTGCTCTTCATCAGAATTTTCGGCGGTTTCAAGTATGGTCTCATTGTCGTCATCTTCATCGTCATTTGTTGAAGGTGTTGATTCCCTAATTGCTTCTGGACTCCCTGAACTTTGGACTGTGGCCATATTGGTTCTTGCTGAGAAGGTTTCTATACCTGAAGATTCTACTTCCTCCGCATCTGATATGGGTTCAGTTTCCTCTTCTGGATCTTCTTGAATTTCCACTACCTTCTTGAGCTTACTTCCTTCATCTTTGAAAGCAGATTTAGCTGGCATCCTATAAACAGCATTGTAGTTGTTCTTGTTGGGATGAAGTTCAACATAAGTGCCATCTCGCTCAGTTTCAATGATGCAGAGTTTGTTCTTGACTTGGAATGGCCTTCCTAATAATACCATAAAGTCAACATCAAAGTTTGCCACATAGAAGTCTCCTTCTGTGTCAACAACTCCACCACACTTGACTTTAACATATTTCAGGTATTTTCAGAGTTCCTTCTTTGATCCCCCCACTTCAGTTAACTCCAAACTCACAGGACTCATGCTTCCTCTGTCATCTTTGCATCTGTGATACATTTCTTTGGATATGATATTGATCTCTGATCCAGAGTCAATGAAAGCTTCTGTAGTAAGCTTTCCAATCTTGACCTCAATCAGTACCAAATCATGCCTAGAATAGTCCACTCTTCCAAAGTTAACTTTGGCTGCTATAGGTGCATCTGGGTTTATTGTTTTGCTCTTAACTTGCTCTCTAATTCTCCCAGCTACTTCCTTATTGAGTCCCAAGACTTCTTTAACTGTAAGATCCACTTTGACATCTAAAATTTTGTCACAAACACTTTCAATATCCACTTGCTGAGCAAGCTCTGATATTCTTTTGTGTTTAGACAATTTTTCAGCATCATTTTTGCGGTCCATGATCTTTGGAAGGGAGTCTGCCTTAATAGGAATATCCACCATTTCAATGTCTTCATTGATTTCAACTTGTCTGGTTGGCCTAGCTAAAATTGGTTTGGGGTCAGTATTCTCTTTGTTAGTATTGTCTTTCTTGTTCTGTCCTTCCTTACCTTTGGATCTGAAATCATTGTCCTTGGCTTTTTGGCTGGTAGCATCTTTTTGGAGTGGAAGTAATACTCCATCAAAGATTTTCTTCTTAACTCCATGATTCTTTCTTGCTGTTCTGGCGGCCTCCATGACTCTTGCTGTGATTCCTTCACGGTCATCTGATTCATATTCTGTCTCATACTCATCAGATTCTGACTCAAAGAAGGCATTGGCGCGTGTGAGATAAGACTTGGCCTGGACTGTTGGAGCTGCAGGGTTTGCTTCTTTATTCTCACTTCCCTTCATCCTGTCAAGAACCGACATAAAGGTCTCGGTTCCGAATCTCCTTAATAACTGTCCATCAGGTCTGGTGTATCGGCCATCAGGAAGCTTCCCAATTAGTCCTGAGTTTAGAGCATCAATTATAGGTGGGCAATCTCGCAATCCATGATTGGTCTCTCCACACCCATAACACTTCCCACGCATAGGGTTTGTGTCAGCTCCTAACTCATATGACATACCAGCTGTCTGCACATAAGTGCTTCTTCGGGGTCCTAAGGGTACTGTATTAGACCCTGTTCCTGTGTAGTTATTGACTGCATTTCTCATGGTCCTTGGAGCATCTATTCTGGGTGTGGCTCCTTCCAATTTTGGCTGTGGCTTTGGGTACCATCTAGCTACTTCTGGATTGAGCTGAGAAACCTGGAAATAACAGAGAGCATATTTGGGCTCTGTTACAGTCATCTTACTCATCTTATCAATGAGGTCTTTGACTTCTGAATCTGATTTGTTTTCTGCCTTGGGAGTTGTTGGAGTACTGTCTCCTTTCTTCTTTCCTAAAATGTTAGTAGATTTATCATCTTGCTTTGGGAGCATCTGATGAAGTCCTTTCAATTGGAGTCTGTCCTTGATTTCTTGATCCCTTTGGTCCATCTTCTTCTTGATTTGGTTAACTAGTCAGTTCTCCTCTTCTTCTGAGTCTGAATCCTCAGTGTCGGATTTTTCTTGCTGTCGTTTCTTGTACCTCTTGCGCATTCGTTTCTTGTGAAATTTCTCTATCTTGTCCATATCTGAGTCATCCGAGTCTGAATCTTCGCTAAAGGTGAGCTCATTCCAAACATATTTTCGTCAAAACGTCCACGTTTAAAATTAGCTTCAGCCAAATTCCTAGCGATGTCAGTTGGTACTGGATTTACTGTATCCCAGTTTGGATTAATAGCCCTGTACTGAGATTTAACATCTCGAGCAACTGAACTAGGCAATCCATACCAGAAATAAATGTCGCGCTGCCTTTCCTGTAATTTCTCATGTTCAATTAGCCAGTTAGCAATCATGTCAAAGTCTCTGAGGTATTGTTTCCACTTTTCCATGGAATCCATCTTACCATACTTCTTTCGGTGCCATCCTGTGACAAGTACTGACAGGTGCTCCGCTTCATAGTGTTGTTGTCTCTTCTCCGCATCATAGTACGACAAAATATCCTGCTCCAGTCGTTCCCAGCTCCTATTACGGTAACTCGGCAATGTTACTATCAAATCTGATACTCCTTGTGAACAATAATCTATCACTTTATGGCATTTCTCCTCATCTGTTAGTTGATAAGTTGCTGTGACAGAATTGTATTGGTTAATAAAAGCTTGCACTTTGTTGTATTTATCTGTGAAGACAGGAATAGAATGTGCATGCTTTGTCCCTGCTAATGGTATCATCTCAGGCCTACGGTGCCTGTGATCATCTGTGAAATCCATGTTGTCAGCTCTTCTTGATCTTGATCTTGCTCTTGATCCTTGGTTATTTGTGCTTGTCGGTAATTCAAACTTAACTCAGTTCGTGAGAATATTGAGCTCTTCCAACTGTGGTGCTGTGGTATTCTCCTGTTCTTCTGCTGACTGGCTAATGCTTGACTCAAAAGTCAGTGGTGTATATGATGGCGATATATCCGGTAATTCTCCTGCTATACTCAACGGTGACGATGTTGGTGTGTTGTTACTACGGTGGCCTGTCCAATTTGAATCACTGTCAAATCCAGTAATTCCTTTTCCAGACATACTCTTGCTCGGTTCACAGTATAATTACTGTTTCTCTGAATGCTGAACGATTTCTTGGGATTCTTTTCCCCTCGCGGTGGGCTCCACTTTGTCCGGCGCGAAGTTTATTCACGTACTCGACGTAAAACTCGACCAGAAAGCAAATGCACACAATGACCAGTACTAGTGACCAATGTGGGTGCATATGATAGTTCATGGGGAAAAGTGATGACCTGCCAAAGCTGGTACCCAATATCAAAATCGTGAATGACTGACTATATGACGCTGACTTGTAGTAACTCTACGATGCCACTTGTGCTGACTATACTGACGGTCTTGGACTAAAGGACTGTTCGGTAGCCCTTTCTCATGATGTTTCTCAGTTAAGACCTTGCTTCTTCCAGTTGGAGACCAGTCCTGAGCATGCTAAATTTAAATCAAAGTAGATTGAACATGGGGGTTAACAAAAAGTTGCCCTCCTTATATACTGTTCACAAATCTGATTACTAAAGTCTTTTACTCATCTAAATCCACCTTTACTCATCTGATTCATAAGGATTCATCATCCACTCCACTCCTGCTCCACTATGACTTCATTTTCTGAGTAATAATTGGAGTTCGATGACTGAGGCTGACTGATCGATGATGTATTGTCGGAGCTGCCAAGTTTTGCTGACTGATTGTTTATTTGTGTTGTTTTCCAGTAAATAACACGTTCCTCACGTGCTGTGATCTGTGTAATCGGCATTAGTCAAAGTAAGAAAAATAATTACAAGTCCGAATTGTTCTTTGTGTCCAAGTCTCAATTTTACAACAATTCAAAAATTGAACATGACGCCGTTGCTGCTTTATGAACTAAGTCCAACAACGTTGTCTGTTTTGCTGACATCTGAACGATGACAGAAACCTCGGGTTCTGACAACTCTGCTCTGAATTCTCACTTAAATGTCAAATGGTGCAGTATGGAGGGACTAAAGATGCATTGGCACAGAATGTTGGAAGTATATTTCTAAAAAATGATCAGAATAATATAATATAAATTTATTTTGCAATATCGTCCTAAAATGGACATCACACATGATGTTGGCGAGCTTTGTATGTCCTCTACCTTACAAAAGTCTACTGTTGAACCTCTTTGAACTATAGCATAATTCCAATCTTAGTGAAGACATGGAACACTGTGAAAGTGGCAGGCCAGAGCTATCTTTGCACCAAGCAATAGTAGTGGCCAGAGTAAAAGATTCTGGTCAATTCTGGACATGATTCACATCATAATTCTGGTGTGAGAATTCTCTCAGAATTGAGCCAGAATCATCACCTACTCTGTACACTTGATTCTACCCTAATTTATTCAGATGATTCTGCTGGGCACCAGCCATTGATTATTGCTCAAGATGGTGAACTTGTGGGCCTTAGGTGAGCTCCATATTCAATTGTTGCTTTATTTCACATCTCATTATCATGGCTCCTAGTTGTCAGATGTCACCATCCGGTACAGAAGCTTTTTCAAGCTCCAGAGTCTACTACTAGTGCAGGACACTCTCTGGAGCCAGGAATCAGTGTCAGCTATGCAAATTACAGAAAGCTTCCATACTGAACTTGACTGGCACATTGAGCTCACTGACTCTCTTCTATTTCATCTCTTTTGTCCTTCTGGGCCTATGGACATTGGACAGCCACAATTTATATCACATATGATTATATATTCAACATGACTTATTGTTGAAAGGGACACCATAATCAAACTTGAGAATTGACTTGTAGAATTGGCAGAATCACAGCAGAATTGATTCTAGAGGCAGTTGTTGTAAGCCTGCCGCTTACATCTTCAGGCGGAGATTCATTGTACTTACAATCGGACCTCGGACTTAGATAAGCTAACTTTCTTGTTCCTTTACCTTACGCTCGCAAATCGGATCTTGTTCATATTCTGTCTCTGTCGTGTTTTCAGCCTTTTAGATATCCCCTAGATATCTCAGGTAAGGCTGGTTTCCACTTTTTTTTGAATATCTTCGCGTTTCCGCTCATTGTCCTGCTCATTGTCGGTGACGACGACGAGATTTTTGCCTTTTTTGATTTTTCTTGCAGGCAATTCTGTTGGATTAATTCATCCCTGTTTGTCTGCAAAAGCGTTTAACAATCACTCTTATTCTGCCTCTGCCATTGCCTGAGCGAGATTACTCGCTTCCCAAGCTCGTATGACAATCTTGTCATTTACCTGCACCTTCCGACCTTCTGTTTATCTCCCAAATGATATTACCGTACTGTTCCATTCCATAACTGTCAACTTCAAGTCGTATTCCCTTTGATTCTGTCTTTGCGCATTGTACTGCACCGTAACGAAGCTGACTTTGTCAACCCTTCCAGACCTTTCTTTTTTCCACAACGTCTTCGCCACTGTCGTCAGTGACTCCTTCACCAGCAGCAGACAAGGAGCCTGCTCAAGTCCAAGCGAGAACCCGTCTTTGAGGTCGAGACCCAGTTTCCAAAAGGGCAATCACAGGCCCTGGTCTCCCTCTGTTTTCATCTCCTTCTCCACTGCCCGTAATGCCTCCCTATATTCCCCAAGAGGCTTCTGATTCACCAGGAGTCCACTGACTGTCACCTACAGCCACGGTTTCCCCAAATTCCTCCGACTCTTCTTCCGACTCTTATTTTACTTCATCCCTGATGTCTCACCATCACTCGACCCACCAATCCGCTGCAGACCTCACTGATGTGATTGTCGCAGGTCCCAACAAGCTTCCTCTGGTCACTGAAGGTACCTTCAATATAGAAGTTATCCTTCAAGCCAAGAATGCGATGGAGGACCATTTCAGCAGCAAAAGCACTAAACCTGAAGACCAGGTTAAACAGATTTATGGTTGCTTCCAGGGTGTGCTACCTCGCACCTGGATTAATGCAAACAAAGAGAATCTTAATGGCAAGACCCTTGACGATTTTTTTGACGCATTTAAATGTCAGCATCTCCCAACTGATCGGGACATCTCTATTCATCGCTCCATCATCGCCTTGAAACAAAGGTCTGATGAAAAGTTCTCCGACTTCTCCATTTGCGTCCGAACAAAGAATGCATTTCTGGTTGGCTCCGACCATCATCATGACGATGGGGCCATCATTTCCATTCTGGAAAATGGTATGCTCGTCGAGCTCGCAGACCGTGTTGAGCTTGCTGATCCGCCGTTGGTGAAAACGACACTGAAGATTTGGGAGGAGAGGGTTGTAAAGCTGGATGCGGAGCATCTTGCTCAATTGCAATTGATCAACCAGATGATTGCATGAATTGAGAAGAATAATAAGTGCCCGGCCAATACCTCCCAGACCTATCCGAACCAACGCCCTTTTGCTACCAGCTCCCAGAATACAAACAACAATTTCTCCCGTACCAATTCCAACACAAATACAGCTTCTTCCACCACTTCAAGTTCCATGAATTCGTCCTTCCCTGCTCATGCCCGCACTTATACCACTGCTTCAAACAAGACCCATTCAGTCGTTTACGCCAATGGCAAGTTTGAACCGCTGACAGACCACGACAAGGACAACCTCAACACCTGGAAAGGTTGTCGAAAGTGTCGTCAAATTCTGGTGGACCACAAAGCCGATAATTGTCCAAATGGTTTTGCTGACCTGATGACCTATCATGTCCTCACCGACGAATACTGCGAAGCCACCAAGCGTCGTCACGATGCTAAACTCAAGGGCAAGACTAGACCCGTAGCTGCTGCAGTTTCTGCTTTTGCTCACGTTTCATCCGACGACGAAGACAAGTGGTCATCACCGCCGCTTCGTGGCAAAGGGAAGACCAAGGCGGTTGCAGCTGTCATGCAACCATCGACAGATGACGATGAGTACCTGTCAAACTCCGATGACACTGTGAGTAATCGTTTCATTCCGTCTGTTTGGGTTTCCCATTTGGTCTGGCGCTGCGAAGTTTCTGGTCCTTCAACTTCTTTTCCGATTAAGACTCGAGCGCTGATTGATAATGGCTCTCATTTAGTCCTAATTCGCCCAGAACTTGCTGCTGAAATGGGTTTGGAGAGAAAGAAGCTGAGGATTCCTGAACATGTAGATGTTGCCTTGAGAAATGGCGAAGCGGTGCCAACCATTCTTTCTGATTATGTTTCCCTGAAGATCTCTTCTCGCGATGGCCAGTACAGCTCCAGAAAGGTTGTTGCTGTTATTGCCCCAATTTGTGTTTCCCATTGATACTCGGACTGCCCTTCCTTACCGATAACAACATTATTATTGATCACTGTAACCGTTCATGTATCGACTCTGTCAAGAATTATGATTTGTTAAAGCCTGCGAAACTCGAGAAGCCTGCACTGCCCTTCAAGTCAAAGTCTTGTACAAATATCAATAAGAGTCTAAACTCTTTGAAATCAAGTGTCCATGATGGGTGAAAATGCTTGCTGAAGGAGCTGAAGTTTATATGTTCTGTTAAACTACTGTCTCAGGAGTACGAACCAGTCAAAGATGTGGATGTGGTTGGTGCGCTTTGTGAGAGAATTGAGACGCTGGCGACAATTGATGATCTTAAGTGCAGGGAAGAAAAACTGAAGACTGATTTCTCTTCACTGTTCACTCCAATTCTGCATGTCGACGAGCTACCGACAACAGTGCTGGCTTCCATTCGACTGAAAGATGCACAAAAGACAATTTCCTCACAGACTTATGGATGTCCAAGAAAGTTACGAGATGCTTAGAGTACACTGTTGCAGAAGCATCTGGATGCTGGCAGGATCAGGCCTTCATCATCTGCTCATGCGTCTCCCTCCTTTGTAATACCTAAGTCAGACCCAAATGTCTTACCAAGATGGGTAAATGACTACAGACAGTTAAATTCAAACACAGTACTGGATAGCCATCCTTTGAGTCGAATAGATGATATACTTGCTGACTGTGGCAAGGGCAAGATTTGGGGAAAGTTAGATATGACCGACAGTTTCCATCAGACGCGGATGAGACCTGAGGATGTTCATTTGACAGCTGTAACTACTCCTTTTGGTCTCTACAAGTGGCTTGTCATGCTGCAAGGGCTACGAAATGCTCCAGCGATACATCAGCGACGAGTTGTAGCAGCTCTGTGAAAGCATATCGGGGTTATCTGTCATGTTTACCTAGACGATATCATTATCTGGTCACAGACAATTGAGGAGCATGAGAAGAATGTGGCCACAATATTACAGGCCTTGATAGATGCAAAGTTGTACTGCAACCCCAGGAAGTGTGAACTGTTCTGTTTTGAGGTGTCATTCCTTGGTCATATAATATCCCAGCGCGGGATCGAGGCTGACAATAAGAAATGCGATAGAATATTGAATTGGCCAGTGCCAAAATGTGCCACAGATGTTAAGGCTTTTCTTGGGCTTGTGAGGTATATAGCTGTATTCTTGCCTGATCTCGCTACACATTCAGATATTCTGACACCGATGACGACAAAAGAAGCGAAAAAGAGGTTCCCAGAGTGGAACGAAATGCACCAACATGCATTTGAAAGCATAAAAAAAATTGTTTGCAGCCGTGAATGCTTGACCATGATCGACTATGATAAATAAAATATTTGTGACGACAGATGCTAGCGACCGCCGGTCAGGAGCTGTGCTTTCATTTGGCTCTACTTGGGAGACTGTGCGGCCAGTGGCCTATGACTCCATGACTTTTAAGAATGCTGAGCTAAATTATCCAGTACACGAAAAAGAGATGCTGGCTATCATTCGTGCACTTAAGAAATGGCATGTAGACCTGATCGGGGTGCCGTTTATAGTGTATACGGACCATCGTACTCTGGAAAATTTTGATACCCAGAAGGAGCTGTCCAGGTGACAGGCACGGTGGACGGAACTTATGTCACAATATGATCTAAAAATTGTGTACATCAAAGGAGAAGATAACACTGTAGCTGACGCATTGTCGAGACTGCCAGTGACAGGTGATTCTAGCACTGCTGAGGAGACTGCAAAGCATCCATATGCTTACTGTCCCGATGAGGGCAACGAGGATGCACTGCCTATAACCTCGATTCTTGAAGTTAACTCAGCTTCCCAGTTTCATGCTGCGCATTCTATGACAAGATTTGAGAAAGTGAAGCCCATCGTGGCAACTATTGATGTCACGGCAGATACCGAGCTGCTTGAACAAATCCGCAAAGGTTATGAGACAGACTCTTGGTGTAAGAAACTGGACTCCATTTCTGCTGGAATGTCCTCAATAACAAAGATGAATGGATTATGGTTCTACAGTGGACGATTGATTGTACCCAGGGTACTGGACATTCGAGAAGCGCTTTATCGTCTGGCCCATGATTCACTCGGACATTTTGGATTTGATAAATCTTATCCATCCTTGAGGAACTCTTATTACTGGCCTAACATGCGGAGAGACCTAGAGAATGCATATGTGCCAAGCTGTGAGGACTGTCAGCAAAACAAAAGCTCGACTACAAAGAAGTCAGGCCCGCTGCACCCATTACCAATCCCAGATGGTTGTGGGGATTCTGTTGCTATCGACTTCATCGGTCCTTGCCCAGTGGACGAGGGCTTTGATTTGATTGTCACATTTACGGATAGGCTGGGCTCTGATTTCATCATCGCACCATGTAGAACAGATATGACCGCAGAGGAGTTTGCAGTGATATTTTTTGACAGATGGTATTGTGAAAACGGTCTGCCATTGGAGATCGTTAGTGATCGTGACAAATTGTTTACATCAAAATTCTGGACTGCATTACACAAGCTCACTGGCATAAATTTAAAGATGTCAACTGCGAATCATCCTGAGACAGATGGTTCCAGTGAACGAACGAATAAGACACTTAACCAGTGTATTCGTTTCTATGTTCAACGCAACCAGAAGGGTTGGGTGGCAGTGCTACCCAAGATTCGGTTTGACCTGATGAATACTGTGAATGCCTGGACTGGCTTGTCTGCATTTATGCTGAAGACAGGACGTTCCCCGAGAATAATTCCTCCTCTGGTTGACGGTGAAAGGATTGAGTCATTGGATGCCTCTCAAGCGAGAGGGATTATTTCAGATATTGAGTTGAATGTCTTGGAGGCTCAAGATAATTTGCTGCAGGCAAAGATTTTGCAAGCCAAACAGGCCAACAAGTCGAGAGCTCCTGACTTCAACTTTGAGATTGGTCAACATGTTATGATTTCAACACTACATCGTCGTCGCATTTTCAAGAAGGCTGGGGAATGAAGAGTTGCGAAGTTCATGCCTCAATATGATGGGCCTTATGTCATTATCAACAAGCACCCGGAATTCTCTACGTACACTCTGGATCTGCTAAATTCTCCCAACATTTTTCCAACATTCCACTGTTCCGAATTGCGTCCTTTCAGGGAAAACGATCCAAATTTGTTCCCATCACGAGAGTATTCTCGACCAGAGCCAATTCTGAATGAGGACGGAGAGGAGGAGTTCACGATTGACAAGATCTTGGACAGTCGCAAGAGAGGCCGTGGTATGCAATACCTTGTCAGGTGGGTGGGATATGGTCCTGAGGAGGATCGGTGGTTACCAGGGAGAGAAGTTGGGGAGTGCGAGGCACTAGATAAGTGGGAGAAGGAGATGGGGATTGGAGATTTTTCTTTCTCAGAAAATGCCAGCCGGTAGCTTTTCCCAAGTGGTTTGACGCACCCGTGCTAGAGCGCATTTACATTACTCTAGTTATTCGGTTGCTTTTCCTTTTTTTTCTGGGGGTTTTATTGCTTTAGAGGTGGGGAGAGTGTAAGCCTGCTGCATACATCTTCAGGCGGAGATTCATCGTACTTACAATCGGACCTCAGACTTAGATAAGCTAACTTTCTTGTTCCTTTACCTTATGCTCACAAATCGGATCTCGTTCATATTCTGTCTCTGTCGTGTTTTCAGCCTTTTAGATATCCCCTAGATATCTCAGGTAAGGCTGGTTTCCAGTTGTCTAATTCTGAGCCTTGTCAAAATTCACAGGATTCTGTCATCCAGAATTGCTTGAAATCCTCTACTTGAACTGCTACTAGTCAATGTGAGGGAAGAGGTAGGAAAAACACTGTGATTGTAGTTAAAGAATTGACAAGTCAACACATGGGAATAGTTCCAATAAGTGTACTGGGAAATTTTGAGAACCAAACTACTAAAGGCTGTAGCAATAATTCACGTACTGAATGTTTTATTACTATATACATTCTAAGCTTCATATCAGATTGGATTGCTTTGGATTTTTCAAGTATTTAACCAGTGCTAGCTTCAATTGCTAAATTATTATTATGATAAAATATAACCTTGATTTGTTGCCTCACTTGTCTTGACTTATCCTTGAATATCCTGTGATAAGTCTTTGTGCTGGTGGCTAAGTAGCAACATGAATAACTTGAATATCTACAGGGTTAACCAGTAAACCATAGATGAATAACTACAATATTCCCACAGCCTGTCATCGGCATCTTGGCATTACAACTGCTGCCTTTTGGTTATCTCAGAATCAAACTGTCAAAGATGAGGTCTGGTGATTAGCCTGGTGACCAAAATTTGAGGTGCAACTTGACTGCAACTTGACTGCAGTGCACAGACTGCAGGCCATTTGCCCACGGTGTCTGAGCCCATTGGATATAAGGACAAATATCCAACTTTGGACCAGAGGAATATCCACATTTGGGGGTCTGTCCGACTGTTGTACCAAATAACTGTCAGCAATCTAATGGAAATGAGCAAGATGCTGCCTTGTGGCAGTAAGTGACAAGATGAGCCACTTACCTTGGAAATGCTTCTATATTCAGACCAGTTTACAGGAACACAGAGGCCTGACAGACTCTGTTAGGCTCACGCCAATAGGGTACATCATGGGTGGCTGTAGGCATCGCTGGTGTGTTTCTATGGCTGTAGCCAGGGCCTGGCCACATCTATTGAAGATGTGATCTAGTTTCTGTGGCTACAGCCATATGAGAGGCAAAATCTCAGCCATGTCAGAGCCAAAAATAAATTACTTGTTTTTTGAGGTTGATGAGCATCCTCAAAGAGGTCTCTTCAACTCTTTGAATAAGATCCTCACAGTAGACTCTAATGTAATGTGAAGATTGATAAATCCTGTAAAGGTTGAGAGAATGTAAATATCACAAATATTACTGCAAAGACTGGATAGCCTGTCACCGGGGGCATCAATCGACGCACTCCATTTGGAGTGCATCACAAGAACTATTGACACATTCCCCAATCGTTTCCCACAGCCTTTGTTCCAAAATTGGGCTCAGGCCTGGGAACTGGGTGCCCCATCTGATGATGACTCATCCATATGAGTCATTGCCAATGTGCATTTTTCACAAGTCAGTCAATGGACTGAGTGGGGTTCTAGTAGCTCTTTACCACCATTAATCACTAATTATATATGACAAAACATGCATGCATGCCAGGGTGAATAGTGCATGGAGTGCACAATGCCTTTTATTCTTTAATGACTACATAGAGGGGACATAACAGCTGGACTGATACCTGGCAGGGCCCACAGCAGACTTGTGAGAAACGCCAACAGTAATGAGTCAGCAGGATGTGTCATTGCCCATGGAGCATTCAGTTCCTAGGTGTGAGCCCAATTTTGGAACAAAGGCTGTGGGAAACGATTGGAGAATGCGTCAATAGTTCTTGTGATGCACTCCAAACAGAGTGCGTCGATTGATGCCCCCGGTGTCTACCATGCCAAAAGATATTGTGTCACCCTCAACAGCATCTCTCTGACAAGGAGATTTGAGGCAGATAATGGGTGCCCAGCTGTCGAAAATGTTGATGAGAGCATTGAGCTCAGGCAAGATGAGAGTTGTAAACAAGTAATATCATGATCATATAATACATTCTTGGAATAACGGCCAAGTCTGCAGCCAGCGTCGAAAATGGAAAAGTCTGCTTCACACATTCATCTTGCTGTGATACGTGGTTAGTTGGTGTTCTGCTTGCCCATTAATCAGTCTCTCAGAAAATCTACTCTATGCCAAAACTCAGGGTCTGTTGGCCTTCATGAGATCCAGAACACTGAGGACAGTTTGCACAATTGGACGTGCACTTGGGACCTGTGACCAGCATGCCTGCACAAGTGTCCACATCGCATCAGAGAATCCTTGAATGTTTACAGGGCGTCGAGGTCGCTTTCCAGCCAAAACTTCATGAAGAATCACTGCATCACTGTGATGGTAGAAGAATGGTGGCAGTCTGGTAAATATCTAAAAAGCTATGAAAAGATGTGGTAGAGCAAGAAGAAGTCATAAGACCTCCAAGACAGTGCATCCAAATGCATAGATATCCTGAGCTCGACTTCTTGGTGAGATGTCAGATGGTATGAGGGGCCATCCAACGAAAAGACCCTTTGGAACTTGTCATTGTGCTGCAGCCAAAACTTTAGGACTCTGTAACAGAAGTCAAGCCAAAATCTGTAACTTATAAGACAACACGTCCCATCTTCCTTCACAAGGATATTGGCCTGTGTAAGGGGTTAGATATACATTCTATCCCAGAGCTGCTGAGTTGAACATACACCACGAATATCACCATGGAGAATGGGTGGATTGAATCCATGCAGTGGGACATCGAGACAATATACACTCCCCACCGGAGCTTTCCAGATGACAATCCAATCAATGTGGCCTGCATTGTTCATGGTATATGTGATATCCTGATCATGGTCGCTTAGGGTTGCACTGAAAGTTGAGAATGCTAGAGATTGTAGCCGCAGAACCAAAAGAATATCCATGAATGTCAAATGATCTATTCAGGCATCAGCTATAACTTCAGAGGAGTATTCTATTGGTCATGAAACTTACCCTAGTTGCTGGTGCTTGACCAAGAGATATTTCAGCTTGAGAACCTCCTCATCCTTGGCTTTGAATTCATCCAGCACCATCTGAAACTGTGATAGAAGATCTGCGTTAGCCAGGAGGCTCGCTGCTCATTTAGCTTCTGGTAAGATGAACAAGCTTGGAAAAAACTCACCATTCTCTTCAGCATCAATGGTGGGCCATGATGAATGATGTTCCGGTGTCCGCTCATGTCTTGACAATTTCAACTTGTCTCTTTCATGCTCTGATATCATCTTTTGATAGACAGACTTTTTCCTTCTGAGAACCTGCAACCAAATAAATAAGAAGCTGACAGACTGTCAGAAGATATGTGTCCAGATCGCGAGAGGATGCATCTTCTGCCATGCATTGCTCAAGTGCATTCCGTTGAGCATCTGGCACCTCTCTGTAACAATAAATATTAGCGGATCAACAATGAGGATGATATCAAATAAGCACACCCCATCACCACGTTTCATGGCAATATCCTCGCAGGGGTTTCTTCGCGAAGTCTAATCAGACATGGGAGCAGACTGGGAATAGTCTGTTTTTTCTTTCGGGGGTGGAACAGGGTGATCGGGCTATTATGTAACCGTCGGAATCTGAAAATACCTTGCGCGCGTTACAGCGATTTTGACGCGACTGGAGAGCTTAGCGGTGGAGGTGGATAAAAAAAGGGATATATTGATATTATTAGAGATATAATACCACGGATTACGACAAAAAAGGGCCAGAAATTGAGCATAATGGGATTCATGATGAAGACAGCATTCATGACGAGATTGCGCTCAGGGAAATTGTTGTTAGGCAGGGGAATGCGGCGAATGATGATCCTAGAAGAGATTAGGAGCGGAAATTATGCGAAAATGGTAGAGGATGCTCACTAGTGTCTAAGTTCCTGCTTCAGCGACGACCCAAGGTCCTAAATCCTCCTTCCAGCACTTCCCATGGATGCCTGTTGATGAATAGAAGACGAAACAAGGTCGGGGTGGGAGGTAGGACCCCAAAATAATGAGCTCTGAGGCCGACTTGGTGCAGGAAATGGCTAGGCTGTACAGTGCTGCCTAGGATGTATTCCGGCTTGAGGCCTTGGAATTGAGGGAGAAATGGGCTCTGGAGGTGTTTTCTGAGGAAGGCCAGCAACCGTTGTCTTCAGGACGTCGAGAATGAGCGAGCCAACCAAAAGGCGGGCGACGGGGCTACGTCACATGCAGATAATTTGGCATATGGGAATTATTTGAAAGTCCGACGGTTACATAATAGCCCGATCACCCGGTTCCGACCCCGCGACTGAAAACAGACTCTATACAGGTACTAGACCGTCACCTGTACTAGAGTCTGGATATTAGAGACTAGACTGGGAAGCAGTGGGAAAAAATCATGTGCTCCAAGGGTTGGAATAGATCCTAGGCCTGATTTAGTAATTTTACGTTTATTCCAGGGTCAGAGCAGGTGACCTCTTGACATGTGCCCCATTTCTAGCAAATCTAGACTCATCTACTCCAACCCTGGGAGTAGATGACGTGTCCGGCCCCAGAATAGCCACCTCTCTAAATATATTCAGATTCATCCCAATCTGCTCCACCCTGCGAATATTTCGGCCTGAAACATGGTGCATGTCAATGCCAAAAGCACTAAAAGCAGCCACTGCAGCATCAAGCTCATTTTTTTTTCAGTCGCGCATGAACATCTCTGACATAACTCTTGTCAATCTCAAGAAAAACCCATCTTGTTAGAACTTCCGACAACTGCTTTATTGAAATAAGCAGTGGTGTGATGGAAGATTCTACTTGAGAAGACTGGAATGCAGGTAAATTTAGTGGGCGGCAGTGTTAGAAATGCGGAAATAATACTTGCCTCTTCATATGTCCTGGTTGGACCATCATTTGCCTTGGAGGCTGATTCTCTGGAACTAGAATCCAATGTGGAGTTGACAGTAAGTCCAGACATCTTTGGGGAGCTAAAAGAGCAGGAGCATCAAGGTAGGAAGGAAGAATCAGGAATGCCCAGCTTGAGAACACACTGCTCTGACAGGAGATTAAATACAGAATATCAGGCTGTGTCACTCGGATGCTGTTAATTCATATCAGCTGATCAACATTACATAGGAAAATCACTCAATGAACAATGACAGACCAGATGTGCATTTTGATCCGGACTTCCGATACAGCCTTGAGAAACATGGGTTGCACAGGAAACTAATATTCACAGCATGCCTGCGGAGAAACTGCCACTGTCTAATGAGCAAAATTGATACTGTGCCTATTAGTTGTAGCGATGATATTGGACAGGAAAAAAGGGTCTAGATGAGATAGTATTGATTAGTCAGCAGTCTCGCAGTAATGAGCAAAATTGATACCAAGCCTAGTTATGACCCTGTTGTTTGACAGGAAAGAAGAGATAGTATCAGTCATCAGCCTTACAGTGATGGGCAAAACTGATACCAAGCCTATTAAGAGTCCCACTTGTGAGCTCATTTGTTGGGTGGGAGCAGAATTCAGACCAGCGCCAAGACTGCCCTTCATGGGGATAGTCACCTGATGACTTTTCCCACTGGCCGCCTGGTACAGCAGTGGTATGAGCCATATCGGGTTCAACGGCCGGTCGGGCTGGATTCCCACAGCCAGATGAAGTGTCAAGGTTTATTTCTACCTGTCCCTCTACTGCTAAAATCTCAGGAATATTCCAGCTAATTTACCACATCTATTCAAATGATCTGAGCACTTCTCTGAGAATTTCAGAGCTCTAGAAGCTGTAAATCTTGCAAAGACCAGATAGCATGTCATGGGATATCCATGGCCATTTCCGAATCCCAGCTACTCTACCATTATATTGAGAGGTTTGGAGATAATGGAGGTTCAATTTTCTTGCTCTGGTATATGTAAAACTCACACATGTATTAGACTCCAATTATCCAAGAGCTGTCAGTCCGCAAAGTCTCACTGTCAGGTGAGCTTAAATTTTGATTTGAAGGTGCGGAATACCAATAATTGGGTTGCAATAATGCACCCTGTGTCACTGTGCAAGACTCACTCCACGTTATGGCCATCCACACCCAATATGATTGTGGCTGGCTACTCATTTCTTTCAAAGCCCTAGGTGTCCACTTTGTATTATACACCATGGCCCATGATTTTGATACACTGAAACAAAATGTAGCGACCCGCTGTGTTGCAGCTCAGCCTCAATGTTGCAAGTTCAATTCTTACCAGACACATTTGGCATTTTTCGGTCCCCAAATCGACCGAGGAGTGAACCAAAGGTCTACAACAAGCAGTCCATATTTTTCCATTGTGTTCCAGTCATCAGTTGTGTTCTTGCCACTGGCCGGCCTTACCACAGTCATTTCTTTAGCAACCGAGAATCATTAATGGCGACTTTGTGTTAGTAAGCCATGATTTTCACGCGTAGTGACCCACCTCGGGTTGCAGCATCGGATGCATTTACATTTTTGTCTTGGAAAAATCGGAGTCCGTTGGAACGCGAAAATGTCTCTCACCTGCCAATGTTCCCAGAAATCCAACCAGTTCTCTTGGCGGAGGTTCCACTGGAATTTGTTGCCAAGCCCAAGTTTATCTCTGGTATACTCTATTCAATAGATTAGGATACCCGGTGAGGTTTGTCTTTAGCGTAACAATAGAGTCATTGACTGCCGCACTCCTCGGTAATGTGTCCGTCATGAGTGATCATTTAAAATTCTGAATAGTTGAAGACATGAAATTGTGAGAGTCTGAGACATGGTAATTGTATTACCAAGATTCAATTCCAACATCATAACCTTGCAAGTGTATTATCAAGTTCATCTCCGCGTGAGGTCACCGAGATGTGATTTGTGATTACAAACACATCTCGAAGTGATCAATGCTCTCGAAAATATCTTGTGCGACATTTCGGACATACATCTTAATCAGGAATGATCATGAGGAGCAAGATCCTTTTTGAACAAGCTTTAGGTTCCTCCCTCCGGTAGGATGGCTCGCAGCTCGCCACCTACCTCCAGGAGGAACCACAGCTTGTTTTCTGCCAAACGCCGCTGCCCTGGCGGCCTCGGGCGGCGTCTGCGCATGATTATGTCAGTTGAAATGATTTGTCATTGATTTGTCATGAATTAATCAGCATCAGGTGACCGAGGTGTTTTATATGTATTGATTGATGTATTGATTGATTGATTGATTGGGAACTATCAAATCCAGTCATGGGACAACATACTTCTGTATTGAGTATTTTGGATTGGCAAAATGGTTGATAGTGTAAATGGATGAAATATAAAGCACAACCAGGAGCATTTCCAGTTCATAGACTTATCTGTGGGCCAAGGGCAATTTTGGACCCACCAGCCTTTCTTCCTTGACAAATTAATTTCTCTGAACCCCTGTCTTGTGATTCAACTCCGACCGCATTCCTATATCAATGCGAGGTGGATTCTGCAGAGCCATACTCCCCCAAAAGTTCTGGAAAAGATCAGACAGCTATCAACTGGAGCATGACAAACTCTGGAAAATGCACATACTGATCCACTCTGAGAATAACTCTCATTGAGAGATGCTGGTAGCAATGCATTTCCTCTATTTGTCCATGAATCACGTGCATTGAGCCTGTAGAATGATCAGTGAAAATGACTGTCAGGTGGAAAAATCAATATACAAGCTAAATATTGTGCTGATATAGAGGTTTGGGAGTGCCAAACTCCAAGCAAAGGGGCTGTTGAGTAATAAGTCTATACACATGAGCTGTGATATATTCCCAAGCTCACATTGCTGTGTCCTATCTCAATGTCAATCAAGTAGGACCAGAAGACAAAGGAGACGAGACCTTTAGAACTACATTGAAGCCCAGTGCATCAGAAAGAGCAAATATGGATGTCAATGCACCAGTTTGAACAGTCACTGGTCCACTGTCAAGACTTGCATGCATCAAAGGGGAAAGAGATCGCACAGCGGATGATATGGTTGACATAAGTATCCAGGGAGGTATTATAACCACTCTTTCTGACATGCTTTTGTGGCCGGTAGAATGTCAAATATGAACAAGGTCATTGATTTGAGTACCTACCAGTGAGTAAACCAAAACCCCAGTAATTATGAGATCGGCAACAGCGGACGATACTAGCCATGTCATGGCAGCAGCACGCAACTCATCAAATTGTGAGAAATCAGGCTTGAACGAAACCTGGATTGTGTTACAGATTGATGCACCTGCACCATGAGGGCCTGCAGCTTTAATATCACTGACACATACCAAATGAGAGCACGGATATAGCCACGATAACACAGGTCCACAGCCTAGTTTCTGTTACAACCATGATTCGCCAGGCCATCAATAGTTGAACCGGCATTGATATAATCCCCTATGACAACAGTCAAACACAATTTTACGTCACCAGGGATGGACTTACTGTCATGACTGGATCTTTCAAGGTTGTGTTAACCCTGTAAATAGAAAACAACTGAGCTAATACACAAACCTGATCGTAGATCTAAGTCAAGTCAGCAGGAAATCAATTAAAATCATACCCAGCTTACAAAATGGTACTTGAGGGTGAAGCTGGCCTAGATCAGTATCTGTAAACGGGTGCCGGTCATGGATGGGGTGAGCCTACCAAATTGCTGGACAAGAGGTCGATATATAGCAACCATGTTGAATACGGTCTTGAGGGTGATGCATAGAAATAGACATAGAACCTTCATGAACATTAGTGTAGACCAACACATTTGTTCAGACACAGACCAGCCCTCGAATCCAAATGGAATCTCTGTACAACCACTGATCAGAATGATTGGCACTGATAGCCGCAAGAAACAGACCTCTTTGATGATTTCTCATGGTAGGTAAACATCTAGAGCGCTTCTCAGTGGTCTTTTTGACTCTCCAGACAGGAATTCTACCTGAACAATATTTACCTGAGAAAAATCAATGTTAATCTAACAGCGGATTGAGAATCCAACGTGCCACAGACCCCGTATAGTACTGTGCTAAAAAATACCCCGACCAGGATAGGTCCATAACTGCAGATACTGAGTTAGTAAGTAGTATTAGATACTGCACTCATTCACTTACATCCCTTCAGCAAGGTGAGATGTGGGCGAAACATCTTGTGGAGCAGGCAGCATGGGAGGTCGGCGACCAGAGATGAACAGATGAGATATATATATAATAAAGGACCATCCCGCTCGGATCGGGATATCCAACACCCATGATGATTCACTCTCCGGATACAGTGCCACTAGACCCAATTTGGTCTTGAGAGCATATAGACATTGAATGAATCCTCCCGCCGCTCTGGGAAGGAAGTCTATTACGGGAGTTTCATAACTTGTCAACTGTCGTGATAATATTTACGACACAACCAACTAGCCAACCTGAGTCCTGATGAGTGGGTTAAAGGCCGTCCTGGCGTGGCAGGCATGAGTCACTATTGTATTCCTCCATGTCACCGATAGGGTCCGGTTTACAAACCTTGAAGGTTTACAGCGTTTTCGGAAAAGGTTGTCCAGATAAACTTTTTTCTGATCAAAATAAAAGAAAATAAGTTCCAAAAAGGGTAAAGCAAGGTTTAGCGGGGATACGCACGCCCCGGTTCAGCATCGGCACGAGAGTCAGTGTTGTCCCTTGTGGCGAGTTGATCTCCTGGGAGCAAAGTTCAGCTCTTGTACAGTCGCGGACAAACAAAATCAACAAATTGCTTAATAACTGATCTGGCTTTTTTGGGGCAAATCTGAGTTGAGATTCAGACACAGGAAATCAAAAGGCGTCGAATGGCGCGCCTCCGAAGTTTTTCCCACGAGAAATAAGAAACGGCCAATATTTTTGAAGATTTGAGCAAAATTTTTTTGGTGCTCGGCTAGTTCAGGACTGCCTCAATTGACATCATGGCAGCCTGTGATACTGTACGATGACCCTTTTGCTTCTTCACCGCCCAATCTGCCGCTTTGCCGGTTAATCCCTTTCGGTAAGCATCCATAAAGCGCCAAGATCGGTTAACAAAGCGACGGATTACCTCTGTCGGACATGCATCAAGGCACTCGAGTGCTGCCTTCTTGGATTGCTCAAAGCCACCATCCTTTGGAATCTCCTGATATCTGTACTTACACCAGCCCCAATACTAAAGATGATAAAATGAGTACAAATATACAAGAGAAATGAAAACACACCATCTCAATAGGATTCAGTTCACAGTGAAACTTTGGAAGGAAAATGCACTCATGCCCTGCATCAGTGATGAGTTGTTCGAGCATTGAAATCTGATTGGCACAGTCATCCTGTTGGCTCAGAACTCGTGCCATGCAACAACTCTTGCTCTCAAATGGGCAGACCGGCTTGCACTTGGTTCTCATTCCTTGAACATCAAATCCACGCTCCTCCAAAACAAGCTGTAAACCCTTTGCCTGACCATCCTCTGTTGTCATCTTTTGCTCTTTGCCTCGAAGGTGGACAGTTGGATTGGTCATTGGGATAACAGTGTCATGCTGGATTCGTTGCTTGCCTCCATTGGACTTGTTCATTTCAAAAGCACGGAGTGCATCGGGAGCCAAAGATGCATGGGCAGAAGATTGATCGAAGATGAAGAGTGCCTGACATTCAGGATGAGCTTTCTCGAAGATTGCAATGGATTTCCGGACTTGTTCAAGAAGCTGAACATGGTCCCACCAGTCGTCACCTTTGGATCCGGGAAAGATGATGACTCGAGCATCTTCGGTGATCTCACCCTCGGAGTTCCGGACAACCAAGCGCCCTGTAGCGTCATTCACAAAGTCTGACACATGGATCAAGCGCCCACGGCTTTTCCTTTGCAATATTGATTGATCTTTAGCAAGCCTGTAATTCATAAGAAACATGAAAAAGCCTTGAAATTCAACAAACCATGCTGATGTCTTGTAATCATTTGCATGAAAACAACACTCATCCTGAAACTCAGCAATGACCTCTCGCTCTCCAGGCTGAAGCATCGGTGGTATTGCAACCAGGACATCATCTACCAGCCTGTATTGGGTCATCCGAGCCTCCAATTTTTCCATCTTGGGCAGAAAGACCTTATCTCGATACTTCACAACATCTTCACGGTCATGCCCATCTTTATAAACCCCTTTGCGCAAGACAGTTCGATGAAATCCCAGCTTTATAAGCCATCGACGTGACGTGCTGTCCGTTCACACAAATTTTTTGAAGGGGTGATATTGAGCGCAGGAAGGATTTCGGTGTTGAGAGCATGACAGAATTTCTGTGGTGTGACCGAGCCAACCTTCTCACTCATTAACCATCCACAGGTGGCTGTCTTGAGAGTCTCATCAAGCAGCAATGATCTGCTTTTTCTCTCTCCTCCACGAGTCTCAAGAGGAAGCTGCTCATACAGCTGGTAATGCCATGCGAGTGCCCGAACCTTTCAAACAAAATGGAGTCCTTCACCTTCATGCCATTGCCGAGAAATCTCTTCACTTGCAGCCATCCTTCCTTCACCTTTGAGACGAAGTGTAGCGAAATTCCTCAAGATCAGGAGCTGATTGACCTTGGATAGCTGCAAAGACTTGAATTTTTTCAAATCTGCTTTGATCTGCTTCCGCAGATCCTCCCATGACCGAATCTGTGACACAGTCTTGGGAACAAGATTGATAACCTCTGCCTCAAGTTCCCATTCTGCAATGTCAAGTTCAGGAATTGGCACATTTTCAGCCTCTGTCTCTGACTGAGAGCTTTGTCCATCCTCCATATTCACTGGTTCAGTGACTTCAGGTTCAAGGTCACTGATTGGAATTGGAAAATCGTGCTGAAGAAGCAGTGACTCTCTGGAGGAAGGTGATACTGGTGAAGCAGCTCGAGATCGTTTCGCAGATGGACCTGGAGATGGAGATGTGCTGGGACTGCGCTCACGTCTTTGAGGAACATCAACTGACTTCATGATGAAGCCACTGAAGTTCAAGAGGTTGGTTTGACCCTTTTGGGAGTTTTTATATCGTCGTTGGGTACGTGAGGCTTTGTTGTCAATGACAGGACCAGTAGCATAATGCTTTGGACGTTCTGAAAGAAATCAGAAAGCAGCACTGATATCAAGACAGATTAAGCTCACCTTTATGCTCCCGTGCTCGTCTTTCTCGCTGCCTTCGCACATCTGCAGGAATCCATTCTTCATTATCTGCATCATCTCCGTATTCTTGTGCCAATTCCATCATATTGGCACAGAAGACCTCATCATCAAGATCCTCATCCCGGTCCATATCATATCCTTCCCCATCTTCCTCTTCAACAAGCTCTTCCTGCCTTTCCTTCAGCAGATCTGGGTCTCCTTGACCAAATAGAGTCTCATACCATGCAATATCATCCTTATCATTGTCGTCCAGATCACTCACTGGGGTTGGTGGACATGATTCAGGACTGGGAACACGTGAACGGCCTTGATTCCTGTGCCCACTTATGTTACGAGCACCGCGTTTTCTGCCTCTGGCGCGGGGTGGTATGATGGGGGTCAAAATGAAAGATTAATATTTTTGCCAAGAATGGCTCGATAAATTTAGTGATCGATATTAGAATCAGATGCACAAGAACAAAAGGAGTCGATTGCCGCTTTTTCCGTGATTTTTCCGATTTTTTCGGCAGTACGGCCAATATTTTGGTGTGATGATGTAATATACTGCCTTTTCCGGCTGATCCGCTCGTGGAATTCAATTGATTTCAGTACTTTTGGGCAGCATTTGATGAGATCTTTCATTTGAGACACTTTTCCATGGCCGAAAAAATTCTCATGTTTTTATTTGTTGATTTTGTTTGTCTGCGACTGTACTTCACTGACAATCTCCTGGGACTGACTTTGGGAAGTAAAAGGGTCCCAGGCATGACTGAGCGGTAGTATCTTGTTACCGCCGGTTCGGCTACTACATTTGGAATTTCTTTTTATTTATTTTATTTGCATCAAAAAAAATGATCTTGGGCAACCTTTTCTGAAAACACTGTAAAAACATGTTTGTAAACAGTTTTTTTAAAAAACTGGCAAGGCTAGCTACTCGCTATGACAAAAAGTAACCGGATTCACTTCTTAGTGTGATAGCTTGGGAACGACTCCATATTTTTCTATGATGTAAGCTGTGGATATCTAGTGTTATCAGGGTAATTTTAGACTACATACTTGGAATTTATGAAAACTTCGAAAGCTGAAGCAAGGTTTTACGGTCAGAAACCAGGAAGTGAGACGGTTTAGCTATTTGATCAATAGAATATTCTCTGGATATTTTGGAGGAATGTAATAGTAAAATTTGGAATCAGGGACCTTGAAAACCCCCGGAATGACTGACACTTGAAAGGGCATCATCTCCGGGCTGAAACCACTTGTCAGGGAGGACAAGAGTGATCCCTCAAAGTGTTTCATGAGCATTGGCATGACCCGAAAAGTGGTTCAAGGGTTCCTTTGTGTGTCACTGTATACAAAATGTGCAATGTGGGATTTCTATCAAAATTTGAGGGCCTATAACTTGAATTGTACCACTCAGAAAACACTATTCCTTCTATGACATGAGCTATTTGGCATTCTATTTCACTGTTAAGGCCATGAATCCCAAGTTCAAGGAGCAGAGAAGTCAGAAAAGCCATCGTCTCGCTTACTAATAGTGTCTCGTTTCCCGATTTCCGACTATATATGCCAAAAATAGAGATGTGCAAAATCTCAGTCTGGTGCCAACAGCTGTGAGCCAAAATCTGACCATACCATGTAAAACTACTGCCCTTCCTGACCAGAACAGCACTTTAGTTAGAGTCAATCGGGTAGAAATTGAGCAAGAAATTGACCTCAGAAAGTGGCCTTTTTGGCGGAATCTGGCTATTTTTGGACATTTTACCTAAATCTTGCACTTTCCAAGGTCAATTTCTTGCTCATGATTCTTATCCAATTGACTCAAATCAAAATGCTGTTCTGGTCAGGAAAGGCAGTGGTTTTACATGGCATGGTCAGATTTTGGCCCACAGCTGTTGGCACTGGACTGAGATTTTGCACATTTCTATTTTTGGCATATAAAGCCTTCTTGCTCCAGCTTTCGAAGTTTTCTTAAATTCCAAGTATGTAGTCTAAAAGTACCCTGATAACACTAGATATTCACAGCTTACATCATAGAAAAATATGGAGTGGTTCCCAAGCTATCACACCAAGAAGTGAATCCGGTTACCTTTTGTCACAGTGAGTAACTGTCAGAGTGGGATCTAAGGGAATGAATGGTAATACCTCACCTTAAATGAGTTCCTGTAGAGAACGAGGTAACAACCTGGTAGGTTTGAACAGATGACAGCAGAGAAGAGGTCCTGATAGCCTTTGATCAAGAATGGAGGACAGGATCTGTGGTGAGTATTGCACTATATTTGTCAAATGAGGGTAATCAAATGAGGGTACTAGCTCAAGAGGTAAGCCAGGAGCAACTTGGTCGACGAAAACACACCCTTTTTGTCATTTGTTCCCAATTATACATAACCTGAAGAAGATCATCCTTCCTGACATCTAATAGTTATTTAGATTTGGTGAGGACCTACTGGAATTGTCGTGGCTTACCAGCACACTGGTGGAGTGGGCCTTTGGGGTACTGAAATTTATGCTGCTGAATAATTGACCCCTTACCTTGATCATCCAAGCCCAAAACCTGGCCTAAACTTGTCAGACTTTGGGCTCATTTTGGCAGCATTGCGAGTCATTCTACGACTCTTCTGGACTAGATTCAGACAAATCTGTGAGTCCCATGGGGCATTTTGGTATTTAATGGTTGGTCTGGATAATCTAGTCTTTCGGTAGTTTGCTATATAGGTCAATGGCGCAGAAAATGCATGCAAAGAAAAAATGTTGAATTAGTGATGTACCATCCCCGGGAGATTTGAATTTCCTAGAGTGTAAATTTGGTCTCTCAGGCTAGCATTTGAATCATAACATCTCACAAATAATGAAACTCTCCCTTACTGTACTTGCCATCGCCAGCGCCTTCTGATAGCCTTGCTCAAGAACTTCTATTGTGATATCTCAGCAGAGTTCCACCAGCTCGTCCTTATCAACTCCACTCCATAAGCACAATCATATTCCAATGATTGTTGGCAGTGTCCTTGCAGGCACCATCATCCTTGGAGTGCTCACTGGTGTTCTATTCATCCAGCATAGACGCAAGAGACTATTCAATATCAGGTTTTCACCCGATGAGCCTTCTATATCAGTAGGCAAGTCAGTTACCGTCATAGTCCTGAATCACCCAATATCAGACTTAGTCATAAGGGAGAACCAGTCACATCAATACCCTAACAATGCCACTGCCAATGGCATTCAAATTCCATCCGAAAAGGACACACCAATGTGCGCAGTAGTGCCATCTCGGGAGATAAAAACAAGCCTCCAGCCTCCAGTTGTAGAGACAGAAGTACTGCTCACTGAGTCCCAGGCTGCACCAGATGTGTCACCAGAATTTCCCAGGGCACTTATCGCTGGGAATATCTGCTTGAATGAAGAAATCCAAGTCCTGCGCGACTTGAATCAGCCCGAATGGGCAGTCTAATTGACAGGTGTCTTACGCTCACATTCCATGTGATATCTCTGCTCTCTTGTCACTAATTTTCTCTCATTGTAGTATAGATGGATAACCTGATCATGTGGTAGATCTCTTGATATCATCGGGGTGCAACTCATGGTCTGTCGGCGTGTCTATCTGACTCGTCTGAATATGAATTCTCCTAGCTGGGGTGAAGCTATCCAGCTGCCGGCCATGCATAGTGCTGTCGCCTGCACGCCATTCATGCGATTCCATATCTCTAATACCGTTGCTCTCGAGAAGCTCTTGAAGGGTTGTGCGGCACAATAAGGTGTCCATTAATGTCTAAGGGATGAATCAAACAAGTTGGCAGCGAATCAAACAAGCTTGAACAGGAGGGAGAGGGAGATACGTACGTTGGTGTACATGCGTCCTATACACATGGCGAAGAACATGTATAGCATCGTGGTTCCAGAGAGTTTGAACATTAGCATATCCGCTAGATCTTGGGTGAGCATTGAGTTTTCCATCAAGTTTCCGGCTTACCTAGGGACATAGCAGATGCGAAGAAGCCTGTTTGCACAGCGCCACGGATTAACTACCCAGATGTTAGCTCAAATCAAGTGTTTAACGATTGAGACTCACGCGAGCTATCACAGTATCAGCGACTCGGAATCCAGTGCGCGACTGGTAGAGTACATATCCCAGAAGACCTTAAATCCATGAGAGACCGGAGAGCCAGACTTGGAAACAGCAGCATACCGGTGATGAGCAAATCGAGAGATAGCTGCATTGACAACCATGCTTCAGTCATGGGTAATAGCACGCCCAATTTCGAGTTTCTACAATGAAATTAGCGAAATTGTAAAACGTTAGGATGAAACATTACACGCCAATCCGCATGGCCCTTATACCGTTACTTATGCCGATGCTACAGGATATAGTTGCGAGAAGGATTAGACCGACAACCAAGTATTTTTTCATATTGAGCTGGTACAGGCTGATTAATGGGGTCAGCAAACTCAGAGGAAATCGGAATGAATGGAATCACCGCCAGCATAAGTATACATGAGTCATAAAGGCCGCCAAACTCGTAAAAATCGAGGTAAAAGGCAACTTGGAAGATTTAGTAGATGAGGGGGCAGGGCAAGAGGAGCTAACCGGCCATAATGACACTGAATTCGAGTCAAATCGTGTAACTTGGGGAATGTCGGAAGGAAAGGGCGTACCATCTAATTTTGCTGGATCGCCATAGTGCGTTATACTGCGGGACATCAACGTTAGAGAAGCTAGAGTACTATGAGATTCGAGGTAAGCCTTACCAGAACCTATGAAGACAATCATCAACAGCTGTTCCGGCAGAATGAACTTGAGTACCAACCAGTATAATGCATAACATAGCGATGAAGAATGAACGAGATCAATGATAAAGAGCGTGAGGACCATCAGTCTTCAGTGGATCAGCGAGGCAATGCAGACCATGACTCCACTCACTTGAGCCACCAGGAATCATTGGATTCTGGAAAAGTTATATTAATCAACAAGGACAGTGCATTTGCGCAAAATGGGCCTACTAGTAGTCCAGTACAGCAGGAACTGGTAGCACACAAAACCAAAGAGCCAAATGTTAACTATATTCTTTCTCAGTCCATTTCTTGAGACATGGTTGGATGCTACTCACCAAAGGCTCCGATGAGCATTATGCCTACAATCATCCATAATCAGTGTTGACCATGACCCTCGAGAAACCACTCGCCTAAGCCATTGTCATATGCGCCCATATCGTTTTTCTGGTGGGTCGAAGAAAGTGCGGTGCCAGCTTTATATGCATTGAACTGACCCTAATACAGCGGACTTTGAAATTGGCTGTGATGAATTTTGATCGGCATTATTACGAAATACACCATATTTGGACCTTTCCACCCAATTGGGACTAGTTCTCTGTGCCTCAGTTCACCAATAATCATCTAGCGGCATAGATTCATGACATACCCGTGTTTTGAACAGCTCTGGGGTGCTCAGGGCCCTTTGAGATCTTCGAACTGCTTCCGTGCTAATTTACAGGCTTACAAGTTTCGCGAGGTTTGGTTGGGAATGCCCACCAAGCTTCAGATTACCTGAGACCCCAAATCACTCAAAATAACTGAGTCGAGGGCAGTCCCATTACTGCTCTCAATCGAGCGAAAAGGTTCATATATGGCGTATTCCATAATATGCCCGGTCAAAAGTTATCACAGCCTATTTTAAACCCCAATGTACGGTTCAGAGGGACATCTATGGGTTTATGGCAACTTGAAGGGTGGAAGAAGTTGCAATCTCTTCCCTGAATTATCGTTGAAGACAGATATCACGGCAGAGAGAAGGTTTCCACCATGACAACAGATGACGACCCCGTTTCCGTGTGATTGGTGCAAGAAAGTCTCCATTCTTAGACATTGCACCGAGAACAGTGTTATATACGAGCGCTGTTGGAATATGTATGTATGGCGACTTTTCTGGGATACTGGGGGTGAGCTTGTGATTTCTGGACAAAAGGGTCATTGCACCGGATGACAAGTTGGCCTAGCCTTTATGGCGCCATTGCTAAAACTTGAAGCTGGTGACTGACTGCTGTCGCGCTCAGCTACTCACTGAGCACGGACATCCCAGACTGATTGGACTCCGAGGACTAGAACAAGGAAACTTGATATGGCAGATGGACAGGCGACACCTGTCAGGATGAAACCCGACTGAGCCATCCCAATAGCTGGCAATTCGGGCTAGACAGCCATTGGTTGAGCTTATAGAGCCCTCAAAGGGTATAAGAGGTAGGCATATAGCACAGTTGAACAGTATCTTCCCCAGATCCTCAGCAGCAGTATATCTAGGGCAATATCAGGCTTCATCACACATTTCTGCGACTGATTAACCTCAGTTGTGTGTTCTAGATGTCGATCGAAGCATTGTGAGATCATTGCTGTCAGCACTACAAAACTTTGTTTGACATTGTTCAGTACATCAACCTCAGAGATTCTATCTAAGAAGACCCTAGAGTCAGTGCCCTTCGACAACCCTCGGACCATTCTCTATCAGAGGCTTATCTAGTCCCACACTGCATTGAACCTTTGGCAGACACCACAACTATTGTCGCAGTGTTTCATCTCCAAATTGCTCAGAAGCTACTAGTTTGAGATCAGGAACCGAGACTTGTACCTGTGAAGTGGAATGTACTGTACGTATATCCTGATGTAGACTAGGGTTCTATATGAAATTTGGCCGCTGAATGGAAGGAAAAGTCAGCAGATGTGGACGCAGGCACTAAGAATTACAGCCAAACATCAAAACAATGAATCATGAACTCAAGTTCATGCTGAAAAGCCTGGCTCACACTGCTAAAAGACTGGATAAATAACTTCGCTCAGTTGAATTGGACAAACCCATGAGGAAACCCGAGTTTCACTTTTTTCACCTGCTCAAGTGCAAAAAGTACTCAACAGTATGAAAAGTAACAAAATTCCTGCAAAGTTTAGGCAGCATTTTTCTTACTTTTGTCACTTTTTGTACTTTTTTACTTGCTGCCAGTAAAAGTAGAGAAAGTAGACAAGTAAAACTCTTCTTTGCTGATGCTAGCGAGGACGGCCCCAGGCAAAAGATCTGTTCATCCATGTTGGGGCGGGATAGGATATCTCAATGATATTGTCCGATGAGTTCATCGCACTGGGCTGAAAGCAAAAACGAAATGGAATGCAACCCAAATTGGCAGCACTGATAAATTTTATGTTTAGTCGCAACCGTCAGTTTGATTTGACTGAAGACTGATATGATGGAGGTCGGTTCAGGTGTGCCATTATCTTGACAGTCTTTCAATACTCTTGCGTCCGAGTCAGCGCGATTAGGTCGGATTCCTTGCTCGGAGCCTGGTCTGACGGCATCAAATCGGCATGGTTGGGGGCATGTTAACAGAACACAAGTGGGCCTGAGGCATTCTAGGCACCTCGACAAGATGTTTCACCCTTTAAATGGGGAATTTTGCGGTCTTGATGGCCTTTTGACCAGGCAAAAGGCTTCTCGGTGCAGCAAATCATAGTTGGGGCCGTCACCCGAAGCCGTGATGGTGCCTGAAGGAAGATATCAGCAATAAGGACCCTTGAGGCTAATACAGTCCAAATCTCGATATTTTGAGTACATCCCAGTCAGTGTGTCCGGGGTTTGGTTCAGAACTGATACATAGAACCCCGAGCCGAACCCGCGCCGAACCTGAACTGGCGGTGCAGGTCCGGGTTCGGTGGATGGTCAGAATTCACTATAGGTTTGCACTCGATGCACCTAAAGTTTTTGCAGAGAGGCCTGAATGGCGCAAGATTACTGACACCTTTGATGCAATCATGAACAAGTTGGATGGATAGCCACTCGCAGATGGCAGGTATGAGTCCCCAAGGGGTCACACTCAAAGTCAATGATAATCATATATCATTGAAACCAAATATTGAGAGTAGAGATGCGAATATACCGCCAATGATGCCTGCTCACCTTCACAGGTAGACAGCTCTCCCAAAGTGAAATCGGAAAGTTTACTGTCTGATTTAGACCGACCACAATCCGCCATACCATCATTATACCAAACTTGGTCATCCTTTGTGATAATGCAGACTGAGAAATGGTTTCTGTTGACAAAGTAAGTAATTCCACGCAAAGCCATCACAGCGGTGTCATTATTATCATGTAATACTTTGATAGTCTTTGCTGCATGATAATGGGTCATACCGCCTGATGCCAACTCCATAGTCATAACCTTTGGGGGCAGATCATAGGTCTCTGTGACTGAAGCATTCTGGCGGCATCTGGGATAGGACTTCCACCGCTGAGTTTGATAGAAATTCAAAGCCTGGGTTCTACCACCCCCGCATCTTAGAGCCACAACATGGTGGTAATTCAAAGATCCTTGAAGTGTCTGATCACTAATGTATAACTTGAGTCGTCAAATGTTGTGGAACTCACAGCAGCTCAGCAGACAGACAATCTAGATATGTACCTGATGCATTCATATGGAATATAACAGGGTCTGTGTTGAATAACAGCTCTTGCACAGCATCTCTAACCAATTCCATAGTTTCATTCTGCAGGCCAACTTTGCCAAGACCTTGTGATAAAACCTGAAGATAATCATTCATATTGGTAAATGTTGCTGCCCAGCGAGATGGATTTTGAAACCACAAGTCACATAATATGGTTGGGAGAGCATCATGAGCATTGATCAGCTCAAAGTCCAGCATACGTGAATGCTTGCCTCAAGGAGCATTAGATTGGCCATTGTCATCCACAATGCAAACAGAAGGGTAAAGCCGATAGCGGCATCAAGCTGTCATAGGACAACGCAGAAGATAACGGTGCACTTTTTGATGATCATGAGGATACTTTGAATGAAGAACAATCAGAGAACCAACAGGATAATGCTATCAATGTTGGTGAGGCTTGAGTCTATTTCCATAATTCTGTTTAATTGTGACCTCTCTCACATCATTCCAATGATGCTCTGTGGCTAACCACATGTAAGTAGGTAGATCCATTAGCCCAAATTCTCTTGAATGATATTATACAATCTGAAATAGTTTGAGTACAACCCCCTGAGGACACATACGTGCCATCAGCAAGTGGCTATAAGCCTGAATAACAAAAGACAGATCAAAGAAAGAAAAAAGTACAAGCATGATATCAAAGGCGCAAGGGAAGACGAGGAATGATGGAATATATATAATCGAAAGTCAAGGACGGGATTGAACAGGCGACCGGAGAAATCTCGGACTTTTCATAGGGAATGCCAATTTCCTTTTATGTTCGGTACAAGTCAATGTAGTGGTAACAAAAAATGAGTGAACTAAAAATAAATTTTTAGGACTCGTAATTTCTAGGTGATCAGCTTCGCCTGTGAGTAAGCAGATATATCAGGTGAGTCATACCTGCTGATAAATGGTGCTTTTTCCCAGCCTTGCTGTACAGTTGATTGAAATCCTGCTCAGTGGGCTTTTCCTGCCTTTTGCGTGGCCTTTCTGCTTTATCTCTCCCAGACTGAGATGAAATGAACAGCAGGAGGGCCTAGGTCACCATAATGTGGTGAGTGCAAACCAAACCCGCACCAAATCTTCCGAGGATTCTGGCGCCAGACTGATGTACGTCCACGGTGACTGATTACAGGCATCAGCCTTATTGATTTTTCTCAGCTTCTTCTGCCCCTTGTTGGTCTCCAATGACTGAAGGGCGTATACTGGATGGTACAATGAACACACGAGAAGAAACCTGGTTTGCGCAAGGTCCAGATTTCAATTTTTGGGAGACATTTAGGTTAGATCCCTATAGATACTGCCTGGCAATATATTTTGACTCCTGAACCTGGTGCGAACCTGCACTGAACCTGTTGAACCTGAACCTGCACCGAACTGGACCGCAGACACACTGAGATTCCCAGTAATCTAGATCTATGATCATTTCAGTTTTGCTCCAAGATACAGAGAAGCAACACAAACGTCTCGATAGTTCAGTGCGACCGCTCCCATGCATCAGTAAGATGACACATAACTTTTTGCACTTTTTTGTGCTTTTAAACATGCAAAAAAGCGCAAAAACACGCAAAACATATGCTGAAATATGTAACACATCTGAAGCCCCACAAGCGCAACACCACAGACCACTCAAAAAGTTGAGCTATTTATTGCCTACAGCTTCTCAAGTGACTGCTAGCTTACTTCTATAGTACTGTAGTTTTCCGACCACCAGTTCGTCACAGGTCACACCAGCTTCTGAACTCAAAAAGGTGTGACAGTCACAGTGGTTTTCGAGCTCTGAACTGGCAGCCGTGACATTCCCACGGTCCAAAAAAGGAAATTTCCACTGAAATCCTTCAAAATCTGCTCAAAAATCCTGATTCATGTTCTGGAGCTCCTGTCTACATTGTCTGCAGAAGTAGGAGAAAATTGAAGATTTCATGGCTATCAAACATGGTTTGAACTTGGCGCTGAACTGGTATGTCACGGCCGACTCGGGTCTTTGAACTCGGAATTAAGCGTGACATGTCACATGATGACCATGGGACTGGTCACTGAACTGTAGCGTTGGCCCTTGGGTAAGTATCTCCATGTAGTAACATGTACTGAAACTCACCCTCACTGAAACCTCGCTTGATACCAGAGACCGGATGGTATCCGTCACGTGCCCTGGTATCCCTGCCAAAAATGGGTCGCACAGCCACCCGCCAGTCACCTTCTGCTGGATTCCATCATGTATCTTGTCTATCGTGAATCGAGCCCCCTCAAACGTGACTTTCGTGCCTTTTGTACCGTCGTTCGAGCCTTTTGAGGCAAATATCACCGAAGTACTTGATTCACTCGTTTGACGGTCTCTACTGTACTTTTCAGTTGCTCAACCCAAAACTGACCCAACCAGATGTTTTCTTGTCTTAAATAGTTTCTATTCCAAGGAATAAACAGATCCCCTTCAAAAAATGGGAAAAATCATGCTCTGTCTTGCAGAAATGACATCCGGCAACCTTGTCATGCTATAAAAGCTCGTTCGAGCCTTCAATTATGTGCCGAGATGATAGAAGTTGACTACAAAGTTGAAACAGGTCAGCTCTGATATGATTGATATCTGCAGTTTGACCGATGCATATGATATTCGCGACTCGGACTTCAAATGTCAATGCTATCTCGAAACATTCGGCCTGGACTGACCCATTCTTCAGGAGGTCCTCGAACTACTTGCAGTTTGCTGATGAACATTTAGAGCCTGAATCGGGCTCTTCGTTCTCACCAGTGCCCACAGTGGCAGTACTACTGTGCTCCAAATCGGGAACAATGCTGTTGAGCACCTATGTAGAGCTATTCAAGTTCACGCCATGAGACACCACATGTTTTCCATCCCTTCTCTCAACCACCATGGGCAGGATCACCCCCAACTGCACCTGCCACCTAAAGTGGAGACCCCAGCACAGTCTCAGCCCCCTCACCGTCCACTACCCAGGTTGCGAAGCGACTCGGAGGATGTCCCAGGGTCCTCCGCCCTGCCAGACATGAAGTCGAAGATGATACTGGGAGGTTGTCAAATTAAGTATGTCAATCGACCAGGAACCTGCATCCTTAGCTGCCACCAACCAGTTTCGCGATGGTGGTGCTCACCGGTCACCAACTAACCAGGGACCTGCTTCATCAGCTGGCAGCCAGTTTCCCAATAAGGAGGCAACTGAACAAGAGCATTCCGGAAACCGGAATAGCCAGTTTTACGATGAGTACTCTGCTAAAGAGGGACCCGCTTCGTCGGCTGGCAGCCAGTTTTCCAGTGAGGAGACAACTGAACATGAACCTGCTGACGATGGTCAGTTTCACGATGAGGGCCACAAGGACTATGACCCAATTCCACGAACTCGAGAGGGAGCGGTGATTACGGAAACTATGATACAAGACTGCAACATCGGTGAATTTCTGTTCTTTCTCATCTTGATAATTAGACTTTTGTCTTACAAATGTTCTCTAGGATACATTAGGGTCGTTCACAGTACTGATTATTTCTCGATTATTGGCCGATTATTCGTTAATTATTGATTTGATTAATCAAGTAAACAATCGGAAAATAATCACGATTATTGCAATAATCGGCGCCGAAGCTGATTATGCAAAAATAATTGATTAATGCGTTGATTATTCATTTCGATTATTTTGCTAGAGTTTCAATCTCCGCCGGATGCCAGCTCATCACAAACTGCCACGTCGTCGTTCCGATATGTGTTTCCTCATTATCCACCATGACGCACAAGCCCGGTAAGTCGTATCTTATGTCCAAATTTGTTACCTGCTTCCCTCATACTGCTTTCCTAGTGCTGTTTTTGGGTCTCTTCAAGGCACTTAGGGCTCGAATTATGGTTGGCTCAGTGCTGGTGATGTGCGGACATCCCTGGTGACCTTATTTTCTTGTTCAACCTCAGCTCTATTACATTAGCGGCATCCCAAATGAATCATTTGCGCTTTCTGTAGTTCTATCGAGGCAGGCGCCATAGTCTTTAGCGTACGCTGTAGTCACCCTCTGCATGTCTTATTATGCTGCTAATATAATGGTGATTTTGTCATATCATGTTATTCTCGGTCATACAGTGGTTCAAAACCTCGCAGCTTGCGGATTGAGCCTCGCCGCATAGAACAAGGGACTTGAAAATTTCCGTTTCATGCTTACATCATTGGCGGAGCTTCAAGCTTTCTCAGTGTGCCGAAAGGAGCCGAGAGCCGTGGGACTGATTATTATTCTGATTAATGGCCGATTAATGCGAAAAATGCGGGAGGGGGGTTTCACAGTAGCGATTATTGGCCGATTATCGGCTCAATTATTCGGTCAATTAACATCATTTTACCGCCAAAACCACAATAGTCAGCGAATAATTGACAAAATAATCGTACAATAATCATCTACTGTGAACGACCCTATTGTTGGCGACATAGGGAGTCACAACAGAGCAACCTACAACCTCAATGTCCATGTCGACGGGAAAAGCGTGCTGATAGGGTACAGTGCCTTGTGCATGGTGCGTCGATGAATTTGGGTCCATAGCTTTCGCTCTGATATTTGTCCTGCAGTTGCACAGACAGCCCACTGGCATCTTCATCCCCGAATCGATACCCCACTTTTCCATCTCGGAGTCGATACTCCACCGTCGTGTTGTCCATGTGACACAAAGCAGCCTGCTGGTATTGATTTCACTCGGCGCTTTGTCTTTTGTACGGAAAGGGCGGCTCACAGTGAGCGCTTTTTGCCGTTGGCAAAAAAGCTTGCGCTCGGTCGTATTGTGACGCTGTGTAAGGATCTCATTTGTGGCGTATCTTATCCCAACGAGTACAGAGATGAGCAAGTGCTCGTCGATTAATGGCAAGACACATATTACGGATATTTCTATTCAGTACATCAATTATTATTTGCTGAGGCTGGATATCAGCAGATCTACATTATGTGCATACGTGAACTCGAATCCAAATCAAGTTAAGGCAAAAATCAAACTCCGCGAGGAACACTATTAAACTCCAGAAAATCGCACCCACGGGGGATCATGATCTGTGACTGTCACGTCCCTTCCTTGCTTCGGTTGCTTCCTTTCTTGCTTCACGTCAGCCAGCGACGATGGTTCTCGAAAATTCTTTCATCAAGCCTCGAAAGCGAAAAGGGCTTGCCTCTGCTTGTTCCATTCACCAGATCCCTTCTTCCTTTCGTTGAACGTCGAGACGCCGTTGAGCCACGAGACGGACGTCCTTCTTCCCTCCATCGATTTCGAGTCCGCCAGCATCCTCGATGGGGGCTTCAGCAATGGAATCAGCGTCGGCTCCAGCTGCGACAGAAACCATGACTCACCAGTCGTTATCGTCCTCTCTCAACAAATCCTAGAGCAATTCGCGTCTCAAATGTTCGGGTGCATTGCAGGCGTGCTGAATATAATGTGGCGAATGGGGATGAGGTGTGTCTTTTTTCTTTCTACGTTTGGTTTCTTTCAGTTTCTACGTCCATGGTCCTTGTCTTTTCACGTCCATTTCCTTTGTCCTTCCTTCACAGCTCCATTCTAACTGAACCTCTAGATAGGCACCGCCTGCATCAAAGCAAACCGCGAATGTATCGTCCAAGACGACAGATTGCGTTGTCAAGGCTGCATCGAGCACCGCATCAACTGCGTGCCATGCTCCCGCATAACGGCCGAACGTCGTGCTCGCATTATGAAGAATACGAAGCTGTCGAGTGAGATGTTTGAGGAGCTTTTGGTGAATTATAGGCCTGAGGCCAAGGGAGTTTCGGTATGCAGCTTTCTTTTCTTGTTGTTTCATTTTATCCGTATTCCTTTCATCTTGGCTCTTTCCTTTCCCTGTCGTCTTGCCTCCTTCTTTTCCTAGCTCGTCTTGGCTCTCCTTTTCCTCAACTCAAGGCTGACTTGACTATGTACAGCGCAGAACCACCGCTCCGTCGCCCGAAAGGGAATTTCGACGTAATCGATACGCCTCGTTTCCACCTCCTCGACCATCTCGTGTCAGAATGAAGCCAATCGATTCAGAGAATTGGTAGAACAACCGGATCTCAGAGAACCAAACCAACCGAATCAGAAGCAATCAGAAACCTGCGACGCGAAATCGTTGCAGTAGACCGAGATCGAACAGCTCGACGATGTTTTCTATCAGGCGCATGAGGATGGGTTGCAGGAAAGGTGTGATGGTACGTCGAACATATTCCTCAATCGATACCCTTCTTTATCCGTATTCTTGTTGTTATACAATGGTTCCTTTCCTTTCCTTCTCCATATTCAACCTATTGTTATCCAACGCTAATGCCTCCTTAGACTTCGAAGCGGCCAGTACCCCCAAATGCGCCTCGCCGAAGTCACCCATAACATCGCTCTCATCCAAAGAGTGAACCACGCCTCCACCGACTTTGACGCGAAGAGGATGAGTGCAGAAAGGGCGTTTGGGCGGGTTGGTCAGAGCCTTGAAAGGAATATTCGAGGAAGGAAGGAGATGTTGGGGTTTGAAGAGGTTTTTGGGGCTGCATTTGGTTTTGGATCGCTGGTCTCTGCTTCTGATTTTGGAGTCATTGACTTTGAGATGACTTTTGGGTCAATCGGTTTGGGAGCGATTTCGAATTCGGGAATGGGTTTGAATTAGAGCAGACGGAGGTTGGAGAGAAATGCAGAAGGAGATGATGAACGTGTTCAGAACAGGCAGCACATGCATGTTTGAATCTTTGAAGAATAAATTGACATCTGCAGATTCAATGTCGAAGCCTCGGAGCCTTGAATCAAAGGCGGCGTCAGTTAGAAGCCCGTGGCCAAATCGGGCATGAACTTGCTTCTTGATCCACGTCCACTACCTCCTCACGTCAGAACCAAACCAAGCCGCCGACAAATCCATTGGAGCTTTTCGAAGAGACTATTTTCGTTTCGTTTTTCGTTCTCTTCGTCATCGTTTCCAGCCCTCGACAACCACGAAATCACCCAAATCACCCAACTCTTTCTCCTCAACCAAAAAGCCGCTCGCGTTTGCCACAACGGCGCTGCGTCCGAAATCAGTATACTTACAAAGCGCATCAACCACCGCCTCGTCTTCAGACACAGATGTATCGACATTCGACCTCCCGTCGGACAGCTTCGGGGTCTGGTTCACCCTGAGGTCTGATAGATAAACGGTTTGTGACTACGAGTCTCAATTTTTTCGGATGCACCCATTGTTTTGACTGGCTCCTTCCGAGCTGAGGAAAATATTGCTGGGTGCCGGACAGTAAAGAAGTGCCAAGCTGCATCAGTGTGATTTGATTTCCCCATTGGGTTCTTCGATGGTGCCGTCTCTATAAATTAAATAGTATGTACTCGTCCGCGGGAAAGAACACAGAGTCAAAGGATGATCTGGCTTGTTGTGAGCTGGCGCCTGAGTCCCGATAGCATGTCAAGGGAATTGACAGCCTAAGACGGAGTGCAATCCTTGGATCGAGCGTGGACAGGAACAGCGAAGCAAGAAAGGAGGTAAAAGTAGTCAAGGAACAGTGACATATGTCTCGTGTGATAGGGATCGATAGGTGATGATCATGATTATTATTTGCGAGTTTTCATTCAAGGGCATCATGATCGTCATTGAGAAAGACCCCCTGCGAGATGGAAGAAGTTAGAGCTAGGAATAGTGAGCTATATAAAATGCTTGAGATCTAATGTGCAAAGGTGTGTCAGCCATGACATTTTCTTCAAGGTGGCGGTTCAAGAAAAGAAAATGATCCATGCCACATCTTCTTCTTCACTACCCAGCAATATATCAATTACGATCATCTCAAGCTATCTATACAATCATTAAGTGCACAAGTTGGATATAATGATATATCAAGAATTCCAATTTAGGATCTATTAGACCACGTATTATGAGTGTTACAATGTCCGAATCAAAGCGATTGATGGACATGTATCATCATCCGAAGCGGAGCAGACATGGGCCACTGGTTTAATACATGGACACACCGTGAGAAATTAACACATGTTTCAGTTTCTCCTTTCCTAGCTCTACAACAATGGATCCCTCCAGCTCAGAGTCCACTTCAAGTCTAGCTGGATATGACTGCGTATCAAAGTTATGTCCAACTCAGGAAGGGTCTAGATTGTTGACAGTTCTGATCAAGGAAAGGGCAGATCTCGGTCTGCTGTACATCATTTTAGACACTGATGGGAATGCGCCTCTTCCACGTACCCATCTGAGCCCCGCACCTCCCGATGCTTGTAGTGCTCATAATGTTCTGCCTTTGCCTGTGAGCTTCGACATTGTACAAGGAAACACAGGTTTATAGACCAACAAAATATTCAGGATTCCTCCAAGGGGCACACCCGTCGCAGCACTATCAGTGTCTGTACCGGCCACCGTTGTTGCTGGCACAAGTGCTATCGTTCAGTGGCAGGCAGATGCATCCGACCCAACTTCCTTTACGCTGGCTGTTGGCACTTTGCCCAGTGCATCGAATCTATTTGCCAACGTGACACGTGCCGCAGGAGAATTGGAAGGTTCTGCGACAACGCCGCCACTACAATCTCCAGGGTATGTCGTCCTACTATGTCATCAGATTATGGGAATTCTGATATTAGCTGGGAAATAGACCATATTATGTGGAGGCATTGTTGTATGTGCTCCACTTTGGATGGTATTGAGTATCCACTGATTTTGTCTACAGCCTCTTGGTGATCCCCTTTGTTATCAAGACGATCGAAATTGTAGAACCTACAGCCACTATCATTGCCCAGACGTTGGTGCCCATTTAGCATTGACTGCCGATGTCATGGGCTAACTCGGGATAATAGGTCTTCCACCTCAACAATCACACAACAGTCTGGGTTAGTGTTTAATCTCTGGTCCAGTTACTACTGGTTATTAAGACTCACTCAGCGAATCTACGTCAACAACAAGAACCCCGATTCCAACGTCAGTAGTCTCAATCTCCATTGATCTGTCGAGATCCTCCAGTCAGGGTTCAATCATACCAACGATCCCAATGTGCGCACCAAAGAGTGATGTATTCCTGAAAAGATGCTTATGATAGAAGTAGTGCAGGTCACATATCAGGACTGATTTCAAGGTCATTCTCATTCACCTCTGCTAAGTTCAGATGGACAATCACTCAAGTACTTTCATCCCAGTAGCAGCAAAGGCCCATCCATTCAATCAACTTCTATCCCGTAAGTTGTCTGTATCATATCTGCGAGTAAAATATCTAGATTAATTGAGCTCAAGTACTACCTCCATCGTGATATCTCAGCAGAGTCCCACCAGCTTGCCTTTATTAACTCCACTCCATAAGCACAATTATATTCCAATGACTGTTGGCAGTGTTCTTGCAGTCACCATCGTCCTCGGACTCCTCACTGGTGCTCTATTTATCCGGCATAGACGCAAGAGACTACTCAATATCGCGGATTCCCCCTATGAACTTTCTGTATCACAGAACACTAGGACCTCAACCCCAATTCCACATGTAGGCAAGTCACTTCTGTCAGACACTTTGTCATAGTCCTGAATCACCCAATATCAGACTTAATCACGAGGGAGAACCACAGTCACATCAATATCCCTGCCAATGCCACTGCCAATAGCATTCAAATTAAGGACACACCAGCACGAGCAGCAGTACCATCTGAGGAGATACGAACAAGCCTCCAGCCTCCAGCTGTCGAGATAGAAATACAGCTCACTGAGTCCCAGGCTGCACCAGATGTGTCGCCGGAATTCGCCAGAGCACTTATCACCGAGAATATCCGCTTGAATGAAGAAATTCAAGTCCTGCGCGATTTGAATCAGTCCGAATGGGCAGTTGGATTGACAGGTATCTCACCTCCCTCGTACCCTGACAGTCAAGCGTCCTGTCTCTAGTTGCTCTTTGAATATGTATATTGTACCCACACTGACATTCACCATTATATGTACAAATATAGTATTTGGACAAGGGTCACAGTCGCTCATTAGGTGAAGCAACTTCAGGTGCCCAATGGAGAATGTCACTCTATGCTGGTGGAAACTGCGGGAATATTATTTTCATCACTTTCATTCAATTTCACTCTTGCGCCTAATGCAACTTTTGGATCTCGTGCCTAACCAACAAATGAGCCACTCACTTGGACTCATAACACGTGGGCCTCATCGTAGAGCTTGAATAATTTTGACATGCAGGGTCTATCACACTCAACAGCGTTGATCCTTAATTGGGCCGCACTTGTGAAAGCTACGGACTCTGTCACTAACATGCGGTTGGTCAATTTCCGAGCCGGGTCCACCATACCGGCCATTTGCACACATGATGAGCAATACTGGAATGAATAGAGAGAGCAGTAGCTCAACATATTACTCGCTGTGACAAAAAGTAACCGGATTTGCTTCTTGGTGTGATAGCTCGGGAACCACTCCATATTTTCCTATGATGTAAGCTGTGAATATCTAGTTTTATCAGAGTACTTTTAGACTACATACTTGGAATTTTATGAAATCTTTGAAAGCTGGAGCAAGAAGGCTTTATATGCCAAAAATAGAAATGTGCAAAATCTCAGTCTGGTGCCAACAGCTATTGGCCAAAATCTGACCATACCATGTAAAACTACTGCTTTCCTGACCAGAACAGCACTTTGGTTTGAGTCAATTGGATAAGAATTGAGCAAGAAATTGACCTTTGAAAGTGCAAGATTTAGGTAAAATGTCCTAAAATAACCAGATTCCGCTGAAAAGGCCACTTTCCGAGGTCAATTTCTTGCTCAATTTCTACCCAATTGATTCAAAGTAAAAGCTGCTGGTCTGGTCAGGAAAAGCAGTAGTCTTACATGGTATGGTCAGATTTTGGCCCACAGCTTTTGGCACCAGACTGAGATTTTGCACATTCCTATTTTTGGCATATAAAGCCTTCTTGCTCCAGCTTTCAAAGATTTCATAAAATTCCAAGTATGTAGTCTAAAAGTACCCTGATAACACTAGATATTCACAGCTTACATCATAGAAAAATATGGAGTGGTTCCTGAGCTATCACACCAAAAAGCAAATCTGGTTACTTTTTGTTGCAGCAAGTACAGAATCAGCCAGAAGCTATAATGTACTTTGTTGTTTGCAAAGGTACAGCTCTTTTTCTACAGGTCACTGGTGCGTGGGGTCTATAGTTTGTTCATTGAGCTTGGTGATAAAAACTGTTTACAGATTAATATTCGATTTGTTTCAATAAGTCATACGTGCTCACTAGTTGTATCTTGCAGGAATAGTCAGGATTATGAGGCAGGAGTAGGGGTTGTCCAACTCTTCAGCTTTTGCTCTCAGTGTATAGTGAGCACCAATAGCAACTGCAGAGAGTATCAGAAAGGATACCATAAGCCTGAGCTTATAGCCTCTTTGGAGTCGAGATTGTTTTTTGCAAGCAATCATCCTTCTTGTACTGTTACCTTGAAGTGTTGTATTAGGTCTTGCACTGGATGTTGTTACTTGACTGCTGGTCTTTTGCTTGGATGCTGAGGTCAAACTTGAAGAAGTTGGAACTGAATGTCGAAGGTGAAATACTGATCTTGTTACTGGGCATTAATACTGATACTGAACTCAAGCTTGCAAGACTTACCATAAGTTGAACACTTGTCTCAGTGGAACAAGGGAACAGGTGATCTGTTGATCCTTACTGCCATGTTGTCCTAGGAGAGGGGTGATGTGCTTTCAATCCACTTGGAGGGGTAAAAGCAGATCTGTTGAAGTCGAATTCATGAGTCAAGTTCTTGTCTCAATAGAATAAGGGAATAGGCAATCCATTGATCCTAAAGATAACCAGGGGTAAAGGTTATACCCCCAGGGGTCAGAGGTAGGGTCGGCAAGAGGTACAAGTACAGGTCAGACCTGCTTGACCCTTGACTGTATGACAGTATTTTTCATGGGAAATTCCAACAGCCTACTTCGGACATGTGACATGTGACATCAACAACGTTGTACTTTGAAGTTCCTACTCTGAGGGCGAAAGGTTGGGTCCGGTTAACCCGACAGGCTACAGACCTGACCGGAAAGGTTCAGGGCCGATGCTGCCGTTGTGTCCTCTGTGTCTGTGACTTACCAGTTCAAAATAATATAGTGACTGTCACTCAAAACCTTGACTGTGTTGATCATCTATAATTAAGAGAAACTGGTCAGAGGTCTACAAGGATTCGGGGCCATCTCTATGTTGCTGGTCTGAGGATCTTTCAGATCTCTTATTCAATGCCAATTACTGTGGTGCAGCCCATTAATATCATTCATTCAGAGTCACAGGCTAATGAAAAAAGTCTGAAATGATTCCAGAAAACAACTGTTCTCAAATTGTTTTGGACCCCATCAGACCTATTAAATGACACCTAACATCAATGAGAAGCATCATTTGCTAAATTGTGGCGCTCAAGATCATCAAGCTGAATGTCTCGGTTAAGTATTGTATTAGTGGGTGGTGAGTGGCTGTGTCAGTTTCATACCCTTTGAAATTGCTTCAGACCTTCCAAATGACAACCATGAAAGTAGAAGGTAGCAACTTGATAGTTGTTGATGTTGTCATGTGACAGTTGCGATGTACAACGATGCACTCCAATTTTGAGTTGTAACTTGGGGAGTTCACAGTAGAAAGTAGAAAAAATAGTCCATTCTTGCTAGTATAGAGTACAATTTTGAGTAGAATGTTATATTTTCCGATGAAAAATGAGTTTATATGACTGACCCTCTGCTGACTTCTACCCTACCTGGGAGGTCTGAGAGGTCTGAAACTAGGAAGGATTTTCTGACTTTTCTTTTTCAATTCTTTCTTCCATAGAACATGGGCCTTGAAGACAAGAACCAAAATACAAAACTTGTGGATAAACAGAAATTGTGATGTTACTTTGGGCTTGGTGCAGCTATTGAGGCTATCTAGATGATATAATCTGACCTTGTCATGTTGATATGAGTCCTCAAAGCACTTGAAACTATATATTCAGACTCAATTTGGTCGAATATTATTGTTTGAACACTAAATTCATGTAAGTTTGACCTTTCAAAGACATAACCTGTAAGAGGTTTTGGCCTGGGGGTCAATAGGTCTGCACCTGTGCTGACCTCTAGAGGTTACAGGTCTGACCTCTGGGAAAGGTACAGGTCAGAGAGGTAGAGGTCAGGCCTTCTGGACCTTGATCTCTACCCCTGGTGATCCTTAAAATTTGATCCTTACTGCTGTGTTGTCCTAAGAGGCGGCCCCCCGAGAGGGGTGATGTCCTTTCAATCCACTTGGAGGGGTAAAAGAAGATGATATTTGATGGGCACCTGGGCTCCCTTTTATACAATTTCTAGGTACCTGTTTACTTGGGGCTAAAATACTGGATACCTTTCCGTGGGCATTACGGCCCTAGATTATTTTTCTAAATCCCATAGCCGAGACATGCCGGGATGCCGTCCAGCGTCGGCTACGTTTGGGGCAGGTTGGAGTTTCGATCACCGTCGTGTAGATTATAATCTGGATGAGGGGTCGAACCCCCTCATCCAGACTAAATTCGTGTCTGTAAATTAGCCGAAGTCTCTTTTGGGGCATTTCACCAGGATCAAATCTAGATTTGTCACGTGTCTGGCCTGCTTGCAGCGCTCAGCAATAGATCTCAGCTTGTCGGTGCATAATTCACAAGGCTAAGGAATAATGATGTTTGGTTGTGGTTTGAGACTTGTATATCTGCATATATCGCATTGAAACCTTCTAACAAGCCACAAATCAGCTAAAACTCCGCCACATAAGTTAATAACAATCTTCGGATTCGACTTCATTATTCAACAGATAATACGGACCTCGAACGCGTCCAACGTCAGGGTACACGTCGAAAAACGCGTCATTTATGTTTCCAAGACATTTATCTCTCGCAGAACTACACTATGATATTGCGATAGTCGCAAAATGACGATCGATAGGACACTCTTGTGGTGCATACATGTTCTAGAACCACTAAAGACTCCTCAAATGCATGGTTCATTGGATCTATGACGCCTTTTTCATGATAAACAGTTCGCTTAATATGGGTCAATATAAGTTGCTGATGAACCTCAAACTATGACAAAAATTCATGCGGTAAGCTCCATACCGCTTGAAGTCAGTGAATGTATAAAGACTCGTTAGGATAGGGCTAAAAGCGATAACCCACTTGTCTGCAATCACTCACAGCTCATCTCTTTTGCTCAATTCAACTTGAATCAACTCTCTTATTCACTATGAGCCACAATCCTTCGCAACATGAATCCTTCCAGAATGGCTGGTCCAACAATGATTCTGGAAAACAGCAGCAGCGTGTATATATCATCTGAATGTCTTTTCCTCTCGGTCATTGACTTATTTATCTTGCAGCTTCCGACATTCTCAGACACTTTTCCTCAAGTACCAATGGGATTGCCCAGTCCCACACAACCTGTATGTCCCCTCTATTGCCTTGTTCTCTCAGGTTGATTGTTTGTTCTAGCGCATGTACAACGAATTTACTGGTCTATACGACTTTGCTCCGCCTCCCACACCAGGATCTATGGGCCATTTCCACCAGCAGAGTCGGTTCAATGTCAATGTGGCTCAGATTCTCCAGGTACTTTGATTCATCTGCTCAGTACTTTCAAGTATTGATCCAAACGAATTCAGCCTTACAGTACTGTTGAGAATACGTTTCTCCCGGCCCCTTATCATGCTCCCCTCTCAAATTTGGCTTCATCGTCAACTCCTGCTTTATTGTCGCGCCCTCGAGGACATCCCACCAATTTTCCATTACCCCCAGATGATCCCAATGATTTCCCTCCGGCAAATGACCTCGTACCTAATGCTGGGCGCTCAGATGGTCATACTACTGTCAAGCGCAAGCATCAAGCAGGTACTGCTGCTTCTGCGCCTGTCAAAAAGTCGAAAGGTCGAACTGCAGGTGCTCCAAACTATACCGATGAGGAGGTCCATGGATTGCTTGATTTAATCGAGCATTCCCTCCCTATCAGCGCTGCTGGTTGGAACTCAGTCGGCGATGCCTATTTGGAGTGGGCCAAAGAAAATGGTTATGCCGAACGTGGCAGTAGCTCTCTGCAAACAAAGTTCAAACAGGTATGTTCTGTATTCCTTTCTTTTCGAATTGTTGTTTAATCTCTACTTCAGATTCTCAAACAGACCAAGCCCACTGGCGATCCAGATTGTCCAGACTGGATTGATCGTGCCCATGAAATCAACAATCTCATCAACGAGAAGACCGGTTGTCGTGAACTCAACGACGACCACATTGATGATCGTGTTGTTGTTGTTGTCTCTAGCGATGAGAATGACGAGAATCTTGCAGCTCAGCGGGCTCCAGTTCGTCGGAAGAAGGTTTCGGTGAAAGCTGAGCCCCGTGATGGACCTGTTGCTCGTCGTCCAGCTTCCAATCGTCTTCCAGCTCCTCGTGCTCGTCGTCATACTGGTCAGGATCTACTCAATAACATCACCTCTGCTTTGGGTCCCGAGGCTCAAGCTGCACGTAGCGAAGAACATTCGGCCCGGGCAATTCAGACGACTCAGATGTTTTCTCTGCATGCTCAGATCCGTGATCTCCAGAGAATCAATGAGTCTTTGCGTCAGGATGTGACTGCTGCTCAGCGTGAAGTTCATGCTGCTGAACGTCGTGCTGATCGAGCTGAGGACTTCGAACTTCAACACTCCCATTCGTCCTTCTTTCGCTCATTCTACGCCTCGTGCTCCATCACGGGATTCATCTCGGCGATCTCGTAGCCAATCTCGTCAATCTCACCATTCACGCAGCCAGGTCAGACATGTCGTCCAGGAGCTCGTCTATCCTAAAGGTGGTCGGAGTCGCAAAGTCTATTCCTTTTCATCTGATATGGATGATGATGATGTTCAAGCGATGAGCGCTGTCATGAGCGGAGAGTTTGACGACTATGGGACTCGCCGGATCCTTCTCGAGGATCGGCTTTCTCCAAGCCCACAAGTTCACCCACCCTCCATTTCCACAGTGCAGCCATCTACTTCATTCAAGTCTCCGGCTCCTGATACTGCTTTTCATTCTGCAGCATCTCGACTCAACGGGATACTTCGTTCGCCAGGGCCAGCTCCGAGTTTGAGTGCGAGTAATGATGTGACCATGACTGATTCTCTCCAATAAGGTCAATGTTATATACCCTACTCTCTTTTTTACTTTTACTCTCACCGTCATTACATTGTCTTGCTTCATTTGCTCTTTACTACTCACTCAGTCGGTCTTTACTTGTTGATTTTACTTGCTGCATCATAAATATCTTGAATAAAATATGTTTGGTTCATCTATTCATCAACTACAACTAGATGGAAGCATGAAACTCTATCACTTCTTCTCTGCTCTGAGAATAAGATATTCTCAAAGTCATTCCACATCCGCTCCTCTGCATCACCCTTCCAGATCGGCATGTAAACTGTGCGGATTTGGTTGTAACCGACTTGGCGAGTTCTGAGATTGAACAACCGTGTACAAGTCTCCAATAGATCAGAGCGCAATTCATTGTAGTTGATCTGCAGGGGAACTCGGAGGCGGCCAAAGGACCCTTGCATTGTACGCATCCCCCATTCAGCAGCCTGTCGAAAGGACAGAAGCTGGTTGTTGAACTTGAGAATGCGATCACGTTCGACAGGATCTGCCGGAAGGCGAGTCCCACTCTTCATTGGGCACTGATGCGACCCGCAATTTGATCTGTTCCACGAGGGAAAGCAGTGTCAGTGACGAGATAATATCCCTCTGGTGTCTGTGTCCGCAATTTCTCGTAGATTCGTGCAGCAATTCGTGAATCATGCCAGCTTCCCGGTGCATTCAACTTGCAAGCAATTATCTCGCCTGTCAATTGTTCAATAAAGGAACTTTTGGTACAATAACCTTACCTTGTGAATCAAACACAAAGACACTGCTCACGAAGTGTTCATGGAGTCATCCATTGAACGTCGCATTCTCAATCTCGACATCGGATGAGGTTTGTACCATAAGATTCAAACCATCCATCACACCGAAAGCACCTGTAAGAAGCGGATGCCGGTCACGGACAAGATAATTGCGAAGCTCAAATTCGTCGTCTTTGAGCCAGGAAATACGAGCATCATGCATTGATCTGAACGTTCGAAGGAGGATCTGAAGTGAAAATGACACGTAGCGTGATACTGTGCTCGGAATCAGTGCGAATATCTGAACCAGACTGACATCCAGCATAGTGGAGTTCAAGTAATGAAGGATGAGACCTAGAGCTTCAGCAGCATCTAGAGAACGTCAATATATCCATGGCGCTGCATCAGGATTGACATCTGTGCGAGGAATGGCTATGGTATTCCACAAATCCTCAAAGCCAGAGCTGAGAATGAACTGAAATGTTGCGACACTGAAGCCCATCGTGGTGATGAAAGCCCGGTCATTCATGCTCTGATACAGAACCTGCCATGGGGTCTCTGTTCGAGGATTGGGAAGCAGCTCCGGACGTGTGAGATAAAGGCGATGCGAAGCGCGATGCTCGGCCCGGCGAACACGAACTTGTTCATCTCCATGGGAGAGAAGAGCGACACCAGCTAGGATGTTCTGGAAAAGATCATGCTCTTCCAGGATCTGTGCTTCTTCCTGGGCTGCTAAGAGCTGTAGAAAGTCGTCGAGCTCGTCGTTGTTCGACATTGAGACTATCACATGATTACCGGTTACGGTCCAGCTTGATCCATATGCCGTACAAGCTTGAATGTTGAGACCGAATCTCGACGAGCAGCTCAGAAGATGAGTCTGCTATCTGGGCCAAGATAGCCATCACAGATTTATTCTACAAAAACCCTATCTCTAAATTGGTTTATGGTCTAGAAACATGATCCTAAATTTTTCAAACTCTGTCCGCTTATTATCTAGAAAAATAATTTACGGCCATAATGCCCACGGAAAGGTATCCACTATAAATCTGGGTTGTATGATTTATTGTCTCTTTCCAGATGTGCATGTCCTACTTTGGATTTATGGTTCATTCTCAATGAAACATGAATCCAGATCCATAAAGCCTTTGGGATGCATCACGATCCTGGCCAGAAAGAGTTGTCCAGACTTGGTGAGTCAAATCATATATTTTGTTGATATCATCTTGGCTGTGACAACTTTTCTTGTTTGAGACCCATCAAACAAGTAAGACTCATGTATAATGTGTCTCAGAGCATGAATCAGTAATCAGGACACATCATTTGTACAGTCTGGGTGGTCAAGGAGCTCAATAGTCAAGGTGGCACAACACTTGTATCCGCCAGTGTGAGTCACATGGTTGTACTTGGCATTTCAAGGTCTGATTTGGCCTATCATAAGTCATTGGAAGTTCACTCAACATGGTTTAATGAGGCTGGGGTCTGTTATCATCAATACACCTTCATGACTCATTTGGTGCGCTGCATTGGTCGGCGCTGCGGTTTTCTGATTGTTTGTCCATCAAGGCTGTGTGCTTTCAGGCACCTCTACAGCTTTCGCCAGGGATCATCATGCCATCCTTCACTTCTCAATCAATCTTCACCAACAATCACTATTTCTGATGAAACAGTGTTTTATCGGTACAAAGCAAAAACCTATCGGAGCCGAGGGTTCCAGCCTCAACAGGATATAAAAGCTGGCTTGAAGCTGCCAGCGTTAACGTAACCTATCAATCTTATTCAATGACCGACAATAGTCACTATCTGCTTTCCCTGTGACAGCAAATGAGAGAGTGGGACTGAAGATGGATGGGTGGTACATACCTATGACGACTTTTGAAGATCTTGATGTTCAAGATGTCTGCGCTGAAACTCCACCTTTACCTCTGCCAATTCCCACATGTCAGCTTCATGTCCTTTCTTGCTCCAGTCCTGAATAAAAGATTCCAAGGACCAATTGCGAACAAGGACATATTCAGAGGCCTGGGGCCAGTCATTCGACCCATATCGGAAGATAATTCGCGGATCGCGCTCGTTGATCGATGGTTGTATCCCATGCTGTAATCCCAGACGATGCAGACGACAATCCGGGCACTCAGACGCAATGAGGCTGCAAATGAAGATGCCACAAATTTTGGGGACACACAGCAGTAGGCCAGATGTGTCAACTGCGGCAGACGTAGGATGGTATCGTTAAACTGTACGTCGGAACTCTTTTCCGCAATGTTTAACTCGAGGTGGGTGACGTGGCGGAGCCAATCGAGACCAGGAGATGTGGTGTTCACATTTCTCATGAGCGAGATATGAAGGCGGTTTGGTCGAAGAATTGATAGGGATGAATAGAAATTTAAAGCGGTGAGAGTCTCGTTATGGTTGCCCATATCCTCATATTTGAAGCCTCTCACAGCGAATGTGCGAGCATTGCAGCATGCAGAGATGAGAGTAATACTATCTTCAATCGTCGCGCCCCAGGACTTGGCACAGACATGCCTGATTCGATCCTGGTAGAACGACAATGGTCTACTGCCTGACTTGAGGACATTTAAAAACAAGGATAGTTGACGCTCTGTGACGAAAGAAACAGAGTGATATAGAAGGCGCTCAATGCTACATGCTTGTTAGCTCAATTATCATGCATCGTAAAGGACGTACAAAGGCTTCAGACTGTGAGACAAAGTCGCCAGTTCCATAGTTTCTGTAGGCGTCTGTATCCCAACCAAGGCTTCCAGTATAGCGAGGTTAATTTCCGTAGGAATGACTGGAAAGGCGAACTCGTCGGTCTCGCGCTGTGATTCAACCATTGACGATGAACAAAATTCAGGAATGATGACGTGAAGAGAGCTGGAGGTCACTCACTGACTCGGAGACTTCATGAAGGGCGGGAGAGGATGACTCTTATTCGGACATGAACTCGTGCCGATGACAGGAAAGAGAAGCAACGGGACACGGCATCAGAAGTTGCGTAGGTCGCTGGTGGCATTGCCATTTGGCCATATTATGTTTTTCCCAGCACATGACCGCTTTGTTGTCGGAAAAAGTGTGATTGACTGATCGGCTCTGACCGTCTGATATGAGCTGGTCAGCTTTTCCGACAGTATTTTTGCTCAAAGCACGTCCCCCCCATAAGTGAAGCGTGAAAATGATGATTTGTACAGACAATCTAATCTTATCTGATCTCCGGCCACTACGAGCCGGATTCAATTCCTTCCCATCAACACCGGGAACCATAACTGAAACAAGCTGCGGACATTCAGGAGATGACCTAGATCTCTTGTCTCGAAACACTATTTCTCTTAGAATCCGGCTTTTAAGTCTTATATATCAACTTTTATTAGGTAAACAGCACTTTAAATAATGATTTCATTATCATCGTCATGTCTGTCAGAGAGCCGGTCGATGATGTGCTCCAGACTTGGCGAGGCTTATATATGACCAGGCTTTGCTCACTTGAAACCGATACTTGAAAGGCTGTCTGCCCGATGTGGAGCGAATCACTGCTGTATAATATGTGCCCACAGATGTCGATTGATTGTATGAGCTCCATCGACAACCCCTGCTCTCTTGGCACATTGTGTAGCTGCCTCAGATGCCACATTGATGATCTGGTAATGACCCAAGCTGATTCATTACACTGACCCCTGGGAGCTGACATGAATGCAGATTGCGATCAAGTTTCGACAAACTCATGACACCAAGTATGATTTCTCATTCTGATGCTTGCTTGGCTCAATAGTTTGATCTAGAGTCAACAGTGATGCGGACGAGAGTTATCTGAAATGGAAATCACTGCAGTGTCAAGTTGTTCAAGAAGGACATTCATTTTAACCAGTTCAACTGTGGCCGAGATAATAATGAGGGAAGTCTTTAGTCCGGAAGATGAAGGATGAAACGATGATGAAAGATTGTTTCATGGGTCAGGCTTTTTGATGAATCCACAAGACTCACCCTCCAAGTGACCCAATATCCAATACTATGCCAAGATCTTCTCCACCATTGGTAGCAATCCATGTGACCGAAATTGGAATGCAACTGAGTGAGCATGAGTCGAGGGACCTGAACAGTGAAGACCGGACTATCTATAAGTAGCTCTATTATTTCATGAACCTCAAGGTCCCGATAGAGCATGTCTCGAGTTTCAGTCTGGGGGCTTTGAATTCTCCCCTTGTGTCCAGAGCGGAGTTTTGGGAGATGTTTTACTCCTTGAGTGTCATGTATGGCTGTGCATGCTGAATAGCAATGAATTCTACAATAATGTATTGTTGTAGACTCAGGACTCCAAGAAAGATGAAATAAAACAATGAATTGCGTTTGGACCCGAGAGCTCGTGGGCGGTCAAACAAATGAAGAACAAGTACATCGCGGCCAGTATATAAGTCGGAGATAACTGTGTGATGTGAAGATAATCAAAAGATGGATCCGGAGTACCTATATGCATTTGGCTTGAGTCTGATCTGTCCGCCAATATAATGTGATGCAGCAGTGAACAGCTGAATTAGCACGTCGCTGGAGAATCTGGGACTCTCAGTACATTTGCTGATCGGATGTACTGTAAGTTTATCGCTGCTCGCGGCCAGATCCATATGTATGTCATACTTCAAGGGATATATTTCTCAAGTATGTTATATTCTGAAACCCTGCTATGAACGCATTGAAGTTCAAGTTGAATGCAGTGAGATGTCTGACCATGAAGCAAGATCCTCAAGTCACCATCTCACAATCTGCACTAGTCAGTGAAATGTGCTGGATTTTGTTCCAAAGGGCCTCTAAGGATTTATTTAAAGGAGATGGACCTGTATTTTGACATCAATATCACTCGCATGGGTGCGGTGTCTCAAACCACAGAGCCCGTGGCCTTGATATTACTTTCCAAAGAGCGTCGAACATGGAGTACTCGTTGGAGATCAGTTCCTACCAACAATCAATCAGTGTTTGCAACCCACAACCAAGATTTACACACATGGGGGGGACTGAATATTCCGACATGATCAGTAATGATGAAGATGACAGCGAAGAAAGTACAGGTTTAGTACCGGAAGTTGTCTATCTCTTACTCTCGAAGCATAAGTAGTAAGCACTGAGATTCAACGACTCGGCGATGGAGATCATTGATCACCCTGCCAAAGAGTTCAAACAAATATCATTGCATGAGTCTTCCAACTGAGATTCGATGCATAAAAATAATTTGTTGCGGTAGTGGAAATGGATCGGTATGTTTGGGGACAGAACATTAAAAGAGTACGATGAGAGCAGGACGGTACACGCCTGCCGGTAGTTACCGGGACTTTCCGGGCCTTAACTTGCCTGTCAATTGGCTTACCACTTATGTGTGTGTATAATCAAGATAATCAAGTTGTGGTTAACCAGAGACTTTCAGGACTTACCAGGGGGGATAAGTAATAAATTGATGAATTTTGACGGTAAGCCAGGTGGAGTACGTGAGAATGATTACATGATGCAATAATAGCTTCATTCGGATCGCTGATGAAGAACTGAAATCAAATTATGGCCAGCATAACTTCAATTCAGTTGTCTGAATGGATACCAGTCTGATTTGGGGTATTTTGGCTCTTCTTGTCCCTCATTTATTGAATTTTCTTCACACCTGGGGGTGAAGTGCATGTGCTCTCATCTCAAACTAGTTGAAGTCAATGCTAACAATGATAGAATATGAAATATCTACTGTGAGGCTATTGAATATTGTGAATGTACCATTTTTCTGCGCCTGCGGCGCTTAGTTATGCGCCACGTATGCAGAGCTTTGTAATCACCCAAGGTTGGCGCTTTTGGCAGTGTTTCACCTTCCAAATAATTGGGCATTTGTTGAGGATATCATCCCTGGCCATCTGAGTATCCAAGAGACCACAGTGGCCTATTCTCAGTGTTCTCATCTGTTTTTGCTGTTACAGTATTTCTCAAGCTTGCGGCTCTGTCTGGCATTGTCAGTAGGCAAGAATAGATCCTACAGTGGGTTCCAATATTGAAGAATCATCCCAAGCAGAGCTGCAAGTTTGAGGTCACTTGATCTCATGAAATTTGCGTTTTTTGGGCCTGCGGCACTGAGTTTGCGCCACATTTGCATCTTTCTTGCAATAAACCAGTTTCATTGCTCATTAGAATGTGTATCAATCACATTTGATCTGCCCAATCTTTCTCTGCTCAAGAGTTTGTCCAGAGCCCAAAGTTTCCTTTCAAAATGTGAGAAGACCATGCAGAAGGGAATGGCTGAAAATCCCATGGGAACATATACTGGTGCCTACTTAGGTCCTGGAACAGCTTCCTGGGTCTCAGCCTTGAACTTAAAACTCCAAATAAGTCGTTAACAGTGAGCCACACGGAAGAAAGTGGACCGTGGAAAGATGTTCCGAAATAGGCAGGTGCACATGACCGGTAACTTGGTGTCAATCGGGTCAGCAAGCTCATCCGAATAAGAGTCATCGTCCTGTCCCACGGTCACGGTGTCACGGTTTCGTCACAGGAGTTACCTTTACTCTCGATTTCATTGGGTTCATTAGGTTCCGTCCATCTCAGAGTTTCAACGAGATTTTTCTTACTCAAACCTTTAAGAGGTATTCATCACAGGCATTATATTGCTTGGAAAACCTCAAGCTGACCATGATGGTCGCGACTCGTCAGCTCCTCGTCGACCGAATCTTGTTTAATGGTCGTCAGGGTCGCCAGAACATGAGAGATAGACTGTCTCAGACCTGAGCTCAGTCCAAGGTCAGTCGCTTGCCAGCTTCCAAATCCTCCGTCCTCCCTTTCCTTCCTCTGGACACAGTTTAATTTTGCTTGCTTCAAACCTTCCGCTCCTTCCAGATATATCAAGCATGTATCATGGATCCATCTTCAGTTTTTCTTTCTCATTTCTTAGGACACAAAAAAGCAGATATTTCATGAAATCATTGGACTACATCCACTTGCTCGGGCCAGTTTCAAGTCAACCTTTAGCTGCAATTTGGCAAACCAGGATAATCCTCATTCGTCTTAAATTCTGACCTATTCTATAGATATGGTGACCTAGCACTACTCTCTATTCATTCCTCTATCAGTTACCTACTCGTCATATGTGCCGAGATGGTGGAAGTTGTCTCCGAAGTTGAAACATGGGAGCTCTCTGATATGATATCTGCAGCTTGACCGAGGATCTTCACGACTTGAAATGGATGTTAATTCCATCTCTAAATACTTAGCCTGGACTGGCCCTCTATCTAGCAGGTCCTCACACCATGTATCGTTTGCTGTTGCTACCTGACGGTCGCTTGGAACCCCCAATTCTGGTTTGGGCTCTTTGTTCCCACGTGTCACAATGGCAGTGCGGCCTAATTCAGGATTAATTAAGCCTTGATGTCGAAGCTATTTTAAAATACTATTTAGCTTCAAGCCATGAGGCACGCTTCCATCCTTTCTCTCAACCACTATGGACGCGCGATCAGAGGGCAGTAATATCGGTAAGAGATTTCGCAATCGACTAGAGTCGGTCTGACTATAAGTAGGCCCTGTCGGTCGTAACTTTCTCTCCCGCATATATTTCAATATCAAAAAAAGGAGTCGACGGGCTTTCAGCGAGCGTCGCACTAGACAGCCCGGTGAACATGCAACTCCAGGTTCAGAATCCGCAAGGGAGCACAATTTCGGTGCCTTGGACTCCGTCATACTGCGTCCGCAGCTGGTTGTGAACTATTTGTGCCGCAACCATCACGATGTCGCCGAAAGCCTGAGAAAAGTCACCACTGTCAAAGTTCGTGGAGGTCCAGATCCGGAGAAGGTATGCTCTGAATTGACCGTTGAAAACCATCTAATCACTCCTCAGCGAATTGAGGTTGATATCGCTCGGTACAAACGTATCCGGTCCGTATCATGTCCGTGTGGATGGCAGATATGTGGTAACATAACACCAGTCACCCTGCTATTGTCAGATACATCGACTTTGTTACACCTGCTTCACCTCCTTTTGCCATATTTGCTAGTACGGTCCAAGGCTGCAATTTGAGAGATCAGACTTCCACCGGTTCGATATCCGGTCTGATCTCTGTACCATCTTATCTGCCAGCTGCATTACGTCTCGGTAGTGAAAGAGACAGTCTAATTAAGGGTGCCCAGCTGGTATGTCGCTCACTCGTGGATTACTGGAACTCTGACCTTAAATTTCTCTAGATGTACGGTGTTGCGGTAAAGCTCATGCATGCATTGATAATGGAAGCTCATCCTTGTCTATCAGTCTGGTTTGGAACATATCAGCAAATGCTTTCCTCTTCCCGGTATTACGGTGCGATGAAGACAAAAGTTGACTGCCCGCCATTTGCTTACTCATTTCTACCAGCTGGACCTTTTCATCAAGCCAAACGGGCTATGCATCAGCTTGGGGATGGGTGAACTGGGTCAAAGTCAAGATGGAGTCGCAGATCCTGTAGTCGTTTTCCACAGACTCTGCTATGAGGTACGATATCAAAATTCCCAGTGATCAGTCGCTGACAGTACACTGCTAGGCCTTCCAAGAAGCCAAAAGAGAATGGCATTGTTAGTCGTTCAACACTTATTCTCGACTGAATCTGGATTTCTGATCTTGACTTGTTGCCCAGCCGACAAAGACAAAGTTGTCAATCATTCTAAACACTCTGAAACCAAATCCGTTAGTGGTGTCAAGAGAATGCGGAATAGGCAGTTTCAAGACCAGGATGAGACTGGGTTCCCGACTAAGCAGGAACCTGCCACCAACGAAAATAGCCAGTTTTATGATGATGGGGCTCGGTCACCGACTAAACAGGAATCCGCTTCATCAGCTGGCAGCCAGTTTCCCAATGAGGAGACAACTGAACAAGAGCATCCTGGCAACCAGAATAGTCAGTTTTACGATGAGGACTACGAGGACTCCGAACCTATTCCGACACCGACTCGAGACGGTACCACTGTTATGACCTTAAAAGTCGGGTGAGTGTCGATAAGGTGCTGTGTTGGAACTCCTGCCCACATCTCTACAAGCAACCAATGACTCCCGATGAAGTAGCACTACTGAAGAGTGCAGGACAAGTCTTTGTGCAAGACTTCTCATCAATGGTTAGTGCCTAACATAATAGAGATCTCCGACTTATTGACTGCCTGTTTAGGTTCCCTTGATGTTTTTCTATGGTTCTAAACCTCTTAGTCTGACTTTTATTATAGCTGACCAATATTTGTAGGGATTTACTTCGTGATCACATCTTTGGCCATGTATAACCTGATTGCGTGAGCATGTTTGACTCAATCACCTTGGATTCTCGCATTGAATTTTGGCAGGAAACACAACAAAACCAGAGCAACTTGGGTTCTCTGCGCCATGCTAACTCTGATATTTATTATTGCCACGGCATATACATGCTTATATGTTATGTTGGACTTCAAACTTGTCATCGGGGCTCTCATCGAGAACACAGAGTTGGAGTTTTCAGAAAGAGTTCAAATTGCAGATACCAGTGTTCTACCAGAGAGCCTGGGTCTCATGTGGGTCAGTAGCAATGGCACAGCACTTTTGGTAAGTGCTGGCTCTGGTGTTCTCTATCCTGATGAATGATGCTGAACCTTCCAGTTCATTTTTGGTGACGGCATTGTTGTGTGGCGAGCATGGGCTGTATGGCCCCATCGACGCAGTGTTATAATTCTACCAGCAATGACTTTACTGGGAACATTTGGTACAGTTATTTGATCCAATGGTCCAGGATTTACTTGGCTTACTTTAACTATCCAGCCATCTTTCTAACATTCTCTGTGATACAAACAAAAGAATACCTATATCCGAGATTTGTCAATGGCCAGGCTTCAGCACTAATTATTGCCAGTTCCACTATGAGCATCGCAACCAACCTCATAGCAGTAATTCTGATTGGGATCAAGGCATAGTATGATTTCCTGTTTGCCTTCTAGGGTGTATCCTAATTTAAGTTTAGCCAGCACAGAAAACTCATGAAAGAGACAATTGGACTGGGAGCTTCTGCTGCTGGAAAGGTCTTGATGTTCTTGACAGAATCAGGCGTGGTGTATGTTGTGTTCCAGGTAGGGACTTGTTTAACTATTTCAAGACTCCACATTCACAATTTTAGGTCATCTCTATCTGTCTCATTACTCTGGACCACACGCAGGCATCTGCCTTGGATTTTGCAGCAAATACTTGGACCGTCGTGATGAACATCTTTTCAGTGGGTGTTGATTTTTATGATTGACATCATTGCATTATAGCCAACTCTTCTTATAGGCAGCATATCCAAGTCTGGTTATCCTGATCATAAACTATCAACACTCCATTGCTCATCTTACAATGGGATCTAGTGCTGGAGAACAAGATCTCGGAACACACATCTCCTTTGCCCGGTCACTGCCTCCTTCACACAAAACAATGGAATCTATTAACAGTCAGACTGATCATACTGCCATCCAAGAAAGTGGAGAGAGAGACATAGAGAAGGTGTCTGAGCCTTGAGAGATGAACTCTAGGGTTTGAGTTGCTTGTTCTAGCTCATATATGCATGTCTCAGTTACTTGTATCCATTATTTAATAATTATAAATCTATGTGCGTTTAACATGAACCAGAGATTCCACTCTGCCACAGATCAACAATCCACAACAAATAACAGTGTTCTGAGGTGGCTAGATAAAAACTTTATTCTTGACTCCCACCGTCAATCCCTAATGGTGCTTTGCACCAGCCCCCTTAACTCTCCAGGAAGAAACAGTTTCAATAACAATGTAGATATTCAAAAGTTAGTGGGCTTCATGAGACCGATGTCCCCTGGGAGAACTTGAAGCAGACCCGACTCTGATCTTTCACAGCTTCGTGCTTCTTCAAGGCTGTGAGCCTGTCCAAGTATTCGTTGTGCCATTAGTTGGCTATATCTTTTGCTGCCATCCTCTCCAGCTGCTCAGCATTGACTTCTGGTCAACATCTCGCAGCCTTGGACAGTGCCAGTCCAATATCCATCTTGGTGCTTCAAGTTGATATATGAATTATATAATATCTCCCGATATATCTTCAATGACCCATCTTGAAGCAGCAATATGCAAGTATGCGTGGTTTGAGATTTATCTACATACTCCTGGATTGTAGGTCTAAAAGCAAAAGCAGGTGTACTTATTCTAGGCAGTAGATGTTGCAACTAATTGATCCCCTGATATATCTTCTCCATGCCCGGTTATCATCAATGCTGATTTCTCCTCTGAAGTTGTGACCCTAGAAGGATCATCCAACTGGTTGAGGTAGTATTGGCATGCAATCTTCTTTCTGTCCACTCCTTCCAAGTTCGCATAGTTCTCCGATGCCTCACTAAACAACCTTTGTGCATCATCATCCCCCTTGTGCAGATGTGCCCGTCCAGTTCAAGGAATATATCAGCGATGTCTTGCCGACTCCCTATTCTCTTCGCACAATGTAAACCCTCCTCCAAAGTCTTGAGAGCCTGGTCATACTTGCGCTTGGAGATATAAATTCTTCCGAGAACCCCCAAGGACCGTCCAAGATAAGCTCCCATCTCCTTCCGTTCATTGACCGCTAATATAGCCCAGTTTTCAGCCTCATTGAGTTGCAAAAGACGGTGATGTGTAACAGCAAGGTGTTCTGCACACCATGCTGTTTCAAAATGTAAATCCGAACACAAAAGTTTTGCTTTTGTGAGATGTTCAAGGGATTCTGAATGATTGTTCAAGAGTGAATGTGCATTTCCCAAACATATTAGGCAACGAGCCATCATTTTTTGATATTGCCCATCATCTTCATTAATTGATTCCAGTTCCTGCTGTGCCTGTTGCAGAAGAGAGATCTCGTTGAATGAAGGATCAATGTGGGAAGAGACATCAGCAACTTCAATAAATGTCCATGCTGCGAGTGCTGACTCTGAAACAGCTGTCAGAATGCATCTAGTCCCTCAGAGCAAGCATCCCGGTGAAGAGAAGAACGGCGAAGATAGTATTGCGGGAGGTCAAAAGGGTAAGGTACGACACACGTAAATACGGCTTTATGTACAAGAAACCGTGTGAATAAGTACCGCGGATCCTACGATGACATGCCCGAAGAAACACGAGGCTTGAGCTCGCTCCGAAACCAGGCGGGAATAAATATTCCTCCTGACACCCTCCTTCGAGCGAAAGCATCTAGAAAACCCAAATCTGGCTCCAGAGTTCAGCCAGAAAAGATCTAACCCTCCTTCAAACTAAGGCCCCATGAATGCGCCACAATAATATCACCGCGGAGATGGTGAAAATGTGAACCGGTCATAATGCTCGGGGTGCATGTAATTGCCGACCAAAGTGACAGATTCACCGGAATGGAAAATGGATGATGTCAACGAGGTGAAATGAGATGTTGACATCAAGGAAAGGAATGGTGAAGGTTCCGAAATGAAATCGGCACCGTGAAAGGAATTCGGAGTCAAGACAGATGCTGGAATCAATGTCTGACTGGGAGAATGAAGAAGAGAATCAAGTTCCAATGGCGGGAGTGATTCTGGGTGAAATGAGTGAAGAGACGAGCGAAGATGTCGTCCCGGAGATTCCCATGAAATGCTGCTTGACGAAGAGAACAGCAGTCACAGAGAGGAATGTGGTGAGGAAAGCAGATGAACTGTCTGCAATGAAATCGACCACTGTGAGGAGAGGAAGCAACTGTGTTGGATAAATACAGCTGCCCGGAGGAAAGTTGTTGGGTGTCGGAGAGAGCCGACGATGACCGCGAGAATGAGCGCTAGATACTGGCGCCGCGCGAGAAGCATAAGGCTGCAACAGGCCTGCTGAGGAAAAAATCCCAGCACCGCTAGAATTTGTGCTGGCCCCGGTTAAGAGACCAAGCCACTGGAATTTGCTGGACCACGGGATCACAGCACCGCTTGACAATGATATCCCGGTTAAGAGATGAGACCGCTAGAAGACGCTTACGGCCGAAAATGGCACCATATAGAAATGGCCGCAGAAAGAGATGACGCCCTCGGAGGCGAGTCGATGTCGTTGACCAAACGGCTAGGTTCACAACCAGCTAGAGGACCCTTTTGTGTCAGAATGCATCTAGTCCCTCAGAGCAAGCATCCCGGTGAAGAGAAGAACGGCGAAGATAGTATTGCGGGAGGTCAAAAGGGTAAGGTACGACACACGTAAATACGGCTTTATGTACAAGAAACCGTGTGAATAAGTACCGCGGATCCTACGATGACATGCCCGAAGAAACACGAGGCTTGAGCTCGCTCCGAAACCAGGCGGGAATAAATATTCCTCCTGACAACAGCAAGGTATGCCTCTCGGGCAAGCCGGTGCTGTTGCAGAGACTCTTGGAACTGACTGTGCCCATAGAGGATGGATGCATAGCGATCCAAAACAGACCCAACAAGTTGATGTTGACCTGTGATATTCTGCACAAGTCTCATTGCATGTTGAATAACCTCTGTACATGGCCTGCAAGAGTGTAGAGTGCTTCATTGACATGGAGGTTGGACTTAGAGGTTTTGAGCAGAATGGCTTGTAGGTTGGTTTCCTCAATGGACCGTGCTTGTGTGTCATGGTGGAAATATTTCTCACCAGGAGTGACGGAGTTGTACTGCTGCAGGAAATTACAAGCCACCATTGAATCATGGATGTCATTTGGAAAATGCGAAGGGTCAAGGAGATATCCATTTGAAGGAAGAAAGCCAAATTGAAGAGATAAAGGAAGGGCTCTGAGCATTCAAGAGGCCACGTATGCATGAATCAGTACTGTGACCGCAAGATAGCAAACGCTGAAGGCAAGTCGAAGTTCAGTTTCGGGCGAAGCCGACACCTGTGAACAGTGTCACGAAACTATGCCCTTTGGCGACTTTGATGGGAGATGTCTCTTTTCGCTCACATCCAACAAACTCGTAATTTGGGGACCGAGGTGGCTCAGGTTTGTCATCAAGCGCCGATTTGCTGCCGCCGTATCTTATGCATGTCCCCCGAGACTACACAAAACGATTGTAAAGAAAGACGCCACTAGGGGACTTTCCACGCCACGAAAAGTGGGTTTTCTGGAACCTGAGGTCAGTTGCTTACCGGCTTCCGGATCACCGCCGTCCTTCCTTCCTTCCGTCATATTGTAGCTTTGCTTCCTTCCACCTTTCCGGACATCGACGGAATTGCAAACGAAATATGTAAAGCGTCAAGCGTCACATAGCTCGGGATTTGAAACACCTCTGGACTCGAGTTTCATTCTCTACCAAAGGTATTTGGCTGCCGCGCAGCAATCTCCGAATTCCTTGGCTATTCCTTGGCCATATTTTCTCGTCGATTTCTCGTACAAACCAGTGCAATGAAATTTCCCGCAGTTTCTGTCGAGGATTGCTTGCGACTGCCAGCCATTACCGACGATCGCTGCGTTTCTGGAAAGGATCACTGCGTCTCCACTGCGGCTAGAGACCGCCGTTTCGACATCATCCTGTTTAAATACTCCGACATCCTCAAGGTCATCTCACCCATCTTCATCGTGAATGCTTCTAACAGCCTCTTTTGTTCTTCTAGCCTTGTGGTCTGCCACCGTGCATGCTCAAGACCCTTCAGCTTTTGATTGGAATGCTGTAGGTTCCTCTGTGGTCTAATTACGCGTCTGACCGCATTATCTAGATCAATCCTTCGACTGCTCTAGCTTGGGTTGACTGCTTTATGGGGTTTCAATGCGCACGAATCCAGGTACTTACTGTCTTCTGTTGTTTCCAAAATGTCTACTGAATTGTTTCAGGTTCCGTTGAACTATACCGAACCCACTGGATCAACCGCCGCAATCGCCGTCATCAAACTCCCTTCGACGTCGAATGGAACCTACGGTGGCCCTGTCATTTTCAACCCTGGATGTTTGTATCTCGTTGAACCCCTTTCAAGTTGTAACTTCCTGACATTTCCGTTATAGCCGGAGGAAGTCCTGTTGATCTATTAGTCGAGAATGGCGCGGATCTAGCAGGTATCATCGGCTCTCAGTTCGATATCGTCTCTTTTGACCCGCGAGGTAGCTTATTTCTGTCTTATTTTCTTTTATCCGTTGACAGTCCCGAGGTGTCGGTCATTCAACACCTGCAGCTGATTTCTTAACCGCCGACTTGGCCAAGGCATTTTGGGACTACTCTCCCAACTTCAATGTTGTCAATCATACCCTTTCGACATCGAGTATTCCCCGCTTGTGGGCGCAATCTCAAGTCCTTGGTCATCTTGTCAAGAAACTCGACACAGGAATTTTGTCCCATATCACGACGGATAATGTTGCTCGTGATATGTTGAGTATCGTGGAGGCGTACAACGAAACGAAGCTTCAGTACTGGGGCGTGTCATACGGAACAGTCATCGGTGCTACATTCGCGACTCTCTTCCCAGTACGTCCTCCTTGGAATCAAGTACATCCTATACTGATATCATGTGCCTCGACAGGACAAAGTCGAGCGTCTGATCATAGACGGTGTTTTCGACATGGAAGCTTATTTCTCTGGTAAGAAAACGCCCTGGCACTTTGAGAATTGACTGATACTTTGACAGGCCGCTGGGACCCTCAATTCGCCGACGCCGACAAAGTCCTCCAGATGTTCTTCGATGGCTGTTTCGCCGCAGGCCAATCTGTATGTCCATTCTACGCATCTTCCCCAGCCCAAATCCACCAAAATATGAATGCGCTCCTTGACGCTGTGGCAGCGCAGCCGGTGCCGGTGTACGACGAGGCTACTGATAGTTATGGAATAATCGATGGTATATCCGGTTTTCTTTTCGAAAGCATTAGAATTGACATGGAGGATCATCGGTCTACAGGCGCAGCACTAAAATCAGCGATAAATCAAGGTAAAGCCAACTTCGTGTCTTTTCTGCCACTACTCATCGTGTATCAAGTACTGTACAGTCCCTACGACAGTTTCACGGGTTTCACGGCTCTCGCATCCGGACTGGCTGACTTGACTCTCGGAAATGGATCAACTATACTGTCTATAGTGTCATTCTGGACTCCTCCTACTTGCAACGAAACACAAGGTATGTACTTGACACTTTTGATTCTGAGACGGAAAATAAATATAATAATACAACATGACGATAGACAACACCTTCGACTTCGAATTCGCACGATCGTGTGCGGACTTTGTCACGATCGAGGACACTCCAGCCGAATTGCAGGATTATTATGAAAGTATACAGAATGTCTCGATTTTTGTGGATACGACGTTGATGCCGGAGAGGGTTGTTTGCAGGTAAGCTTTAACGTTTTTCTACTGGCCTTTGTTTGCTTGAACTGATTTGGGTCAAATTTCAGTGGATGGCAGATCCATACCGATAGCTTCAAAGGTATATATTGAGCTTTAAAAATCCTTCTTTTGCCGAAACTTCGTCGTTCAGGTCCTACTGGCGGTAATACAAGCTTTCCATTGCTTGTGATTGGAAATACTGCGGGTAAGTACTTTGACGTTCTTGTGCATTTTCTCGATGCTTACTCTGTCTGTAGATCCCGTTACACCTCTCAAAGCGTATGCTCAATCACATTTTCCTTTCGCTTTGTATTGACCACAGTTTCAGTGCTATTAAGACGTCGTCTGGGTTCAATAACTCAGTCGTTTTGGTACAAGATAGTGCTGGGGTACGTCGGCCCGTCTTTCTTTCTCAGTTTCTTGGACCTTGCATAGATCACATCTTCTCCCGAGGCTCTCTCGTCATTAATTATATTGACTTGGAGATCTCGCTACCGATTACTTATATTGTGTCTCGATACTGACTTTATTGCAGCATATATCCCTCTCAGCCAATTCCCTCTGCACTTCGGGATATATTTCCGCGTATTTCGCTAATGGGACTTTGCCGACAAATGGGACGGTCTGTTCAATTGAGAACAAGTTCTTTGACTCGGGGTCAATCGAAGCTCGGTCTATATTAGGTGCGAGATTGAAGAAGAAGAGGTACACTCAGAAACTGCCGTGGTTCTAACGCCACGTTGACTATCACGAGTAAAATTGATAGTACATTTTAGCAAAATTAGGTTGATTTGAGCCATCAGTGGGATGTACTTGGTTACTGTGTCCAGATTCAAATCAAATCTGACAGTCGCTCGTACCAAGCACTCGGTGCAGTGGGAAACGTGTGACAAACCCGTGACTCTGTGACTCAACCACAGACAATGACCGAACCACAGCAGACTACTGACGAGGTCGCCCCTCCAGCCATTCCTACGGAAATAACCCTCGAGATACTTGAACAATTGATTGAAATGCAGACACCCGCAGAAATTGCGCAATTGGTGACATTGTCTCGCAATCTGAAGCCTTTGTGCGTCTTTTTCCACTTTTCTTCACAAGCTAACAAGCATTCAGCATTGAGCGCCTTCTATATCGCAATGTTTCTCTCACATCCCCCTACAAATCGGAAATCAGGCCAGCCATGACGATCTCACCGCATCCTATTCATCTTTATCGATTCTTCGGCCTTCGTGTTCACATATGCTTCCTGGATACTTTGAGCATCACACATCGTAGTCTCGATTGGCTCTGTCGAGTCACCCACCTTGAGCTATCCATCAAGGAGGAAAGTTCTGAGCTACAGCTCAATGCGGCCCTCCTGCAGTGTCTGCCGCAATTGACACATATCACTTACATCTGTATGTCCTCGGATTTTGTCGCATCTTCATTTGCCGCCTCTCTGCGTCTGAGCGCTCGAATGGTCGTCTGCATCGTACATGTTCCCGACGTGCGAGCACGACCATTGCTCAACGAGCGCGATCCGCGAATTATCCTCTGCTGCGCGTTCCGTTGGCGGGCCGATTATGATGCTGAATATGCCCTTTTTCGCGATTGTTGGTCCTTGAAATCCTTCATCGAGGACTGGAGCTACCCTAAAGGATCCGAGCCTGACATCTGGGAATTGGCAGAGGCGAAGGTGGAGGTGCAGCGCAAGCATCTCCAGAGGTTGAAAGATCTTCAAAAGTCGTCCTAGATATGTATGAGTCATTGATCTTCAGTTTCCCCCTCGCATTTCGTATGACAGAAAAAGCAACTACTGTTGTCACTTTTACTTTTCAATTTCAGGTTACATAAATCCTTGGCTCTTGCATCGTCAGACCTCCCGCTTGTCTTCGCCAGTCCATCAACCAATACGTCGTCGACCCCATCTTGCCGGGACCATTCAAATTACTGAGCCATATGCAAGGTCTATCGATTCTTCCTTCTTTATTCCAACGTCTATCACTTCCTCTTTCTTTATTCCGAAGTCCATCGGTTCCTCCTTGATCGCAAAATCCTCCCTCTTCATGGAAAACTCTGTCAGTTCCTCTTTCTTGGTCAAGGCGCGGCCTTGCACCGACGGGGTCCCGCTCTCAGCAGCTCCCATCGACACTACACTCCCTAACAGTGGCGAAGATGGCCTCTGGGAAGCCTCTCTCCACGATGTTTCTTCCGCATCAGCCTCACTGTTCCAAGGTTGAAGAAATGAATCTTGTTGAATCTGACGACAGGCACACTTACTGGCGGTTTTCCCAGGAGAGCTCGGGGACAGGATCAGCGTTGGCACGGCTCAAGCTCTGAGATGATGGACCAGCTGAATGGCTTTCTACTGGACAGTGTTTTGGTCCGCGACGGTAGCGAACTTTTCGTTGGCGTTGAATTCGAGTACGATTTCTGGAAGAATCAGGACTTTAGTAGCTTGAAGCATCAGTCGCCATTGATAGACTTTTTGACCTGTAATAATAGTCCCTCTTGCTCATCAGCTGTGCTTCACGTCGTTCCGCGTCAGTGTTATATTTCACAGGGCGGCCCATAGCGATGTTGTCCCCGCTTGAAGTCAGGCTGGTTGAATTGCCGCGACAAACACGAAATTCGGTCTAAACAAAAGTTAGCTGGCTTTCCAAGACAAGCTATAACATCTCAGCTATTGGTTCTGTCACTCGATATTTACCTATCTTCGTTGCAAGCAAGTGAACGTTCGTCAACTGCCACGCCATCGGCGCAACGGTTGCGGCCCGAGGATCTATATTTCATTCTGGTTCTCAGCACGTGTGCGAGGCACAGTTTCAGACATTTATTCCAGAATCATATGCAAGATGCAGGCTGCGAGTGCAATTTCAAGTCCACAGGACCCAAGTTCAAGCGCAAAGGCACTAAATTCCAATTTAATTTGTACAGAATACAGACGAGCAAGTTACATCCCGGAAAAAAAGTAAGAAAAACATAAACACGAAGACGAAGACGAAAACGAACACAAACACCCGCCCCTTGTGATTGGAGAAAACGTCGACCTAAAGAGTGAAATGAAAGGAAAGGATGAGAAACCTAAGAAAAACAAACGACGGAACCAAGAGAACAAACAATGGAGCCGTGAAAAACGGAAACAAAAAGACACCAATCAGAACCCTCTACGCCACAAAGCCGAACCGAGGTAGAATACATGAGAAGATCGCGTGATGGAGCTACATAGCCATAGCGACCATAAGTAAGCACTATGCAGAGACCCCGTCCGAGCGCCATCGGGTATGATGCGAGGATACTGCGTCCATAGAGTGACCGCCTGTAGCAAACCGAACTGAATGTGTCCCAAACCCGCCGATCGAGGCAGACCCAAATCCGACAGACGGCGATCCCATGGGAAATTCTCCCGACGCCGCTCCTGTAGGATATTTCGGGGCCATGGATTTTCTGAGGTTGATCAACATGCGGGTGGTGAGGATGCTGACGACGGCGTGGAATGGTCTGAGGGATTTTGTGAGATAAATAGATGTAGATGAAGAAGGAAGGAATGAAGGATAAGACGTACGAATAACTGAACCACGGGATATGCGTGAACCCAAGCACCATGAAATTGTTGAAAAGAAGGATTGTGGTTATTCTGTCAGGGCCCGTATTAATTAACCCTGCAACAAAACGAAAGGGGCCATACCCAAGGAAATACAAAAGGTTATCCCGGACGAGCGCCGCATACAGCGACATTCCAAACGACTCGGCATTGCTCCTCCGGATTTTGGTGAAAGATTTGTACAATGCGAATCCACATAGCACGACTTCGAAGCCAGCAGCTTCGTGAACAGGGTCAGTAGGTGCTCGCTCGTACGAACAAAGAAGAAGATATAAGTACCTGGTACCCACTGCGCCCATTCTAGTCCACTGTGAATCGATGGACACCCAGGGAGGGGTAGCGATATAACCGAAGAGATTACCTCTCGGCGTACGATCGCATTCTTGATCAGGATACCGAAGAATCCTGCGATAGAGATTGCGAAAACTATGGCGTTGAAGATCGCGACCTAACTAGATGAGCGCGAAAACGGAGAAAGAGTCGTCGAACGACATACATTTCTAGACCCGTTATATAATGCATAGATACGCAGCTGCATTATAATTTCGACCGCCCATAGGCTGATTGCTCCGATGACTCGAATGATTGAATCCATTGCGACGCAGCTGCGATAAACTGTTACACCAGGTCTCAAGAAGAAAGTAAAAAGACGTACAGGTTAGGTCCCGTAATCCCAGGGATCGCAAAGGTGTGGATTTGCGTCACATCGAAGATGACAATCAAGATAGTGTAGTATCGAATCTATTCCTCGTGTCAGGAACGCAAAAGACCAGGGAAACCGCCAAGTTACTCACGAACATGTACATCGTTTTCCCGATCCCGCGCCGCTGGGGCTAAAAAAAAGTCTCAACTGGCATTCAACGACGCAACGCCCTCGGAAACTGACCCATATATACCGAATCTAGCGGAAAAATGAGCTATAGTCCATATGGTCTGAAATAGTCCAAGCGCACCTCATCCTCTATCGTCAAAACTACCAGAAATGTGTCAGTATGGATCCACGAGCAAAAATTGCGACTCACAGAAATCATGGAGTATCCAGGTCAGCCCCGCCACTATTCCAAAAAAGCCTCGATCAATGGAAAAAGAGAAATGGAAGGACGTAGACGTACGACAAGCGCGCAGCGGGATGACATTCGCCATGTACAATTTGAGGAAATCCGGCGTCGTGGCCAGGAATTTCAGGAATTCAGGGCCATAGTCGGAGGAGAGAGACATGGCGGCCAAATCCTGGACTGGGCGAGGCAAGGCAATGGGAGGAGAAAGAGGACAGCGACAGGCTGGAATCGCAGGACAAGGACCAAGTCGCCGTCGCAGGAGAGGGACGGGATGGAATCGCAGGAGAAAAGGGAGGAGGCAAAGAGACGGGGAACTGAAGGCTCAAGCAAGTGTTTCAAAAAGAGCGCATGGTTGTTAAATACGTATCGCCGGTCACAGTTAGACTGCATCTCAGCAAGGAGCCACGCGGATTCGTGATCCCATCAAAAGGGCAATATCTGTTTTATATCAGCATCTGATCGTCTGATCGTCAAAATCTCGGAGGCTATTGGAGGACGGACAGTGGACGGACGGCAAGATAGAGATCATGGTACCCCACGATGGCCGTTCACAGATAAAGGCACTGAAAAGATTGAGCTGGAAGAAAGAGGAAAAGATTTTGCTGTCTGTGAGCGCTAGATATCACCAGTAGTGATCTGTAGTGATGCTTGTCTTCTAAAAAAAGGCTCGGTCAAACCTTTAGACCAATCGAAAACGCGGCCGCCGTGTTCCGAGCAGCGGACATGACTGGAATCTTCCGATGAGTCATTGCAGCAATATCCAACGAGGCAATGGGCATTCATTTCGTCGTTTGCGATTCCCCTGGTCAAGAAAAGTCAAGAAATGATAAGAAATGAAGCGGCAGAACAGAGGAGAGGAGATCAGTTTGTCAGTCGGCTTCGGTCGGACGCTTGCCGTTTGATTTCCCCAACAAGCCAAAGTAATAAGTACTTGGGGTTTGCACAATCCCTGTCACAAGACCTGCGAACAGGACGGATAAAGTCCAACACTGGGTCCTTGGATAGACGACCACAGCGAATCGGAGATGGTGGTGCGGTGGCAGGAAACAGCACCAACTAACCGCGTGATGACAAATCTGATCCACCTCGGTTCCCGATTCTATTCCGGGGCACGTTTGCGCTTTTGAGAAGCTGCCATGAACTCGTCTCAAAATCCATTCATATAGCCAGTCAATAATATGATTGCATTCGCCAAAAAAAAAGATCTTCTCCTTCACGTTCGTTGTCTCCTGGTCTATCCGTGACTCGGACGTCACTCTTGCACGTCGCTCTCCTTATTTCCACGACTCGAGCTCAACCACCCTCGAAATCGCCTCCAAACTCATCGTCTCCAATTCCAAATCAATAGCCGGAAACTGCTGCATGCGCCACTGAAGGTCTTTCTCAAGGAGTTGTGGCAGGTGGCGGAATTCTAGCAGGCCTTGTTCTATAGCAATCTTCTTCGAGGTGATGTCGTGGCAAAGGCGTGTGGCTTTTTGGTCAAGGAGGAAGAGTTGGGTGAGTTGGGTTATTTTATGATTGTCGAGGCCTGAGAGGAAAATCAGGGTCGGAATAAAGGGAAAACAAAATCAGAAAAGGCGTCGAATACGAAAACCGAAACAAAACCGAAGTCAACCGGTGAAGGAAGGATATCGAGTTCAGCGCACCATCGACATGATCTTTCAGAGCATCAACATGTTCATTCGCTTCCTCGACATCCTCTCGCATCTTTCTCGCTCTTTCTCGTTTTGCAGCGAGCTCCTTTCTCAATGCTCTGATCTTTTCGGTGGAGGTCGGTTTGGTTCTGACGCGAGGAGGCAGTGGAGAAGATGTGCTGGTTAGACGCATTGGGGACGAGCTGGTTCGACGACGATGAAACTGGGGCTCGGGAGACGAATCGCGGTCCTCGATATTCGATATCGGGGACAATGTACGATCGAAATGTCCAGGAAAAGAGCTTGTCGAATTGGCTGACGGTGCGACGACTGTTTGGACCTGCAGCCTTGTTAGCTTCGTATGAGGAAAAAAAGGTAGCTACCAAACGACTAGACTGCTCTGTACGAGCTTCCTGGTATAGAGATAAAAGCTGTTGAAAGGAATCCGGCGACAAGCCCATCTTTTTCGAGACTCGCCATTGACGCTCATCGACGACACGAGAGCACCTGCGATTACCACGATATTCACCGCAGGCCTCACAGCGGAGCCGCTTGGCTGCTGTATCAACAATACAGGGAATGCCGCGTTGGACGCATTCGGTGCATGGCTGAAAAGCGTATTTCAGTTCGGAACGGAAGAGACAAAGAAAAGCGGACGAACCTTATCTGGATTCAAAGCGTTGTATTGAGCGCGACTACTGGGCGAACTACCTCTGGTGATTTCAAAAGCGAAGCGCTCTTGCTGCTGGGGAGACACGACGACTGGATTTTCTGAGCTCGACATCGATGAGGGAAGAGGTAAGTGCGTTTCGACGCTTAATGGAAGAAATTTCCAAGAGAACCATGGTCGACGTGACAGTCGCAGATCAAGAAGCAAGGTCATGCCCGATTTGGCCACGGGCCTAACGGACTTGCATAATACTACTTTGGATTCAAGGCTATTTATTTGACAGGCACTCGAGGATCGAGATCAAGATTTCAGACTGAAAAAGCTTGATCCTCGCCTCACTATACGACGAACTCAAGACTCAAGCCAACTCATCCCAAGTTCTTCGAGGTTGGGATGGTGAAAATATTGACTGAAAGGGGATACTTACGGCAAATTCGCTGGTTGCCCTGGTGAATTGGTGAATTGATGTCATGCGGTATCAATCAATCCTGGCTCGATCCTGAACCTTTTCAACGTCTTCGACGCGTCTGTCTCTAAAAACATGAGATCAAGCATTCTTGGGGCTACTTTTGGTAGTGTATCATCTAGAGTTCCTCGAAACGCATTCAACGAATGGAATATACATAGAGGGCGGTTTTCTATCCAACAATGGAGTCTCTGTGTGTGTCAGTCGAATGAGCAACTAGATTTTCCAGGAACAGGGTCTTCTCGGTCATTGTCAACAGCCGCAAGTATTGAAGTAAGCTTCTTGCGCCACGGTATTGCCTCGATTGATCGAGAAAGGTCGCAAGCGAGGATTTTACTCTTTGGCGAACATCCGCCACATCGTCACAGCTCGTGGCTAAACAGGGCTGCTGGATCCATGCTGCAATCTATATGGGAAAATCCAGGACTGTGAAGATATTTGAAGGGATGGATTTGAGAGAGGTGAGTCTTCTGGTAGACTGTATCATAACTTATCGAGCTCACAAGCCGCCAGAGACTCCTGTAAGATATGGACCTCAGCAGATCTCTGAGGTCAGTGTATCCGCGCTTCATGATGTCGTATCACTAAACGTGACATGATTTAACCACTCACTATTCTCCGCACCGTCGCTGGATATAAAACTGCGCCAGGACCATTTGTGATCTTGATCGTGGGCATAGGACATTCATCCAGCGCTGATTTTGGAAGCCTCAAGACTCTGTCTTGCTATCTCGCACATGCGCTCACTTGATACGAGAGAGATTGTCTCCTAGCATGAACAAAACTTTGACAAAACTGATCTGGTGTTCCTGCTCCATTTTCATACACCTGATATTGACTCCAGATGCATGATTTCTCGGTGAATAGAATCGTTATTCTTTGAGAATCCAGATTTGACCATATAGAGAGCGTTCAAGTACAACAAAGGTTTCCACTCTCGAAACTTACAGTAATCGTTCACTTCTTGCTTGAACCAGAGACTCATTCGAGTTTTTTTTAGCTTGACCTCATCATTGAAGCAGAAAATAACATTTGTATAAGCGTCGGCGTAAGAAAAGATGCATTCTGGACAGAAAGACGCTCACGTGATCTGAGCTCTTTCAAAGGCAATGCTCAAAGGTCGGATTTTCTGCTCGGTATGCTGCACTTTCAAAATTGTTGTCGAAAGGAATTCGATTCAGCAAACTCTGAACGCAACGGTGCTGGTGAGTCTTGGGTGAGTCTCTGTTGTTTGACCTGGGATTTCGCCTTGAAATAGATTTGGCTTGGACGTCGAATCACTAGCGTTTAGCCTTCCCGGGGACATCAGGCTGAGTGCTTCAATAACGCTCGTAAGGCACTTACCTTTGAGTGCTCCGGTCTTTGCCTCCGGTGAAATGTTTCGGCACCAAGATCGATCTCCTCATCATGTCAGAAACGCCGAAGCCTCTGGTCTCAGTGAGGTTTCTGGCTCACCGAAAGGGTCGATGATGGGACTTTCTTAACCTGTAGACGCTTCCGATACTTGCTCCAGATTTAGTCAACATATTTTCTTGATTTTGCAATGCATTCTAGATATGGACCGACCGAACGCATTAATTCATTCCCTTTGAATCCCACAGTGAACTCGAAACACGCATAATCAAGAATACACACGATTCACAAACGTTCCTGACCAACTACTAGTATTATTCCACCGATAATCGAGCTCCTCTGGCCGCTTGGATCTGTTTTGTGTGTCAGAATTGGGAGTCAATTGGGACAAGAGAACGGTTTGGTTTATATGTCTGGAAGCCGGTGCGAAGTGACGGGTACAGGCCTTGGATTTAACGTTCCGTGAAGGACTCGGGAAGCGGTCAAATTTCCAAGGCATCGGACAAGATCAACACTGTACATGGGAAGTAATTTTGGTGAGCGCTGGGTATACAGTCGTCAAAACATATGAAATATTGGGTCCTTGAAAATTTCCGGTTATGTATCTGAGCAAAATACAAACGACGGAAAAGTCATGGCTTACTGGTTATGTCCGTGTGGAATCAAGTTTTTCAAGATTGGTTAACACTGCACTGACGGAACTAGAATCACTCACCTTGAGTGATACCATCACTCATTCCGGGAAAATGAGTGATTTCACCACTCATTTCGAGTGAGAGCGGTAAAATCACTCATCACTCATTTCGCTGAATGAGTGATTTTGTCACTCATTGCTCGGAATGAGTGATTTTATCACTCATGTCTCAAATGAAGTAATTGCACCTTTTCTGAGGTTTTTGGCTACTACTAGATGTCCAGAACTCATCTGGATGAAACGGTCCTCGGAAAAATAGTTAAAATAATGAAAAACGGATGAGAGGCCTGAATAAAGCCCTGATTCCAGTCTTTGCATTGTTCTGAGGTCACGTATGTCAATATATTTGTCTATATAGCTAAAGAGACACGATTTGAAGTCGTCCTCAGTGCATATGGCCAGTGGGGGCCGGCAGGAAAGAATGACCGCGGACTTGGCGAAATTCAACTGAAATGTCACATATGTGACATGAAGTGACAAGCGTGACCAGTGCTCATCGTCGTCACACCGGGGGCAATCACCATGGCACTGGAATTCCAGTGCCTTAAAAGAACAATTGAAGCACTGGTTTCCTTGATCCGAGAAAACCCCTTTACCGCATTTGGTCATCCTTTTGTTCCCAATCAGAGATGACAAAGCAGCACCGGTTGGCACTGCCACTGCCAGCTCATCTTTCCTTCCACCATGATCTCGGCTCTCTTGGGGTTTTTCTAGAAATGGTTGTGGACTATGGCAATGGACTGGCTATTGCTCAGAGCATTGAGATGACTGAATTTTGGGTTTTTATGTGCGTCTTGCCTTTTCTGCTGCTGGTACATTTTGCTGATGATTTTCTCCAGGTACTTCTCTTGTTCTAGATGCAGAATATATCTCTTTTACTGTTCATAGCATGTCCTATCCCATCTCCTTGTGTCCCAGCCATGCAATCATCATCTTGTCTATTCGCAGTTTTCTCTTGCTTACTTGCTGACTGATAGACATGAGTCATCATGGTGGGCGCTTATTTGATGACCACATTGTGATGACAAGTAGATCAAAGAAGCCGCTGCAAACTCGTGTTTAAGCTCTTTGTTCTTGATTTTCATCTGTAGCTCTACCATTTCTTTTCCTTTGTCTTTCATATCTCTTCCCAGCTCTTATTCCTTCATTCTGCTTGGCTAGCTGCCATTACGGAGCCTTCTATGAATCCCAGAAAGCGTGGTCGCGCTAATAGCGGAACTGGTGCTGGTGGTTCCAGTTCAAAGAAATCACGGTCAACCGGCAATCCTGCTCCCAATGGTCCAAAGAAAAGTGGTCCCCATTTGAGAAAGGAAGATGTACCAGTCAAAGCCAGGGAGGTCCAGGTGCGTTACTATGATTCTTTATGTCATTGCATCAGTTCAACAAAATTTATAACAGGCAGCTTTAAACCTGCATATCCGCATTCTGTGGGGCCTGGTCTCTCAGGAGGGAATTCCACCTGATGTTTCTGGGACCTTGATCAACACCTTCAATGAGCGATTCAAGGATGCTGGCCCTGATGGTGTTCAATCTCACATCGAGAATCTCATCAAAGCTGTTGAGCCTGCTTCAGCCCAAGTCATTAAACGGGTTGATGATATCAAGCGAGCCGCTCACCATGGGACAGCAACAATTGCAAAGAATGTGGCTCGTGTTGAGGATTCATTCCTTCATGCCATGTTCACAGCTGTTGCTCAGGCTGGTCTTCAGCAATGGGCTCCTGATGTTCTGGGCAGTCAGGACTCATTGTATAATGTTTTGCATGAGCGGCTTGCAATTTCCACCTTTAAACAGGTTCTTTCTGCTTGGGGTTACTCTTTCATGAAAGCAGATATATCTTATGCTACCAATCACATCCTCCTTGCAAAGCTTTACAAAAGCTTTGTATTTGGTCTCATGGCACAGAAGAGTCGTAGAGAGGAAAAGATTCCTGGAGCTTCACAGTTGGATGTCGAGCGTAACAATGCATTTCGAAGGCGCCAACGTGTAAGTCATCTCTCTGGAGCAGTAACATTGTACTCATAGGTTTTTACAGCTTGGAAAAGAACGATTACAACAGCTGAAAGATGATGGCTATCGAGCTGAAGTTGTCAGTTTGGCTGCAGAGACTGATGCTCATTCAGATGATGAACTTGATCCGGATGCTCCTCCTGGTGTAGTCCAGTATCGTATCAAGGAGAAGCTTGGGCGATCTCCAGTTGTGACCCTTCTATTCCGAGCAGCAGACTCAAATTTTCAGCAGAAGATTCAGCGTGAAAGACGATCAGGAACTCGGTATGTTTATTGATTTATTTTCTGTTCTCTTTCAGCTGAACTGGTATAGTGTCATGCGTACACGGGTTGTTGGGCAAGGTGGAACTGAAGCTGCCTCTGCTCTTCCGCTTGATGTTCCCATTGATTACTTCAGTCCCCATTATTACAACAACACTCTCACCCTTCGTGAACGTGCACAGTATATGGACAACAGCATTGCATTGCCACTTCTACAATTCTGTAGTACTACAGACCAAGTGAACACCTGGAAGCCTTTGGAGACCCCAGAATTCATGGAACAGTATGGCAATGCTGTTAAAGCACTGTATAAAGTTCCAACTGAAGCAGAATTGGAGCGTTTGGCAAGCCTGGATGCTGAGGATGAGTAGAGCGGTGACTTAGTTTGCGGTTAGGGGGTTTCTCCCATCATTTGATATGACTTTTTTGTCCTTGTAGATACATGTCTCTTTTTCAGCTTAATACTTCTTGTTCATATATCACATTTGTTTGCTTTTCTGTGTGACCAACATGAAATTTTTAGTGCACTCTTATAGCAGGGTTACACCTGTATCGGCATTCTCAATTTGCTGAAGTTAATCAGTTATACAGCAGTCTAAGACAATTATTCAGTCAAAAAAAGTCTCAATTTTGATGAAGATAAATAAAGATACTAATAGATGATAAAGACTGGCTACTACACTATTTCCTTCCACGATCCAGTCCCCAACATACAACCAAGAGGTCTCGGTTGATACTGTAGGTACCAGCAGGTTGTTTAAGAGTTGTGAGATGAGTGATAATGTCTTTTGGCTCAATTATCAACATTTCTGTTGCGGTTGAAGCATCCACAACCTTGGATCTAAGCCGAGAATAGCGTAAATATGGTGTCTGACGCTGTTCTGTGTTTGACAGTTCCTTGTGGGGGTTGACAAAGAAAAATGTACGAAGGAAGCCCTCCAATGGAATTTCCAGAATAAGGTGAATTAATCCAGTGAGTTCTTGGTGCTGGGAATTGTAGAACTGAATAGCACTGTTTCCAGGATGTGATGAGGCACAGCTATATGTACGCCCATTGACATCAACTTGCAATGGGCGTGCAGCTGAAGGTGGAAGAACAAGGGCAAATTCAGGATGTGGGAGATCAGTGTACATCCGATATGGGAGGTGGATGGAATGAAGGTATTGGTGTAGCTGAATGTATTCCTGGCTTGTCATCTTTGGTGATTTGCCAAGGAATTGAGCAATTTGCCAGGAGCTCAGCTCTCCAGATAAAGATTGACGAATTGTAGAGTGCGTAGGTTCAAGAATATTTGCAAATCCTTGAGTTATCTTGTTGCCTTCCTGATTATCATGAAGGACAGCTAAAAGGCGACAACGGCGAGTGACCTGTCTTAGCATTGTGTAATCCATGTCATCTGAGAAGGGAACTCAGAAAAAGGTAGTATGTCTTTCATCACAACTTACAGAGATGGTTATTTGTTTCAACCTTTTGCAGCATTCCATTCATGCGCTCTCCTGGAAATTCACTGAGACCTGGCAAAGGACCCCAATATTTCAAAAAAGTTTCGTTATGCATGGCAATATGGTGATTAGGCAAAGATGAAAAATCAGGGAAAAGCTGCTGAATAGATCTGCGATATTTCACATAATGATCTGTGAATACCTCAGCCTCTGAGTTGGAAGTTTTGAAGGAAATGATGATGTTTGTTCCTGCTGTAAGATTATAGTAGCAATCCAACTGTTGCAAATCATGATTGCTGGCATTTGGGTGATACCATAGTTCTGGAATAATTAGAGGAAATATTGCACTAAAAAGAACAAGAAGTTCTTGTGCTTTGAGTTTCCCGTGTTTCTTTTCACCAAGGTTGGTTGGTGGGCGAGCCACCCAGGTTGGAAGGGAAACTTCTCGGAGGCATGCATGAATAGCATCAAGCTGATCTGCTGAGAATTTGAATGGGGTAGGTGAAATTTCAGCCTCATAGTCTCCATCCATGTCATCATCAGCATCATATGGTGACATAGGAGGTGGAGTCATCCCTGGATTAGGGGTCCTGTTATGTGAGGATGATGACCGAACTGGCCGCACTGTTGAGGATGAAGAGGCAGTACTAATTGAAGACTCATGGAGTTGAGCTTCTCTGAACAATTCCTGCAGCTCATCAGCTGATTCGGTGACATCAGAATCACCAAAGTCTTCCTCCTCCATGATTTCCTTCATGGTGTCAATGTTCCTGTTGGGACCAAGGCTCCATAAATTGCGCAAATGATTTGCAAGCACTCCTTCCAGCCAGTTGTGCATGAACCCAAGGATAAGGTCCCAGACTGGGTTCCAGTATGGAAGACGGTGGAATGGCGTCCATCTTACTCCTGTAGCAGTTGCAAGCCGCTGCTTGTCTGCTTTGGTCACAGCATTATACCACTGCTGTGCCTGCCGTCGAACTTCATCAGGATTACGGTCAGTCCATGAGTTGAAGTCAAGACTTTCGATGTTGTCCTTGTGAATGTCACAATAAGAACATAGATGGTTGGCCTTTGCAGGTGCCAAAAATCCCCCAGCTTTTCGAATGGCTTGGAGATCAGCAATGATAGGTACAATTCGAGCTTGAACAGGAACACTCTCTGGATGATAGTGTGTAGTGGTATGTTTCCCTGGTGCTTGATATGCCAAAATAGTATCAACAACTGGACTGAGCATGTGAGCAATTGTTGTGGTATCTGGCATGGATGGACTAGGAATGAGCCCAACCACAAACACATTCTCTGGCAAATATCGCAGCTCAGGTGATAAATTCAAGCAGTACAAGACCAGTGTGCCACAAGACAGAACTTTGCCTAAGAAGTAGAGAAATTTGTTAGCAATAATCATATATTAAAGTTGTGCAAATACCTGCTATCTTGTTTGTAAAAGGATTGAACCAGTCAATATAGAATCCAAAAACAAGATGGTATTGTTGTTGAAGAAAATCATGAAGATTCTGCCATGCCGGACTGTCACGCAAGTCATGCATATCACTACCAGGTGGTGATGTGTATTGAAATGTAGTTGCCAATGCCTCCTCAATGGATCTACGTGACAGGAAAAAGTGAAGCCAAGAGTCAAAATCTTGGGTGTTGAATACTGTATGTGGAACTTGTTTTGAGTGATGCCCATAGTGCTGTGTGCGCCATAAATCTGTATTGCACAACTGTGATCGAGGTGAAGCCTTCCACTGGCATTTCAAGGGAATATGTCCAGGCTGTGCATAGACAGTATAGCATGTAGGACAGCAAACTGTGCGTATGAGCTTGGGATCATGACCATATTGATGATATGCAGAGCGGATATCATGGGGAATGTTGATTTCAGAGAAGGTGATCTTGACTCCTAGCTCTGAGTTCACAGCAGTCAAGATGATATGTAGTAGAGTGTCTATAATGAATTGTAATGCCCGAAGAATGGTGTTTGCTGTATTGCGACTGATACCGGCTTTAAGATTCAGCCGGATAACAAGTGTACAGCATAACTGCACAATTGGCTGAGCAGCAATTGTTATTTCTGTATATTACTTTAGCTGCAGTCAACTAATTTTAATCAATTATGGGCTTGCCTTTGACAGTGTTGTCAATTTTTTTGGTGTTTGGAAAATTATTGTCTTTCTGTTTTGCTTGCCCGCTCTGATCAATCAGAGCTTTCTTCTCATGAGCACTGCGGGTTGCATAACTGATGTCACAGCCAGGCTGCTGTACACCATTAAGGGTGACAGTGTTAGTTCTGCAGGAAGGACAAAGGCAGAGAACCATGGAGAAGTCACAAGAATGGGTTATTGGGATCAAACCCAGATGCTACTACTTTATATCAATGGCATTCATGGTCTCGGAAACGGAATGATCTGCGGAACATGGCATGTGTTTTGTGACAAATATGCATTAGCTAAATATGATGCCACTGGAAGCCATCCATCTTCTGACATCTGGACCCGGGTGTAACAGCTGATTACCATGAGGTCGCCATGAGGTGCATTGAAGTGCATCAATAGTTCTTTTAAGGCACTGGGTTTCCAGTGCCTTGGTGATCGCCCCCAGTGTCAACGACGACCAGCACAGCGGTCACAACTTCACCAAACCTCTTGAAACACGAGCTGGCTATTTTACATATTCCTCTACTCCCATCCCTGAATTTATTCCCTCAAATTCGCCCTTGTGGTTGAGCTGCTCCGGCGACTTTCTCCTCAGGCGACGCAACTCGTCATTCACTGCCTATCTATGAGCTTTATTGCCCTTCAATAGCTTGTTTACGCCTAACAATCATCATTTATCTCCACAAATGACCTTACAAGACGCGAATAATCCGGATTTTATTGTTGACCTATAGTCACCTCTAGGCAGGCTGTCGGTAAAGCTTGATCTATTGTTAAAAACATGGTTGATGGTTACTCTAGCCATAACCACTGGTTTCTGCGTCGAAAATCATGCCTGGGACAACATGAAATCGGTCTTGGCCGACTAGGAGTGAAAAAAGCAAGGAAACAGAATGGTGCTCTAGGTACGACTAGCAGTGTCTCTATCTGATTTATCCGTTCAACCCTCCATAGGTCCCGCTTTGGTTATTCAGGACTTTTCGACAACCTTTCCACATCAAGGCTCCCCAGATTCTCTTCCGGGTCGCCCATAGAATGAGCTTCTCCAAGACTTTTGCTAGTCAAATCCATCGTGGCCAACATGCAAGCTTCACACATTCCCTTGCTTGCTACACAATCAGTTCATTCCACTCAACGACACCCTGAAAAACCATTTCGCTAACCTGAGGCTATCGATGCTTCAGGTCACTGCAACATGGCATATCAGAACCACTCATATTCTACGGTATGTATTTTCTTTTGCTCTTACAGGTATCATCCTTCAGTCATTCACCGAACAATGTAAGTCATTCCCTTACGATATAGTTCCTTGCATGCTCACGCTCTACCTTTAGTCTTGATACTTCCAAGTGACATCAGAGCAAGACCTAAGGTTAGTTCATTCCTGATAGATTTTCGACTTCGTCTGATGATAGATTTGCAGTGGTGTCTCTATTGGGTTTACTGTATTTGTAAGAAGACCCATTGTACTGGATATGATATAATATGAGGTCGTTGGTGGTCTAATTATGAATGACGCTATCCTCGAAAAGAGTGACACTACCACTCGAAACGAGTGAGGATACCACTCGTTTTGAGTGATTCAGACCTGCACTTGAGTGTCAAAACCACTCGGAATCTGAGTGATAGTATCACTCATTTTGAGTGGTATCATCACTCATTCATGAGTGATTGCATCACTCAGTTTGAGTGATTCCAGTTCCGTCAGTGACTGGGTTAACTCAAAGCTTGAGGGACTTACCAGGGGAAATGAGGAGATACTTGAGTGAATATGGAACATTTTCTGAGCTCATTTGAGAGCTCGGTGATCCTTTTATCCCGATAAAGCCATTTGAACAGATTTTCATCAATAAAACAGAACTCACAGTCTACAGGCAGGGCAAAAGGTCAGCATTGGTTGGGATATGCATTAAATATGTTCAGAGATAAGACAGTGAGCATATGGTGCCTGATATCACTATTCCAGTGCACTATTTGTAGAAAATTTTCGGGCCTGTGGTGCACATTCATTGACAAGTCATTGGAGTGAACTGAATGTCCCACACAGTGAGACTTGTTGAACAAGAATCAGGCAAGTCTATACTTTTGCCATGTAGGCCTGCTGAGTGAAATTGTGCCTATTATAACCTGTAGTGACACCACATTTCATTATTCACAGTCCAATTTGGCCATTAAATTGCTAGAGAGTGAACTATTGTGACACTGATCAGCTATATGCTATTCACATTCCATCTGTTCTGCAGATTTAGAGGTGCCAAGCCCTAAATTCAGTGCTGGGGCAATAAATTAAGAATATGGATAGAATCATACTAAAACCATGAGAAATCAAGTCAAGGAACATTCAGCGAGTCCTGAGAGCTGACCATGTGTACCTCAAGCCATCATTGCATCGTCAACCATCAGGAAGAGCTGACAGACAGAACAAGTAGGATGGATGGCCACTCTGACGATGGCAGGTACGAGTCCTCAAGGGGTCTTGGGAGATCAAGTCTATTTGTCCAGTAAATATTACAGAATAATATGTATATATATAGCTACCTTTTATTGCAGTCTCAGGGATATGAGATCCTCCACATCAAGTGGCTGGACCTCCTGCGCTTCTGACTCACTTCATGTTAATACCTCCTGCACCGCTATCTCTATGTTTAACTGACTAGACATTATGACAGACATGTATAGATGGCCAGTGAAGCTCGGCCTCCTGGACATACAGATAAGGTTCACCAGGGGTAGGGGTATACCCTCAGGGGTTCAGAGGTAGGGTACACTAGGGTAAGGGTAAGGGTCTTCCCTTTCAAACCCTGGCCAAACCCCAACCCTACCTTGGGGGGTTTGGGGGGTTTACCAAGCCAAATTGCTGGTATGTAGCTGAATGTCATATTTGACAATGATGAATACTTTACATTATCATTGTGTATGATGAAACAATCCTTGTAATACCTTGAAGAATATCTTACATGAGTCGTGGAACTTGATCAGAGATTGTCAAGATTATGAAGAACGGCATGATGTATTTATCAAGGCAGTTCATTAGAATATGGGCAATAAGGGCAAGCAGAAGGCTGGTTAGCTATTTATTTGCTAATGGACTTACCTATTTATATGTTTCTGAATGGACTTAGATAATTTTCTTTAATATCCTGTGATTGCTGCTTTGTGGCCTTGAACTTGACCAGGTTCTGTTGTCACTAGAGGGTAGATTGCACTAGGAAAGCCAATAAATTAAGATATACCCTGTATATGTCAGTACATTGACCATTCTCATGTAGACCTCGCAGTGATACCCTTGAAAGGTATAACCCATGGGTTACCAGGGACCCCTGTGTACCCTTGGTGGGGTAGGGTAATACCCCTTACAGGGTAAGGGTTTGAGAGGTAAGGGTAGAGGTACAGGCTTCCAGACCCTGACCCCTACCCCTGGTGAACCTTACATACAGATAGATCCTCCATAGTTGTGTCAGACAATTTACCTTCTAACACTGATTGTGCATTGTTCGCCATACCGTCATTGTACCACACTTCATTGTATTTGGTGATGACCCGAGCAGAAAAACAGTTTTCGTTGACAAAATAGACAATTCCATGCAGAGCTATGACAGCCATGTCATTGTTACCATGCAGTACTTTGATAGTTTTGCTTGCTGAGAAATGGTTAGACCCTCCAGAGGCCAACTCCATCATGATGATCTTGGGTGCAATGTTGTACGTTTCAGTAACACTGGAGATTTGATGACACCTAGCACATCTTTTACAAAGTTGAGTTTGATAGTACTTCATTGCATGGGCTGTACTCCCACCACAACATTGGATAACTGCATGACAGTATTTCAATGCATCTTGCCTTGGCTGATCACCACAGCCAGTACAGTGGATTACTTCAGTTGTGAGAAAATCTGTTGTATTCAACATTTCAGAAGCCAAACGGTCTAGATATGTCCCTGCTGCATTCATATGGAAGATCACTGGATCTTTGTTGAACAGCAGCTGACGAACATTATCTCTAACAGACTCCATTGTTGTTGCTTAAAACTGTTACTTGACCTAGACCCTGTGATAATACATGAAGATAATCACTGATCTGATTGAACACATTTGCCCATCATGGAGGATTCTGTGACTACAAGTCTGCGAAAATTGTGAACAATGCATCATAATGACAGCTATGGTGTATATGATCCCACACAAAATTGACAGGCCCTATTTGATTTGGCACCAAATTCAGCAGATGTGCACATTTGTACTGTGTATTGTCTACAGTCCCATCATCTCCAACTGTATGGATACACTTTGAGCCTACAGCAGGCACATAGTCCACTAATTTGTCCAGTTTCAATGGTTTGGTCTCGATTGTATTGTCTCAGGTAATCCTAGTCCACAACAGAGGCTCATATTTGGCTTCAACTCCAATAGGAGACTTGTCACTCCATCTAATTCTTGAATGTACTGCATCAGGAACAAAGTTTCAGCCTTTGTATTGACAGAAATTATAGAAAAGCTCATTTCGTGTACTCCCTTCTATCTCTGATGGCAACAGTCTGTTATACTTCATGTTTGTAATATGGTCAAGGAGTTCGAGTTCACACAATTCCTGCCTAAGATCACCTTCAATACCTTGTGTTACCTTTTTGATTGCTGATGGAGTCAAAGCCTGCATGACAACAGTACCATTACTAGAAGCACTGCAGGAAAATGCAACATACATTGCTTGATGGTTCTTGGAAGAGCTCAAGCTGACAACATTCTGATCACATGTTCTGCCTTGTGAATTGTAGTCTGTCATACTGAAGTTCAGAATTATTTGGACTTGACTATGAGAGACACTTCTCACATCACCATTTGGAAAGGTAACTGGAATAGTTGAGGTCATTCTTGTGATAGGTATAACATTGAGTGGTAATCTATCAAGCAATATGTTTTTTGCTGGCTGTGTCAATTTCACAAACAAGGTCTCTAAATATTTCCGGTTTTCTGAATCTGCAGTCAACATCCAACCAACAACACAACCCTCTTGGCCATTAGTAAAACCCAGGTCTGTAGCTTCATTATGCTTCAGCATTATGGGCATTCCAATGCATAAAGGCAGAATTCCAGGTATATTGCCTGTATTTTTAGGAGGGATAGACCATAGGATCTCTTCAGTCAAATCTGAAATGGTGCTATGAATGAAGTGGCTCAATGGTTTCTTTTTATGTTGGCCTGGCTGATCTTCAGATCCCCATATATCATGTGAGTAGAAATAGTGAAGTTTCTTCTTAGCCTCTCTAGCAAATTGTATATGTCCCATCTCATTCAATTGATCAAGGTGAGCATTATGACTGGTAATTACAGATAATGCAGGTCCTCAGAGGCCAAGGACCTCAAATATTGAAGATCTGCTTCAGTACAAGCTGCATACCTCATGTTTTCCAAAGCTGATTGAAGGTTGGAATCATCAGATGACTGTGTTTGCTGGCACATGTTCTTCTGATGCAGGACTACAGTAGTGACCTGATGCCACATTGCTTTTCCAATCACTTGTTTCTGATTGTAAGCAGTCATCCGAGCTTGAATCTGTCTTCCAACCTCTCTTTTGTATAATGCATGACCATGCACCATTGGCAATTGAGCAAAATCTCCTGCAAATATAACATTTAATCCACCCCATGGTCGAGTATCTTCAGCTGTACAATGTGAAAGACGTCCACATACATGATACATGTCAAAGCAGGATATTGAAGCTGGTCCATTCTGAGGCAGTTGAAATTATGAGGAGTACTCAACAAGTACAGCCTGCAGATGTTCAAGAAGAATAAGTGTCTCAATGTATAATAAGAAAGACAAGAACACTGTGTTGCCAGAGGGGCTTGACTGCCGCAGCAGTAATCAGAAATGCATGGAAATGTGACACAGGAGACCAGATGATCGCTCAAAGGGTCTGCTTTGGCAAATCCGGGTCTCTATCAAGAAATAGCTATGAGTATTCTGAGGCCCAAAAAGCAAGAAAAAATTTGATATAAGATGCAGATGGCCAGACCAAAAAAGAGAAAGAATCTGCAGTCAGGATTTGTTAGCAATTATGTTGTCCCACACAGGAGGACACAGCTGGAAGTCAGGGACAGGATACTCTTGGCATTATGACGCCATTACAGCGAAAAGGAAGACACTCTGTTGGCTGACATGACATCATGGACAACCAATAACATGTTGAAAATGCAGAGTTGAAGAAATGTGAGAATATATGAAGTGACTGCATACCAAACATACAGCATATACATGGAAATGCCAAGTATAATACACTGATATTGATAGAACTGATGAAATAGAGAAGAAAAGGCAAATGGATGATAAAGTCAAGGACAAGCAGCACTGAACACGAGATTGATTGGTTCAAAGCCGGACAAGGAACATGGGCGAATGCTGGTGGCTGTGCACAAGCGAAGTCCGTTATTTTTTACGACTGGCATTACAGCGCTTTTCAAAATCATGTGGAATTGTCAGATTTTTTTCTCTCGAAAGCTTGGTAATCGTCAACTCGGAGATCCTCGGACCGCAGGTCGGACTTGCGTCAGCGGCCATATTGGTGGTGATCAGGATTGTCGGCTCACCACATCTGGTCCCATCCTGCTCTGCTGCCGCCCTTCTTATCTGCAAGTGATTATAGGATAAGTATATTTGTCTAAATAGATCACCATAGTGTACAGACATATATATTATATCTTTTCTAGCCAGTTCCATCAGGTTCCATGCATATGTGCTGTCAAATGCGAACAAGGCGGGACACAGGTGGGCCAGCGGCGGCGAACTCAAAATGGTGAATGTAGCTCAACACCGTCGGGCACGAGAAAACCCGCCCGGTCTGAGTGGTCCGAGGCGCGCTGCCAAGATCTCCGAGTTGATGATTACCAAGTTTTTTGAGAAAAAAAAAACTGATGATTCCGCATGACTTTGAAAAGTGCTGTAACAACACTCCAACATCTGTCGAATGAATACTGGAACAGAAGAAACCAGCCCTGCACAATCGAACTTGAGCAAGGTACATTTGAATACTGGGGGAAATTATTTGGTGGCTTGTACAAATCACCACGCTGACAGCTGTTACAGTAGGACAGGATGTTACGAAACATCATACTGAAATAGAAGAGACAGGTGAACAATAATGTTAACAGGTGGGTAGACAAAATAGATTAAAGACAGGACGAGGACAAGGAAAGTATCCGCAAGGGGAACCGACAGATAAGATAAACACGGAGAAATGTCGGTGTAAACTCAATCTAGCAATTGCCTTATATATTAGCTCTGGCGCTATTTGTGGATGACAAATAACGAGTCTAACAAGTTAGGACTCGTAAAATGTAGCGCGACAAGCCCGTGGGAAGAAGTCCCGCAAAAGGGAAGATATCACATGATGTTGGTAACCCTGGTAAGTAAAGTGGGGTTACCCCGCAGGCATGACCAATGAGCCAAAGTCATGTCTTGCACGTTCTTCTTCAGGGATCCTCGCTGGTGAAGTAAGTAACCATCAAACAATTGTCTGCTACATATCATCTGATATGTCTCGATGCTGCTTCTGGCATGAGGGCTGTAGAGTGCGTATAACCAAGTTATCGATATCATCGCGAGAAAGCCACTGAGAGATGCGTGGAGTAATTGCAACGGGTAATCTTTTCAAGCGCTTGTCTAACATTATCCTAGTTTCACAGCATTCCTCGGCCACTGTGGGCGCTCTTATTCCATCAACATTGGATCTATCATACTACTCCCCCATAAGTGGTTCGTGATATCGTTTGCTTCAAAAAGCTGGTATGTCTTATAGCTGCCCAGATTGCATAAATTCTGCTTGTATTCCTCAATCACCATGGGGTCTGTTTTATCATCAATGTTAGATAATACAGTCTATACCCTCGAAGTCCATCAAGCAGAACCACAAAATCTGTAAGCAGGTACCCCAACTCTGGAACATGAATATCTCTTCCTATTGGCAATACTTAGGACAGACTTGATCACATTTCGCAACCTGAGATGTTGCCTCACCTATCGATGATACAGTATAAGATACGTTACGGTGTAAATCACAGGCGGGAGCAGAATGGACCTGCAAAAGTGAGAATATTCCGATGTCAATGGACCGAAACCACATGGCCCAGGTCAAAGCTGCTTGGACCCGGATCAAACGGTGGGTATGAGCAGAATGTGGCCGTGCTGAACGGAAACAAGATGGACAATAAATGGTCTACCGAACCCAATAATGTTGGGCTGGTGACGTGACGTGCGGGTAGATTGCTGCTGCTGACCTCAATCGGTAGACCTATCCATCAGCTTGATGAGGAAGGGTGAATTCGGTATGTTCTACCGTGTCCTGATTAGGAGGTTGAAAATTTGCGACCTGTCCATCAATATAACACTCAAAATGAATGCATCTATATAAGGTGTTTCCCCAATGTTATGGTGGGTTTATTCCTTCTCGAAACTGCCTTCTGTACCGGTCCCCGGTCTCTTCAGCCTGTGCCGAACATCACAAACATTTGAGACTCGGAGTACTCCGCCTCAATATTTGTCAGTCCTCGACACCGTTTGGCCTGCCCTTGTCAGCCGATAAGATACAGTATTGGGTAAGCTACGCAGCCGGCAATCTTCGGGAAGCACCAGAGGCGTTCAAGTTGTGGTTCCCAAATAGTTTTATCCAAATAAATGCTATGATACGTTGAAATAACATGACCGTTGATGCAATTCGACAAATAATTTTATCCAAAGAATTGGGCATATAATAAAATGCTGTGAAACATTGAAATAACACGACCGTTTATGTAGTGAAACGTTAAAATAACATGACCGTTGATGCAATTCGACAAATAGTTTTATCCAAAGGATTGGGCATAAATGCTGTTGAAGTAACATGACCATTTATGCAGTGAAACGTTAAAATAACATCACCGTTGATGCAATTCAACAAGTGCCTATTTTTACTGGAAATAGTGATGGCAATATGACAATGAAGCCGTGGCGAGCCCGCGCCGATAGAGTTTTTTTCACTGTATCTACTAATATAAGCTGTTTCCTCAAATGCTATGGTGGCTTACTTATTCTTCCTCGAAACTTGTCTTCTCTACTTGATATTCGATGAAACTCGATAGCACCCCTCTCGTCTCAGTCAGTGGTCCCAGCATTGACACCCTCTTTCCACCCAAGTTCAGCATTTTTGGGAGCATTTTCACTGTTGTTGTGGTCCTATTGCTTGCCCAATACAGCTCTTTGACGACCAGTTTCGGAGCTCTTCAAGTCTTGACAACCGACATAGACAAAGCAATTCGAGACAATCTTGCATCCAGTGTACTTCTTCCGAGTTTCATCATCGACATCAATCGTTCGCGATATCAGTGAGTCTGACAATTCTTGTCGCTGTTTGCCTCTTGAATCAACAGGTTCAACCTTTCTGTATCTGACTGTCGCTTCCGCTACTATCGTCTGTCTACGACATCATGGCAAGCATATCCTCTCGCTCTGACGCGCCTGCTCTGGTCCGTCAGGACGGCCAAGAGAGATGGTCGAACTCTCTTGAACAAGATCAGGGTATGTCAGAACTGGATAGCGAACTACTCACAGATTGGGTTTCAGGCTCGGGCGGAGAGGGAAAACAAACGGAGACTTCTCGCAGACATTGAGCAGAACGCAGCCTGATAAGAAGACTGTAGCCGATATCTAATCTAATCGCGTTTACTGCCTGAATGCAATACGTCATTTGCTGTAGAAGATGCGTATCAGTACACTATGAATAGAAACACACGTCGCTGAGTGTCTGACATTGAAGTACATTCAGAATGATAGCATAAAGCATCAAGACGAACCTCAATTGCGCAAGGTTGCTCTTCCTGCGATCCGAGAGGTTGAGAAAGAAATTCTAGAATTTTACATGCATTAGCCGCTGGTATAACTGAAATGATGGGACTGTCCGACCCCGTTGAATTTGCTTACGCACCTGAGCCCTGAGGGTTGTTCCACAGACAGGCTGCGATGACCAGCTTGCTCTTTTGTAGGATGCGAGCCGTCGCCGTATACCGACGGTTGTACGGTATGGTTCGACGGGTACCGTACCCGTTCCATCCGAGCCTCACGGCTCCCATTGTACAGTACGGGTGACGGACGGGGAGTACCCGTCAAGAACCATCGATGGCTGTATATATGGGTACTCCGGAATAGCGCTGAAAATCTTCCTTTGTGTCAGCCGAAGTCATAAGAAATTGCTTTTTTGGCCTGCCGAAATCAATTTAATACGAAACATCGGTCTCGTTCGTCACTCACCCAAAACTTATTTTTTGCCGCTGGGTCACAGGTCACGGTTTGTCACAGTGCTCTGAAATGCCTGCTACCTAATTTTTTACAAATTTTTTTAGGTATGGGTCTTATAGGGCCCACCCTCAAAAAACATGTGAATCACTACGTATCAGGCTGATATATAAATGGTGAGAATAGATCACCGTTAATAGGGTTGGAAACGATCCACCCTGTATTTTCAGCATATCTAGTAAATATGACTGTCTTTCCTGATTACGAATGGGACACTATTTGCCTAGAGAGGAGTTCCGACTTGTCTAGAAGAGTACCAGTACCAGTGCTGATCATGAAACAAGCACCTAGAAGGATCCAGCAACAGCGTGTGAATGGCGCTTTGCTTGAATACTCGATGGGAAACGTGACAACAAACGCAGCGGCTCTACTAGTAAACCGACTGTATGCGGGCTGCACTACTCAGTCGAAACATAGGATAAATACTCAATGCTCCAGAAACTCAGTAACTTATGCTGTGACGTGAACCTCGATGGGACGCGCAGAGCTAAGTAGCCAAACAACAAACAATAACACGCTCACATGTGATTGAGTAACTTGGTGAAAGCCAGACAGTACAAAGACACTGTTTCATATGAAGGCTCAGTGCACATAAAACAAAGAAGAATTGTTATAATACATGTTCAAGCCAGTGCTATGCAAGTAAAAGTCGAGTACGAGGAAAGCTTGTGCTACCACGAGTAAAGCCTAGAATCAGCAATGAATCAGCTTTACTCAAGGTAGCCGGTTTAGAACAAGGATGACTAGGGATTGGCCTGATCAGGAAAAGCTACAAAGCAGCCTGATAGGGACAACCTAGTCTTGGCAGATGACTGAGTTGAGCCCAAACAGGACTTGTATTATCAACACAGCAGACTTTGGAATAATGTAGAAGTACTATAAAACTAGAACGTTTGTATCTTTAGTAGCCAGTGAATTGTACCCCACAAAGCTCAGCTCACAAGCAGAGTCCAAGTGGAACATTTTATCTCATTTTATTGTGGTACACGAGGACGTGGTGATCTGAGGTACAAACCCAGTGATAGTGCTAGTGTGTACGCGAGGACGTGGTGCTCTGAGGTGCAATAAAATTGTGTTCGTCTGAAAAGACATATTGAAGTCGTAGCCTGACACCCATTGAAGCAGTAGCCCTGCACCTATTCCCTTTATATTCCTTGCGAATTAAAAACCATTACAAAAACCGTGCAAGGTTCACCGTCAAAGTGAACTGAGTTAAGTTTCTGTCTGCGAGAGACCAGTAGTGTGTGATCAAAACCTTACAACTTTGTTGAAAGGCTTTCTCTTTCTTAATAGCTGTCTGAATTACTGAGGGTGTTAAAAGAGAGTTAGTGTGTATTTGGGTTATTAGTTATAGATCTTTATAAGGTCTGTTTCGAAGAGTCCATTTGCATCGACAGCCCTACCGAAAGGTGCCCTATTACCATCAAATAGACTCAAATAGACGCCAAATAGATGCCAAATAGACCCATATTCGAACATCAACATAGGTGATGCGACCTATTCGAGACCTAAGCGACGGCATATTCAGGACCTAGATGGAATCTATTCCAAGGCATTCGGACCTCGAATGGGCCGAGCCGTTAGAACCTCGAATAGGTCACTACCTGGACCTACTCGGATCTATTCTGAGGTATTCACACCCTTCCATATATTGGCCCGATATGTAGTGAATCGCGGTGTGACCGCAATGTGGCTGTGAAAGTCCTGCTTGTCCTTGTTTGACTGATGCATGCCCACTACCTAACTTGTTAGGTATGGGACTTATACTGCCCTCCTCATAATTGATCATGGGAGTCAAAATGTGATCACAGTGGCTGTGGGATCATGCGTGCAATTCACTCCCACTTCAGTACAGCTATCACTCTCGCAGTTTCAGCACCATCCAAACAATGATGAATGACAAATTCTATCTCAACAGCACTTTGGTGCCTGCTCGAATCAGCTCCGACTCCTCTTGTTACTGGCATTCAGATGGCTGTTGCCAAACGTTCCAAGCAAATGTCACTCAGGTTGAGACTTCGGGTCACTGCTTCTCAGCTCAAGTGGACCTCCTTTACTCTTGAACCGCCTTGGTTTTAGTCCTTGGTCAAGATTGGCTGCAAAGGTGTATAGCAACTCCTGCAGGTGAGAGAGAAAAATTGTCAGAATCCAAGCATTCTGTCATTGTTATCGTGTCAGCAGATTAGATCAATCTAGACACGTGCTAAGAGATGGTGATAAGATAATGGATAGTGATGACATTTATCACAATCAGGGTTGATTATCAGAGACATGGTGGAATTAGAAGAACCAACATATGAGGTAGTCGACACATAGACAAACACATGCCTTACAGGCAGCATGGACCAAAGCCAAAGTTAATGGTCTTATTCAAAGTAGACACTTAGTAGAATACAGAGTTGGGATGAAAGGCTTAGTGTGGTTCATCTTACCAAACCCGTTCAGGTTTATCCTGGACCTAGGAATTAGAAAGTACTTAGGAGTTTGCAGAAGTCTTGATGCTGTGGGAAACAATGTGGAAACATGAGGACAGATCAGGAAATGAGGCTTAGGGAAGGATTACAGGAGTCAACTCAACGACACCACTGCATGAGGTTAGAGCATAGCCTTATGATCAAAGTTGATCGGACATGCTTGATCCAGCACAAAGGTCATGGGATAACATGAGGCAGAGATTAAAACCTCAAAGCATTCAGGCATGACAACAGCAGGCAAAGGACGACTAGCACATTGTAGTGAAACAGGAAACAGGCATGGAAACCTGTAAGCACTTAGTAAAAAAGGCATGGAAGTAGGTTGTTTATAGCATGGTTGTAGGATGTCTTACCTTGTGGAAAACAGACAGTAGTCTCATGTTTAGAAGTATTTAAGTAGATAGATTAGTTTGTAGTAAGCTAGTCTTAACATTCAGTTGATTTTATGGATACTTGCAGGAATGCTAGAGTGGCTCGTTCTTACCGAGTCCCCTTGTCCTCAAGGGCAGGGCTATGCTTAAGTGTTTAGTTTGAAGTTGTCACAAAAATTGCCTGACTTCTGTCACCAAGCTCAACCCTGCCCAGAAGCCGCTCTGTCCACAGCTCCGATGCCATCAATCTCTAAATCCCCTTTGTACAGCTCGGTTCACCTGGATTCCCATCATTGCCGAAAACATCAACCTTTGCCCACACTCTTACCACTGCCAACCACATAATCACATAATCTGAGGCTTGCTGACTGGTCCTGACCTGTGGGGTCAAAACTTCAGCACCATGATTCATTTCTACCCCAAACCCCATGCCCTCGAAACCACAGCCGTCATTTTACTAGGTGCTGATTGGTTGCAGATGTTGCTATTCACAGCCATCCTACAATTCACATTCCCATTTAATTTTTTCAGACAATTGGCCTGCCCCTCCATCCAGTCCACATCAGACATCCGACGCATCTGCTTCTCAATCTGAAGCACATGGTGCCTCAGAAGGTATGTGCCTTCTAGTCATTACATTGCAATATCTAATGCTTGCTCTAGCTGTGCATGACGCACAGACCAAAAAAGATGAAGGTAAAGATAATAATGATAATGATATTTTTGACCATGGTCAACTTCATGTTCCTTCCATGCCTCCAAATGCGACAGAATTGATAAATCTAAATAATCCATCAGCAGGTCCAAGCTCTTTAAATGACTCCCAATCCAGCTTTCTCTCATGCTGCCCTGTCCAAATTGAAATGGTGCGCTTGGAAAGACTCAACGCACCAGAAATGGTATACAATGCTGAAGCTACCACCGAAGAGCAATGCAGCAATGCTAGAGACTTGTTTTCCAACAACCTTTTCAAGTTGAAGCACATGCGAGCAATAACATCTGTTTTCACAAAGAGCATTAGCGACCTCTCAGCTCTGGTGGCATTACATGGCATCGACGTTGGCGAGAACTGAAAAAATTCATGATTAGCATCTAACAATCTTGAAACACTTGCTCCATGGAAAATACAAGGAAAATGCTGCTCTCAGTGTTCACACGACCGATGTATCCCTCTGCAAAACCATGTCGTGTGGCTATCCTTCAATGAAAGCAATGCAACAGGACTTTTTGAAAGCTCTTCAGGCAATTAAAAGCTGTCAAAACTGGTCCTGCTTTGTTCACTTGCTATGCTGTTCACCTCTGATATCTGTTTTGCGCGAAGTTCTGAATTTACATTGGGGATTCTCAAGTGTCAGTTTATATGAGCTTTTGTGATTATGGTCTAAAGAATGGATGAGTCAAGGATCAGCACTCGGGAGCGCGGGTAGCAGGCCCTGCCACTCAACGGCCTTACAGCTTATGACTCATCAGTCACCTGCCTTAAAAAAATCTTAAATTGACACAGAAAAGACATGGACGCTCAGCGGAGCCTTGGTAGTGGGTCCTGCCGCTTGCTGGCCCTTGAGCGTATAGTTTCAAACGGGACAAAATGTCCATAAATAGTTGGTCTTCTGCCTTCTGTAGAGTCTTCCTCATCAAACAAAGATTTGGGTGGTCTTGGTAGGTCACAGAGCAGGTCATCGTCTCAAATGACACATCTTTTTTGGCATATAATAGGTCAGATACCTTTCTTTCTTTCCTAGGCCATTTATTAACATGACCTGACCAATGCGACCTTTTCATGTCCCAATGACCTGTCTGTACCCATCATACGGCCATATTAGACCCCTGTACTGTATCCTCAGAGCTTCCTTGATGTTAGAGGGAAGACATGATCGGAGTCGATAGATCTAAAACTACAGACAAATCAGATTAAGTATATACAAGTCCGGGAGAAGCCGATATGAGAGATGACTAATCACCCTCTGACACTTGAAACCCGTCAACGGACGGGTGGCCACTGTATAGGTTCACCTGTTTTTACCTGTCAATTTGATGGCCGTACCCGTAATATGGTACGGTTCACATCCCTACTCTTTTGACCTGCAGCGAGTCAGTATACTTACCCTCTTCTCCTTTTGGTGACCGAGCTGTTTACCTCTACCTACCTACCTACCTACCTAAGCTACCTACTGTACCACTCACATAATGCATCCTCCAAAATTTGCTAATTTTAGCAACTGTAATGCAGAAACAGATTAGTTTTGGCCATCTTCCATAAATGGAAGCCACCCTACCCAAATTGGGCTTGGTTGCTAGCTAGGCCACAAAACTTTTGTGTAACACACCTCAGCAGGTTGCCTGTACATGGGGGTACAATACTTTACAGAGAGTTCGGGGATATTAGGGACAAACGAGCCTTATGCCCGTGCCTTCGGCTCGGGACAACAGCTCGTTGGGGCTCCACCCCAAACCCTGGAAGCCATACCAAATCCTTAATGGCGCAAGCACCAATCTCCCTTGCTCTCTGTAAGTATTAGGTAAGATCTAGTTTTTATTTGAGAAATCCGTCCATATATATGATCTATACAAAAAGAAAAAGCAAAAGTCTCTTTTTTATGGGGTGATTCCTTTGCCTGCTCTAGCCCACCGCTGGCTCGTTGCTCAAGCTGGTCAGGCTCACAGTCGACTTTTAGCCGCAGCCATCGAACATGAAATGCCAAACAAAACAGACATCAACAATGGCAAGATGAGCACCAAATTCCAATGCAGAGGCACCCTGCACGCCGTGATCTTCAGCACACCATACAGCACTGAGAACTCCTGACAAGGGTGTTAGGATGGAACATTTGGGGGAGGGAGGCATCTACATACCGAAAGCTAAGAGGAGAGCTGCAGCTCCAATGGAGAAGAATGGGTAAGAAACCATAATTAGCGTGCAGTACATGTGGAAGCGGGTCGCATATAGCACCTGCAAATCAGCTTCAGCCTCTGGGGATAGATGTATGAATGTTTGTGACATGCTTGTTCCAACCAGTACGGCCTTGCTTTATTGGTTACCAGCACGCAAACCAAAGCAACGATAATTCCCCCAAGGAGCAGCCTGAATGAACCTAGCATACATATGTAAGGACCACGGAGTGTGTAGTTCACCATGGATGCTCGAGGTGGCACTGTAGTGATGAAGACGGCCGAAGTAGCCAGCAGCAAACTCACCTTGATGAATGTCAGCCTGACAAATTCCTTCAAAGGTGTGAGCATACCACAAAAAGCATGTTATTCATCCGCTCAACAGTCTGACGAATCCCATCGGCCCATATGCTCTCATTGCCTTCATCCTCGAGCCTGATGGCTACCCAGATGGGGTCCAAACCAGCATGCCCGAACGATGTTATACATAAGAGGTTGAAGACACTTCATTGAAATGGTTCAAGGGGAGGCTTCCAGTGATCTGGCGACAGACACCTGCGCAACATCTCCTCCTGTTTCTGAATCTTTGTCCTAGATTTGAGGTCGCTTCGAGAAGGCGTCTGCATTTGAGCATTAGCCTGAATTTGATCATCTGCACGTCCTAGGTCGGTGATGGGGCATATAAAAAATCAGCCTTGTTTTCCACCGAACTAGGGCAGTTTGGCATCTCCTTGACTGCTGGGACGATGATGGATCACTAGAACCGAGCTTCGAGGTTGCTAGTAAGAATGTCAAGCGTTAACAAGTGTCCGTGCTTTGTGTTAGTACTTATCTGCCCAGAGGGTACAACTATGACCAAAGATGACCCGCTACGACTACAAGAAGAATAGCATTGTCCACCGAATGGCTGATACTGATTACATGACAAAACACTGCAAGCTCAGATGTCTATTCAAGGCTGAAGGAAGCTACACAAGGGAATGGCAGTATGACCTGCTTGGTTGTACTAAGCGGAGCTCTATCCAGACCTGTGTCATGGTTATTACATGACCGGAGCTTTATCCGAAGTCCTGTGTGGAGTCTAGATGACTTAGGCACGATCAGGAGAAACCCAGACATCAAGAAGTTGAAGATGAAGACTATGAGCATAAACAAGTGTTAGTGCTATAACATAGTTTCTTCACAAGTATACAGATGACAGACGAAAGACAAGAGTGCCCTAAAGAGATTAAAGTATCTATCTCTCAAAGCGAGCCTCTGTAGACCTTTGATCGGTTTGAGACTCCACTCAGGAGGTTTCAAGATGACATCATGTCTTAGAATATGACTGATGGTTTGCGGGCACTTGGCATGTTTGTCTTAGTTGTCAAGCGGAACTGAGTCATGTCTGAGTCCTATGAGTCATTACTCCACAGCCAAGATGACTGCGGAACGATCAGGGCAAGACACAAAGATACCCCTGGACAAAGATGGACCCATAGTGTGGACAATTGTTCATACTTTGAGTTGTACTTTGGAGACAAGACGAGACGATGAGAATCACATAAGAGAGTACAGAAGGGACTAAAGGACTTGTCTTCTTTCTGCACTTATCGAAATACCTGATCGGCAAGAGACTCCACTAGGAGGTTTCACCTGGTTGTACTATTAATAGCAGGATGACTGATGTCATGCGGCCATCTTGGCAATCCGACTCGGAGACCCCTGTGAATGACTCAAGAACATTATGTTATCGTTTCTGGACAGTATTTAAGGACTCTAAGTTTGTAGTAAATAGTTAGAACATTGTAGGGCATTGAACCCAGTTAGTAACAAGTGACCGCCTGACCAAGGCTGGAAGCTAGTAGCTGACTTGTGGATAATATCACATTGTTTCTCGGACTCAGTTACCGATGTTTTGACGATTTGAACAAGTTTGAACAAAGTCTAGTCTAGTCTAGTTGCTTAGTGCACCCTCTAGTCTCGAAAGAGAAACCTCTAGTCAAGTTCTAGTCTAGTTCTAGTTAAGCTGCTTAGTGCAAATCACGCTTCGGTCAAAAGACCACAAACCCTAGTGTTACCACACTTTAAACAAGCTATAACCTAGTTAAAAGCTCTCAAAGACAACCAGACGTAAGACACTGAGTACAGACAAGTGTTTGTGCTTTGGACTATCTCTATTATAAGAAACCTGAACTTATCGAGGATATAAAGAGTGTATTGGTGTGTTGGTGTTGTTGTGTGTGTTGTTCATTCGCATACTCATATATCGACGTGCTTTCCACACCATCCGCAAGGATCCCTCACATCGGTCTTCGTTGTCATCACTGGTGGTCCTTGTGAAAAGTCAATGTTGTTCAGCTGACACTGTGACAAGACCACCTAGGCTCGAATCCAGCTTGCCTACTTCAGGTGTGGCAGCATTTTATAATAGTCATAATAACAGGACCATCCCGAGTTGATGGAATAGGGTCAGACAACTAAAACTCTGCTTCTTGATCTGCAACTGTCGTGAACATTTCTGATATCAAAAGTACCAAGCATCAATCAAGATCAGTAGTACCATGTCCCACCAACAGATGCTGAAGGCCCTAAAATCAGTCTTACAAGGCCGTCGAGCTGTGATAACTTCAAACTAAACACTTAAGCATAGCCCCACCCTTAGAGGACGAGGGGACTCAGTAAGAATGAGCCACTCTAGCATTCGTGCAAGTATCCGTAAAATCAATTGAATGTTAAGACTAGCTTTACTACAAACTAATCTATCTACTTAAATACTTCTAAACATGAGACTACCATTCATTTTCCATAAGGCAAAACATCCTACAACCATGCTATAAACAACCTGTTTCCATGCCTTCTTTACTAAGTGCCATCAGGTTTCCATGCCTGTTTCCTGTTTCACTACAATGCGCTAGTTGTCTGTTCGCCATGTGTTATCATGTCCGAATGCCTTGAGGCTTTAATCTCCACGCCTCATGTTGTCCTATGACCTTTGTGCTGGATCAAGCATGTCCGATCAACTTCGATCATAAGGCTGTACTCTAGCCTCATGCAGTGGTGTCATTGTGTTGACTCATGTCTGTTCTTCCCTAAGCCTTGTTTCCTGATCTGTCTTCTCATCTCCACATCATTTCCCACAGTGTCGAGACTTCTGCAGACTCCTAAGTACTTTCTAATTCCTAGGTCCAGGATAAACCTGAACGGGTTCGGTAAGATGAACCACACTAAGCCTTTCGTCTGAAGCTTCTGAGCCTACTCATCCCAATTCTGTATTCTACTAAGTATCTACTTTGAATAAAGAACATTAACTTCAGCTTCGGTCCATATTGCCTGTAAGGCACGTGTTTGTCTGTGTGTCGACTACCTCGTGTGATGGTACTATCTTTCTCAAGGAGCTTGTCTTATCCTCTATCTTATCACCATCTTGGCACGCGTCTAGATTTGACCTTGATCTGATCTTATCTGCTGACACTATGATGATGACAGGATCTGAATCCTGACATGAGCAGATCAATGGCCTTCAAGCAGTTCGGGTTGCCTGTCCTCCTTTATCCTTGATTAATTGATTCAAGTTGATTGTAAAATAGAATTTTTTGGAATTGTGATTCTATTTCAATTCTAGACATTCACAGGACAGCAACAGGCTCCAGTCACCAATAAGGGTGCTGCTGTTGGAGAATGATAGCTGCAATGTTATATGCAACACTGATCGCTGTCAGGGTCCTTGAGAGCACTGCAACTTCCAATCTGTCAAGCAGCTCGGGTTGCCTGTCCTTCTTTATCCTTGATTCAACTTGATTGTAAAATAGAATGCTTTGGAATTGTGATTCCATTTTGATTCTAGATTTCATAGGAGAGCAACAGGCTCCATTCACCAATAAGGGTGCCACTGCACGACAGTCACAAATCAAGAAGCGGAGTTCTAGCTGTCCGAACCTACTCCATCAACTCGAGATGGTCCTGTTATTACAACTATTATAGAACACTGCAACATCGGTGAGTTTGTGTTTTTTCTCATCTAATATCTAGGATTCCTTTGTCTTAGCAATGACTGCTAGACAACGTTGGTGGTGATTCAGGCTCTCACAATAGAATAATCAATTTCAGCCTCATATTCACATCCACGTCAATGAGAAAATAGACCACAATGGTGGCGACATGGGGTCTCACGACAGAGTAATCAACAACTTCAATATTCAACCTCAGATCCAAATTCAGGTCAATGGGAAAAGCGTGCTGATATGGTACAGCGCTTGGAGGACCCCCGATAATAGGTGGAGAGGTTGTGTACAAAAAAAAAAATCAGCCCTGTTTTGTCCGAACCGAAAATGACCATTTTGGGGCGATTTTTGTCTGAACTCCGTACACGACCCCAAAATTTCATGAAATTTGTCCGAACTTTGTCCACAAGCTCAAAAAATCACCAAAACCTATTTTTTCTGCTGCAAAACGCTTCAGAGCACTTATAAGACATACAGGAGAGGTCCTGCGACCGAGAAAAGTAGATAAAAATGAGAGATAAGTGACTTAGCCGAGATTAGCTCTCTTCCAAGTCATCTGTCCCCTTCGGCTTTCGCTTTCTGAATGATTTGGCCACCTCATTAAATGCCTTGATCCCTCCTTTCAACTTCTGGAATGTCTCGAAGTCATTGTTGGAGATCTTGATGCCCATTCCGTTCAGAGCGATGTTGGACCCGGTCAAACAGCACAAAAAGGAGGTGGGAGGAATGATGGCCCACCCCTTTGTCTGAAAGCGATCTGTCATTGAAGGAAAGATGCAGAATAGTGATCCATTCATGTGCTCGAAGACCTGGACCACCAGGTGTGACAGCGCCGATATGTTGTCCGATTTGGTAGTCGCAGCATGTTTACCATTTTTGCCACCAGTTTTGTAGTACATCGCCCAAACTGAAAACGTGAGTCATTTATGAGAAGCAGGAGAGTAATTAAAGACTCACCTTGAGCTAGCATAATACCCTTTTCCGTATAAATGAACCCAAACATATCTCGCACCATTGGCTTCAGTGGCGTAATCCTTGCATTGCTAACAGCCTCGTTATACAGCGGAACCTTGGCTTTAAGAAGGACCTCTCAACGACGAACAGCAGCCTTGAAATGGAAAATTTGAGATCATGAATGTGGAAAAAGTATTAGACTTGACTTACTGTCTGTGCCATCTTGCACGCCACCGCCGCTGCATTGCTCGTGTTCCCGCTGGCAGAAGGATCTGCAAGACTTCCACCGGGTGCAGATATCGGAGGAGCTTCCTTTGATGTCCACTGTGTCGCTCTTCCTTGACCCGTAGTGATCCCTCACGCCTGTGTAAGCTTTGCATGCTCGTGGTACGACTTTGCAATAGCCTGACGAAGAGACTGCTTGACCTGTTTCTCACTATTCTGTTCTGGTTGTCGAGTTTGGGTGCAAACTGAATGAGCTGTATGGTGGGTCTGATGAAGTTCTCGCTGGGAAACAAGGATTTCAAGGGAGAGCTCGCCATGGTCCAGCATTTCCACCCGATATGACAATGGCAATGTATCAGCCTTGTCAGTGAAACCTGTGAAAGGAATCTGAGAAATCTCGTGAAGAGCCCGTTGATCATCAGCGAGACTCTCCTCGTACATCTCATTGTCCATTTCTGGAAGGGAATGTCTGTGAACGAGTCGTGGTCAGTGATGATTATCGAAATAGTAGAATCTATACATATTGATTTGGTCTTCAACTGCAAGGGCAATCGTGGCATGGACAAGGGCATCAACCTGAGAGGAAGTAGTATCCAGCAGGACTCGATTCAAGGTGTCTCGGATGTCTTCCTCAACATCTGACAAGTCGTCGGCCTCTCCCAGTGGACCATCCTTGACTGGGGCCAATTCCTCACTGAACCAGGAATCAATGGATGGGAGAATCGGATCCTTGTCTGGCTCGGAATCCACTGAAGGTCCGTGAACACTGTCTGGCATAATACCAAGAAGCGCAATGAGACTGTCGGCCTTGTCGGCAGCTTGCTCAGAAATTTGACGAATAGTTGTGTCTGAAGGGAAGGAAGCGAGAGCGAAGAGGTCGATTCCATGATTGTTGAAATATGTGTGATTGTATCTGGCAGCTTGGGCATTCATCTCGCTGTGAGAGGCTGTCTGAGACCGCAGGATAGCTTCCCTCAGCTTTATGTTCAGCTTTGGGAGCATCTGAATGAAGTCGAGCATGGTGAAATCCTTTATAATCTGCCGTGCCATTCCAAAAAGGTGCTCGCATGCTTCGCTGGAATGAAGCCACAATAATAAGGGATAGATGTCAGGAAGGTGATCGTGGTGAACAATGATGAGGGAGAGGAGCCCATTGATGAGGAAGGACATGATGTCAATAGATTCCTGAGACAAGAAATATTGTGTTTTCTTGTATGCTGGGACACCATCGACGAAGTTTGACCACATGTCGATGAAATAGCGAACTCGTAAAGCAAGCTTGATGTGCTCTTCGTGTGATATATGTCGGTTTTGATAAGCGTCAATGAGCTCTCCAAATACAAAGAGATATACAATGACTCCCACTTGGTCGGGGTGGCGATCTGCGAGAAATTGAAGTGTCGCTGCAGAGAACAGACGCGCCGCTGCATTGTCATCCTGGCGATCCAGCTTCTCGACATCTCTATGATACAAAGGGCTATCCTCTTCAAATGCAATGTCATATATCTGTTAGAAGAATGCGACATAGTTCCCGAGAGCGAGTAGTCAGGCTCCCGAGAACAGATTGTTTCGAAGAGTCTTCAGCGCATGCTTGGAATCCTGAATGAAAACAATAGGCTGACCACGGAAGACAGCGATAGAGATGTGGAGGTCTGAACAACCTTCTCGGGGAGTGGGAATGGTCGTTTCGATGTAGTTGTCAGCTTTGGCAAAGAAGGAGCGCTGCAAGAGCCTTTCCATCTCTGTGCCATCACATGCGTAGGAAATGATCTTGATGTTCTGGTCCAAAATCCTGTTTACAATCTGTTCAAACCATGGGAGCAAATCAGCGGCACCCATAGCATTCGAAATAGGAAGAGCGGCGACCACAATTGGTGTCATTTTGGGCAATGGGATTGTAATTGTCCAGAGCTGAACCTTTGGCATTAATAAGTCGCTGAAACATTGGTAAGAATATTGACTGAATACAGACCTTTGCACCTTTCACGACGTCTGGGTCATCCATCAACTCCTGAACTTGGTCTGGATCAGGGACGAGAATCGGTCCTTCTGTTCCTCCAAGGAGGAAATACGCCTCTTTTGATTCATCCCAATACAGATGAAGATCTGGGAAAAGCTTGGTGTTATCGCAGCTGAGAGCAACTGGGCCTGAATAGTCGAGAGCATTCAAATGCTCACGTACACGCTGGAAGGTCTCAGGGCAAATCGTCAACGGGAGTTTGGGCTGTCGGGCTTCCTTGATGCTGTGATAAATCAGGCATTGGTTCGATGTCCTTGAGATTGGAAAGATTCCTTACTGGAGACTGCGACCAGTACGAGCTGCAAAATGCTGAGATAGAAACTGATGAGTACGAGGGCTGTGAATCCTGACGATATGAACGAATTCATCCCAAGCCGGTGCATAAACAAAGTTTTGCATCCCAACTCCTCTTTCTTCCTGGTTGATCTTCTGGACCATGGCCTGCACAAGACCCAAGAAAACGTCACAGTCATCGAATTTTCCAGCAATTGCACCTTGAGCAAAACAAATGAACGGTGAATTAGTATCCTGAACGAGAGTAAGATTGACTAGGAATAGAATATGAACAATTTACTGACCACTTTCTCAATGAGATCCTTGAGACCCTTAACTCGAGCGTACTGCTTGCCCAGGACCTTGTTCTGTGCATATCTGAGGTGAATTTCCAGTGGTCATCGAGAGGGGTCAGCTTGTTGATGACATTCAAAAAGGTGCGTAACTTGAGCAAGCCACAACACGAACCACAAGGAAGTATCCGGGCTTTTCCTCATAATCCAGTCATTTCACAGCCTTTGGAAAAGACACGAAGCCTCTGGTGATCGTTTTGCCACTGGTGCTCGTGAAATTGCAGGTCAAGAACAATATATTTGTCTCGCTTGATTAGGTGCCAAAACGGTTTTTGGAACCTTTCCCATGCTAAAGCGGTAATACCACGAGCGCCACCTCCAGGAGCACTGGATCAAAGAAGATATTCCTCAACACGAGGATCATCTGCACCAGTCAAGCCAGGACACGGCGGAGGCTTTTTGGTGGTAGCGCGAGTTGATGACAGGACCGAATTGCCTGTTTTGGGTGCTGGCTTCCATCTTGACAGCAACGTTGACGTGTTCACTGCCATGGACTTGGTCTTTTTCTTGTTGAACTGCTTCGTGGTGCAGGTTCTACGGTGGTCCTGAAACCGACCAGTGTCATTCGCATATTTGGCCTTGACGTGACTGCCGCAGTTGGAGCATCGAATTGTCTGCAGTGCGTCATTGTAGAATTCGGCCTTGGGATCATACACCCGCACTGCTGCTTTCCACCTTTCTCTCTCTTCAACATCAAAAATCCCCTCATCTGCAGCTTGCCTGGATGCCTTCTCTGATCGTGCTCCTTTGCTTAGTCCCACAGGTCTGAAAAGCGGTGCTGTAGCAAGCTTCTTCTTCTTTGCTGGCGCTTTGGACTTGCTGGAAGTCAATCCCTCATCTCCTGAGCTTACGGACCCGGCCGTTTGCTTCTTCCTTGAGAAGATATCGCTCCATGCTGATGCTGAGCTGGATGTCTTCGGGACAGTGCTGTCTGCCATGCTGTTCTTGTCGCCGTCAGTGTCAATATCCATTTCCAGGTCAGATCCCTTTTCTTCTTCATTCTTCTCAGCTTCTAATTCAGCAGCACTCTCCATTCTAGCGTCTTCTTCATTCTCCTTGTCGTCAATTGGATCAGCTTTGTCGTCATTGAAGCTGGAGATGGACCATAGAATGTCTCCAAAGGCGATCTGCTCGACAGGATTGAGTAGGTTCAAAAGACAGGGCCGTCTAGCTGAGCGCTGAGGTGACGGAGGAGATGGCTCCGTGACCACTGCTTCAGGTATGGGCTCTGGAGATGTAGGTCGTGGGCTTTCAGGTACGAGCTTTGTGAACCAATTTAAGCGATTGATATGGCGTACTTTGGGGGTCCAAAGTGTAAGGATCTACTTCGGCTGATAACCTCCGCTGTTTCCTTTTTAGGTATCCCGCCTTTTCCCGAAGTATAAAAGCCGTAGATACCTGATTTGTAATAGATTAAGCATCTTGAAACGAACCATTGTCTACTCAACCCTCTACTGACTGTGAATTCGCCTCAAGACCCCCTTCCGTTGCTCCCTCATTGACTCCAAGTACACGAGGGTGTTACACAAAGCTCGTCACCAAAGATTCCACAGGCGATGGTATTCATGGTCCCAGGAATGCACGAGATGGCGTCCTCCTGCACTCCATGACGCAGAACATTGCCACGGTCTTTGAATGGGCCTTTGAATCTGGCTGTCAACCATCTCTGAGCATCCGCTATGACAGCCTTTGGTGATGGATAGCCGGGTATGGTGTCACCTATATCACGAACTTGAGCTGAAACCTTTCTAGATATGTATGATTTACCATAGGCAATTGTCTTTTTACCAAAATCAATGCATAATGCGACTTCATGCTGACTATGAAGCGCTGAAAACCACAGTTTGAGCTTTGGCTTCGATATGACTTCCTGCTCGATGTTTTGCAAGGTCGAAGGCAAGTCGTCGAATTTTTTGAGATTCCGATTCGGTTTTGCTGCTACAGCTAATACCGTATAGAACCTTGATGCGCCAAGTATATGATGCTCTTGGAGCTCTGGCGCATTCTGGAGACGGAATTGCAGATTATCTGTCATGACCTGGGTAATATCATCGCAAAGCTGTGAATACTGAAGCAATTGAGCGAATTTGAGGTTGGTGAATGTGAAGCCATTGTGGTTGACATCCGAATTCCATCCTCTGGTTCCGAACAGCATCGCTGCATCCGGAAAATGCTGTGCTGTGGCTTCGTCTTTGGTCCATTGACTGACACAATCATAGGAAATTCTCCAGGATTTCTGTGCCTCATGCAAGGCTCTCATTCTCTGCCAGACCGGAAGCACCCAGAGTGGAAGCCTGTCTGCACCCTTGGCATACCGAGGATCGCATATAGATTGGTGACCGTCAAACCATTGTTGGCCAAAAAGATGTTCCAGTATTTCCAGGGTCTGTGGAGCTGGGATGGACCGCTGAATGAGCAAGCGATAAACAGCCGCTGGGTCGTCAATGGTTGGAAGGTCGCTGCTAAACCAATGCTGCGCCTGGAAGGAATCCAGCGAAAATGATTGCTTTGGAAGGGGGATGATGATGAATTCAGCAATAGGCAGGTCTGGGGAAGGAAATTGTGCTTCAACAGAATTTGGAATCCGCAATATTCGATAGTGAGCATTTATGACAAAGAGGGGAACATCTTTGTAGACCTTATTTTGGCCGATCCATTCTCGAGGATCAAAGACTGTTTCTTTGACGGTGAGATCGTCCCTGACTGTGCCGTGAGCCATGAGCGCTCGAGCGCTAAAGACGCGTTTTGCTGTCACACATGGGCCAGGGAAAATTTACGTGGTCTGACCTCAACGACGCTCACAGAGCGATAAAAACCCATTGTTGTATGGCTTTGTAGTGTATTGGATATTCTATGATTGAGTTTTTGCTGTCAAATTGCTTTCCTCGGACCGGGTTCAAGCCTCGCTGTGATCCATTTTTGTACTACAATTCCTACATTTTGTCTGAACTTTTCCACGTCCTGGTCGCTCCCAAACCCTATTTTGTCCGAACTTTTACACAACATTTTTCAAAAATCGGCCCACATTTGTCTGAACTTGTACACACCCCCCTACGCCTATTATCGGGGGTCCTGCGCTTGGTGGATAGTACTTACATCGACCCAGTGAAAAGGTGATGTTTTCGAGACTAAGCGACTCGACTGTCAATTTTCCATTCTTGTCTAGGAAAATGGACAAGAGTTCTAGTGCCCAGGTGAGGCTCAACGACGTGAGATTTTTGAACCGCCATAGACTGCTGTGATGGTTTACGGACCACGTCTTGATGCAGACCTCCTTGACATGGTCCAAAATTGATGTTCTGGAGAATTGATTCTCCGTTAAGCAAAGGAAGCCTTGGTCTGGGAAGACACGCTGGAATCGGTACGATATGACACTGAGTGACTGCATGATAGAGATATGGCACTGAGGCTAGCTTTGTCGCAAGCAGCATACACCTGGTCAATTATCAGACTTTGAGCTCGGGTGGTATCGTAAGTTCAAAAGGCGGCAATGATGGATCTGAGATGATCTGCAAAACATCAGCAGGCACCACATTAGAAGATAATGCAATAGCTACCGAGTCTACCCTGTGGATACCGCTTTCAAGAGGTTTCTGGTCAGGTGAAGAAATTCGCCCATCATCTCCCTCGACGAGAATTAGTTGCATGAGCTATGCAGAGGCTTCATTAACTTAATGACAATGGTCAGATTAAACAGTGCTGACATCCTATTCCAGTGGCATAGGACCGACGGCTAACCTCACTGAAAAGGTCGGGACATAGACTTGAAAACTGGTCCCTCTACTCGAATCCTCGTAGAGGGATGAGTAAATTCATAATTTGTTGGTGGGTGATAATTTTGATGGGACCGGGTTAAATACAAACTGCCTTATATGACCAGAATCCATATGCGGAAACCACATTAGGAATTATATCCAGGTTGCACTTGACCACCACCACTAGTTTGTGCAGATTTTTTAATGGATTTGACATGTTCAAGACAAGCAGGACAAGAGAGATGATCAGACAGTCAAAGGCATATGAAGGCAAGAAGAAATGAGGCGTGCTCGGTTATGATTCCAAAAGCAGATTTCCCCAAATGGATTCTGGTCATATAAGGAAATTCTTTATTACGAATATGCCATCAAAATTATCACCACCCAGATATAAATGAAATTTACCAGGCTAGTCGGGACGCTATTCATGAGCAACTCTGTAGAAAAGTGATGGTCGAAAAGAGGGAATGTAAGGGAAAACTAGGTCTTTATATGTCATCCATACCTAGGCCGTCCAGCGGTAAATTTCCCTGTCAAACCGGGACAAGATAAATTGAAGAGTAAGGGTGAAGAAGCAGTTTTCTGCAAAATTTCTTCTTGACTCTTCACTGACTCTTCTTGACTCTTCGATTCTCGGTTTCCTTTTTGGGCCATATTATGTCATCATTGTTGACATAGTTCATTGCTTCACTGCATCAGTATCGAGTATGTTTCTATGCTTCATCAGTCATTACAGGTCCTTAGAATGGGTGTAGATACCTTAACAGGTCTACATAACTGTTGTTTTGTGGTGTTATCACACTCTTAAGTATGTCTTGAGTGATGATATGGATGAATTCTCTCAATAATCATCTTTCGTGGCACTCATTGATGTTCTGAAGCACCATTGAATCAGTTTCATCAATGTACACCATATAGGATTGACTTGGACCAGACTCTTTTGTGACTCTTTACCATCGCTTCAGGACTCTTCAGGACTCTTCAGTCTTTCTTCATGACTCTTCAGTTTTTCTTCATGACTCTTCAAATTTTCTCGATTTTCTCCAAGTGACTCTTCAGTTTGCTTCAATGTCGCTTCAGTACTCTTTAAGGGTCTTTTCAGTTCATTCCCATGCTTCTTGAATCATTGTTTGCGCTTGGTCAGAAATTAGCCCATTGGGCTGTTTTCTTGACATATCAAACCAAATGCATCAACAATGTCATTTTCTGTCCTGAATACAAGCTGACCATTGAATACAATGTAGTTCATAGTGTAAGCCAAATGGGAATCAGATTACTTCAGACCTTTTTCTGCGCTTCACTCATGGCCGGGCTCTTGCCTTTGAATCCCCCAGAGTCGGAGGCAGAGATGGATGAACTGGCATGGCGACCTGATCACTGCAATAGTTGGGGCTGTACTTTGAGAGACCAAAGTAAGAAATAGTAGGACCAAAGATGTTGAAAGAAGCCCTGCAAACAGAATTTCAGAAAGGTGTACAGAACACAGACAAAATGAAGGCTCACAAGCACCATAGAAAAGCAATGCAATGGTGGCAAACAAGTGATAACATTTTTCCCGAGGTCACATTATTGTGACTGTCACATCAAATTGTGTTCAACTGCTCATGAACACCACATCTAGTACCTCTATGGCTCAAATATAGAACATATCATGCTTCAGACATGTTCTAAATGTCTTCCCAGATTCATCTTGAATTTCTTCCCAACTTTTCAATTGACTCTTCTCGACTCTTCACTGACTCTTCACTGACTCTTCAGGACTCTTTCGTCGACTCTTCAATTTTCTTGAATTTTCTTCACACTCTTCAGTTGACTCTTTAAAAAACCCATGCCCTGTCAAACCCCCCAACTTTCATTCTCCGGGGTTCTCATGACCCGACTGACCTGAATATTAATGAGTTTCGGGCTATAGAGAAAACGTAGCTGAGAAAAGACAAACCCGCAGAATACGACCCTCTGTGTCGTCAGTATGTAATGTAGTGGCAGAAGTACAGGTTCAGAAAAAATCATTGATGCAATCGGCTATAATGAGGCACCGTAATCCCCGAACTCTCCGAAGGGGAGGAGGGTTCTCTGTAACACGGACATCCCCAAATTGCTGATGGATGCCACTTTTTTTCCTAGGCTAAACTCTTTTCGTACTGCTACCATCTATTTATTTATACTTACTTCCTTCTCGGCCAATGTTGAAATGTCCTCTGTTGTCTATGACCTCCAATTATGCTGATGTTAGCAATGCATTACAGCTTTCTTCTGATGTTTCTGTCTTTCAAGATCACTGATTACGCACTCTAGATGTGAGAACTCAAACTATAAACACTCAATTCCAAGTCTCGATCTATTCCACTCGATGTCGAGAGGCGATGGAGCGGCTAGAGCGTAGTAGAATGGTAAGGGATACAAAATTGAAAGACTAAGGAATACAATATCCTAACTACTGGTTAAATACTAGTAAACATGCGACTACTGTTCGTTTTCCACAAGGTAAAACATCCTACAACCATGCTATAAACAACCTGTTTCCCATGCCTTCTTTACTAAGTGCCTACAGGTTTCCACGCCTGTTTCCTGTTTCACTACAATGCGCTAGTTCTCTGTTCACCATGTGTTATCGTGTCTAAATGCCTTGAGGCTTTAATCTCCGCGCCTCATGTTGTCCTATGACCTTTGTGCTGGATCAAGCATGTCGTGCTTCTATTCCTTATCTTATCATCACATGTCCTTTCGTCAATCTAAGTCCTCGTTTTCTTGACATACGTCACTTGTTGCTGCTTTATGAACTAAGTCCAACAACATTGGTTGTTTTGCTGACGTCTGAACGATGACAGGAATCTCGGATTCTGACACTAGAGCTCATTATTCTTCAAAAGTCTACCGGACACAATCTTGGAGACAGCGACCCAGCAGATCAAAAGCCATTGGATTCGCTATGCCCAGATTCAGTCTTGAGTCAAGTTTGTCATTCTTCTTTTCATTTTTGTCTTCAGCTAACAAGATGTTCAAACAAGTCCCTCAGACTCAACTTGCCATTTTGCACTGACCTTGAAGATTTTACCTCAATTCACTACGTATCAGGGCTATATATAGCTCGTGCGAATAGTGATCTATTCGCAGGGCCTCAAATACGTCACGAATAGCAACCTATTTGAACCTATTCAGACCTATCTGGGGCCATGAATATGTGAGACTAGGTCAATAATATATGGCCATGCTCCAAGCCGAAGGCATCTGGTTTGGCTGCAGACTGTGCAAAATCAACCAGCCCGTGATTGGGAGGCAGTGTTAGTCATTTGATGGTTGCCGATTCCCTGCCGAAGTGAATCACAGGCTCTCTAGACCTTCTCAAATCTCATTGTGAGATACAAAGTGAGACATAGAGTCTCATTAGCTCTTATAGAACATCATGAGGACACTTGAGTTCTGCTGCTATGAATTTACTCAATCATAATATTCTCGGCTGGTTGGCTAATGACTGAGAAAATTGATCGCACTGTTGCCGAGCCGGCTATGGCACTGGGATTTGAACTACGGCAACCGATCGTGTGTCATCAGCACAGCTCTGAAGTTTCATTGGCAATGCTGCAATACTTGGTGCTACAGCAGTGTAAATGAACATCTAAAAGTCAGGTTTCAAAAGGAGTTGATATCAACAGGCATATTTGGTCCTCAAATAGGGACCTACTCGAGGCCTATTCCGAGGTACTCAGGCCTCGAATAGGCCCGGCCGATAGATCCCCGAATAGACGCATATGACCACATACTCGGATCTATTCCAAGGTATTCGCACCCATCTATATATAGCCCTGATACGTAGTGATTAGAAGATATTCCTTCTCCCACAATTTGAGACCCATACTGTATTCGGTTTTCATGGTCTAGGAGTCCTTGACAGGATGACTCAGGCTGTGCTCGATCCCTATCGCCTGTGGTGGTCGCTGTGTTGTCTACAAATCAGGCTCTTGTCAACTCATTATGCAGACAACCAAGTGTGTAGTTACATGGAAGCAAATGACATTGAGTTCTGTTTTACTGAAGCATCCGGAGAGTGAAGGGCATTGGTGCGAAGCACCACTAGGAATATAATCTTATATCGAAGACGGTAATTGGTTGCCACCGATCCGGACTTACATCCTGACTAGGTCCCGAATATGCCGTGAGTACTTATGCTAGACACAGAAACAAGATCGTGCCTGATTTGGCCATCGCAACGTCTCTGGGCTTCTGACCGAAGTCGAGTGCGAAACAAGCCTCGAGGCTTCCAGAAATCTGCAGATATGGATCTATTCTTCAAAGGAATCAAATTTCAACCACGCATTACTCGCTGCCTCTTCCGAATATGTTCATCGTCTCCTTCTTCACCTCGCTCCGACCTCCGTCTGCCCGAATTCAAACCGATGTCTGAATTCGAAATCGCTCTTAAGCCGATTGATCCGAAACCAGAAGCAGAGACCAGCGAACCCAAACCAAACCCAGCCCCGAAAACCTCTTCAAACCCCAACATCTCCTTCCGTCTTTCAATATACTTCTGAAGGCTCTGCAATACCTCTCCAAACGCCCGCTCTGCACCAATCCTCTTCGCATCGAAATCCATAAAAACCTGGTTCGCATCAAAATCAATAAAAGCCTGGTCCGAATCAAAATCGATAAATACCTGGTTCACTTTTTGGATGAGAGCGATGTCGTGGGTGACTTCGGCGAGTCGGGTTTGGGTGGTACCGGCGGCTTCGAGGTCTAAACAAGTATCAGCATTGAACGAGGATAAGGATATGGTGAAGGAAAATGAAATGAATCGATGAATATATATCGATAAGGAGAACAACATGGACAAGGATATTATTTGACGTACCATCACATCTTTCCTGCAACACACTTCCATCCTCATGCGCTTGGTAAAAAGCATCGTCGAACTGGTCGATCTCGGCGTCTACTGCAGCGATTTCGCGTCGAAGGTTTCGGATTGTTTCTGATTCGGTCGATCTCACAGTTCTCTCCAAATCGATTGGCTTCGTTCTGACGCGAGACGGTCGAGGAGGAGACAAGACGTGTCGATTACGCCTAGATTCGCTCTCGGGCGACGGAACGGTGGGTCTAGGGATGCGAGGGATGCGAGGGCGCTGTAGCTAAGTCAGCCTTGACTCGAGGAAACGAGATGAAACGAAAGTGAAGGAAGAGCCTGAGGAGGAAAAAGACGAAACGAAAGTGCCAAGAGGGAAATAGGGAAGGGAAGCAGGAAAGGAATGGGCACAAAAAGAAAGTAAAGAAACCAACGTACCGAAACTCCCTTCGCCTCAGGCTTATAATTCACCAAAAGCTCTTCAAACATCTCATCTGACAGTTTCATATTCTTCATAACGCGAGCGCGACGCTCAGCTGTTACTCGGGAGCAGGGGACACCCATGATGCGGTGCTCGATACAGCCTTGACAGCGCAGTCGGTCGTCTTGGACGATGCAGTCGCGGTTTGCTTTGATGCATGCGGCGCATATCTGGGGAAGGGACTCTGTTAGAAAAGGAGTTGTAAAGAGGGAGACGACGGAGGTCAAAAACCGAAGACTGGACGTGAAAGACAAAGAAACCGAACAAATTGACGTAGAAAAAGAATAGACCAGACATATATACCTCATCCCCATTCGCCGCATTATATTCAGCACGGCTCGCAGGAGTGCTGTATTTGGACATTTGAGATGTGAATTGTTCGAGCATTTGTTGAGAGAAAGCGGTGGGGACTGGAGCCTGGGTTTCTGTCGCAGCTGAAGCCGCCGAGGCTGATTCCATCGCTGGAGCTGCTGCTTCAGCCGCTGGAGCGACCATCGACCCTGCTGGTCCTGAGCTCGACATTGTTGGAGGGAAGAAAGACATCCGGCTCGGGGCTTAATGGCGGCGTCTCGAGCGTTAACGGCGTATAAACGGTTGATGATGAAAGGAAGAAGTAGAAGCAGGCCCGTCTCAAGGCCCAAAGATTAGAAGAGGCTTAATGAATTAATTTTTAAGAACCATCGTCGCTGACTAGCTGACGTGCCTCAAGAACCATCGTCTGGATGACATGCCTCAAGCTCTATCCGCATCGTCGCTGGCTCACGTCAAGAAAGGATGGAAGGAAGAAAGGAACCGAGACGTGATAGTCGCAGATCAGTCACAGAAAGCGGAGTTTTATTGTTTGTGACGTAGGTTTCCTGATTTAGGTTTAGGCTTTCTTGATTTTTAGTTGGTTTGCTTACAGCCAGCTGAACTCCACCAACACAACACAGGCCGCAAATTGATGCTGTCCAGGCGGCTCTTCCCATTCCTCTCATCATCAACTGCCATTTTCACGCCATTTTCATGTATGATCTCCCCAGGCTCATTCGAATGTCAGTCTGTTAATCTGAGTCTGCGGAGCCGATAGACATCGGGACAAAGCTGGGAGAAGTCGTCATCGCCTGCGACGACAGTCAGCCTAAATGAATATATGAATACCTGGTCACCGCAGGAAAGTATCCTGCTTCCAGATCTTGTTTCACAATGAGTAATCGGGTGCTAATGAACTGGAAGTACTGGCAACACTTGACATACGACTTGACACGCTCCCCGCTGAGTCCGTTCTGGATCGGATTTCGATGACCGCTAGGCAATACAACGCAATCTGAGTTTGGCTTCCCGCAAGGTCACACACAAGTTCGAAACAGATTAAATTTGTATTGGTCCTCCCCGCGGTCATGTAGATTTTTCAAGAGTTGTGTTATGTCGTGTATGATAACAGCTAATGCCCTACAAATCATCCCGAGTTGAGGAAGCCGATTACGAGATAAGGTTTACCCGAGTTGGGATCCCTTGAAAGTCCTGAGACTCCCTTGAAGAGGAACACCTTTCTCGGGTATGGGTGAGTAAATGGACACCTTCCATCTCTAGACTAGTAGCTACAATGACCTCTCGCGGGTTTCAAGTTGTCCCCTGCGCCAGACCTTTCATATTGAACTCGAGTATAAATCAAGCCATAAGGATAATATACAGTGCCTCATCATCAGCAATGACACTCTTCTCCAAACCTTTCGGCAACCCTTATTCGAGCTCGAATGTATCTCACAAGGGTCCTTAGGGAATGTATAAAAGCTGGACCGTGTTTATTCAACATGCATCCTCTTAGGTGCTGGCACCTACTTCCCCGGAACTCCATCTCTATCAACCAAATTGCTTCTCTTACTCCAAGATCCTTTCGAGCAACGTTCACAATGAAAGTGTCCACTATGATCCTACTCGCCATGACTGTGGCTAGCTCCGCTGCCGTTCCAACTAGGTCTGTTTGTTTAATATCATCAATCTGTTCTGACGGAATTTTGATTTGTACTCAGGTTGGAGGCTCGGGGGAGAAATGCTGCTGCTGCGACTAGTTCAGCGGCTGCAGCTGTGTCTACCAAAGAAACGCATCTGCGCCACACCTGCCCACCAGCCGGTTTCTACCGCGGTCGAAAGTGTACACCGGGTAAGGAGGTCGATTAGTAGTACTTAGTACAGTGACTGAGAGAAAGGGAGTAATTCAGTATATGGGCTCCCTAGCTTGGAGTAACTACTACTACAGAGGAAAATTATATGTGTTGATGTCCGCCGCATTCAACTAGCCTTGCAGATCAAAAAACGACAGTGGTCAGAACAGTGTCAAGAAAGTTCCTCGCATCAGGACCCTCATAAATCTTGATCGCAGTGACCTTTCCCTGGTATTCCGCGATATTAATGTGGTATCGATTGCATACAATCAGCTCCGGGGACTCTATGCCAGTGGAATGCCAGCAGCTGAAATCATGGTCATCAACAGTGCGCTCCCTTGCAGATCTTGAACCTAGAGTGGCATCAGTTTTCACCAGATGGTGCGACGCCAGCCTAGAGGGCTCTCACTCTTCTCTTTGATATTGATATATGCGGTTGTGGGAGAGCAAGTCACAACCGACACGGCCTATTATTATTGTCAGACTAAACTGTAGTCCATTAGAGCCGACGCTCTTACCGAATTTATTTTGCACTAACTGTGCCTCCATGGTAGTTGAGAGAAAGGATGGAGAACGATGAGCCTCATGGTAGAACTTAAATACCTTTGACATAAGTGCTCAACAGCATTGAGACTCAATTGGGCCGCACTGCCACTGCGGGCACTGGTGAGAACAAAGAGCCAAACCAGAATCAAGCTCTAATCGTTCATCGGGTCCCGAACAGCAAACTATAAGTGGTTCGAGGACCTCCTAGAAAATGGTTAGTTCAGGCCAAGTATACGAGACAGAATCATTATTGCAAATTTTGAGTCGATCACTTTCAAGTTGCTTTGCATGCATGTTCATTTGATTTATGATCGTTCTTCTCATCGACAAAATGATAGCTATAGAACTTGTTACCAATAGAACAGAGCTTCCCGAGTGGCAATGGTGCAACGTTTCCGGCGCCTCGGAAGGAGGATCATTATGACCGTCGGTCGTATCCTGGGTCCGACCCGGAAGCTGCTCAATAGCTTTCGTTCGATGATGATACTAATTTTGCTACTGGCATGAAGGATTTACAGGTCAAAGTAGCGAGATGTAGCTATCTATCTTAGACAACAGTGTTCCGTCTTGAAATACAAGGAAATAAATCAATGAAGAGTGAACGAGGGTCTGGACTCTTGGATTTGCACTTGGATGTAAACTTTCTTTCTCATTATTCGGTCTTTCAAAGTCTTACTGGAGCTTGGTCGTAAGGTAAAGTTGTGCATTTATTCACCAGGTCAGGGAGGCCCAGAAAACGGGACATTAGCTGTGACAGAATCACTGGGTGAAGATGAAGAGCATAAAGCTCACTGAATTTGGGCTATTCATCAGATATATTGGTGCGGAGACTCAAATATATGCGCCACAGTGCGTCTGCAGACTCGGATTTGGCTGTGCAATAAATGAGCCAGACAATGTTCCGATGTACTTGAGAGGAAAGGCCGATCGATGACTTCAGATATCTGATCGACCAGTCACCGGTTCCGGTTGACTCGTTTGTCGATGACGGGTTCAAGATGGTACGGCTCTATATCCGGCAACCCCAGCGATCCAAGAAAATATGTTTTATTTGTAGAATTTACACTATTTATACTAATACCAAGCATACTCATATTCAGCCAAAAGCTGGTCATCGCCCAGGTTGTGCTGATACCGTGTAAGCCAATCTTCTTTGCGTCGCTTGTATTCTCCCTGTGGCATAAGGGAACAATACACCGATGCCCGCTTCAAGCCTTCCTTTGCATCATCCATTTGACCCATCTTCACCCACGCAAGACTGATCTCGATCCATGCATTCGTTAGTACCGATAGACGCCCACATGCTGTAGACTTTATAATTGCCTGCGTAAACATCGCCACTGCGCGGCCAGGTTGGCCACTGACAAGATATCCGCGACCCAAGATAACAAACATCTCGCCTATGTCTGCATCACTACTGAATGCTTGATAAAGTTTCAAAGCATCCCGCCCAACCTTGAGTCCTTGATCGAAGTCTTTCCACCGGAAATATATGCGAGACATCGTGTAGTAGCATCGGGCGAGATAACAAGGTTGATTTGAGTCGAGGAGAAGGTGGGATGCTTGGATCAGAACCGTAAGTGATTCGGAAAAGTCAAGCCGCTGAAATAACACCAATCCTTTTACAACAGCAGACCGCACCATGCCGGGTGCATGAGAGGCATACTTAGATTGAGCTTGCTCAATCATTCGGAGCTTTCCGGTGAAGTCGCCGACAGTGAAATACATGAAAGCATTCACTTTTTCCACCAAAGCGTCAGCGGCACGGATAGGCGAGTCTATAGATACGAATATATCGTGGGCGGACTGTAATTGCTCCATAGCTCGCTCAAAGTGATCCCGGTAATGCAGATTTAAGCCATAGCAGAAAAATGCTTCTGCGCGCAGAGCAGGATTGCTATCATCTGCCAATTCCAATGCTCTCTCTGCAACCTCCAGTCGAGGGCTTGTGGCGCTTTGATGACGCGCGAGAATGACAAGACCGTGGACAAGGTCAGGGAATTCATTGACAGTTTCAGGGAGTAAAAGAACTGCTTGGATATTTGACTCCTCGACTTTTATGGTGTCGGCACATTCCCGAAATCTGCTGTCTCCGAGAGATGCATCATTTCCCTTGAGAAATTTGCAGGCTACTGCAACGATTTCCTGCAACATGGTCGAGACAATCTCCGAAAATGTAGGTCGATGCAGGATAAAAGTGCGGACAACAGGGTGAATGTAGAGCAAATCACCTCGCCACTCGAGAAGAGCTGTATCAAGGAGAAGCTCAATTGCCTGGGAGCCTTGGCCACAAAACCAAAACGAATCCTGTTTTGTGCCTGCCAGTAGCATTGCAAACATAGCGAGAAGTTTCAATGAAGCATCTTTGTGGTCGAAAGGTAGTCGGTCAATGGAGATGTTAATGCAAAGATCCATGTTGTGCTGAGAATCCTTTCCACCCGGCCCGAGTGGTGCACCACTCATATATTCAGCAAGAAGCTGTTTTGCTCCTTGGTGCTTCTTCTTGGCTGCACGCGCCATCAACGTGATGGCTAAGGGCATGAAGCCGACAGCATCAAGAAGCTTGGCTACATCATCCTGCTCTGACTCAGTGCGCATCTCTTCACCAAGAATGCGCCAATAGATTTCCTTTCCCGCTTGATCATCCACCTCTGCAATATGTTTATGGGTCCAGTTGATTCCATCACCAGGGGGCACTGCGGCACGTATTGTCATGAGGATCGATACTTGAGGAAGATCGTTCAGAGCTCGCAAGATCTCTTCAACATCGCTCTGATTTTCGGTGTAAGGAGTTTCGAAATTGTCGAGAACAACCAGCGCCGGCTCTTCCAAAGTCTCGAGTTTGGCCATGACAGCCTCACGGGGACTCGAGGTATCCTGACCACCGACAATTCCGCCGTGGATAGCGCTATCAAGCTGCTCAATCGACTTGGCCTTGACACAACTAACCCAGAAACGAAGATTTCCGAAGTGAGACTCGATTTTCTCACTGTGTAGAATGGCTATAGCAGTCGAAGTTTTGCCGATTCCACCTGTGCCAGTCAAAGCATACCAATGAGGTTCTGGTGTAGATGTGAGGCGCTCTATAGCCTCGCCAACAATGGGGTCTCTTCCGTAAAAGACGTCCATAGGTCGTGGAAGGGCCCGTGGCATGGTGGATTGCATAGGATGGCTGCTCAGTAATAGAAGTGCCTTGACATCCTTGACGTCCTTCGAGACCTCTTCTAGAGTATCCTGCATAGCCGGTATCTCCTCTGTATACAAGGACATGATGCGGGTCTTCAATTCATCCAAAACCCGAGCATCATTGATTCGCCTCGCCAGCTACTCTAAGTGTCAATTCGCATGTCCAATGATATCATGGAAAGAATTAATTACCTCAAAGTTGGCAAGAGAACCATCCAGGCGATCCAAACATTGGCGGACCTTCTCATCATTGACGTCTGAGAGGAGCACGAGTAGGACCCGACTTTGCTTTCTAATGTCGGTGAGTTTCTGCACGATGTATGTCAAATCTCTATCAAACACGTCAGATTGATCCTTGATACGTGAGATATCCTCAAACCTCTCTAATTTCTCAACATCCGCCTTTAATTCTGCTGGCAATTCTTTCACAACTGTGTCAACAAGTACTGCGAGGAGGCCTTGAATACGATCCATCAACTGCTGCGCGCTTTGGAGAGTTATCTCGGCATTCTGGAAGTAAGGGATCAGAGAGACCAGGGATCAATCGAGATTGATTCACTGTACCTGGAAAGCCTTGATAAGTTTTGTGGCCATCTCGACAATTTCCGGCACTGGAGGAGGGGCGAACTTGGACGCGCCGGACAAGATTTCCATAAAACCCAGAGCTGTATCACGAACATATTCTCCTGGTGAAAACGGCGCGAGGTCCCTTTTTTTCTTCTCTACCGGCAAGTCGCTCTTCTGTTTGGCCTGGGAAATCTAGGTCAGGGCAAATTGATATTGTTTTGAGAGAAATGACCTGGACCTCAGGTTGTTGATGACCAACATATTCTCCTGGTGAAGGCAGCCCGAGCTCCCTTTCCTGCTTCTTCTGGGAGTCGCTCTTCTGTTTGGCCTGAGAAATCGAGGTCAGAGCGAATTGATATTGTTTGGAGAGAAATGGCTTGGACTTCAGGTTGTTGATGCCCATCATCTGAAAAGTGCTTTTCGGCACTCTTTCCGCAACAAAGCCAGTTGACCATGGTCAGGAATCGTGAACAGCGCTCGGGCTACGAGTGCCAGGTGGAAGAACAGCAGTGAATCACCTGACCTTGATGGCGGTTTTGGCTCTGTTGCTCAGCTCCGTTCAACTGGTTTCGATAGCAGCCGACAGCTCTGGATGGTGTGGCCTATTTCGGGACTATGACAACATAGTATTTCATTGATACATCCAGCTCACCCATCGGCTTCCATGACCAGATATTCCGCTTTTGCGGTGCCTAAAGCCTCAATAAAGAACATAGAATGAGTTTTGAAACCTCAAGACCTAGAGGACATTGTCCATCCCCGTCGACGGCCGCCCCGTCCCGTCAGAACTTCAGAACTGCCCGTTGACGGACGGGTCAGAAATTTCCGTACCCGTCGTGACCCGTCGATGTGACAGCCGGCCCCATCGACGGATGGTGCCCATCCCTAACCTGGATGATCTCGGTTCGCAATATCGAAGAATTGGCTGGAAGCTGGAAGCTGGCAGCGTTGATGTAAACCATTAATCTCATTCAATAATGGGAGCGGCGACAACAGTGACTATCTGCTTATTCTGCGAGACTGCGACGGCAAATGAGAAGCCGAAACTGAAGATCGATGCCTCGTACCTAGGACGACTTTTGAACATCCTGCAACATTTGAAGATGCTTGCGCTGCAACTCCACTTTCGCCTCTGCCTCTGCCAATTCCCAGATGTCAGGCTCAGCCCCTTTCTGGCTCCAGTCCTGAATAAAAGATTTCGTGGACCAATCGCGAACAAAACTATATTCCGAAGCCTCAGGCGGCAGATCTTTCCCATAGCGGAGGACGATTCGTGGATCGCGCTCTTTGAGCGATAGTAGTACTGTCATTCCTGGATGCGGATCCCAGACGATGCAGACAACAATCCCGGCGCTCAAACGCAGCGAGGCTGCAAATGAAGATGCGACGAAACTCGGGTAAATACAGCAGTAAGAGAGATGTGTCAATTGTGGCAGGCGCTCCAGGGCGCTGCCGTCGAAATGTGTGGGACCTGCTGCTCGTATCAATAACTCGAGGTGGGTGACCTTGCAGAGCCAATCGACACCAGGAGGAGAATTGGTGCTCAAGTGCTTCATGAGGCAGATTTGAAGACGGATTGGTCGAAGAATCGACAAGGATGAATAGAAATTCAAAGCAGCGAGAGCTTCGGAACGGTGGTAGTTGAAGCTTCTCAACGCAAATGTGCGAGCATTGGGACATGCAGAGACGAGAGCGATCATGTCTCCAATCTTCACCAGGTCGAAAGTCGTGGCACAGAAATGCCTGATTCGATCTTGGTAGAAGGACAGCGGTCTGATGTCTGACCTAATGAGGTCTAGAAACAACAAAAGCTGACGGTGTGATGGAAGACAGATAGAACGATATAGAAGACGTTCGATGCTAAATGCTTGTTACCTTGTGAAGAAAAACGGAAAATGACGCACAAAGGCTTTAGGCTGCGAGACAATGTCGCCAATTTCGCAGTTGCTCCAGCCGTCTGAATTTCGACCAAGGCTTCCAGTATTGCAGAGGAAATTTCTGCTGGAATGACTGGAAACGGGACATCGTCAATGGCCCGCTGTGGTTCGACCATCATCGACATGAAAGTCCAAAAGAAGTTCGGAAGCGGAGAGTGTCACAGTGTCACCAGTTCGTCACACTACTTAGCTCCCGCCAAGCTCCCGCAAACAAGTTTGGTCAAGTACTGTACTTATGCTAGTTTCCTGGTCGTGCTCACCGGTAGCAGTTGCTCTTCGGATCATTTATGCAGATGAACAAGTCTATAACATAATTTGACACAAAATACCTGTCGTACACCAATTCTGAAGTACTTCCATTAGAGTTCCGCTGCTCGCAGACGTCAACATTACTTGGAGTTTCGCAGCCAAGGCATCGAGCTTGACAAGATCAGGAGGTCCTGTAAGCTAGGCTTGGATGCAGCCTGCCTACTACCTCTCGAAGTAGCCAACCTCTTCTATCTAGATATCAAAGGGATCGAATCTGATGTGGTCAGTCACTCGAAGAAACGGATATCTATCAGAGGCCGCCGGTTGACTGAATGAACAATGAGGCTCTAGATAGATTCACGAGTCTTTGCGGGCACCTTGGGGATTGGGAACTCTAAACGGCGCTTCAAAGAAGGTGATGTGATGCTGGAGGACAAATCCCGAGCAATTAAAAAGGTAATACAGACTAGTTCCCGAGTGGGAAGTCTGACGATGCATCACGACAATCATGTAACTTGAAATTCAAAAGTAGGAATAATAACAGTAGGTATCGGCTTTTCCTGTGACGGCAAATGAGACATAAAAAACTAAAGATCAATGACTCTTACATATCTAGGACGACTTTTGAACATCCTGCAACATTTGAAGATGCTTTCGCTGCACTCCACCTTCGCCTCTGGCTTTTTCTGTCAAAAGAAATGAGACGGTGAAACTAGGGATCGATGACTCGTACATACCTAGGACGACTTTTGAACATTTTGCAACATTTGAAGATGCTTGCGCTGCAACTCCACCTTTGCCTCTGCCAATTCCCAAATGTCAGGCCCAGCTCCTTTCTGGCTCCAGTCCCGAATGAAACATTCCGAGGACCAGTCGCGAACAAAACCATATTTCGAAGCTCCGGGCGGGAAACTTTTCCCATACATCACCAAAAGTGTCCAGCCTAGTCCATGCAGTATGGTACCAGGACTGGTCATTGAATGCAGTACAGAGCCAGATTTGGGTGTAACTCTGCCATTTGGGACCATTTCTGGCTTGCTAACTGCATTCTGACACCATTTCTGGCTCAGTACTGGAGTCCGGAACCAGTCCTGGCTCAACTCTGGAGTTCAGAGACCAGTTCTGGCTCAATACTGGAGCTTGAGGAGTATCTCTGGCTCGTGTCTTGCAGGCTCATAACTAGCTCAGATGCCTGTTTTGCAGTCAATCACCAGTTTTGGTCATGATTCCCAGTAAGTATGCAGAAATAGCTCAAGTCTTAAGTATTTATCCAAATCATTAAGTATTTCGTATGCTGTCAGATTAGAACTACAAGGCATCAAAGCCAAGATCCTGCTCCTCTCCCAAGAAGTCATCGTCTTCTTCTTCATCGATCTCTCGCTCAGATTCGTCAGAGTCCAAGTCCGAGTCACCGGGGTTCTGATCTTGATCGGCATCATCCAAATCACCATCGCCGGCACCATCAGTCGGCTCCGGAGGCTGGGCAGCGAAAGCAGCTCCAAGATCATCATGGAAACTACGTGTCAAAGTGCGTGTCTCTCGATGTCCAACTCCTTGACCAGTGAAACGCATCAACATATCTCTGACTTGACAGAATTTTCGCGAACGAGTCATGCATGTCACATTTGTGACAGTGATGACGCGTCATCTTGCACCGCCAACGACGACGTTCTCGACGGCCACATTCTCTCCAGAAATTCGCGACACCTCGGGAGGCTATTCATATATCCATTCTTCGCCGGATTTAAGCATTTCTTATCCAATGGAGCCGTTGCGCCCGAGTTGCGCCCTTTATGGCGATTTCATGCCCCCGGCGCCAATATCAAGATTCACGGCCTCAATCGCCTCAAAAGCGACTCGATAATTCCTCCAGCAATCCCAGGACCTCGTTGCACCATTTTTCTCTATCCAAGGACGACGCCGTCGCAGGAATTCGTCATTGACGTGGGCCCACCAGCGAGCAAGGGTATTGGCTGCAGCTCTCGGACAGCGATTCTCTCCAGATTCTCTCGACACCTTCTGTGGCTATTCTCATGTATTCACTGTATTTCTTTTGTTGTTGGTTCTGGCTAGCAGATGGAGACATGGTTCTGGGTACGCTTTGTTCTGTCACGACTGAATAATGGCTGATTTCCTATCGTTCCTCAGCTCGGCGCCTACCGTGAAATCATGGAACACAATTGCTGTAAGTCCATCAAATATTGCTTCTTTATTTTCCTTTGCCGACTCGGTCTTGGATCTTCAGGGAACAAGCACATTCGCTACCACCGTTGTTGGTTCTCCGCTGCAGTGACATCAATCCATCTCTGACGACCCATTATAGCTTTTAACCTTGTCTTTTCCTTCCAATCCAATGTAAGTCTTGCTTCAACAAACCAATAATTATACGCTGATCCATCTCCAGCTAATTATGCTATTGATTTTTTACACTGTAAGCCTTGTTTCTTTCCTGCATTATCCGCTTCTAATGGTTTGTCTTTTGCAGCTTTGCATTGTGGTTGTATTTCAAGTAATACCCATAGGTACGTTTCGGTTTCTCGTTGACCTGACGTGTCTGACTATTACTCAGATTGTGCAAACCATATTTTCCTTTCCCATGCTACCGTAAGTCATCGTCCAGCCTTGCTTTCTTAGCTGATTATTCTCCAGTGTTTCAATCCTAGCTACGTATTCCGCCCAATTTCCCTCAAGTCGACGGTGTTCCACGTTAGCGTGCCTGATACCGTCATCAATCATCTCTCGTCAACCGGGCCAGGCGTTAATGTGCTGCAGCTTTCGCTGGTAGGTAATCACCCTCGCTGTCGTTATTCAATCTGATGGTTCCTCTCACAGATTGCATTTCCCTATTCTTAACCCACGGTACGTGTTGATTTTCCGGTGAACCGATATATGCTGATCAATGTCCAGTTTTTAACAATGGTATTTTTGTCTAAGCGTAGGTGATTGCTGCCTCGTTGATCACCTCTGACTGCTTGCCAGATTCATCATTTAAGCTCATTCAATCCATGTCAAGGAGCTCAACTCATTCAGTGTCGTAATGGTTCATGCTCAAATGTGGTCATATTCCGACTCTCTAGACCTATTCCAGTGTTCACGCCCTTCAGTTCCGTGTAAGCTATCTGTCTCCATATTGTTTTGGCTGTTATCTGATTGATTCTCAAGCTGTCTCTCCGTCTTCAAGCCTCAAAATCGTAAGTTGTTGTTTGATTATTTTTGCCTATTTTAACAAACCTTTAGAATTTCCCTGTTGTTCTCCACGTTCAACGTTACCCTTGCCATAGTCCTGCCAATATTACGCGTTTAGACCAAACAAGCTTTGCTTGGCGAGCTTACTTCATCATAACGTCGTCGTTGCTCGCAACCTTTCCGCTGCCTGTACTGATAGTAGACTCGAATACATTGAACATTTTGCATTATTTAACTGGTTATGAATGCTATGGGACAGTTTGGGAATGTCAGGGGCCCATATCCTGGTGAGCCAAATGAGCCAGAACTGGTCCAAACCTGCAGGAACTTGTACGTTTCTGCAGTTTGAGCCATTTCTGGCTCATTCTGCGGTTTGAACCAGGTCTGGTGCAAACCGCAGTTTGAACCAGCTCTGGTGCAATATGCAGAATGAACCATTTCTGGCTCAAACTGCCAGCCTTGACCAGATCTGGCTCAAACTGGAGTCTTGCACCAGCTCCTGCAATTTTCGAGCCAGATCAGGATTTCAGTTCCTTTTCAGGTCCAAACTGCAGGTGTCGAGTAATTCCTGGAGTCTGGACCCAGTTCCTTAATGAACTGGTCCCGACACTTTTGGTGATGCTAGCGGACGGCAATTCGCGGATCGCGCTCTTTGAGCGATGGTAGTACTGTCATGCCTGAATGATCATAGACGATGCAGACGACAATTCCATCACTGAGACGCAGGGAGGCTGCAAATGAAGATACGTCGAAACCCAGGTACACACAGTAGAAAGACAGATGTGTCAGTTGTGGCAGGCGCTCCAGGACGCTGCCGTCGAACTGTGTGCGATCTATTGTCACTATCAATAACTCGAGGTGGGTGAGCTTGCAGAGCCAATCGAAACCAGGAGATGTGGTGCTCAGATGCTTCTTCAGAGGGATCTGGAGACGAATTGGTCGAAGAATCGATAAGGATGAATAGAGATTCAGTTCAGCGAGAGCATCTGGATGGTGATAATTGTGGTCTCTCAACGCGAATGTATGAGCATTGGGGCATGCAGAGACGAGAGAGATCATGTCTCTGATCTTCATCCGGCCAAAGAATGTCATGGCACAGAAATGCCTGATTCGATCCTGGTAGAAGGATAGCGGTCTGATGTCTGACCTAATGAGGTCTAGAAAAGAGAACACTTCATAGTCTGATGGGAGACAGACAGAGCGATATAGAAGACGTTCGATACTAAATCCTCGTTAGCTTGTGAAGAAAAGCGAAAAATGACGCACAAAGGCTTTAGGCTGCGAGACAATGTCGCCAATTTCGCAGTTGCTCCAGGCGTCTGAATTTCAACTAAGGCTTCCAGTATTGCAGAGGAAATTTCTGCTGGAATGACTGGAAACGGGACATCGACAATGGCCCGTTGTGGTTCGACCATCATCGACATCAAAGTTGAGAAATTTGGAAACCACAGTGTCACGGGCTCGTCACACCAAGGCCTGTCAAGAAGGTTACCATATTGGTTTCCCGGCGAGACCGAGGGTCACCTCACCAACAGTTACCCTTCAAATCAGTTATACAGGATGCAAATGAGTCGAGAACAGATCTACAACATAACATGACACAAAATACAGATCGTACACGAATTCCGACTTGTGTCAACATTAAAGTTTCGCAGCCAAGACGTCGAGCTTGACAAGGTCAGGAGGACCTGTAAGCAATTCATCGACGGAGGCAAAGAGCGCAGCAGCTACTTTTCCCCCAATATGTGCATTTCTCCCATCTTCGCTTGGGAAAAAGTCGACGATCCCAAATGTGCCCTTCTCAGGGTATTCGATAGCATACCATACAAGGGTCTCGGGTTCTGCTTCGACGATAGGAAGGGCATTCTGCGAAATTGGGTCAGAATTTGAGGATGATGATGATTATAAAAGGAATGAGAATTCGGGACCAAAGAGGAAGAAGAAAGCGAGGGAAATAGAACACTCACAATCAAAAACTGTCTAACAGCGTCCACTTTCTCCGGTTTCGCCTGGATGAGGACACGTATCCCATTGACGAGTCCAGCGGTCAATCCTGCAGCCCCAGAGACGACTTTGCTCGCAAGAATATCTATAGATCCGATATCTGGGGGAGAGCTCAAAAGCGTGTCTGCATTGGCCATGAGAGCTTCAGCCACTTTCCCATTGAGATGAGCTGAACGACCGGGTTCGGCTGCGAATGCATCGAAGACGGCATAGGTATCTGTTGGAATCATCAGTATCGGATTACTGCTAGATTTTACGATAAGACGCGATAAGACGTACCAGAATCGGCATATTTCACAGCAAACCAGTGCTGCGTAAGCGGCTCGCCATCCACGACCATCTGGTAGCCTTGGAGCAGAAATTCTGATACAGCTTGGGACTTTTCAGGCTTTGCGACGATAGGGACCAGAAGGCCAACAGTAGCTGCAGAATCTCAGTAGAATCCTGGGTAGAATTGTGAAGGAATTGCGTACGTTTGGTGGAAGACATGGTCGTTGGGAACAAGATCGAAACCGTCGGGACCCGGCTATTTATACCGAAGCAGGTCGATGTCATGCGAACGGGCATCATTGGATGAAAAAGGAAAGGCCTTCTTGGCCGTGCGAGGCTGACAGAACATTATGGGATTGGTAGGTTATAGCCAAGATGCTAGTCACGGCCTCGGCGTCCATCCGAGCGGCAAATGGGATGAATCTCACGCTTTCCGTCTCTTCTCCTCGTCTCAAGACATCGCTCTTCCATTGATTTTGGAAGTGCGAAATTCTGTTTGTCGTTCAAGGATAGCGAATCGTGCGTCAAGGCCAAGCCTTGCCTGCGTACCAAACTGGCTCTTAGAGCTTAGTTTCGCCAACCTATCAGTTATCCTTGAGCTGTGAAAGACGAGGATGGAGACGATGTCAGTCCTGCGAAACATGTCAGCGGCCAAATTGAAAAAGGATACAACGAGACCTACCGGGAGCCATGTCTTTCAAATCAATCCTTCCAACTTCAGCTTCCGCTCCGAACCAATTCTACGGCTCTCTGCTTCCTACAACGAGCATTTTCCGATGGTCCATATCGAGTATTCGCCCACTGCCAAGGACCAGTTGACGGTAGCAAGTCTGTCTACAACCTGGCAAAAGCTGCATCGTGCCACGTGGAGCAGGTGAAAAGGCTGGATGAATCGATATTCGGGATTGTGGGTCGAAGAAAGAGTCGTAGTCGTCCATCGAGGAGACCAGCAGAGCCATGGGAAGAGTCGTTTCGTTGGAGGCGCCCCGCTGACAAGATCGATTGTTGCTCCTCCTCCTCACCAGTGACCAGCATCCATCTTCCGACTTTGGCCCCTGCAGCACCGCTTCTCTTTTCCTCGCTCGCAGGTTTCCACTGTCCTGACTCGAGACAATCGTCGTCGGAGAGGTCACGGTGATTCATGACGCCTGAGAAATGGTGTGGACACCACTGTTGCTCATTGGAATGAAAAGATGTTCAGAATTTGTCCAAAGGTGGTTTCCCAGAGCTTGCCCAGAGTGTCACCAAGCTCCGGGTTCAACTTCTGAAGACCGCGGAGGAGTGCATCCTTGTGAAAATCAGCGAGATGCTTGAGGCGATACAGAAGAGAGCGTACAAGAGCATTGAACGAGCGAGCTCATATATGTTTCTTTTAGTCGAGCTTCTCAACCTTGGAATCATGCACGGTGAAAACTGGTCCCCGGCTGCAATCTGGAGCGACCTCAGTCTATGAGGGCTGCACGGTTGACTCAGAGACTGAGGTGGAATAGCTACAGAAACAGTGGTCAGAACCGAAAAACGGTATAAAAAGCGGCAAAGAACATACCGGGCTAGAAGCATTATTATAACATTAACCGCCCTCGCAATCCTTTTGGGTCGCAACAAGAGGGGAGCTTCCAGGACGGAGACATGCCTATGGTGGAAAATGTCTGAGCAAAAAGTTGACAAGTGCCTGGACGGTCTGGACCAGAGCTGTCCGTAAACGAAGCCGGAGAGTCAAAAAAATTTCTAGTCGGTTGAATCGCTAGACAAGAATTAAGTAGAATGCTCGGTGAACGTCAATTCACGGCATACCTGTATCGCAGTGGTGGCTCGTCACCGAGGGTCGCCAACGACATGTCGCACATGTTGTCCTTCCAGACGTCACAAAAGTCTAGAGATGGAGCTGCAGTCAGCTAGAAATCTACTAGAAAGCTTTTTTTCACGCACAGTAAACAGCAATTGGGAAGGCTACGAGAAGGCTGAGACTGAAATCAGGCGACGAATAAAACGAGCTCCCATGGGGGAGGATAGCGGATAATTGCGGATAATGCGAATTTGGCCTTCTGGTAATTCAAAATCCGAGAGGAATACGATTAGGAGCAAGCTTCCCAGCTGCCAGCTATAATGTCGGTGAGAGTCGCGCGTCAAGCGCGTGACAAAGATGTGACCACCTCTGAAACTGAAACCCGCGACCACCACAGCGCGACATTAGGTATTTAAATCCCTCTAAAAGCCCTTGTGCTGACCGGAAATTCGATAGCATGGCGCGAAAAAGCATCAATTCTCGTCTCGCAAGACGTCTTCTGGCAACCAATGACCCGCCTTCCGCTGCTGAGGAAGCCGCATTGGAGCACATTTTCGACGAGATAGATGGCGATATTTCCAAGGCACATCAAAAAATTGTGCGCCTCAGGGCTTCATTGGAGGCCGCCTGCGAAGAGCATGCCCAATTGCTTGCCGCTCGAACAGCACATCGAACCATTTTGTCCCCAGTACGACGTCTCCCTTCAGACGTGGTATTCGAAATATTGCGATGGTCCAGCACCAGAGAATTTTCTCCCTCCAATGAATGCTTGCCTATCGTCACCGTGAACCAGGATGAGGCCCCATGGCCCTTGATGTCGGTTTGTCGCCATTGGAGAACCATAATCACCTCTCATTCGACATTTTGGTCCAATATCTGGATAACATACCCTTCCAATCCCTCGTCCTTTGCTGATTCCTTCCACTTCATTCTGGAGCATTCCAAAGATGCGCCATTGACCATCGGCCGCGTCGATATTACTCCCAAGCTCACGAAGGACTTTATCCGCCTATTGACACCTCATTCACATCGCTTGACCGAGTTAAATCTCGATTATTACACCCATGGTTTATACAAACGCCTCGACAAGGCCCTATCCAAAGGCTCAGTGCCGCAATTGCGTCGATTATCCTTGTGGCAGCACCTCGACTTGAGCTTGAGCTGTTTTGAAGTCGCCCCTAACCTTCAGACGCTCGAAGTCGGCTCGAGAGAGCTCTTGAGCAACCTTCGCTTACCCTGGCATCAGATCCAAAATCTATCCATCTGCGTAGACTGTCCAGCTAATGAGGTCGATTCGGTCTTGCAGATGATGCCGAACCTCGTCAATTTCTCTCTCGTCTTGTGGAATGATGAGAATCCGGGGACAACGATACGAATGCCACATCTCCGATGTCTCAAAGTCAGTGTCTCCGGACGGCATTCGCCATGCATCAAATTTCTTGACTGCTTGGAGGTCCCGGTGTTGGAGAAGATGAATGTCGGTCAGTCACCAGCGGAAATTGACGCTGCTGCAGCTTTGATTCGCCGCAATGCATGCCCCATCAGCACTTAAACTATTCTTGACGAAGTTGGTTACCACCAGCCCACCGTCAAGGAGCTCACTTCGCTATCTCAATCTGTTCCCGGTCTCACCAAGCTCACAATCATGGGGTCGCGATTCAGCATCATCGAGCTCCTTCGGAACAACACAATATTTCCCAACCTCTCAGACTTTTTCATCACCACTCGGAACGACGAGTCTGCCATAACGGGGACCATGGGTAGCTCGCAATTCTGGGCAGTGACTGATATAGTCGAAAAGCGCCCATGTCTTCGGACATTGCACATTTCAGCTCCCCAGGTCGAGTCTCGCAAGGCGAAACGGCGCTTTGAGCGCAATTTGCAGGTTTTCCGGGCTCGTGGACTCGATGCTTCGCTCGACATGCGAGTACCTGACAAGAGGAGAGACTACAACTATAATGGTGTCAGAGATTCTGATAGTGAACAGGACGTCATTTAACTGAAGCAGGTGGGGTTTTGCATCTTCTCTTATATTCCACGCTGGAGATGAAAATAGCAGTAATGTTCATCTTTTGTAGTCAGACACTTGCATAGCGGAAACTTGGAATATACGGATCTCGCTCAGAGCAATTAAATCGTCTCGGATCCGCCGTACGAACAGGTTTTGCTTGACTGTGATTGGTTTGATCTGATATCCAGTCCAATCAGCCAATGGGAAGGAGAGAAAGATAGCAATGAGTGACATTGCGAGCTCCAAGGCGATTGAACTAGAAATTCGAAGCTTTGATCGAGCTGTCAACCAGACTAGACCTTTTATGCACCGTTGATATTGTTAAGTGACGCGGATCCTTCGACGATGTGCTTGAAACAATAGCTGTCATATAGTTGAATACTGAAACTTGACTGATTTTTCCGATATCTAGAGGACTCCAATCTATATCAATCTCTTGACAGATTGAAACCGTGCTCTTTTTCTCTTCTTCATCCCCAAACTTGTTTCCAACCTACCTCTTTCGAGTTGTACATTACGCGATTTTGATGATCAACTCCGTGTCCAGCAGCCGCACTCAATTGATGGATCCGAGCCGGTTAAAGCACAGAAAGTGATTGGTAGTTAAGACGAGGTCAGATTTCCCAGCTGTACAGCAATATCGATATTTCCTTTTCGACATGTCCCGGGCCTGTGGCGACGGTCCCACAACTTACAGCTTTTTTTGTCCAAAGAAGCTTTGTAGGCGAGTAGGCCTGAGTCTGAAACTGACACAAAACCGTGCCCGTGTTGAATCAGGTAAGATCCCGCACTTTTCTTCTGCCATTTCTCACACCGGGGCGCGGAGCGGGCAGAAGAATTCTGGATCCGACTATTTTTGGACGATGGAAACCATTGTCTTGAAAGGTGTCAAGAAGAAGGGCGGATATAGAGTGATTATTGCGTAGCCTGGGAGGGTGCAAAAGTGCCTGTACAAATACCATAACAGTAGAGCAGTGGCTTGTCAATTTTCTGAAAAGACTCAATACGAAAGTAGCTTGATTGTAAGCCTGGGCTCCCCTTACTACTTCATATACTTCATATACACTGCTGAGTGACTGATACCTTAACGGTATCAGTTTCGTAATGCTCTAGCATCAACACTTGTGATCAGCTTACATTGAAACCAGAAAAAAATACAAGATGTGTGAGAGGAAAGGGGAAGATGCCAACCCCGAGTGTCTATGAAAAGGAAAACTTTCAAAATGGCTCCTCCCACCTCCTTCGTTAGACCATCCTCGACGTGAACATCCACTTGCATGGCTACTGAAAAAACTCTTCCAGAGCCTCATTATCTGTGAGTATATCCACCACAAGCCTGTTCCTTGGATATTTAATCTTGGTCTAGAAAAGGGCTCACTGCTGCCGAATTAATTCTGCTGGCCGAAAATGTCATGGTCCATCTTTACCATAATGCAGATCATGCTGCATGTTGGGAAGCTGTATATTCAGACAAACCAGAGGTTATGGTACAAAAGCTGTTGAACATGGCTTCTGACCAGGTGTTATCTCGATCTGAGATACAGCCCCGACTTTTCACAGAGGAAATTGGAGGTCTATCTTACAATGCCATCCCTGACCACAGGCTGATTGCTTGTTACAGATAATGTCACACCAAAGCTCAGGCGGAAGATGTCTCTTTTGTCCAGGAGCAAAGTCGATAATTGAACCTGTCACCATGCAATATGACCCATAGGACAGATAAAGAATGGTCATAGAATACATTTATCTTCAAGTTACTTGAGCAAGACAGGCTATCAGGGAAGAAGCTTTGCACACCTAAATGGCTTCCCGAGTCAAGGGCCTTGCCCTGAATCCAACCAAGTAAAAGGAGCGATATATGACAGCAGAACCTGTGGACAGAAATTTTCCATATCTCAGCTTGGTGAGGCGCTGGTCCTAGGCCGAGGGTATTCCGACCCCAATAGAGACCCTTTGCCTGATTTCAGGTCAGAGTGTTGTACTGATAATCGGGGTGATATTTCATGACAAGAATGGAGGTGGTAAGAACTGGTGGCGAGAATTCAGTCAATAGCGGATTCCAAATCGAAGACCTCACCAGATGCGAGCCGTCAGGGAGACAGAGAGACAGCATATCTGAAAGCGACAGCCTCAAGAATGGCCTGCAGGGTCCAGTTTGAGGTGCAGCCTAGATCGCAGTTAAACGGACGACAGAATTGTGGCAGGAAGAATATCAGAGAGATTGAGCAGCATAAGAATTTCTATCTCATCCTTCTGAAGGATGAGAGGTTCGTGCCAATTCCTGACTCCAGATTCGAGATTATCGTGCGGGTTCCAGTCTGGATCACAGGTCGGCGAGCGATGAGCGTCGGTTGAGGCCAGAGGAAGCTTGTAACATGAATACTGAGTGGTGAAATTTGATTTTCTCACTCCAAGGGCCCAAGCGCTGGGGAGTTCGAGTCGCAGCTGGAACGAAAGGGTCGGCAACTTGACAGCTCATCAGACCTGACCTCGGATCGACAGTCACATGATGGGACAAATATGGCCACCTTGCCGGCACTTCAACAGGAATTCTGATAGTTTTTGAAGGATACTCGGGACTTTCAAGCGACGGTTCTGCAGATTATTCAGATTCACTGGATTGGGCCTGATCGACAAGGTCGAAAGACATGAGGATTTCCCATGAAAGAGCATGCAACTCGTGGTCTTATGTACATCCGCTGGGTTGGGTCAGTCGCAGGATAACATGTGGCACGACCACCAGCAACCCAGAGACCATGAGGTCGATTGTTCCTAGTTGATCGAGAGCTTTGACCTCGGATAGAAGCAGTCCCGTCGGAAGCAATTGATGTACGTACATATACCCTGAAGATTCGCAGTTTTCAATAAAATCTGACTCGGACCGTCAAGGAAAAATATAGCGCAGTTTTTTCCTAGCCAAGCCCATAGCCTCGATTGAGCCGATCTCGGCGTTAGGGTTTCTATATTCGTGTCACGGTAAAAGTTAAACCTCGCGATTTCCCATGTCCCGATGTCCTCGTAGAAGGACACGGCGAGTTCCCCGCTTTAAAGTGGAACCGAGATCATTCTGCCCTAATCGGGAACAAGGGCGGAGAATTTCCTGTTATGGTAAAGCTCAGCATGCGGCATACCTAATAATTACCATGGGAAGAGTAAAGGACGGTCGAAGACTATACAGCGCCTATTTCATAAAAGAGGACGGAGTACGGTGTCCTGCCTAAAAGAATTTCTGGAAGAATGCTTCTCACAAGGTTCCGCATCGTGGCGCAAAACGTCTGACGTCAAAATGCCGAGAAACCGGGCTGTAAAGTCTCTGTGGGTTGAGGATCGCAAATGTTGGATGTTCCGGACTATTGTTCATGAGAATATTCTCACCAATGTCCAAGATGGTGCAAAGAAAGGTTTAAATCAGGCAAGTTAAAAGGCAGTAACCTTGATTGAGAGGCGCCCAATGCCGGCTTCCCTGTCAATGAATAAACGGATTCTGTAGCTGGGAAGATAGATCTGCAAGATCTAGTATACTCGACTCTAACAAAAAGGATCGTTGAAACACGATCAACTCCATCTTTCCTTTCCTCTCCGTATCGCCTGTTTCCGCACTTCCTGTACCATAGCCATGTCCTACGACGAAAAATACCTGTGAGTTGCAAGCTTGACTGAAATTTATCGCTGACCAACTGGAATCCAGTAATAAGCTCGACGCAGACAAGCTACTACGACTGGTCATGGATACACCTCGTATCCGTACCACCGACTTATTCCAGACGGAGGCAATTCGGTGGATCAGACAATTTGAAAAATATCGAGACGACCTTTCGGCCATCCTAACGACCGGACAGCACGCTGCGCTGTTGAACCCCAACGGCCGCAATCCCGAGGACCTCTTCCTTCGGGATTTAATCCAGCTGGCACGAAAGGTACCAGAGGGTCGCCATCTCAGCGAGTTGCACAACGACGCCGACCGTGCGGTCGTTGCGATAGAAGCCGTCCGAGACCACCTCATCTATGTGCTCAAATCCCCAGTCGCGAACTTTGATGCTGCTGAGCAAGTCGGACGGCCGAATCCCGCAAAAGAGCAGCAGCTGTGTTGGGAAGAGTTCAAGGCGATCCTTGACCAATTCCACGGGCCCGAGTGCTGTTCCGAAGGTCGTTGCGCAAGCTCTATCGACGACCTGGTGCACTGTTTTAATTGGCAGGAAGCCTTGGATTTGTTGAGACGGAAAGGACAGGACAAAAAGACCAACCATCGGCCTGGATTCAAATCAACGAAAATGGAGGATTTCGAGGCGAATTTGGACTTGAGACAGTCCGGCGGGGTTCGACAAATGAAAACGGATTCTGAATCCAAGCCGTCACGGTGTCAGCAACCTCAACCGGTCAGACGAAACGAAGACTACTATGGTAAGTGCATACATTTACCTGCAGAAAGATTTGCTGACCTCATGTTGCGATACAGGCTCGGTCCCGCACCGTCTGAAGCAGCGATATCGTCTGGAGAACGACAAGGAGTACTCGAAGGGCCGGGCGCCCATGTAGCACAAATTCACCAATTTATCAAGATTTCTCTGTATGAACGAGCACGGTTAATTGACGGCTTCGAGACAGAGTTCAACAGTGAGAGCGAGCCAGAGCGATGCCCAGGATGTGCAGGGACCGCCACGGCTAGAAAAGGTCAGGATTAGGTCGCACCTGGAGTTGATTTCTGAGATACGGGTGTCGCACCATCTGGATAGCAGCGGGAAATTTTGAGTCAGACGTCGACTCACGAAAGTTTACGTTTCACGTGATCCTGAAACTCTGCCTCGTCATCACTGCTACTCGTCGCTCGTCCCGCAAGGCTCGATTAAACGGAATAATCATGTTTGGTAATTTGTCAAGATGATTCGAAGCCTTTTTGCTGACCGCCGAGCAGCAAGTTCCACACACTAGAAAAACTCAACAACTGCCACTGCCTTTTGGCTGCCTTTGCGCTGCCCGTCGATAGCAACCCTGGGACAAAGATCATGGATTTTGTTAGCAGCTGAGGGCTGCAGCGCCCAGAATCCAAGCAAGCATTTCTCCTCCAATCCATGCAGTTCAATAGTCAGCTCAACGACCCGTCGCTTTGAGCGCGTCCCGACCGCTTCCAGCAGGAAATCGACGACAGTGAGCCATGAAATCCGTCGCCGTATTCCGAACAGCCCTAAATCGTTTTCCACAGTAACCTTCTACTGAAGTGGCGAGATACCGGTCTCGACGACGTCACTCGATGACTCTGGACGGACTGGACCTCGATAGCCGTTGGAGAAAAATAGCTATGGCCTTGCCCAGTCCGGTTTCCGCATCCTTATTCCTCCAGAATTCGACCTCAATTCGGTTCTGCATCAGCGGCGGTCACCGCGATAAACTCTACTCGGAATTCAGCCAGAAGACGTCCGTCTCTGCGGCTTTTGGCATGGCCTTTCTCTTCAATCTGTCTGATTGTCGATCGGAATAGCTCGCAGAAAGGTGAATCCCATACAAAATCCATCTGTCCCTTCCGTCTGACTGTCAAATAGCAACCAATGTCAGAAATTTTTCCAAGCTCCCCGCTTTACCATTCCAACCACTCTGGTGAACCTTTCCCGAATCTTGAGGTTCTGGGCAGCAATACCGCTTGAATACCGCCTGTTGGCTCTCGGAGAGCGAGACGTAAACCGAGAATGGGTCGTTGAATTGGAGAGAGAAATGGGATTCAGGAAGTGCGTCGAGAAGATGTGAACAGTTCAGGCGAGCATGTCTGACCGGGAAAATGCTATCCGTCGCATTCCGAACAAGATTTTATCGACATCTTTGCTCTGCGGTCCAGGTGGAAAGGGCTGTGGACAGCGTGCGCGTAACACTATCGATCAACCAGCCTTGGTTCCTCCAAATCTGCTTAGACGCTGGAAGGAGTCTCCAGGCACCAGAGACAGGTTGATATCGAGCTTCTCTCCTTGGAACCAGATTCTCGCACCCGAATTCCATTTCGATACTCTCAATCACCAACAACAGTCGAAATCCACATCCGATCATCTCAGTCAGTTGACTTTCCCGCCAGTGAGTTAGTTCCCCATTGCTTCATCCAACACCTTTCTTCCGATTCTACTCCCAAGGTCGTCTCATTAGAGGATTCTAGCGGTGCCCTTTCCATCTAGCTCTGTTGGGCATTTGACTTGACCGCCAGCTGGTCCCTGACCACTCTATCGAGACCTTCATTTCGTCAATCCTTCCGAATGTCTCGACTTCGCAGATTGGTGAAATCCACAGACGTCTCCTTCGGCCACCTCTCAGCCATTTGACTTGACCATAGTCGCCAATCGGGTCCATCCCATTCGAATTCCCGATCGACGACTCCGGCGGTGGCTTTTCGCTCATCTCAGATATCAGCGAGCCCTTGGAATCATTGGAGACCTTATTCCTCGACATCGTACTTCTTTTTCTATCTCCGTCAATCCCACTCCAGTCCTTCATATTCCAAGTTGCCGCTCCTTCATTGGAAGCCTCGTTGCCCGGCATATTTGTCCATTCGTATATGTCGGCCATGTTCAGCATAAACATGGGCCGCGCTCGCTAGCTCTTCTGCAGAGGGATCCTCCATCGATCCTGCAGTTGTTCATGTTCAGCGCCACTTTCCACTTTCCTTGGCCAGCGTGGTACTCGAGGAATCACCAAGAGTCAAGATGGGATCGGGCAGACCTTTTACCCGTGAAGCAGCTTGATGGAACCGTTCATCGGTACCAGCCATCAAGCCTCTTGGACCGTTTATCTCACTCGTTGAACAGTCACCATCACATTTAGCTTGACGCTTTCCTGTTCACGTTTTCCCTGACTTGAAGTCGGTGACCTTGAGCCTTCAGGCTCCAGGGCTCTTTTGGACCTTCGCCTTGAGCTACTTCCTGTAGAATAACAAAGTAGCTTTTATCTATTCTTTACTTGCTGTTGTCTGTACAGTCTGTCCAAGTCCGTCCAGCGTCTTTCATTGTAGCGAGGCTTGTAAACTTGTGACACTGATGTGACATTCATTCCAACCAACCACACCTTCAAAGGAAACGACATTGTCGTATCTAGGTACCTTAGTCCCTTCACAAAGGGCTCTATATGACTGAAGACTCTATAGTACAATATGCCGCGGAAAAGTACCAATTCCCGGTTGGCAAGACGTCTTTTCGCAACCAATGAACCGCCTTCTGCTGCTGAAGAGGCCGCACTGAACGACATTTTCGACGCGATAGATGATGATATCTACAAGGTATATCAGAAGATTGTGCGGCTCCAAGCTGCAATTGCGCAGCTCCAGGCTACATTAAAAGTCGCATGCAACGAGCATGACCAATTGCTTGACGCCAGAGCAGCACACGAAACTATCATGTCTCCAGTACGACGTCTACCTTCTGACGTCGTATTTGAGATACTCCAATGGGCCAGTACCAGCAATTATGCCGTGGGCCACGAATCTGTGCCCATCGTCACCTTCGATCATCGTGAAGGCCCGTGGCCGTTCATGTCGATCTGTCGCCACTGGAGAACCATGATCACTTCTGATGCAAGATTTTGGTCCAATATTTCCATCTCACGCTGTGGCAATCCGGCATTCTTTCTGGAATCTCTCCAGTTCATTCTGGGTCATTCGAAAGATGCGCTGTTGACGCTTCGTGTTGCCAGTGTTCCCATCCACCTCGAGAAAGACGCTATGCGTCTTTTGATACCTCATTCACACCGCTGGGTAGATTTCTCTTTAGATTTCTACCTTGACGATATCTACGCCGAGCTCGACAAAGCGCTTTATAAAGGCTCAGTGCCTCAGTTACGTCGACTCTCCATGCAGTACACCAATGTCATCATCCCCTTAAGCTGTTTCGAGGTTGCACCGAGTCTTCAGACACTTCGAGTTCGCTTGGACAGGCTCTCTCCGAATCTATGCTGTCCCTGGAAGCAGATCCGACACCTACACATTATCGACAACTATATTAACGCACAGGATGCTGTTTCTTGCCTGCCAATGATGCCGAACCTTGTCGATTGCACTTTCAACGTGTGGGAGGACGAGAATCCCAGAATGACTATAAGGATGCCGCATTTGCGGTGTCTCAAAGTCAAAGTCTGCAGAACGCCTTCACGTTGCATCGAATTTCTGAAGTGCTTCGAGGTTCCTGTGTTAGAAGAGATGAATGTTGGTGAATCTCAAGAGGAAATCGAGGCTGCGGCCACCCTCATTCGTCGCAATTCATGTCCCATCAGCACTCTCAACCTTCAAGACTCTGGTATCAACTGGTACATCGGCATCGACCTCACTCCTCTATCGAAAGCTGCTTCCAACCTCACCAAGCTAACAGTCCGCGGCCGCGGATTCGAAATCGTGAAGCGGCTTCGGCATGAGGGGATATTCCCCAAGCTCAATCACCTTTCCGTCGTGGCTCACAAGCTGTCAACAGAAAGCTCATATTTGTGGGCGGTCACAGAGGTAGTTCGGACGCGACCCCGTCTCAAGACTTTGCAGGTTTCTAGTTGCCAACTTTTGTCTCGCCAGGCTAAACAGCGCTTTGAGAGCGATTTGCAAGTTTATCGGGCTCGTGGGCTCAACGCTCAGTTGGAACTCGATGTGCTTGATGTTAACAGGCATATAGGCTAACAAAGAGGAACATCAGCTGAAACAGGAAGGTACTCACACATTGATGTTTCCATCCTGTGCTGACTGCTTGCAGGTTGTCAAGATGAGGAGATTTTGATAGTTCTTGTACAGCTAGCATCTGCAAGGACACTGTTACAGTGACCCTTTCCGCGACTATGGATAAGCCTTCCTCGAAATATGTTAATTGAGCTTTCAAACCATCGAGAAGCAAGGAATACCGGAACAAACAAGCTGGATTGGAGAAGCTTTCTCTTTTGCCTGATTACCTGATAATTGATAAAATCTTCTAAGAGCTCTATCGGCGCACTGATCTCCAAAGAAACAAGCTGGTCTACCATTTGCGCCACAAACACGCAGCCCACATGGTTCGACACCCGTCATCACTCTGATTAATAGAAGCCTCTGAATACATTCAAAACTGTTTTTGAAGTCGAGTTGAATAGATCGCTGGAGATATTACAGCGCTTTTTCCAGGCTGTGGTCACGAGTGGCTCATGATGGCGGAACACTGCTCTGTATTTCAGATAAAGGTCCACTTTTGTTTGATGTATCACTCCATCTCAGCACAAAACGAACCCCAAGACAAGGACATCGCGACCTGACTTCGAGTCCCGACGTGATCAGCAGGCTATAGAGAAGATCCTGTGAGGATTTATTGATCGCCGCCGTCCGAGTTAACAGCATTGTTCCCCAGTTGGAATGTTCTTTTGGACATTGTGCCTTCCAAACAAGTACAAAGACCGCCTTGTCGCGGGTGGCACAGTTACCGCCTCCTTCTTCAATTTAGCTTCAATTTAGCTTCATAGCCTCATCCCAGTGGTATTTAACAGCGATGGTTTTCCAAGTAATATTGTGTCCCACCTGGACGCCACCCTCATCTTTGAAGAAATCCGAAATCCAAGCGAGTGGCAAACTAGACCCCCCAGCCAAGTTCATCTGGCCGGTGACCTCCCTCTTTTGAGTGGCTTGTCCCTCACATAGAGCGAAGTTTGCGGACTCGCAATATACCCCTTACGATGCAGCGGATGCACCCTGGAAAGAGGCCATTGCTCAAAGGAACATCCTGGTGGCGAAAGCTCTTGAAGATTCTGTTTCCCTGAAAATTTTTGCGGAATCAACCTATAGTTGAGATTCGACGTCGTTTGAGCCGGATTCCCAGATGTTAGCTTTGACAACTACAGACTTTGACGATGTCCAATCTTGATACCCAAGCACTGTCATTAAGTATATCATGTGTACCGGGATTCTCTACTTGTAAGAAGAAGGTCATTAGAAGAATGATATCTGAACTTGAAGATGTGTAATGGTAGGCAGGTCGCTGACTACGATTCTGTCTTTGGCTTCGGAAGCTAGATAGTGGTCAATACTTGAAACTTCGGGAAACAATATCGTACCTTGAACCAAGCGCTGATATGAAACAGTGGGGCCGAATGATAGCCAGCAAGAATGGGGTTGGTGGCGGTTGTGTCGAGTCCGCGCTCGAACCACAGTGTTGGTCCAAGATTGAGGGAGAATCGCGACCGAGGATCGCCATATGATGCAAGATCTGCAGCGGCCAACAAAATGAATTCATGCAACACGTCTTCCATAAGGTGCCATGAAGGAACAATCGGTCGAACATAGGGAATGACCTTCAAGAGTGTCGCCTCCAGAACGGCACTGGTGATGTGCTCCTGGTGTCTGGTTTCGTATATATCATCCAATAGCCCCAAAGCGGTGTCTAACTGGACGTGCTTCGCTACGAGAAGGACCTGAGGATCGGCCTCAACGAAAAGATGATGACTGAACTATCAGCTCGTTATTCTTCTTGAGAGGGCAAAGGAACTTACGCTTCAGGTATAGAGAGAAGGAGGATGTTGGTAAACAGCGAGACAAGATCCTGATAGGTTTGTGGAAGAGATCTTTGACAATCCAAGGGGAAACCCATCCGACCTGCCGAAGCCGGCGTAAGAAGGACGATAATGTTTTGAGACTAGTCGCGTTGACTAGATCTTCCCCGTTGCATCTGGTAACATTTTGGTCAGCTGTACGACACATTTTGGAGATGATGGGACTTACTTTCCACGAGTTCGGTTGGCAAATGTCTCTTCAAATACCGAAACCGTGACCGTGACCGTCATATTCTGCCAAGCGAGGACCTCCTTTTCCCAGAATCGGGCTTCGATTTCGATCCAAAGGTCGGGGGTCTGGGAATTGATGATCTCATGGAGTTGCGATAAGCAAGGTAATGTCGATGAGCATAAAAAACGACCAAGTTGTGTTTGCCACATCGAGACCAGTCCTGGTGGCGGACACATCAACATGGTCAAGGCGCTTTCGCATGCAGCCCACCAAGGTCCTTCTCTCACACACATGACTTCGCGATTACGATGAGTGAGAAGCAAGATCATGTCTAGCAGCCCGCTGCGAATGACAGTTTCGAAGCCGAGCTCGTTGTTTTTCGCGACCTGAACCACGAAATCCAGCAAAGGCATAGCTTCATCGCCAAGATAGTGGGTAGGGATCGACTTCTTGTAGATCGCAGTCCTGAATCTTTCGTAAATGCCTCTATAAATGCGATAAGCTGGTGTAAGTAGGTTCAGCAGACAAGCCACGTACCGCCCTTTGAGAGACAACATGGTCAACATCACCAGTGTCAGAAATACACTCATCTCATCTGCAGGTAGCCGAGAAACGCGGTCGGCTAGATGTCGATGCTGCGTTGATCCCAGCTGTTGAAAGAGTAATGCGAGCGACCTCGATTTTGTCTTCCTTGAGTAGAGGTTCAATCTGGGCTTGGTTTTATCAGATACTGCTAGCAAAGACAATAGAAACTTACCTGGACAGCTCAAGGAGATCATCTAGCGCCTCATCGACGTCAGGCAGCGGCGAATCGTCTTGGATTGGCATCATAGCCTTGATAACTCTGAGGCACTTTCTTATCGCTCGGCTTTCGAAGCCTTGCAAAGCCAGAGATCCCAGTCCGAGGACGGCTCTCCCAGAAACAGTTCCAATGCCCCATTTTGTGCTGATGGAGGATGAGGACGAAAGAGAATCAGAGCTGGAATTGCATGTCAGAGGATGGTTAGTCACCTCTTATCTCGTCATACTCTCGGCATCGTCCGAACCCTATTTATATGCCGATCTCCTGTATATAGCTCTTCGACCACTACATCCATGATATCGTCTTGACCTTGTCCTTGAGGGTATTGTCCTCCCTCTAACAGGTTATGGGCCTTCCGTTGCACTTCCTCCGCAATCATATCTAAATTGTTCTGCTACCGTTGTGCTCTTGCGGCATCTTGCAATTGAGCTGGCCATTTCTGGCATAGACGACTCGATGTGGCATTTTTGACTCATCATCCCATTCAGACCATCCGACTCTTTGATTCCCAATTTCTACATGACCGACATACCAACAAAGTTATCCGACAGACTAGACGGCACCGACCCCACCCGAGACCAGACCGGCAGACCCCCGGTTGACAGACTGGCAGATCACCAGTATACAGACCGGCAGACCCCCGGTAGACCAGACCTTACCAGACCATACCTTACCAGACCATACCAGACCATACCAGACCTTACCTTACCGTTTACGGCGTTATATCCCGATCCGACTCTACCTTGTCAGTGTCAGTGGCAAGAGACGACAATGACCGACCTTTCTACCTCGATCCGAGGTTTCCCTTGCTAGTGTCAGTGGCTGGGGCAACAACCGACCGACCATTATTTTTACTATTTGACCCTGTTGGTGACCTGTGACAGTGACCAACTACCGATCGACTTACGATCCGAGCTTTGACTCGTTCGATCGTCTCCTTTGTTTCATTTGATCCCTGTCTTATTGAGTTGACAACTCATTTGACCCCGAATTCTCCCATGTTTCTTGTCCCCCGAATTCTCACTAGGTCTTGATAAGAAGAAGACTGGAGTTGTGAAGAGAAATATTATCTGTAGTGCTGATTGTTCAGCTTACCGAGTTTTGGCCTTTGACTCCAGTGGGAGTATTGTCCAGTGGCGACTGTTCCAGTGGGAGTTCCTGGACTTTCTTTCTCAGTTTTCCTGCCTTATATGACTCGATTTCGAGATGTCTAAGTGGGAGTGTCAGAGGATGGTTAGTCACCTCTTATCTCGTCATACTCTCGGCATCGTCCGAACCCTATTTATATGCCGATCTCCTGTATATAGCTCTTCGACCACTACATCCATGATATCGTCTTGACCTTGTCCTTGAGGGTATTGTCCTCCCTCTAACATTGCAGGTCGAGGTAAACGAGAGCAGCGAATCGTTGTAGCGCCCGAGACGGCGAGGAAGATAAAGCGACGACATGGCGAGAGGGAATTAGATGACCCATGTCAGGAATGGAGGTTTATGGGCACTGGCTCGCTTAGTATCGTTTTTGAGCTTTTGTGTCCGTAAAGGGTGAAAGATGCTGACAGCCGTGTCTTTGCTGTATGCAACTGATGCCGCATTTCCGACAAGGGAAAGAGTTATACTGTATAGTAATAGGTGTCAGGCCTCAGAACAAGATGAGCGATAGCCTAGCCACCTCGGTCACGGCTTTTTTGCCGCTCTCTTGGGCTACGACCCACGACCGGCTGATACGGGAGGTAGAAATTGAACAAGCATGGTATCCTGGCTGGAGGCTGGTTGAGATTCAGCACTGAATATCAAAGAAGACGGCAGCGAGCTTACCAGATCGCCAGGAATGATATCGTCGCGGTAATCGTAGACGAGTTACGCCAGCTTTGGAGAAATTCCAGTTCCCGCTGTATTGGTTCAGGACTGGTTCCATTTAGGCTCCATAGCAGGCAGAGAAGGGCAGGGATAACGCAGGATTCTGTTAGTAGCATGTCGTTCCAGGAGTTGGAGAAGCTGACGTGAAGCATGCATGTCAGCAAAGCGCTTCAAGCATGTCGACCCTGTCCGACTTATCCGACGGTTTGATCCTCATCGTCACCCATAATCCACTGGTGGTTGTGTCTTTATCTCAGGTTCGTTTCACTGGAATCGAGACTGGTGTTTTCTACTGACGGCAATTTGCAGGTCTCGAGCTGATTCTTGGCCCTTGCCAAAAACGAACCCAGCTATTGGCTCACCGCCCTCAAAGCAGCCCGAGATAGAGGAATTCATCTTGCGTGTGGCAATCTCGATCTCAATGTTCTCGCCGAAAAAGATGTTGTCGCTCTCCAACGTGCTGGGCGACACGCTTGCATTCGAGAATGCAATTTTTCTTTGCCGGTTGCCAGGCTTATTGGCCCCACCGCATGCGTGAAGCTGGGCCAAAGGTTCAAAATCCTCCTCACTATACCTGGAACCCCCTTGATTGTGGTTAGGCTCTTCGAGGGTTCGTTTACAACTCGACAGGGTCGGTTATGGTGCTATAATACGGAGACGGGCCAGGGTTTGTGCGACCTCACCACTCCATTTCCATCATTCTATCGCTATCAAGGGATTCTTGATTCATTATCCGAAGACTGCCACTGCCTTCTTGCAGTCGACTCTGGCGGTCATGCAATGCTTGTAAATCTCACATACAGTCCAGACTATCAGAAGGCTCAAATGGATATTCTTCACTCGTGGGAGCTGCCATTGAATCTACAGAGGGGAATTTTCAGCCTCAGCCCGCATCTCCTCGTATACGCCATAGAATCTTCCACAGATCAGCGCTCAGCACTACGATATCATGGCAGTCAGCATCAAAACAGGCCTTCGAAAGGTATTCCCTGTCGCTATCAATATGCCCGGAATAGTGAGTTCAACAGCTATTGCCCAAATATATATATAAGGATCCTTCAGATCGTAGCGACCTGGGACACCGATCGCAATCTGGCCTTCACAGTGCTGCAGTTCGGCCGCCATTCCCTTGGTCAAACCGCCTCTACCCAGCTGATGCTTCCACCAGCATTAGATTTATCAACGGTTGCGGTCTTTATGTTGGAGGAATGCAGCGGTTCGGTACTTATCAAGGATACCAGTAATCAGCTGTAGACCTTGCGTTACGCGTAGTAAGCTTTTCGTTCATCTTTACAGCCTTGTTCTCACAAGTTTGCGTCTCAGGAATAGATTCGGACTTTCAAAGAATGTCCCACTAAAGTTTTAAAGCGCTCAGGTCTCGGCGACTGAAAAACGCCGCGAACCTTCTTGCCTTACTCAGACATCTCGCAAAACAGATATTAGATATTATAGAGAAGTAAGCAAAGAGTGTACAGTATAGAAGGGAAATATGTATCATTCGAACCAAGATTCGAACTTGAATCAGACCTTTTCCTGGGAGTCAGATTCTCGCATTCTGACCCACATTCCGTCCTACATGATTGCTATTAGCAACTTCACTGAAATCGACAAGCAAACTGACCTGGACACTCATGGTCAACGACAAAGCGAAGCGAATCTTGTCGGTTCCTTTGGTCCCAGGAGAGCCTGCCCAGCTCGCAGGCGGTTTTGACGAGTCTGGCTGAACATCCGGAGCAAGGTTGAACTCGCTAAAGTTCTGCAAGAGACGAATCAAGAAGAATGACGCTTCATTATACGCAAACTGCGATCATTCGTTATATGTTGCAAGCGGCCAGAAACCGATAAAGCTTACCTGTTGTCCAATGCAGATTCGCGGTCCAGCGTTGAAAGGCACAAAGATATAAGGGTTTGAGGTTAAATACTTCAGACGGTGGTCAATGAAACGGTCCGGGTCGAATTCGGCAGCTGCGGGAATAAATGAGCGCTAGAGATTGAACCGGACAGGCTCGACTTGCCATCAGGACCCCAAAGGTCTGTGCGACGGTGAATTAGGAAGACGCTGTAGATGCAACTATGGAATGGGTGAGACTGATTCAAGCTAACCAAACGAAGATGACTCACGTCGTATTCTTGGGGACGTAAATCGGGCGACCACCAGAGCTCGCGGTCCCTGGCAAGGTTGTGGCGCGATTAGAAGTCCTGTGGGTGGAAACCGTCAGGGAGCTGGGCAGGTTTTCCAAATATGATCCTGTACCTTGCATCGGCAGGGCTGGTATAAACTGTTGAGCGATAGAGTTGAAACATTGAACAGATTACTCACACCACGGGGTACAGACGCAAAGTTTCTGTGTGCAAAGTTAGCAGAAGTACAGCTTGGAGATGGAGGAATATACCATTTATGAAGGCCCGCAAATACTTCATGTCCCGAATATCATCATAGCTAGGTCTCCTTGAAGCTCCCACTAATTCCATAACCTCTTTCCGAAGACGGGCTACAATATCGGGTCGCTGAGACAGGATATAGACACAGAATGTGAGAGTACTGGCGGTCTGATAAGATTCAGGTCAGTTCCGATATTGGACCTTTTCAGCGGAAACCAACCGTGTCTCGTCCAGCGACCAGAAGATTGATGAGCTCATCCTGAAGAACCTGATAATCTAAGAAAACATAAGTAACATCCTTCGCTGAACAGTGGGACTACTAACCTTGGGTATTACGAACAAGATGCTCCAAAAAAGACTCCCCTTCTTCTTTCGAATCAGATGAGAGCTTCTTCTGCCTCTCCAGCGCCTCGTCTATGATTGGGTCCACGAATTTGTTAATGACCTTGCGCAACGGACGAAGCTCGTCGCGCCTCATCTCCATCAAAGCCCCATGTTTTCCGGACTGAGATCGAAGAGAAGCAAAGTGTTGAGCTCGAGCGAATGCATGGGCAAATTTGTTCGCTGGATGTTCGGCATTGTGACCTTTGATTGTCGCGTAGTCGTTTACCAGGGATGGTGGATAAGGGAGACCAGCTGATAGGGAGCAAACGTCTCGTCCAAACAAGTACTCTGTCGCAGAATCAAGTGTGAACCGTCCAATTGCGTCCTGGGGTTTCGTGAGGGAATATTTTTTGGTGTAATGGGTAGACATACCTGAAATTCGACCGGATACCCCTGCGCAAGTCGCCCTTTGATCTGGCTAATAACATCTTCTGCATGTCTGTCGAAAATATCGAAATCACTGATCCGGTCCTTACTGAAGAATGGTCGTGTCATCGTTCGGTGAAATCTGGGGTCAGGTCAGAGACCTGTGGCTTGACGAGGTATCATCTGCTTACTTCCACATGTCACCTGTAGTGCACAGTTATGAGCAGACACTGAATCGAACAAAGAATTCTCGTACCATCAGTGGCGAAGATTCCATCTCCCAATAGGGATTTCCATTGCTTGTTCAATTGTGGACCCTTTCCAAATTCTTGGAACTGAGTCGCGAGAATTGCCTGGGGTAACCATTTAGCAAAATCAGATACATATCGTTTGGATAAAAAGATACCTTTACATGTTGTGGTTCAGTCGTGAATATCTATAGCTGTGCATGAGACACTGGAATTACAGCCAGAAAACTGATTGCTCACACGAGATTCTGAGAATATGGTGAAGGAGAATGTCTTTCCATGTTGCTCGGCCCATTCTTTGAAGGTATCGACTGGATTGATGTCAGTCAGTACTTGTTTATGGCATGAATGGCGAAGGACTTGGAAAGGACTTACGAGGGTAGTTGAGCAGCAGACCACTTCGGATCTTCTTCAATACCTCAAAGCTGTTTTCCTTGACGTGTGGCGCCATAATAGCGCCAAGTGATGACGCCCGCCATTTGTTCGCTTGACGTATAACGAATCCAGAGACGAAATAGTGAACTGGGTAAACTATGACCAGGATTGAAACGAGAATGAGAGGAGGAATTGAGAGCCCATATTGTCGCTGAGCGAGCTTGACGGCGCCATAGATACAGCCTGGAAGAATGGAGAGAGTAGCGCCAAGGCGCAGGAGGTGAAGGAATCCCGGGGACACCATTGATCTGAGAAATCGAACAAGCTCAGGCTCGGCTTATATAGAGGTGTCGGGTATCGTGATTCGCTTATTGTGGCATCAATGAAGCCGGTGACAGCGTCATCTGTCTGAGTCATTCTCGCCACTGAAGTTCAGCCACCGATGATTCAGCGGGCTAGCGGTCCCGGATTTTAAGTATCGGGTGTCAAGCTTGCAAGTGAGATGCTAGTGAAGGGATTGCATTGGGCCCGATGATCTCCAGCGAATGCCGTATGCATATTCTTTTGATTTTCTAAGCCGACGGATGACCAAATCTGCTTGGACTCAGCAGGAATCTAACCTTCCGAGGCCGACACGGATACGCGGGTAGAATCGTGGCTGAATGGATGGTCAGTCCTGTTGCGTGATACAACTGCTCTTCTGGTTCAGAGACACTGACAGCTAAAACATTTCAGCTCACCTGTATTGCGAACCATTCTCAAAATGTTGACCTCTTCCCCACCATTGGCTAGCTTTGCGGCATTGTCATCTTGGTGCTTCTGGAGCGCCTTCGTCGATGATTGGGTCGAAGTCTCGTCATTCGGTGGGATCTGGATGCAGCTTAATGACAGAGACACGGCCGGGCGTCCTTCCGCATGTCGCCTAAAAGGTGGGTTTAGTGAAAGAGCATTGACAGATATGGAGGTTCGCACCGAGCAGCGAATCTTTCAAATTAGGTCTTCCCTTATGGGATAGCAACTGGCGAGGATAATAGACCAGTGGTCCAAATCCTCGCCATAGTTTCTGCGACCTTGCCAAAATGAAGCGACAGTGCAGAGAGAAGCTGCACGCTGTTTGTTCCGGGCATTGAGACACGAGCGTGAGGCTGACAGCGGTGAAAGCCCTTAATGTCGTCTGGCGACCTCAAGGAAGATTTTTAGAGGCCACGGAGAATGGGGATATAATGGTGTGGTGCAAGAGGTATGATATTGCTGGAGAAAATATCAACATTAGAATAAAACAAGAAGCAGACATCCCTTACTTAGGATCGACTAGCTCGGAGGACAAGATCCACTTCGTCTTTGACATTTGTTCTTGGCAGCAAATTGACTGAGGATGACTAGTGACTGGCGACAAGTTTGTCTATGGGCCGAGAGGCTGTAACTGCCTTTGATGTGGAATTCGGGGCCATCGGGAAGTTTTCGCGAGCGACGCTCGAATGACGGAACGAAGCCTAGAAAAATCATTAGGAAGAAATAATAATAATCGGCTTGGAGCAATACCGGTGGAGGTGGAGACACAAAATCAGGCCATGGTAGCCCTGAGCACGTCGTGGGTCGGAGGTTGAAATTTCATTATTCGATTATAATTATCATTTGTCAGCTTTGTTTTCCTCACCGCGCAGCGACGGATATACGGTCACGACTCTGGCAAAGACGCGCGCTAGGTCAAAGGCTCAATTGCCGTGGTTATTAAATCCTTTCCCAATCCATGACTGACTGGCTGACTTACCGTCCTGACTTGGCCATGACAAGCCTTTTTGCACATCGAGATTCGAGAGTCGCCCTGGCAGCGGCAGGCGCAGTCCTGCACTAGGTCACTGCTCTATACTTTCAGCGGGAATATTATGGCCTACAAGTACAAATATTGTTCCATTCTGCTTCGCTAGCACCTTCATATCTATGCTGCTCAGTTTTGTTGCTCAAGACACGACCGCCTTGCCGCCCTTGCCTCGCAGTGAGACAGACGACTCAGGCCTCCGAGCCCCTCAGGCTTGTCTTCCTGGTCCCAGGCTTCAACTACTGTCTCTCCCCGACTCTCGCTGCCCGAAACCAGAATTTGTCAAGCCAACCACCTGCGCGAAATAAATTGTCAACTGTAGCATGGTCTGTTTGTTCCGGGTTAGCTTCCAGTGGTTTTCTTTCCCCAACTTTTCTCAACCATCCTTGAATGAAATCAGTGTGGCCGTATCATGCCGCAGCTCCTCTGGCATCTGCTTCGAACATCAATGTTCGTTTTCTTGTCAGTCTGAAACAAACCTCAATGACACTCATAGCTCTCGGCAGGCCGTTTTTCCAAGAAATGAATACCGCGTTGGACTATCGGGGTTGTACATACAACATACCTGCGCAGTGGAAAGTTGAATTACAGATAAATACTTCTTCAACACAGGATCCATCGTCGCTGACCGTTTGTTCTGACTCACGCCTGCGAGTGCAGTCTGTCAAAATGATAGGTGAGCTACTTACAAATCGAAATGTGGTGCTTTTGAACATACGAGAGCCTCAGTCAGAATCGCTTTGGGTCCAACTTCGATCGACTCTGTTTCTCCTGGAGAGTCTGTGAATCGAGGTAAGTATTCTTACACTTTCATAGCCGCTGCGACGTACGAGAAGGGTTCCAAGGAGAACTCGGGTGACCCTGGTGGCGCTCAAAATATCCCCCATGTCCACAAGTATCCAGCCCACGAAGCATTGGATAGGTGACGATATCTTCTGTTGCAATCTTGGTGCAAATGTTCGAGTCTGAGGACGTAGATATCTCAGTACCGAAAGGCAAGAATAAAAAATGGACCGATCCACCTGCTGCGTTTGTCGACATCAGCGATATTCTTCGAGATGCCAGACTTCAACCCATCCAGAATGGTCTTGTCTATGTCGTCAATAATTGTGTCTAGAACTTCCAGACTCGATGAAATGCTGCCGGGACGGAGGCTCGGGAATTTCAGAAGATTTTCGATACCGCAAGGATCGAGAGAATGATAAATTTATTGGTCGTAAACTCTCCAAGAATATCCAGGGTAACAGTCGCATCGGGAATCGGGGGCATTTTGGTGACAATGAAGAGTTGGACAAGAGATGTCAAGAGCCAAACGACGCGACTTCAATCGCGTTTTCGCGGATGGGAAAAATCCAAGTACAGCATGTCAGAGGAACTTCGTTCTTTTTCGGCGGAGTTTCGAGCCGCGTCCTCGTGTACTTGATCGCCGATCCCACGTGATCGAACCTCCGGACCAGGTTAGGGTTGCGCGAAAAACATGGGGTTTTGACCGATCACGTTTTTGACCGGTTATTTACCGTTATTTACCGGGTAAAATACCTACCCCCTCCGGACCCCAAATTGTATAGGTTTTTTACCGTCACATGCTATAGCGCCACAGCTCATTCTTGCAACATTCCTGCTCTATATTACAGTGGAAGTACTCTGAAAGATCTTTGGCAGCTCCTGTCATGCACTATCTGTTCAAGCTATGCCATCAGAACCACAGATTGTTCTGCTCAAGTACCATTTCCAAACCTTATCTAAGCCTCTCGGAGTTGTCTCGGACTGTCAGTGACTCAAGCCGCCAGATCACTGACAATGATAACAACAATATTCTCATATTCCTACTACTTCTGAAGTGTAGATTCAAATGTCCTCATAGTCCCTCCTGGGATTTTGAGTTTCATGGTGTCCATCCATACCCTAGGAAATTTGGAATATTTGGTGCCGTGGAGCTGAGAAATCAGCACGTGACTTGCCATATACGTTACAGCGTGACAACAGGACTTGGTCCCGTGCCGGTAAAAAAAAAAACTGGTAAATTACACCCCCTCAGAGGGGCCTCCGGTACTTTACTCGGTCAAATACCCCTGGGAGGTTTTTCGCGCAACTACCTCCGGTTAGGTTCGGGGTTCGGCAAGGGTTCGGTACAGGTTCGATCTGTTCAGAACCGTGGCCACACTATCCATTAGCGAGGGTGCGTGGCCCCAGTGCTGTCCTTACGGTCGGCTTACAGAATTACAGGCCTTACCTGTAAATGTCCCGGTTTACCGGTAAGCCTGTCAAGCTTTAACCGATGGTCAACACATGACGAATCGAACTGATAAGATGCGATAAGATTTTGACGATTATGTGAGCATTCGGTCGGTGATGCCCGTAGGTCTATGTTTGGTATTTACACGGATCATTACCGGGTCACTGGCTTACCTACGTTGACAGGTAAAGCTTACAGCCGTAAACCTCCGATCCGTAAGGCCGTCAAGACAGCACTGCTGGCACGGTGGCCCAAGACTTTAATCTTCTGATATCGAATTCGATGTCCTTCCCCATCCGACCAGTCCTCGCCTGTGGCCCAGGAAGCTGCAAACTGTAGACGGCTCTCGGACGACTTCTCAATGAGACTCGATAAGTTACAACTCAAGAGTTGCACAGGTGAAGAATCCATTAATATTCGCAGCTCAGGTATGTTCGATATGCATCGTATCGCAAATGACGTATTGCATTCAGGCAGGCGTGACCATTGAGCCGATTCGGCCGAACGCGTTCGAGCTGTCAACTTTTCAACTCCAAAACAGGCAACACAACATCGCGTTACTTTATTAGGAAGAAAAAGGATCTGTAACGCGATCTGTTGCCTGTTTTGGAGTTGAAAACTTTTCCACTGCGACATGTCTACATATATAAGGCGTTTCCCAAATGCTATGGTGGGTTTACAGTATTCCTCCTCGAAACTGCCTTCTGTACCCAACATTCAATGAAACTCGATAGTGCTCCACTTGTTTCAGTCAATGCACCGAGCCTTGACACCCTCCTTCCACCCAAGTTCAGCATTTTTGGGACCATTTTCACTGTCGTTGTGGTCCTATTGCTCGCCCAATACAGCTCTTTGACGACCAGTTTGGGAGCTCTCCAAGTCTTAACGACCGACATAGACAAAGCAATTCGAGACACTCTTGCATCCACTGTACTTCTTCCGAATTTTATCATCGATGTCAATCGTTCGCGACATCAGTGAGTCTGACGATCCTTGTCGCTGTTTTGCCTTTTGAACTTACACAGGTTCAATCTTTCCGTATCTGAATGTCGCTTCCGCTACTATTATCTGTCTGCTACATCATGGCGCGCATATCCCATCGCTCTGGCGCGTCTCCTCTGGTCCATCAGAGCGGCCAAGAAAGATGGTCAAGCTCTCTTGAACAAGATCCGGGTATGTCAGAACTGGAATAACGAACCATTCACAGAATTTGGTTTCAGGCTCGGGCGGAGAGGGAAAACAAACGGAGACTTCTTGGAGACATTGAGCAGAGCGCACCGTAGCCGATATCTAATCTAATCGCGTTTACTGCCTGAATTTCAATCAGCAACCCTCAGCAACCTTAATGATAATCGGATTAATAATAATCGTCCATGTCATTTGCGCGCGTTTGCAGGCATGACCTTCGGAACGGTAAAAACCTAGCCGGAGCCAAGGCCTGATATGGGTCATGGAATCAGGCCCCAAAGGAAGCCTTGATGTCTCAGTTAGTTGATGCACTGAGCTGAGCCGGTCAGCCGAAATGGTCAGCGACGCGTTGAAGCTGGGCCTGGCGCTACTCGGTTTGTTGAAGGATAAACCAAATACATGTTTTATATCATCTGAGACTTGGATTGGATGATAGAATACATGGATGTGGACTGCCAAGTTTCACGAGGATTAACCCAATTTAGGTGGTAGAGGTCAAGGTTAGCCGCAGGATCATGTCAAGACCATGTACAGTTCCACCTCTGACACAACAAATAGAGACCACATCCACATACTTGAGCCATTCATTTCATATCCGAGGCCCCCGGGAGTCCAAAATGCATCCCATTTCTTGAATGTAGAGAAAATGACCGATTCTAGGTTGGTTGACGGGAGGATCTCCCGAACCTGCCCCGACCCTGTAACCCTAATTTGGGGCCTGGCGCAAAAAAGTCCCAAAATGGCAGGTCCCGCCACTGATTATGAAAACAGCAATAATATTCGCAGCTCAAGTATCCCATCAGTACTTAACAGTCGCTGAGCTGACTCATATCTTCAGGAGCGCACGAGGCCGCCATTTTTTCCGACGGCGATCGATCTTCCGAGTCAGTCGGTCATGTGACACATCCACGCTTTTCCGGAATCACCATGTCCAAACCCTACTTGTCTTCCACCAAGTCGATCAACGACAACGTGGATCTGTTCATTTTTATGACGTTTCAGGTGCACTTTTAATCATTGCGCGCGCTTTTGATATGCGCGCGCGCGCCCGCAGAAAGGTTGTTGAATTGGTATGTTTCATGGCTTTGACAGATCTACTGGGTTCATGCATGTTGACCATGGCTGAAAATGACCTTTGCTCCCCGTCAGTACCGCTGTTGAGACGGATCGGTCGGAAACTCGGAGCCGCCTCATATTCCCACAGCCACGGGTCACCTCGGGTTTCCGCTTCTGGTAACAATGTGGGAATGGGCAAAAGGATTTCAAAGGAGCTTTCAAACATTGTGTTTATTATCCCGCCTTTTTGAACTCAATGTGGCACTGTCACATAGGGTCACAACTTCGGATCAAGAAGTCCGATGTGGTATGTCTCGTTTCCGTTCTCTGTCAACCTCGACTGTTTTATGGATACACTTGTCTCATCACAGAGATTGGAGAATCTATAGGTCTATGGACTCCATAGACTCCACGTGATAGTCCATTATATAAGCGATCAATATTAGATAATGGCTATGTGTCATATCACGCAATCACATTCTGTCATCACCGTGCTTGCTCCTGACAGTCTTGTTCGTGTTCAATGACACGCCCATTCCTCAGTGCTATGGCAAAACCTTCTCTTTGACCAGAAACCTTCCCATAATCCCGAAACCATACCTCAAGATCTTCCTCAGAATGTGCTTTCCTTTCTGTCTTCCACCATGAATCTATCTTCAGAACACATCCATTATTTATGGGATGCCTTTTGCATCACCATCTGGACCCAGGACAGAGAACCATTGTCCGAAGGAACAGGCTGCTCTGGATAGAGCCCGTTTCCATGAGAATCCAGAAAGCGAGCTCAGTAAGCATCCGGAAATCCTGATATTCATGTCTAATCTGAAAGCAGTGGTGAATGCATTATATCCTCCAGTGCATTTCTGTGTTCATGCAGACTGTCCAAGCAAAACTTGTCTTCTCCGGGTCAAGTCTGGATCTTCTCAACGTCGAAAAATTGTACTTTTTACTCTTTCCGATGGTGCCGTCGCCACATATCATGTCAAACTAGTCTGCAGAGGTCGGTACATTCTGTCATCAAGCTATGGCTACCCATGGTCTAATTCTTTTGTTCAGACTGTAATACTAGCTATCATCACAATTTCTAGGTGCCGGGTATTCTCAAATCCGTCAAATTGTGTACCGGGCCAGGGCATATATTCATAAGGATCATACATAATGGAAAGGCGTGAAGGCGTTGGTGTCGTGAAAGGCGTCGCAAAAGGATTCAAGGAATGACTAGAGAAGAAATGAACCTGCTGACCAAGAGCCAGCGCAGTCAGCAGCGAATACAGGCGGCCGTCGGGCCGTCAAATTATTTAAATGTCAGATGGCACGTGCTATCTATGGACTCCATGGACCCCTGGACTGTCCGAAACCTGAAATCTCTGTCATCACATACTATAGTTTCCATTACTATCTTACTTGTTTCATGACTTTGAACTGGTATCTCTCCAGAGTATGCTTCAGATACATTTTGATATAAATGGTCAGCTAGTTTCAGTCGGAGTACTTGGTTCAAGCAACACTGTTGACTTAACTTTGATTTGTTCTCTCTGCTCACACATCTTGATGCTGGAACTAAAGCCAAGCTACATTATATCTGTTCAACCAGTCTCAGGTCTGTTGTAAGTATAATCAAGATGCCCTTGATTGAAGCATGAATTAGACAAAACTCCTGTACTCTATGGAAAGAAAGGGGTCCATCAGTAAGAGGGTAGTAGTAGTATTAGTAGTAGTAGTAGTAGTAATACGGAATGTGAAAGGACTGGTGACTATGAGTATTAATGAGACCGTAAATTATTGCTTTTCCTCCTTTTTCTCCAAAAGATTCTTTGTGTCAATTTCGTATTGCTCATCCCAGGGACTGATGAGCTTGGAACTTGACCATGGCTTGAGCCACCATGGACTGGGCTCTGGTGGAACAAATCGCGGGGGTGCAGAAACCCTTGGAACTTAAAAATCTGATGGATCTGGCAAGAATACTAGAAGAATATATTAGATTGGGGTTAAAATTAAAACGACTAGATTTCAACATACAAGCTTCTCCAGAACTGTGGCATTCAATTTCGGAAAGTGGCATAGAGTGACTACCGACTCGGGGCTGGTGACAATATCACATGATGTAACTGGCAACCAATTTAGAGTTCAGATCTGAATACTTTCACCATCATTCATGCTCGACTCGACTCTTCTTCTGAAAAAGAAGATAGAATTCAATAATAAGTTACATTCTGTGTCAGTTGACTCGCGCGCGCGCGCATATCAAAAGCGCGCGCAATGATTAAAAGTACATCTGAAACGTCATACATTTTCTTCCAGCTGCGCGACCCTATTCAACCATGCAAACTCGTCGTGGGTAAGACTTTCTTGTTGTGATTTATCTGCATTAGTATTCAAACGATTCAGGATTATCGCTCGCGAGGCACCCGCATATCACCATTTCAACGCTCTATCGCTGGTTAGATCTAATAGAGGAAGACGCCTATCCAGAATTCGCGCGCAAGGAAATACAAGAATCTTTAGGCGAGCTGCAACTTCGACCTGTGGAGGTCTTCGAGGTCCACTTGTTGTGGTATCGATTCAAACCTTCCGGTCCCGTCCTAGATCGTCACTTGTCGGAACCAGTCTCTCCTGGTGTCTATGCAGGATTTTCAGGTTCGTATCTTCGTTTTTTTCACCGTCTTTGTCGGTAAAACTGTCACAGGCGACGAAGAATATGGTGCAGAAATCGGATCTGATAGGTTGGGAACATGGGGCTTTAGCACCAGTGAAAGACACATGGAGAAGACGGACAAGCATTTCAACCTCTCCCCTGCGGAATCCGAACTGCGACATGTAAGCCGTTCTATTTCTCAAGTATGCAGAAGATAATCAACACGCCTCAGAACTTCTTCCCCAGCCATATAATCGCCCAGGCGGAAGAGAGAGACCATTCACGGTGCCTAATTACGAATTCGCAAGAAACGAGACTCATGTGGATTATTCCGCCGACATGGTCACCCGACGTAAGTCTATCATGGCACGGTTTGCACTCGCCCCGACTCCTCTTTTTGCAGCTCTCTCCTCTTTCGTCGACAGAAAGGTCATCAGATGATATCAGGGCATCTTACACAACGGCCGATAATGTCATGACCGTCGACAGTTTGCTCTATCCATTGTTCATGGATAACGCCATCAGTATCGATGTCGATGTGAGTCGGGTGCCAGCTTCGCTTCTATTTCTGACGCATTTTCAGGACGACTATCGTGTCATCAAATTCAGGGATATCCCAGATGGAATCATCTTACCGTCTCACATGCCGCAATTGTACACCGACAAACCTTCATCTGAGCGAGCCGGCGATTTCTTTCTTCGAAATCACCTCAAGTGGAGTCTGTGGGCCCGAATCTTGGGTGGTGATATAAAACACGAATATACCAATGAGAAGATGGAGAACCTTTGGGTGCGCTTGAATAGAACATCAGACCTCAGTGACCCTCTCTGGGAAGAGCCAATGGCGAAGGAGATATTACCTTACATGACGACCGCAGCGCTGAGGATGAAAGAAAGGTATGCCCAATATATGCTATACCCCTGCAGGTTTTAAACCAGAATTTTCAGGTTTGAGGACGGTGAAGATGATCGTTGAAAATATAATTTGAGGCTGGTTCAAGGTTAATTTGACCACTCAGAGAAGAGACGCCAAATCGAACGTTTGGTACGGTACAACTAGTTCCAATGTCCTGGAAAAGCAGTTTGACGGAGCTGGGAGACAACTGCAGTAAAATAGTGCCTAGTCACCTAGCGCGAAACGATGAACAAGCGGAAGCATCGACACTTGTCGCGACTCAGCTCAACTTGAGACGTAGAGCGCGAAGAAGGAATACCTCTCTATTTCTCATCAAACAAATAATGAACAAGCTTTAATGAACGATATAGAAGCGAGATCAATGGGGGAAAAATAGAAATGATGCGCCAGTGGGCCCTCGGAACTTGCCGTTGACCAGTAAATCAGAAGCCAGGCGAAAAAAGGAATGTCGGCATCCAACGAACGTTCGAGCCGTCGGACGGTGTCAACGGACCGTCATGATTGATGCGGAAGCCCGATGTCTCCAGATTGGCCCTTCCAAAAAGAGATAAATCAGTATGTAACTTCCAGCTCAGTCTAGTCCATACCTACGATCCGTATTCCAGATATTAAAGCTCCATCGCTGCTATATTTCGAGTGGCGTCTCCATTGCTCGATTGGCACTGAATCGGTCTTGGGTCGGCGCACCAAGGCACTTTATCGGTATATCAGCACGTGACCTTTCTGTAACCGCGTCAACTGTTGGCAGTTTTAAACTTGGATTTTGGTTCGCAGAAACGTCAGCAGCTGCCATACCTCCCAAACCAGCATTACAGATGTCTGCAGACAGAGACGAGGTCGAGAATCCCGAGCAAGAGAATTTCGAGGACGACCGGGAAGAGCCTGGAAATGACGAGAATGAGGGAGAGGGACTTGGAGAGGGAGAGGGAGAGCAAGAGGTCGAAGGAGATGTAGACGGAAACCAAGAGGAAGAGGAAGAGGATGACTATGAGGAAGAATTTGAGGTTTGTCCGATCGTTATGAGAACCGCCGACTCTAACGCTGGTCATAGCCTGAGGAAGACGACGGTGACGAGGACGACGGTGACGAGGAAGAGGTGTGCTCCAATGGTTCCCTATTTCTCCCACTAATAATATCCAGACCCAACAAGGAGGCTCAAATAGTCTTACCGCGCTGCTCTTGGGAAACGTACGTCGTCCTGGTTTTCCGCCATTTCTCTTCTTTGACCGCTGGTTATCTCAGCCCACAGCGACCGCTGACGACGAGGACGAGGATGTGTACGAAGAGGAATCCAAGTCAAAGAAGCGTGTTCGTGATGATGAGGAGGAGCTCGAGAGTAGCGGTGAAGGTAACAAGAAGCCCAGAGCGTAACAGTGGGCCCAAGCAAAGAGAAGCGAAAAATCTTGAATATTTATGTATAACATTTTGGAAATGGGCGGAGAATGGACAAGTAGTTTGAGCTGGGCATGGCGGTCAAGACACAAAATGAGATCCGAGTCACGTCTGAGATTCGTCTCTTTTGTCACGTCAACGAGTGGGCCGGGCCCTTTGAATTTCTCAAACAAAATCCAACTTTAGAGTGGAGCACCAGTGAGCGTCTCGGTTGCTTCGTCAATGAAACTGATACATGCAGAGAGGCTTGGAACACTTTGCTTGATTATAAGTAAGTAGTCGGCATAACAAAACAGAAACTCTATGTAAAAACAAAGCAGCAATTCAAAAAACGAGTGTATGGTAAGTAGATAGATCGTCTCGAGGTGATAACCGACTCGAGTGGTCAGTAAATCCTCCTGGGAATGGGTAATATAATGTTCATACAATTCCTTTTCTCGGAAGCATCCTCGAAGGCACCCAGAATCCACAGAGAGCCACCTAGCTCTGCCGCGGGGATCCGGAGAACAACGAGAATACCTTCTCTGCGTTCGTCTTGTACTTCTTCAATTTCCTATTCTTCAGCTTCTCCGGTTCGGCGTCCTCTCGCTCCTCGGCACCATCTGGACCAGGCTCCCCGTCCGACGAAAGGCTCTGCTCTCCGACAGACATTGCTGATTCTTTCGATTTTAGAGAATGAGAAACGCCCATGATGCTCCCAACAGATGGCGATGGGGCCATCAAGCCTCCGCTGGTACTCGAGGATGAAGCAGCAGACAAGCTCGGTGGCGCACCAGAAGATTTGGCACTTGTCTTGCTCGAATAACTGCTCGGCTGACTCTTTGGCCTCAAGAATTGTCTCGGATTCTTCCTGAATGTCGCAAGACCAGGATTCCGTCCACGTCTCTGCGGACTTGGCGAATCGACGTCGGAGAGAACAGAAGCACTAGAACCCATACGTGGCGTCGCTGGATTCCCATTATTCGCCCTTGAAGGAGTGGAAGCTTTTCTGAAGACAGCAAGCCTGTATCGATCCACAACTCCCCTTGCGAACAAACTGGTCCCTTTGGCGCCATTACGGTCTTCCCCATCAGCGGCTTCCACAATATCCCAATCTTCGTCCTCGTCCTGTTCAGTGACAGTACCAGTCTCATCGTCGACGGCGTCGGACAGATATCGGTCGAGCGCCGTGACACCCGACTTTTCCCGCCGCGTCGGGCGACCCACTTTGGGTTTCGTGGCCGTTGGGACAGGTGGTTTCGGGAGAACAGCGGGTTTCGTAGTGGCGACAGGAATTTTGGTCGTAGGCTTCGTTTTGACGCGAATTTCCTTATCTGGCGGAGGCGGCAGTTGTAGCTCTCCATCCGCAGGCCGGGGAAGCTCCTTGCTCTTCCTTGGTTGTTCAGGAAGGACTTCAGGAAGTGAAACAGGTCGCGCTTCAGGTGTCTTGCGCTCTTCGTCGTCTTCAACCTTCTCTTCTTCTTCTTCTTCTTCCTGGGGTATGATTTCAACCTCTTCGGCAGGAGCCGATTCAACGTCTTCTTCAGCTTCTTCTTCCTCTTCCTCTTCCTCCTCCTCCTCTTCTTCTTCATCGTCAATAAGCACAGAATGGCGACCCTTGAACGAGTAACCATCAAAGACATCGTCTTCCAGTGCCGGGCTTCGCTGGGTCGACTGCGGCGTTGGAGGATTCCGGGGATGTATAGAAGAGCTCCTCGACTGCGATGGTGTCGTGTTAGACTCCTCCCCGTCGGTTCGTTCAGTATCCTCCTGTTCAAAATGATGAGGTTCCAAAATAGAATATTCAGATTGGATCTGACCTGGTCTCCGTCTGTATCAGTCTCGTCCAGATCCGGCTCATCAAGCACCGGTTCCATGTCCAGGAACGTATCGTCAAAGTTCTGCGTGTCACTCGCATTGGACGGGTCGATTGGAGGAATGTACGGGGCTGTCATTGAACAGGTCAGACATGAATGAATGTATCAAGTCATACGACTCACGTATATAGCGTTTATAGTAGACATGCGTCCAATCTCTATAAAAGAAGTGAGCTTTATCGTCAAGTCAATCGCGGAAACGTACATCATCGAAAAGTATGGATGTCGCTTTATCCGAGGTTCACAAATCCGGAGAGCAGGATTGCGTTGGAGAAGCTGCTCGGGGTCAGCTTAAGGATAACAAGCCAAAAGACAAAACTCACCCCACGAATCAAACTCTTGGTATCCTGGTCAATCGAGCGGTCGTCCGGGAAAGACAATTCGTCGTGCAGGACGCGGACATACATGTCCGAATGGTTGTTTGCCCAGAATGGAGTCTAGGAGGAAATTGGTCAAGAAAAACGAGAAACAAAAAATGACAACTCACGATTCCGGTCAACATCTCGTACAGCATTGTCCCAAAGCTCCACCAATCAATCTCGTAGCTATATGGTAGACCCTGGATAACCTCTGGAGCGAGGTATTCAGCAGTCCCACAGAAAGTGGTGGTGGTATCGGAATGACCGACAGGTTGCCCAGGCCATCCCAGCGCTATCTCTCCGCTCTTTTCCGCTTTCATCCAGGGTGGTGTTGTAGCAGGACTGATGATAATGAGTCGAGGAACAAGCACAGGATAGAAAGACGCACGTAGCAGCTTTTCCGACAAAGTCACTCCCAAACTCCAAGCTCCTGGTCTCAAACTCTTTGGATAACCCAAAATCCGTCAGCACGATATGTCCATCCGCTCCAATCAATATGTTTTCGGGCTTTAGGTCCCTGTAGATGACCCCAGCAGCATGTAATCCCTCGACACCCTCTACGATTTCAGCAGCGTAGAACCGGGCTCGATCCCGTCCAAGACGACCCCAGCGGGCAAGTTGAGTAGCAAGATCTCCACCAGGATGAAAGTCCTAAACCGAGATAAGTAAGAGATAGAGAAGAAGAAAAAAATGGGCGCACCATAACCAAGAACAAATTCTCCTTGTCGTGAAAACTCCACCATAATCTGACGACGAATGGATCCCTCTCTCTTGCAGCCATCTTCTTCAACACGGCTTGCTCCGTCAAGGTATGCTGTAATTCCTGATGCGCCAGGACATGTCGCTTGGTGATTGCCTTGAGCGCATACAAATCGGTGGTCGACTTGTGCTTGACCAGTAAAACCTTCCCAGCACAGCCTTTCCCCAAAACCCGCATCATTTCAAAGTCGGTGATCACGACTTTACGTTGAGATTTCTTGGGCTCGGAGGTTTTTTTCGTACGTTTTGAACGAAGGCGAGGCTGTCGCTGTGAAGTGGCCGAAGATTCGTCGCCTGTTTCTGTTTGAGAGCCAGTAGCGTCGCCATTGGACATTGAGCCGCTGTTGGACATGCTGCCATTCGACATGGAAGGTGTAAAAGCTCGAGTGAGACGCTTGTCAGGATCAGCTGACAATGACCGGACTCTAGATGAAGGCGGTTCGGACGCTGATGGGGTCTTTGGATCGTCCTCCATGGGTGGAAGAGGCTTCTCCTCGGAGGTGATGCCTTGGACGTCTGGCTCTGGCTTTGGCTTTTCATCCTCGTCAATCTCCTTCGTCGCCTCCAAATCCTTGGTCACAACGTCCAATTCCTTCGTGACAACATTCAAATCCCTAGTGTCTTCCGACTTTCCTCCATGAGCCGCCAAATCCGACCTGACCCTCTTAATCGCTCTTTCAACCCTGACGCTCTCCAAATCATCTGTTCTGACCCTGACGAATCGCTTCCAGACGCGTGCACCACGGAATGCAGGAGTATTGGATATCGTCGTGAGATAAGCCGCTAGCGCTGTGCTCGTCGTACTGGGATTCGTCGTCGTCGTCGCCGCCAAACTGGGATCAAAGGAAAACCCGAGAAACGGATCCCCGATATCGTTTTCAGGCGTCGGTGCAGCAGTCGAAGTCGCTGTTGATGCAGCGGTAAAGGAAGATGGTGGAGCATTGCTATTGCCAGACCGTTTCCCACTTTTGCCGCCTGTTGGCGAGGCCAGTCTGGATAAAGTATTCAAGAATGTCGATTTCCGTTTTGGCGAAGGGGATGCTAATGCTGGATCCAGAGGTAGCGATGGAGGACTGGCGCCACTGAAATCGCCTGAACGAAGCTTTTCGTCCAGCTCGATGATTTCGTGGGTTGTACGGGTTAGAGTGAGATTGTGGGTTGGAGCTGTAATCGAAAGGTCAATCGAATGAAAACGGATGATATAAAAGACCTGCTTTTGATATAAAGACTGTAAGACCTGGTATCATGAGGTGTCTCAGCGACACTGACGCTCCATGGACCATCCTCTGTATCGATTCTGACTGGCGTGCGACGCGGGACTGTCATCATGTTGTCTGCTTCGATGTCTTGGACAGGGGCGAGGTCCTCGTCGATGAGAACAACGTCGCGTTCGAAAAAGTCGAGAGGCGTCCGCTGTTGTGTCTTCCGACCCAGCGACCGAAAGCGTTTCTTGGTCGAGCTGGATTTCTTTAGAAAAGATGGCTGAGCAGTGGAATCCGGTGACTGATTAGCTGCAGACGGCAGCGGCTGAGCTGATTCCTCGTCGTTTGGCATGCAGTAAACACGAGGCGATCAGGGATTTACCGGATTGGAGGGGCTGCGCTGATTCGGATTCTGCGAATAGGGCTGAACGGTCACGGCGACCTCGCAAGGCGAATCAAGCGTATTTGGCGGTCAACACGATGCAGGTTTGAAAGAAAAATATGATGATATTTCAAGGAGCGGTGGTTGGTTTGAAAATTCAGATTGTCGTCGTTGGAACAGAACTCTGGTGTTCCTGCGGACAACGCTCTGGTTTGCTGATGAAGAGAGCTGTTCGGAGGCGAACAATTCCAGAATCGTCGCCAGGTTGGTGGGGTATTTGTCAAATTACGGCTATTGTTTCCGGAGCTAATTGTTTGTGTTTTTTACCATGACCATGCTATGACCTTTGCTTCAATAGAATCTGGTATCATACCAATCCTACGCTAGTATCATACAGCGACCGTTTCATGCAAGTCCTTGTTTCATGCGACAATTTAGCAGGATTGTCGATCGTCCAATCGACCAATGACTACAACGGTAATGCAAATTATAGTCATGACGGACATTGAGGGAAAACTAGAGAACATATCGGAAACCAAGGTTCTGCTTGTCAGTCAAATCTAGAAACCCTTTGTCGACCTTGTGTCTGATCATTTTACCGTCGCTGTCCTCCGCGAGCACATAACCAAAGTCATCCAACGTCTCGTCTTTTGAATTGACATCCAAGACCTTCAAAGCATCTCTGCGTCGATTCTCAGTGACCAGAATGTGTCGCAGAAGGAGGGTAATGATGATCACGGTCACATATGCAGCCTAAAGAGTTTCTCTCAGTCCATTGAACGTCAACTTGACAGATTGAAACGTACTAGAGCTATACCCCATGGCACGAGATATCGAGGACCATACTTTTCCTTCCAGAATTGCGTACAGAGAATTTGTCCAAGTGAATATCCAATGAGGTACATGGCATTAGCAGTCAGTTTCTGAAGCAGTCAGGCAGTTAGAAACTCCATAAAGACCATTTTTCACCTTTGTATGACCGCCGACTGAGGCAGAAACCCAGGACATGGTCAATATAAAGCTGACGACACCTCCACCGGCTGCTGATATGAGCGGCGAAACACTTGAAAACAGCATTACTCACACATCAGATAAAGACCAATCAAGTGTCCAACCTAGACATCCTTCAGTCAATCGATTCATGGTAGCAAGCGTAACTATACCTTGTTGCTCTGCGGTAACAGCATGAGAAGCAATGCACCGAGAATGTTCGGTATCCAGAACAGTATGCTAATCCACGTCCTTGAATTCTGATGGACAGGTTAACTCAGCGAGTTCAGAAAATAGATTGAGATGCTTACCGGGAAGCAGCGGAAGATATACATCCCGAAAGTGACTGTGATGATTTGCTAGGACAGATAATGTCAGCCAGTCAAGATCGGGTATCACCGCCGACAGTGATCTTACAACGAGTCCGGATGGTATATTCAACAGCGTAGTCTGAAGCTGGTTGAACCCAAATTGTTGGATAACTCTAGAATACTGCGTCCCCAGCCCATTTTGCAGGTCCCTGGAAAACGCTTAGGAGAGTGGCGCAAGACGGACAGAAGACGAAACGCACGAAATTGCCGCAAACAGAAAGAAAAGCCATAACTTGATGTCCGTGAGAGCCTCCACAAACTGCTTATGCTTCCAAGTCTTGGTTTCGATACCATTCTGATTCCCTGCGACACGCTGGGCGACAAGGATCTTTTCTTCTTCGGTAAGGAAACGGGCTTTGATAGGATTGTCGGGGAAGAAGAACAGAAATAGGATAGAGAGGACGAATGTCAGGAGGCAGGTTATGATCATTAGCCATTGCCATTGGTGAATTCGACCATCGGAAGAGGCGTGAGCGACGCCGAAGGAGATAAATCCACTGAGGATAGTTCCAACACCGTTGCATTGGAAGGTCCTAAGCCTCGTGAGCAAACAGATAGTCAAAACATCCAGCAAAACGCACCACCCAACACGTTCACCGATCTCGGTTCTGGTGTAAAACATCGCGGTAACAATGAGGAGCCCTACGGTCATGCTTCCTTCTGACGCGCCGAGTAAGAATCTTAGAACGACTGGCTCTTGGTTGAGTTTGACTTTCTTCTTCCAGCCGAGCTCACTCACAGAGGCCGCCAAAGTCCTTGCAAACCGCATAGAGACCCAAAAAGACAGACCTGCGGAATAGTTTCCGTCAGCCATTGAAGACGACGACTCGATGTAGTGCTCACTAGAGAAAGATATTGAAGGCCATCCATTTCCCGACTGGGAAGACCTGCAGAGCCCAATTCTGAGGATATTGAAAGACGAGAAAGCCTGGGAAAGGTCTTCAAGTGGCCCAAAGAACATCTTGATACGTAACTCACCAATGTAAAACACGCTTCCCAAGGTATTGAATTGGTTTGTTGTAAGGTGATTGTCCTTTACCAAGCCCAGAATGTACCCAGCTCCCAGAGTCGTCCTAAAAGACCATGAATGAGCGTCAATGAGAAGAGACGATAACAAACTTGTCCAAGAATTGGACTAGAACGACAATGAGCAATGAATGGACTAGAAGTGACTGAAAAACACAGACGACAGTAGACCGTGAAGAGGAGGGGAAGAAGATGCCAGTCGAGCTTGATGCGGAGCTTTCTGGATTGCTCTGGGTCAAGTGGTTTCGTGTCAAGCTTGTCCTTGACGAGGGTCAGCGAAACATCGACATTGGCATCGACTTCGGTCGCAGGCTGCTCGTTGGAGAAAGACATGATAAGTGGAGACTCTACCAGCCCACTACTCGAGTAGGCTTTAAATACAAGCCCGCTCGTGGCTTGCTCGTGACGGTAATATGGGTAATAATGCGGGAGTCGATTGAGCTCGTCTGGTGATTTTCCTTGATTGGAAGCAGGTTCCAGTGGTGTGGCTGAGGTCAGATCAAGTCGACGTCTGAGCTTTTGCGACCAATTTGCGAGTAGGATGGATATTATAGATAGGCATATTGTCAACGTAGAATATGGATGTTTTGCAGGTTGTTGATCCTAGAGAGCCGACAGTGAGTAAACTCCTTGTAGACCGAGAAAGGCGTACCTGTATGGTGCAGTCCTAGCACTCGGCGAAAACGAGACAGCGTCCAGCTGGCTGTCGAGATAAGATTCAAACATCGAAGGTGACGGCAAGAGATGACTTTTGGTGGCTGACCAATCATTTGTGCCTTTTGCGCCTTGGGCAAGGACCATGTCGAAATTCACCGACTTGTCCGACGATTTAATCCTCGAAATCCTCTCTCATAATCCACTGGATTCTATTTCTCTATCTCAGGTTCATTTGAACTAAATTGCTCGAATTGACCTGACACCATCATGATTCTCCAGGTCTCGAGACAATTCCTGGTCCTTTCCAGGAACACCAGCTACTGGCTCACTGTCCTCAAAGAGTCAAATGGTCACGAAATGCGAAAATTCCTCTTGCTTGCACCACCGACCTTGATCTCAATGCCCTTGCCGAAAATGATCCTGCAGGTCTCGAACGCGTCGCCCGACGCACTTGTTTCCGCGAGCGCAATTTTGCTTCGTCCAGTCCCAAGCTTATGGGACCAGCCTCATCCGTGAAGCTGGACTATAATTTTACAATCCTTTTCATCGTACCAGGACCTCGTTGGTGCTAATCAGGTACTATGAGGGCCCAAACACGGTCAGAGGAAGGTTGTGGTGCTATAATTCAGAGACGGGTAGCCGTCTATGCGAGATCAACCCAATTTCTCCAGTCTACGTGAATCATAAACTCCATGCTACTCTACCCCAACGACGTCGCTGCCTTCTTGTAGTGAAAGAGTTTGGCGGGCTGTTTGATGGGATTAGGATCGTCTAGCTAACATACGGTTCAGATAATCAAACAGCGTCGATGACTCTTGTTCATTCATTCCCGATACGGCAATACAGACATCCCAGTTTAGTGATAGAAGTTTCTCTCACCCCGCAGCTCTGCATATACAGAACCGAATTCGAAGTAGACAATGGGCTGGGCATCGTTGTGTTGTCACCGGCACGGAGAAGTTCTTTCATACTGCCATTTACACCAAAGTAAGTCGAAGCTTGGAAAATAACTGTCGCTAAGCATCTTCAGGATAGCACAGTCATGTTGTCCCGGCCTCCAAATACGGCCAGACCATCCAGCTATCATGGGAACATTTCCGCACCGCGATCCTCGTTGATAACCAGATCTTTGCGAAGATACTGTCTTCCCAATTGACCAATCAAATACGATACTTGTGGATACCCAGGACTTTCCTCACTTTCCTTATGCACCAAGGGTGATTTTGGCACCTTCCCGATCAGCCAATCCCTGGTTATAGCCTCACAGGACAATTCCGAAACCCCGATGTTGACACTATTGCATTCACGCACCCATTTCGGTGACAGAGGCTCGGCTGGTCACCTTCAGCTCCCGCCAGGACTACATGCGGAAAGCATCATGTCATTCATGCTGGACGAATGCAATGGGTCTTTGCTAGTCAATGATGATCAAAACCGGCTGTGGACTATGCGCTATGCCTAGTGTTAGAGCGGTGAGTTTTTCCTTCCATCAGTCCTCTTTGAATGACTCTCATGCTGCTCCCAGATCGAGTTCACCGCGATTTCGACCTGAACATTATCATCTTGACACCACGAAGCAAGCGTCTTGAGAGTGATTGGTCCGCATCGACCCTTTGCTTGAAGCGTCAGACCCTCTCGGGTGGACATTGGCTCGTCAGCGATAACGACAATCGGCTGTAGAGGGCCGACGCTGCCTTGACTGGTTTTTGCTCGTACCTGACCATATCTGACAGCAGTCCATGTAAAATATTATCTTGAACGTCGACAACCGCATGTTTTCTCAAAAGATTGAGATCTTTATCATGAACATCTCATAAATCAGCTGTTTTAACTTCACCGTACATCGACCTCAGTGGGGTTCATAGTGACACAATATCGACCCCGAAAGAATCAGGACTTTGTCGCTAACAAATGCAATATGAAAATTCACAACATGATGAGAGGGCAAACAGAAAAACTGACATTTCTAGGTAAGGGTCCAGTAGGGTAAGTAGCAAAGGGCATCCACAAGTGAATACTAGCGCAGTTTAGTGAGATTCCAAGACTAAAACCAGAAGGCTCCCTGCACTAAACCCTGCGTACCAGAAAAGAGAGAGGCTAGGTGCTCGCAGGGAAGAAAAGATTGAATATACTGTACTATTTTGACCATAGATTCATGCCATGTTACACCTTACAGGCTAAGTTCACGGGCCGAAATTACCTGCCAGGGGTACAGCTTCAGAATACTTATTTGTAGCTTTCGGTGATTGGCCAATGAACTGCAAACTGGTGGGAAATGGCTCTGGTACAACTCTGGTATGGTACCAACACCTCTTCTAGTGGAGTTTCAATCCATTCTATGTTTTACAAAGCAAGAATGATCTATGATTTACTGTAGTGTGTATCTAAGGTATGAATGACTACTGTACAGTTGACCCATAGTGTACAGTTCAATGGTCAAATACTGTACAGTCATTGTTGTTGTCTAATATCATTGAACTTCGACTTTACCTCCTTCTTCGATGGGGTTGTATCCTGTGGAAATGGTGGTATTTAATGCGGATTCATAAGCATCAAGTTGGGCAGAGCGCAGCTTGCAGATCTCGTCACAGTGGATGGCTGAATCGTCATCTTCAGCACGAGCTTCGAGATTAGCAGCGACATTGTAGTAACGGGACCGGAGTTCGCGACGGTCTATGTTAGTACTGTAAATGTACCTGAAAGACAACAAGTACTTGAATCAAAGACCAAAAGTCAAGAAAACAGTAGGACGAACCAGTAAGCCATGTCGCTGAGGACATTGGCGGCCTGGAAAAGACCATTCTTGCCAGTAGCGTAGTTGTCGGGAGGGCCGTTGACCAAAAAGCAGCCTAGAAATCATTTAGCGTCAAGCGGATAGAAACGAAGCAGACAGACGTACCGAACCAAGAAGCACGGTCGACGTAACCAGTGGATTGCATCCAGGTGAAAGCCTCCATCATGAATTCCTTGGTCTGGGCTTGGGTTGGGTTGGAAGAGCTGGTAATGCCGAGCTCAGTGACCCAGATCTTGCGGTTGGTCTGAGTGCGAACAGCTGCAATGAATTTCTTGAAACCAGCAATGTCGTTCCATGACCCATACCTGGTTGATGATAGTAAATAAATAATTGTGGCAACAAAATGACGGAAGGAAATTACCAATGGCACGCGACCACATCGATGTTGCCACCTTTGCTGGCCACAGCATTCATGAAGGTTTTCAACCAGTTCAAATCCCAAGCGATGGCAGGGCTGACGAGCTTGACGCCTTTCCAACCGTAAGGTTGAATTTCGTTCATCCAAACTGTTGCAGCATAGTTGGGATCCATATTACCCTGACTGGGAATATCAGGTTCGTTGAATCCCATAAGATGTTGAGGCCATTTTTTGTTCATGTCGGCCTTGCGAGCATTCCAGAGATCCCATTTCTGAAAAAGTCTTGAGCATAACGATCTACCAAGGCGGAAAAACACGAACTGAGGAGCCCTAAAATAACCCAGTCAACGATCACGATTTTATTTTCTCGAGAAAAATAGCGCGACATACCCAGAACATCGGAACATATTCGAGGTTGGAAGGCATTTGGGAGATAGGACCATCTTGCCAATCTAAAACAGCGTCAGAATGCAGTAAAAAAGGTCGTGAAAAAACGGGCTCACGGTAGTACCATGTAATGAGAGGACCTTTCGCAATTACTGGTGCATAGTTGCTATCGGTAGCCCAGGCGAGACCGCGATCGGTTGCGTGAACAGAAGGAAGAGCGAGGAAGAGGGCAAGGGCGCAGGAAAGCATAGCTCTTAAAGAGACCATTTTCGTGACTGGTGGTCGAAGAATGTAGGAAGAAAAGGTGTGTACTTATACTACTCAAGACCATGAGCTAGTAAATCAGGGGCAAACAGTCGGCGAAACAATGCGGTCAACATACTGCTGGCAGCTGGTATTATAGTGGTCCTCCAGATACGGTTAGACCATCTTTTTCACCAGCTATCATGCGGACATTGCAATAGACCGACACGTAAGTTGTTGCACCCAATATGCTAATTAGCACACGGCATTGGTGCACCAACCATGCTGATTTCTTTGGTGGCTGGTGCACCACCAGAGAGCGACCGCCAAATCCACATATGGGTGGAGCTGCTCGATTGGACGGGCGCCTCGTCTAAGTATATCGAGACGAGCGGCGGGTCCCAAAATGAGAACCCATTCGGGGATTCGGCGCTATCGGACAATTCGGGGATATCGTCGATTTCGATATCCAAGCGGATATCGGGCATCACAGTTACTGGAGGACACTACTTGCTACGAAAAGGCTCGAAAAGGGCATCATTGTAATTAAAAGCTTCCGTCGCTCTATTGTCCCTTTGCCCACGAATGTTGTATTCTCTCGCAATGCCTCCAGCGCAGCTATGATTTTTGCCATAGTCCAATATAGCTCCATAGAAAATGGAGATTGCTGGTGAAGACCCGTCGCAAAGAAAATAGTCATGGAGGTCCGCTGGGTCTTGAATTCCTCGGAGGTAGAGGAAGAGATGGTGGTAGGCCTCCACAACCTGGGCCCTCATTCATTTGGTTCATAAAAGATGACAAATTCTCGTAGGGTGGCACCTCTGCCAGCTCCAGCAGCTCCAGAGAAAGGTTTGGTCAACTTAAGCTAGAGCCTTCACTAAAGTACCTGGCTCAAACTCCGGTTTAAGCTGGTTTAAATCTGATTTCTATCTACAGAATAATCCAACATGTACTACATACTGTGTGATGAACCGCCACTTAATGGGCCGCTCAAGCTGGGAGTTTAAATGAGCTTGCGCCACAGATCAAGTGGCTGAAGTTCGTACTCGTTGAAACCTTGCCTCCCCTCAAACCCTGCCTCCGCTTAAACTTCGCCTCTGCTTAAATCGACTAGCAAGCAATTAGCTCCCCGACACTAAGGGCCATACGATATAGACATGCCGCTGAAGAAATCTGCACAAACTGATTAAACGAAAGGCTTACCCTAATCTTATGTACCTAGGGGTCTCGGCGGCAACATGGATAGTAGATTCTGTTCGGACCTCACTGGCAATGGCTGTTTGGGCCTCGACAGTAAAGCTTATTTGGATGCTGACACTGACTCTTGTTTCGACCTCAATGGTATAGCTTCTCCCAATGTTGTCAGCTGTCAGTTGAGTCTCCGATAATGAAGTTTGTCGCGACAAGTTGACGGGTACAGCAATGGGACCTGAACTCGTCGTTGTGTATGAATTGAGACAGACATAGTTGTTGTTGACCACTGGCGCTCAAGAAATAATCGTCTTGATTGACGCGTTCGAGAATAAAGTTGAGAACAAGAGACAAATCTGTACGTACCTATCAATCATTTCCCAATTCGGAAACGGGTGCAGCAGATCTTGTTCATTGTCTCAGTCATTGTCTGTCCTTTTGCCATGACACAATGAACATTGTCATTACAAGATCGGTCCGACACTCCGAGTGCACCCGAATTGGGAGATAATTGTTACGTCAAGATTTGTCCCTTGTTCTCAACTTTGTTCTCAAACGTATCAAGACGATTATTTTTCGGGTGCCAGCGGTCACTGAAGATTATGTCTGTACCAATCTATACACAATGATGAGTTCAAATGACTTTGCTGCGCTCAATATACTTATTGGTCATGTTGCACCAAACTCGCTTCCATCACCAATCAATATGTTGCACCGCTGATAGCGGGCTTTGTCTTCGGTGATTGGCTTGTCCTGGGCCTTCTTGGCACTCAGATGCAGTTGATTCTCAATCGAGGGCACGGCGCTGGGCGCATGATGTCGTGTGATGCGCCATCACTGTCACGGCTTTCCGGCCGCCTCAGCGCTGCCTCTTGTTCTCCCAGTTATTGTGACGCTCAGGGTGATTTTCCTACTTACCACTGTAAAATTGGAATGTCACTGTGTAATTTCAACCGCCAATCGACATTACTTTGTCACGTCTAGTGCCAATAAGCAAATTTCGGTGGTATAATTCCCGATCGCTCCAGCCAAACTAGGGAATTTTTTTCATACTCCATTGTGAGACTGATACCTCTAGGTATGTGATTTAGTAACAAAGACGTTATTATACCATGCCGACATTGAGTGCGCCAGATGCCGCCAATACACTCGGGCGACATGATTATAGAAGATCATCGACTCGGAGAATGAAAAGTAGACTCCTTGTAAAAGTTAGGATTGGAACCATCTCCCGTTGAGAGTTAAGTTCACCGTGGATTACAGAGTAGAGTTTGGTTCTCCGGGACTGTAAATGCAATTTGAGGGGCATCTCAAATGTCTGCTCCGACTCCACTAATATTGATTCCTTGTTGTGGCGGTGAAACAGTGCTGTGGGGAGTCTCCAGCCCCATTCGCACACTGATTTGTGCTGATTTGGAGTTCTTTTTGCTGTTCAATGTCTTCAAAATCGCTTCATAACCAGCCTAGGAGATATATATTCACTTGGAATAAGATTCCGCGACACGAGCGAGCAACTATGCGGCCCCAAACGGCTGATTTTGAACCCGAATTATGATTAGTAAGGCTGACAGCAGTCGAAATGTGGTTGAAAAGCAGTTGATAAGCAGTCGAAGAGCAAGTCGACACGCAACGTATGATCATGATAGGCTCGTAACCAGCCTCTCTGACGCGGCAAGAGGTAAACCTCTCGTCAGAGAGGCTGGGATCACGGCGAATGCCGTGGGTGATGGAGCTTGGCGTGATGTCAATGAGTCATGGCCAGGAGATGGGAAAATGCCTTGACATGATTTGTATTATATCATATGACAGGGATCGGCCACGTCATAGCCCTCTCTCATTTTGTGGTCGGTTTGCAGCATTCAGAGACGCGATAACCATGGCATTGCCTCAGAATAATGTCAATAAATTCATTTTTACTCCATTACCCTGCGATAAAATGCCCCAGAGCCATCCCAAAGCAACGAGTATTGCTGGCGGTCTCGAGCCTTCAATTTTCCTCCATATTCCTTTTGCAGATGGTTTCTCTCCACCCCAAAACCAATCCCCATCCATATTCATGCCTCCTCCTCCTGTCCCTGTTCAGTCTAGATACCGTGCTGCCCCAGCATTGGCAGGCGCGCGACAACAATAATCTTTGTCATCAATGAATGACGTGGGTCATGTCTGTCACATCATATAATATTGTCTGTGTCATTACATTTTCCCATCGGCCAGACATGACACATTGTCATCACGCCAAGCTCCATCACCCACGGCATTCGCCGTGACACCGGACTCTATCGAGAGGCTTGCCCCTCATAGAGAGTCGGTCACCGGACTATGATCATGAGCATTTCGACCTATTTCGACGTTATTTTGACACTGCTTTTGACGGTCAGCAGGAAGCAGACAGGTGAATATATACTTGAATGTACTTGAAATATGTTTCTAAACGTGCTTTAAAGCAAGGTAGAATAGGTGGAAGTGAAGACGCTCACATGCCGAAAATCGGCATCGGCGCTCCAAACTGACCGTACGAATGAGGCAATCAAGTCTCACGCCTTCTTTCGTCAAACTGAACCGCCGCTGAAGACCTTCTCGTGTCACTCTAGCACAAAATTAGCGATGCATTCCCTTCATTTACCCCTTTCTCACCTCATTTCCAAAATATATGGCATGGCCAACGGAAGAATTTCAGTCAGGTCCACTTAAGCTTCAGCCTTCCACTCAAGTACCCAGCTTAAACTTGAGTCTAAGCCGGTTTAAATTTGATTTTCCATCTACAATGCTGTACTTCATACTGTGTGAACTTTGAACTGCCGACTTAATTCGCCGCTTAAGCTACGGGTTTAAATCAGTTTGCGCCACAGCTTAAACAGGTGAACTCCATACCGTTGTAAACCTCCGCTTCAGCCGAGCATTTGAACGGCAGTTTGAGTGACTGTTTTTAAACACAATCCTTCTGCATTCTTCTGGTTTAAATGCCATATGTACCGTTCACACTGAGACCGGCACTGGCAGGCGAGTGGCCGACTCACCAACGATTTCATTGCTTGAAAAGCAGTTTCTTTGAGTTTGACCTAGGACAAGGAGTCTCGAAACCGAGTGAGCTGCCTTGATGTAACTATCCACAATCAAATCAAGTAGTCCACTCAACTTATGAGGGCATTTCGGTCAGCGCAATCTCTAGTCACATCTTCACAGGACAATTCCAAAACACCAAGGTTGACGTTAATGTATTCACGCGTCCATTTTGGTAACAAAGGCTCAGTTGGTCACCTTGAGCTCCCGCTAGGACTACATGTGCATCAACTTGTTTGATCGTTGGGTCTGGCTTAGTGATGTGCCGGCTCCGGCCTGAAGCCGGAAGCCGAGCCAAGCCGGGCCAAAAAAAGCCGGGCCAGGCCAGGCCAAGGTGACGGCCTGAGGACGGCTTTTGGCTCGGCCTGGGGTTTTGAAAGCCGCCAGGCCCCGGCCTAGGCCACGGCTTTTCAAGTATGGCTAAAAAGGAGCACTTAACAGAAAACATAGGGATTTTCTGGCTCTGCTCTGATCATATTCACTCACATTCAAGAGAGATATAGTGTCAGTATGGTGTGGAAGCAGTATCGGAGGTCCAAACCAGTCTCTCAGCAGCGAGATCGATGACAAATTTCTATGACCTGTTATAGACCCTGTTTGTAGAGTTAATATTCATATTGTGTGGAGAGTTGAAGACATACTTGAGCATAAAGGTGAGTAATTGAACCTCTTTCAAGACTTCTATACCTCATTATCTGGCTCTGAAAGCGTGTGAAAATACCACCAAAAGCCGCGGCCTGAGCCAAAGCCAGGCCGAGCCAAGCCAAAGCCAGCGCTCACGGCCTGGCTTGAGTTTCGAGCAGGCCGGAGCCGACTCAGGCCAGGCCAAAGCCGTCAAAGCCGAGCCAAAGCCAGGCCGGCACATCACTAGTCTGGCTAGTGAAAGCGTCATCATCAGCAAAATTACATATAGCTTGTGCGCTTTTTGCGTATTCCCGCTTGTTACAAGCGGAAAAGCGACAAGCGGAAAAGTGCACTCTGATATACTGTACTACTTTATACATATGACCATCATCTTTCACTCAATCGCCACCTTCTGTGATGGAATGATCCGCATGGAAATTTCCCATCGGCAAGCCGTCAGATCGGTAAGTCGTGACTCGTCAGCATTCACGTGCTCGATCACGTCATGTTGATTTTATTTAAACTCCACCCACGGTGACCGGTCAGCATTTATTCTCTTCCCCCACCATCGTGATTCTTGCCTGAGCTTCTCCTTTCTTCGGTGCTACCAGCTTTCCTCCAGCTCCTTTATGAATACAATATCCTTGCTGACCCTTAGCAGCTCTCCTGCCTTCCTGGCGTCGTTAGGCCTCCAAGGTACGCATCTCCTCACTGTACTCCAAGCTGATCGCTTTCTATGCTGCAGCCTTTAGGTATATATTTACGCTATCTGGTCAAGACTATGTGGCCTGACTATTTCATAGGTTACTGTGAGCCACGAGCGCCTGGCACAGGTGAGCGACCATTCAGTGGCTGCTCGAATTGCGTGAGCTTTTCTGAGCTCCTGTCTCTTGGTGTCTGTTGGGCAAGTCAGCGGTTCAGCGTGTCAGGTATAGGATCTGGTCTGCCGGTAAGCCTGTTTTACGTCTGACTGTTCACTATTGACCAATGCTCTTTTCATTCGGGATAACACAGGACAAATACACTTGAATAAGGGTCTGTCTGTTTGTCTCGTTATGCTTGCCTGTATAAATTGAGGGAATATCGCTTCTCTCCTGTTTTCATTTATTTTGGCTTTCAAAATGTTACTACTTCCTTTTTGAACTTTTCATACTTTTTGCGCTTTTTTGCGCTTTTTGCGCTTGTTCACTTGTCGAGGCATACTCGGATCTGCGCTTTTTAGGAAAACGGACATGTCCATTGGCTCTTGTGCGCTTTTTGCGCTTTTTCCGTATTTTAGCGTATTTTAGCGTGTCGTACTACTTGTACAAGTAAAAAAAGTTATATGTTATCTTGCTGATGATGTCAATCATTATGGACGAGTGCAATGGGTCTTTGCTGGTCAATGATGATCAAAACCGGCTGCGGACTTTGCGCTATGGATATCTGTTAGGACGGTCTCGGAGTGTCCCTTTCATCAGTTCTCTTCAGTTCGAATTGACTCTCATGCTGTCCCCAGATCGAGTTCACCGCAACTTCGACCTGAACACAACCTGAACCTATCATTTGACACCGTGAAACAAGCGTCTTGGGAGAAGCCTAGGAGAGCGATTACTTAGACCGCATTGACTCTTTTCTTGGGAATCAGAACCTCTCGGGTGGACATTGGCTCGTCAGCGATAACAATCAGCTGTAGACGGCGGACGCTGTCTTGATGACTGGTTTTTGCTCATATTTGACAGCAGTCCGTGTAAAATACACGTCGAACTGCATGTTTTCTCAAAAGATGGCGATTAGTATCACGAACGTTCTAAACCGCTGTTTTACCTTCACCTTCACCGTACACCGAAGTTGGGATTTCATGACGACAGAAATATCCGGACTTTGTCGTTAACAAATGCAACATGTAAATTCACAACATGGCGAGAGGCAAACAGAAGAAACTGCCATTTCTAGGTAAGGATCTAGTAGACGGTAAATAGCAAAGGGCATCCACAAGGAATACCAGCGCAGTTTAGTGAAATTTCAAGATTAAAACCAGAAGACCCAGCACTAAACCCTGCACAATAGAAAAAAGGGGAGACTAGGTGCTCGCAGAGAAGAAGAGATCGGATATACAGTCGTCGTTATAGTTAGACTTCGACTTCATCTCCTTCGACAGGGTTGTATCCGGTAGAGATGGTGGTATTTAATGCAGATTCATAAGCATCGAGTTGGGCGGAGCGCAGCTTGCAGATCTCGTCGCAGTGGATGGGCGAAGCATCATCTTCAGCGCGAGCTTCGAGACTAGCGGCGATATTGTGGTGACGGGACTGGAGTTCGCGACGGTCCTTGTTGGTGCTGTAGATGTACCTGAAAGACAACAAGTAAATCAAAGACCAAAAGCCAAGAAAACAGTAGGACGAACCAGTAAGCCATGTCGCTGAGGACCTTGGCGGCCTGGAAAAGACCATTCTTGCCAGTAGCGTAGTTATCGGGAGGGCTGTTGACCAAGAAGCAGCCTAGAAATCATTTAGCGTCAAGCGGATAGAAACGAAGCAGACAGACGTACCGAACCAAGAAGCACGGTCGACGTAACCAGTGGATTGCATCCAGGTGAAAGCCTCCATCATGAATTCCTTGGTCTGGGCTTGGGTCGGGTTGGAAGAGCTGGTGATGCCGAGCTCAGTGACCCAGATCTTGCGGTTGGTCTGAGTGCGAACAGCTGCAATGAATTTCTTGAAACCAGCAATGTCGTTCCATGACCCATACCTAGTTGACGATAAATAAATTTGCGGCAACAAAATGAGAGAAGGAAATTACCAATGGCATGCAACCATATCTATATTGCCACCTTTGCTGGCTACAGCGTTCATGAAGGTCTTGAGCCAGTTCAAATCCCAAGCGATGGCAGGGCTGATGAGCTTGACGCCTTTCCAGCCGTAAGGTTGAATTTCGTTCATCCAGACAGTCGCAGCATAGTTAGGGTCCATGTTGCCCTGACTGGAGATATCAGGCTCGTTGAATCCCATAAGATGTTGAGGCCATTTTTTGTTCATGTCGGCCTTGCGCGCATTCCAGAGATCCCATTTCTAAAAAAAAAGTCTTGAGCACAACGATCTGTCAAGGCGGAAAAATACGCACCGAGGAGCCCTAAAATAACCCAGTCAGCGATCACGATTTTATTTCTCGAAAAAAATAGCACGACATACCCAGAACATCGGGACGTATTCGAGATTGGAAGGCATTGTGGAGACAGGACCGTCTTGCCAATCTAGAACAGCGTCAGAATACAGTAAAAAAAAAGGCGGTAAAAAATGGGCTCACGGTGGTACCATGTAATGAGAGGACCTTTCGCAATTATTGGTGCATAGTTGTTATCGGTGGCCCAGGCGAGACCGCGATCGGTTGCGTGAACAGAAGGAAGGGCGAGTAAGAGGGCAAGGACGCTGGAGAGCGTAGCTCTTGAAGAGACCATTTTCGGGATTGGTGGTCAAGGAATGTAGGGAGAAAAGGAGTGTATGGTCAGGACAAGGGAGCTAGCCAATGCAGAGTAAACAGTCCGTGAAACAATGCGGTCAACGTGCAGCTGGCAGCTGTATTATAAGGGCCGAGAGTTTGATCAGCCAATGACATTTGCTTATCACATCGTTGTCAGGCAAAATTTCAGCCCGTGGTGTCAAGCATCTAGCCTTGAAATGATGAAACGAGGGTACTGTGTATTTTTTGACTCATTGACACCAACATGGGAATCCGATACTGGGAAGGTCGGGAGCAGCACTTTTGAGGCCTTGCAACGACTAATTCTGGCCATGACCAAAAAACGGGTAGATCAATAAAATTTTTGATCGACGCTTGTCAAGATAATGTGGAGCAAGATTATTGCATTTGAAGTCACCATCTAATTTTACTCTAGGGGTACCTGAAGGCTGAAAACAAGAGAAAACGAATGGCAGGCAATTGCGCAAGTCCAAGGTCCACAATCGATTTTGCAGTGGCGGCAAGCGAACTGTCATAAGCAGGGACCGTGGACGCCGCACATCTATAACTCTGATTGGAATCTCCGTCAATATCAAGACGTATAAGAATAGAATTACAAAAAGTATTTGACGATGCAAGTTAGGGGGAATTCATGGTTACAATAATAGCAAAGTATTTAAAAAAACACCAGAAAAACGAGGGTTTCACGATTTTCGGACGCGCCGAGGAGGGCCGGTTTCAATCAAGCGCGAAGAATTTGCGTCTGAGGAGTCGGTATCGTTGTAAGCCGGTGGATGAGCCATGGTCGCAAGTCTCTCATTCTGCTCTCTCAAAGCCTCAATCTGTCTTCTCATATCGTCGACGCTGCCTTCATTCTCCGTCTCTTCGATAAGGCGCTGAAGTTCCATCAAGCGCTGGCGTATCTCCGGACGTGAAGCAGTTGTCACCGTCGGCGACATGACTGAACCAGTCGCAGAGAAAGATGCGATAGACGATGGAGGACCACTGCTGAATGTCGGAGCAGTCGATGGACGACTGAAATCCTCGGGCGCTCGGCGAAGAGGTGTGAACTGGGAAGAATTTGACGGCGCGACGAATGGGTCAACGGTATAGGATTGCTGCATCGGATACACTCTATCCAGCGATTCTGGCCTTCTCTGGCGTCTTCTCCACAAGAAGAAGAGTAATCCGAGGATTGCCACAGCAACCAAGCCGCCGACAACTCCGCCGACAATTGCACCAGTGGAGACTTTTTTGGAAGATGTAGAGCCAGAATCTGCTAGACCCGTTGGCTTACCAGCCGCGGTGCTTCCGACGACACTGGGAGATGACCGATGACCGTCAACGAGAATCGGCATCGTAGCGAGGGTGGAAAAACCAGGAGTATACTGAATGTAATCGATAATGAGGGTTTGGTTTACGCATCTCGAAAGATTGGCGACAACGGTATGATCTCCAGGATTCAGATCGCCAGAGGTGAAGAGTTTCACATTTGGTTGATTTGGGACATTGAGGGTATTTGCAGTGCTCGAGTCGAACGTCACTGTGAAAGGTTGCTGGTTATCGACGGTGACGGTCAAGTCGTAGCTTCCTAGGAGCGACCAGTCATAGACTCCATAGACCGCAAGTTCTGCGCCTATTGAGATATAATTAGTCAAAGATCCTTGTCAAATAAAGAGTTACGCACCCGTCCATGAAAAGTTCATATAAGCGCCCTATGGTAGCAGTCAGCATATAGTTGTACAACAGCAACCGAATTGAGCTCACCACGATGTCTGTCTCATGGGTGGTATTCTGGAAAGAAGAGCCAGAATACAGGCTGCCAGCTCCAATGATCTTTTTCGCGAATTGCGTCTCCCAGTGATTGACATAATTGATATTTGTATAGCTATCATCCACCATGAGAGTTTGGCCGTCCAAGGGCGTATCTTGACCTGAAGCCTATCAGTCCAATATCACAGCGATACCGCACTCCAACTTTACCTGGTGTGACCACAGCATAGTCGACGCCAGTCCCGTTGATATTATCCAGCTGAAGAACATGGTCGCCTTCGTCTACTAATCGAGATTGGAACCTAGCGCCAAAGATAAGGGTGAAATCGCCATAGGAGTGTAGAATTACACACCATTGGATGTAATGAGGAGGCGAATCGCCTGTATTCGCAGTGTACGGTGTGGTTCCATCCATTGTGACCTGGAAGCTTTGCGAATTTTGTATCCCGATTCCTTGAACAGTCGTGATACCGTACAAAGCGACGCTGGTCCCTACGAAAACATGAGCTCAATGGATAATCATCAAGGGCTGATATACCTTGGAATGGGAGCTGCAAGGATGCAGTTCCGGCGGTAGGAGCAGTATTATTGGGTCCAAAGACGTCGAAAGCAGGCCATGTTATAGAGCCGCCCTGAAAGTAAAGACTGGGGAACACGGCTACAGCTAGGTCAACGCTCTGTCATCAAAGCAAAGTCGAAAAGGACGTACACCATTGACCACCTCCAGTATAACTGAATCCCGTATATGTGTTATCTAGCACATAGTATATTTGCGGCGAGCGAGACATAATTTAGCGTCCCGGTACAACCAGGGGGTGAAACTAAAAGGGCATGACAAGGCTGTTCCATGATTGGGTTGTATATGTATCAGGGCCGGATTTTCGGCGCCCATCATCAAAGAATGGATCTTTGCGAGAACAGCCTCAAGGAGAGCGCATCCAATTCCTGGAAGCAATATAAGAGGTTCCAGTTGAAAAGTTGGGCTCCAGGACGATGTAGCAGAGAGGTCTGCCCGGGATCTGCTGAAGATTTTTGGGTTGTCAAGCAGGCACTGACGGACTTTTGACGGGGTTTGACGGGTGTCGCGGTGTCGCAGGTTAAATCAGGCTGCGGCGTGGGAGCCCAAATCTTAATCAAACCATGGTCACATGTTTGACGTTATTTGAGCACAGCCACACCATCATGCAGCACGACAAGAAACGAAGACGGGTGGATGAGGATCAACCGTCATCTTTGTCTAAGCTTACAGCACTTGCTGGAAATAATGTCTGAGGGGGAACTACTACTGTTCCCAACTTCCCAACTAGGAAATTGACTCATGAGTAGCAACAGCGTAGACCTGCCGGCATTGTTGTTGGCCCGGCCGGCTCGGCATTTTTTGGCGCCACTACCCACCCCACGCACGCAGGACTTTATTTTCAGGATCCGCTGTAAAGCTCACGAGTCTCCTTGAAGAGGCTCTCAAGACCTCTAAATCAATCAATCCAACACCCAGTGACAGAGCCGCTCTCAAAAAGATCCACAACGCTGCAGCTGCTTTCATCGAAGCTAGTCTCTCCTAGACAGACTCCATGAGGTGACGATTAAAATGTGCCTGTATGGACATCAAAGCTCCTCCTCCCATTGATACTCTCGGATACGACGCTCAGAAAAGGCATTTTCGAAAGGTGTCAAGGAGATAAACCGGAGCTGTGCTGGCTATGATCAGGATATCTACCTCCTTGACAAGTTGCTTGGACTCGGAGAAGTCCTAGATTGGATCCCAAAAATCGGGCGTATTATGGCGGAAGGTAATCTCACCCTTGCACATAAAGCTCTAAAGTTGTGCTGTGAGTCTGTACGTGATGTGGATAACGCTGCTGGCGGGTTCGTGATTTCTGCTCTCTTTGACCCAGATGCTAATCGTGGATCGCAGCCTGAACCATGACATGGACTATATCGAATTCAGGATTACCGACTCTAATGAGACAACAATATTCTACCAGGTGAGTTTATCGCTCTGCAGATTCTCCCTCCTTACTCATTGAATCGCAAAGGAACTTGAGCCCATCAGCCATCTTCTTGCTTGAATGTGGAGAGAGCTTGTTGCGTCCAGCATCACTGCAAACAACCCGATAAATCTCTTCGTTTCTGACATCAAACGGTTCAAGCTCGGTAAGGATGTCGACAAATATATTCGACGTAATAATGGTGAGTGCCGAGGTTTGTCTCATTGTTCATGTTCCCCAAATCTCCCAGATTCAGACGCCAATATCGATGGATATCTGCTATGGGACAAGCATTGGTCCGCTAAGGAGATAAAGTGGCACACTGCCAAGCTCCGACTCGCCGAGGCCTAGCTCTAGTCTATGATCAACCAATAAATCCAGTCCCGCATTGCCAGCTTTGAAGTCTTCCGTCAACTTCTCCAATAAACTTGTTACAATCTCTCAAGCTACGCGGTCATTTTTGACCCAGCGTCTTGTCGAATTCGCTTTCCGTCTTGATACACAATGCTGCTCTGCTCAAAGAGAATTGATGATCCCAGGGTTTTATTCGATCCATTGCTAGGGTTTAACGTTACAGCAAGTATTCTACCACCTTGACTAGTTAATGCGAAGAGGCGAACTGTTGATGCATCGATAATCTGACATGACTAGATCGAGCTGAACATAGTTTTCAACATAAATTACAATCCCAACGATCGTGGTTTCAATGAAAGTAGTTTTACCGGTATAGATAATATATGAATAGATCGGTTACAAAAGCCCCAGAGTCGCCAAAATGATTGCGCCACCTATGATAAGGTGTGCAAATGAGCCCATTGGCCCCTTTTTTGATCCTGAAGTCGGAGTCGTAATGGGAGCGTCAGTCGTGGTACCAGTTGCACCACCACTACTGTCACCACCACCCGAGTTACTTCCACCACTTGTACTCGAAGGACCCTGAGTCGACGAGGGAGTAGCAGTGCTGGAAGTGAAAGTGACCCCGCCACTGAGATCAGGCATCGTCGCAAGGGACGAGAATGAAGGCGTATACTGGATATAGTCGACAATGAGAAGCTGCTGGACGCATTTTGTCAAGGTTGCAGTGACGGTGTGGTCTCCAGCTGCCAAATCGCCTGTTGTAAACAGTTTGAAGTTGGGCTGAGTCGGAACAGGGACAGTCGGATTATCGCTCGATTTGTATGCCACTGTGAAAGGGTCCTGGTTGTCGACCTTGACTGTTATCTCGTAGTTTCCGGGCTTGTTCCATGGATAGATTCCGTAGACCGCAAGTTCGGTGCCTAGAGAAAGTCAAGACGTTGGAATTATTGTTGATCTTGAAGAACTTACCAGAAAATGAAAAGGTGAAGGAACTACCGACTGCACTCGACTGATGACTTGTTGATTTGAAACTTGTTCCACTGTACAAGCTCCCATTGCCAGTGACCAGGGTATCTTTGTCCACCTGCCATCCACCGGTATAATTGATCCCTGCATAAGTATCATCGACCATGAGGCGCTGACCCGTCAATAGAGTGTTCTGTCCTGGATTCACAAGGACGTAGTCGACCCCCGTCCCATTGATGTTCTCCAATTTGAGCACATGCTGTCCCTCCTGAAGCACTGTCGCATTCGAATTGTACCATTGAACATAATGAGGCGGATGCACATCTCCAGTCGACGCTTTCGTGGCCGCACTTCCATCAATACTGACAGTGAAATTGGGTGAATTTGCCTTTCCGCTGGCTTGGATAGTCGTAATCCCATAGAAACTGACAGCAGTGCCTGGTCCAAAATCAGTACGATACCAACGGAGTTCAGGGTCGTGAACATACCGTCAAAAGTCAGTTCTATAGTTCCGGGACCTGCAGTTGGATCACCACCGGTTGAGGGACCGAACACTACGAAATTCAGCAAAGGTCAAAAGAGCAAAGAAAAAGGAAGCTCACCATCAAAGGCCGCCCACGTTATGGATCCATTCATGAAATACGGGCTTTCAAAAACGGCTAACACGATCTTTGGTCAGTTTCGCGAGGGAAATTCTTCAAATTTACTTACACCAATTTCCACCACCTGCGTAAGTGAGACCAGCGAACGTGTTGTCTAGAACATAATAGATGGACGACGCGAGAGCCATGATGGAAAACGGGAAAAGAAATTGAATAGATCAGCTGCATTTTGAGCCTGTTATAGGCGCAGCGCTCGGCCCCGTTGACATGAACTGAGATGAACCATCACTACATAGCCATCAATTTGTTGATCTTGGGCGCTCACTCAGGGTCAAGGCGTAACTCCGAGACTCGACATGGAGGACTTGGCATTCGACTTTTTCCTCTGGACAACGAATTAGTTTTGGAGGAAATTCGAAGATGCAACGCGAATTACCGTTCGACGCCATATCCATCCTTCTGGAATGGTAAATCTGAAAAGGAAGGACGGTACTCTACCATATGTTCACATGGTGTTACACGCTACACCCGATCTGGAAATAGCTGAAACAGTACAAAAGGCGGCCGAAAACAGGGGTTTGGGAGCAGAGGAAAAAATTTGAAATTTTGGCCCTGATTTAGTGAAATGTAACGATGTTCACTCAGCCAGTGTTACACGTTACAGGTGTCCAATAAGTTCAATTCACGATTAAATAGTATAGTACTGTAGTCTTTCCGTGTGCTGCTCTTGTGATGTTCACGCGGAAACTGCGGAAGGCGATGAACAATAAACCAAAACTGATGAGCCACAAAGTTCACGTACAATTATATTACAACTACTGCCATGAAACACATCTGAAGCCGCTTCGGATGTGGTAAATACTAAATTTAAAGCGCACATAGGCCCAGGAGACTGAGTTCAAGCTCGAGTCCGTATTAGTATTCATTTGAACCCTGATCTGTCCGATCTCTCAATAGTTCATCGTGCTACTTGTGTTTTGAGATCTTCTCCGAACTCTCCGAAGGAGAAGAGACGGTAATAACTAATAACTTAAGCATGTAGGCAACGGAGCAACTTCGGATGCACCACTGATACCATCATGCTGGATTTTGCTTGGACATTCTGTCTTGCAGGACTCTCAAATCTTGGCCACGACATCCTTTTCCGGCTCCAATCTGTGGATAATAATCACGGAGAGTGAAGAGAATTGGCGCTTGCGCCGTTAAGGATTGAGATAGCGTAACATTCTTCCAAGGTACAATATACAAACTCGTGAGAAAATGGCTGAAAAGGTGGACGAAGAGCTCACTGTTATGCATAGCGCAATCCACAGCCGATTCATCTTATCCTTGAGAAACATCGACCCACTACATTCATCCAACATAAAAGACAAAATCGTCGAACCATTCAACTTCGGCGGAAGCATCAGTCGCGAGCAGGTGCTTTTGTCGAGAAAATGACCGCGGAATTGTAAAATTGCTAATGCTGCTCTGCGGTCGCTGTCCCAAACGCCTGCGACCATCGATTGTTGCGACTGAGAAGGTTCTGCTGCGGTTCGTTGTGTATAAGGCGTGAAATCCAAACCAAGGGCCTCAACGAATAAGGTTTCTGCCTGATGAACAAAGCAAAAGTATCTCCAGACCGTCGACCTCCCGGTAAATTTGAGAAAGACTGTGTAAGATTCGGAAGAAGTGGGAAGATTCTTGTCGCCACGTTTAGCTTGTATGACTGGAGTTGACGCAGGAGAAAGATATGTCGCATTGATAAGGTGATCAGAGGAATATTGAAGGACATGGAGCGACCAGGATTTAGCAAAAAACACGTAGAAATGGTCCGACCCAACACGTTGGATGAAGATGCTGTGATAGTCGTCCTGAAGAAAAGATTATTGGGTATATATTTCCGCAAATGTTGAACTCACAGTCGTAGACATACGAATCATAGCAGGGAAGACCCTCAGAACGCCAGTGCTGATGTTCAACACCCCAATGTCCATGCAGAGTCGATTTCTGGAAGATTCCATGGTGTACACGAAGAGCTGCGAGCTCAGGCAGAAAGATGTTTTCTGTCGAGTGTCAGGCAATTCAAATGAGCAAAAAAATATCCATTTGTGCTGTTCGGTAGTCTGGTGGATATACTAGATTGACGAGCGTGGCACGAGAGTCGGATATCACTGCAAGAAGGCAGCGTCCTTTCTCTGATACGGTATCCAAAAAGTACCTTGACGGAGTTTCGAGGTCGCAAAGGGCTTTGCCCGTCTTCGTGTTGAAGCAGTGTAATCGTTTCTGGATAGAATCTGGACCCTCGTAGCCTGACCAGAACCAAAGGGCTTCTAGGTATAATGAAGATGATGGTGAAAGTATAGGCCAGCTTCACGTAGATTACTGGTCCAATAAGCCTAGCATTCGGTGAAGAAAGATTGCATTCTCGAATACAGGTCTGTCGGACGATACGTTCGAGAGCTGCAGGTTCGCTTTTGGCAAGGGCGTTGAGATCAAGGTTCGTGCTGCAGGTAGGAGGAACTTCTCCGTTTCGTGACGCTTTGAGGACAGTGAGCCAGCAGCCGGGGTTTTTGGCGAGCGTGAAAAATCTTCTCGAGACCTGGAATTTGTCAGTCAAAAGCGCCAGCCTGAACCACAATGAACCTGAGATAGAGAAACAGCGCTCGGTGGATTATGGGCGACAATATCCAGGATTAAATCATTTGACAAGCTTATCAGGGTCAACATTCGGAACAAGTAGTGATGAGGTGCTGACAAGCGAGACTCGCGTCAGCTTCTCTAACTCCTGCAACGACGAACTACTGATAAAAAATTTTGCGTTATCCCTGCCATTCTCTGCCAGCTTTGGAGCCTAAATGGAACCAATTCTGAATCAATACAGCGGCATCCTGGAATTTCTCCAAAACTGGCATGACTCGGAATCGTATTCCTCGTGATTTCAACTCGTCTACGATTACCGCAACGATATCATTCTTTGCGATCTGGTACGCTCTATCATGCGGCACGGCACCAGTGGCATAGAGCAAAGACACGGCTGTTAGGATCTTTTTCCCTTTACGGACACAAAAACCTCGACAACAATAAGCGACTGCCAGTGCCCATGAACCTCCATTCCTGACATGGGTCGTCTACTCCCCTCTCACCATGTCGTCGCTTTCTCTTCCTCTTCGTCTCGGGCGCTACAACGATTCGCTGCCCCCGTTCACCTCGACCTGTAATTCGAGCTCTGATTCGCTCTCCACGTCATCTACTATCAGCACGAAATGGAGGATTGAACTGTTTCTAGGAGAGCCGTCCTTGGCCTGGGATCTCTGGCCTTGCAAGGCTTCGAAAGCCGAGCCATTAGGAACCGGCTCAGAGTCGTCAAAGCTATGATTCCGATTCCAGACAATTCACCGCCGTCTGAGGCTGACGAGGCGTTAGACGATCTCCTTGAGCTGTCTCGGTGGGTGCTATTCATTTAGCTTTGTCAACATTTCTAAAGATGATACAGGCTTGACCTGTATTCGGACAAGTTCAAATCAAAGGCGCTCACGATGCTCATTCAGCAGCTGGGGTCGAGCAGCATCGCCATCTTGCCGACCGCGTTTCCAGGCTATCAACGGATGAGATGAACGTGTTTCTGTGTCTCGTCATGACTTTAATGTTATCTCTGAAAGGACGGTAATGTGTTTCCCTACAGTCGACATTTCTAGCAGATTTACTGATATGGGTGTCGACAGAACTATATATGCAACACGGAGGACCTCAATTTATGAGAAATCCATCCCCAAAGATCATTCCGACGAGAATGCTGGCCCCCTGCTGGATTTCCTGCGCCTGGTCGCAAGACAGAACGAGCTTGGTTTCGAAACAGTCATTCGTATTGGACTGCTCGAGATGCTCCTGCTTCTTACTCATCGTAACGCGGGGAAATGTGTGATAGAGATGGAGCTTGGTGGACTGCAAGCGAATCTGCCTTAATCGTGTTGATGTTGCCACCACCAGGCCTGGTCTCCTTATGGCGCAGACAACTGGGTCGTTTCTGATGCTCTCCGACATTCCCTTGCTTACCAGATCTGCACCATTTTGTCAATTCTCGAACGCCGGATATGTGGATTGAACTGGGGGTCAGATTTTGGGAGCGAGAGATTCTCTCTTGGCGTACTACAACGATAACACCGTCGCTATTCGACGACAATGTTTCCGGGATCTTCAAAAAGTTTCACGGACCTGTAGAACCTACAGTTCATGCAATGTAGGTGGTCGCTATTGTCAATTAGCATGTACTTATCTGATCAAAGTGACACGCCCAGTGGCGAAGATTTAGTGAACCTGACTACTCTCGAAGCATTGTTATCTTTCCTGCGCTACGTTCGACGAATCGGATTGATTGGCCATGGAATTGCTCGATATCTCTCCCGCCAGTCCCACCTAGAGTTGGTCTCGCTTTTCACAAACATCATACTTCTCTCAATCCCTGGAACGTATGTCCATCCGACTATGTTTTCTGAATCAAAGTAGCTGATGATCTGTCCTAGACAACCTCTCTTTGACGCAGCGGACCCTCAAGTGCTCCTTGTCGCCGAGCATGTCCGGTTGGACACCGCTTTGGGACTTCTGGACGATCTCTACTAAATCAAGCACCACCAAGATATCACCAGGGCTATTCTCGATGGGTAGTTTTGAACGTGATTCCCTACGTCCGGCTCATTGTCCCCTCGTGGCACCTGCTGGAAGACGTCCTGCACGAGTTCACATGCTCACCGGTATCGAATCTGCTGGATATCGGAACAAACGGTGGCCATTCTCAACCAATGTTGGATCACCCTTGATGTTCGACCTGGTATTCGATACCACTACAAGCAATTCGATTGTTACTAGTTACCGCTGGGCGCCGACATATCACCTCAGTGCTTGGTCCAAGGTACGTGGAAGGATACTTGCAGATCTCTTAACACTGACATTGATCGTAATTCAGCTTTCAAAGATTGAATCGATAAAATGAGCAAGAAATATCCAAGTGCGCCGCATGCTCTACGATAGTAAAAGACTATTTTGGTCCACGACCAGGGAAATGGAGCCAGAAATTGACATGTCTTGTTCATTGAACTACTAAAAGATAGCCACCTAATGCAGTATTCCCAAAATGACGAAAAGATGGGTATCAGTAGTGTCTAAAGAACAAAGAGGTTCAAACATGGAATTCGACATGATGAAGAAACTAAAGGCGTAGAAGACCTAGTAAATTTCGCCACACGGATCTTTGTTTCTCTCGCAATGGGAATGACATTGATCAATAGATGCAAGTCGTCGAGAACAGCAGAGGAGGCTTGCAGGAGGCCAGCAACCCCTCTATATGAGAATTAAATCTCAACAGAGAAGTCGTCGGGACAATGGCCCTCTGAGGCCTGAGGGGCCAAAGATATTATGATTTGGGTCCGGAAACTTCGCTCTATGAGGGACAGGCCGCTCAAAAGAGGGAGGTTACCGGCCACAAAAGGACTGGAGTTTAGTTGTGGCCTCTCGTTTAGATTTTGCAACTTCAGGGGGGAGTGACGTCGAGAGAGGACGCGAAATTTTCATAGGTATTCATTGCTCTTAAATATCGGACGAAGGCTATGAAATTCAAATTACAATAAAGGAATCGGTAACTGCGCCACTCGTCCCACTGAGGCGGTCCTTGTACTCTGTTTGGAAGTCACAATGTCCGAAAAAACATTCCAACTGGAGAGGCACTTAGACGATACTGTTCACTCAGACGTTGATCAATAAATTCTCGCAGAATCTTAATCATCCCTCTAGTCTCTTCATCACGTCGGAGACTCGGAGTCAGTCGATCGGGATGTCCTCGTCTTGGGGGTCCCTTGGTGCCAGGATATACGGACACATCAAACATAATAGAGCTTTTACTACAACACCCTTTGGCATTGAACATGGCTCGAAATATAGAGCAGTACCTGCTCCACCATCATGAGCCAGTGCCACTTGTGGCCACCAGGAGCACTGCAATATATATGTGCTCTATGTTTTAAATTTGATTCGCCAGGTAATAAAATCTACCTGCAGCGTCTTTTCCCAACGGCTTGAGTTCGAGATCCAACTTCTTCCACTGTGGACTACTTACCTGGGCAACACTATGACTGAGTTCAACATACGGCCAGCTGTGTCCTCAGAATGAGTGCTAAATTCGTTCAGAAGCTTCTGTCTATCGGTTTGTGCCTTAGTATGATATTCTCGCCTGTTATCTGAGTGGTGGGCGGCAGATCACGTGGGCGTGTTTGTGGCGCAGATGGCTGAGTTCAGTTTGAATATTTCTACTTCCTCAAATGATATATATAATTTTCAGATCTTCTCTTGCTATGAAATTTCCAAGATTAATTATCTGACCTGGCATCGGCCAACGGCGGCCTAAACCCCCGATTCTGAAGAAATCCATGAAGGACGGACTCTAGAATGCGAGCCCACCTGTCTTGTGCTCTTCACCACTATTTGTCTTGTACTCTGGACCAGCATAGTGGTTAGTTCGGTAGCTGACAACGTCTTCAGTATCGTTTTCTGTGAAGGTGGTCACCTAGAATATATCAATATCAGTACTGAATTGGAAATGATTCAGCTAAAGAATAACTCACATTGATACGTACGCCTCTCGAGATCGAGCTCGCGTTTGAAGCTGGGGCTCCAGGCGGAGAACCGCTTGCACTGTAAATGAGTACGTCAATACGAGACTGTCTGGATGATGGATCTAAGCAGGGCCACCGACCTGTACAGCTCTGGCCCTTTGTTGACATAGTTATGCAAGCGACGAACAACCCGTCCAGATACAATCTATGGGAATCTTCAGGCAACGCACTTGAATAACAAATTTGACTTGCGGTAGCAAAGGTGGTCGCCGGAATATCAGCGATCAGAGCCATGATAGGATTGAGGTTCACGAGTGAAAAGACCTTGGAAGGACATCAGTAAAGGGCTATAAAGGTTCAATAGCATAGTACGTACCACTGCAATGAGATTGCCTACGAACCTATATTAATCCAAAGTATTAGCAACAGAATGAGTCCTTGTATAAAGCTCACTCACGCAACTACGAAATAAAAGAGACCATCCCGGAACAAAAGGGTAGATATCGCAGTCCTGTAGCGTCCATTTTCCTGGTATCCGAGCTTGTAGGCAGTTAAAACCAAGATAATAAGGTCTAACACCATGGTATAGATGTACATGGCAGCGAAAATGGTGGACTGAACTTGGCTTGCAACACAGCCGGCCCCATCGACCCAGGTCGACTTGGAGTTGAAGACCGAACGCAGGATGATACCAAAGTGACCAAGTATCAGAATAATGAGTGTACCGACAACATAGCGGTGATACGACCAGACGGCCATACTGAACTAAAGTGTTAGAGTATCATTGTCAAGAAAGACTCGAGATGACGCACGTTCTGATCGACAGATTAATGCTGGCCACACCGAGTGCAGTGTTCCCGATGACTTGTAGAGCGGTGTACGCCGCTTGACAGTTTATCTCGCTGCAGATTCAATTCATCGAGGACCGGAGAAAAAGCTGCATACTTGGATGGCGTACTTTTTAACATCAAGAATGAATACGCTAGAGTTTGGTGAGTTGTAGAAAAAGCCGGCCAATAAGCAGCTCACAAGCCAACCAACCCGCCAAGCATTGCGTAGCGGCCATAGAAATAAAACACCTGGAAGATGAAATATTTAATGTCAGTCATTGTGGGCCAGAGGCAGTAAGTCGTCCAAGTTACCATCGGCCATCCGAATCTGCGTTTTCCGAAGAGAAATGCCAGCTCGAAATCCAGACTAACGAGCCATTCCCATCTGGTAATTTCGATCAATGAATGATCTTGAATGGTAGACTGAACTTGGTGACGCCTCACGCAAAAATGCCTAGTAAACTGTGGAGAAATTTGGTGAAGGAATCTGCAATTGATTCAAAATTTAATTGATCAACTACCGAATTGAAGGTCAAGAGAAACTTGTTGCACTAACCGGCGTTATTTAACAGTGTCGCAGTCGAGTTCCAATCAGTCATGTTTGTGTGTGGAAGAACGGAATTGGGATCCAAAGGATTTATAAAGCATTATTTCAGGGATTCAACACGACCCTGGTTGATAGAACAGTATGATATCCTTTGGTGGCGTACGTAGCAACTGGCAGACAGCCTGATACTCCTCACTGCTGATGAGCGCCACAAAATCATGACACCAATCCTTCGGCGTTTACTTATTGGCACCATGTGTCCTAACAATAGTCTCCAAGAGCCTGAATCAAGACTACGTAGTACTTTTTCCGTCACTGGTATACAGTACTCACACCAGAGTCTCTATAGATTTTGCAGACTTCTGCGTGCATATACCAAGACGGACACCGGCAAACAAAAAAGGTTTCGCGTACAAATATTTTGTGACGTCGGCGTGATAGATTGTGCACAAGAGAAATCAGGATTTTCTTGTCTGATAAGTATGGTATTGCAGGCATTGGCAGAAGGCTACCAGATTTGTATGAATACCAACCGTTATTGTGCCTTGAAGTCGTCTTGAGTAGCCGCGATATCTCAGAGTCTAAGAGCTTTAGCATCTTCCCAGGGACTTCCCTGTTGTGTCGATTCTTTGTCGGCTGCAAAGGACTCGGCGATCGAGGTGGAGCTTGTATAGTTATGTGCTGTTATGCTGGGATGTTATTCTGTCACACAACAACAACTTACATAACTATTCCTCGTCCAAAACCGTCATGCCGTCCAATCGTCGACCTGTCCCTGAGGCTCAAAAACGACGAAAGCTTAAATGTGTTGGCCGTTGCAGCGAGAAAGTTCAAAGCTTTTGGCGGTTGACAAGAGGTGGTCTGGAACGATGACTAATTCTGTACAAATAATAGCACATAATTAATTATAGGACGAATTTGATGGCGGTGTCGATCTTTATCAGCTGTGACAGGATCAATTTTGTTCACGTATGTCGCCTTCGACCATTTGACAACGTAGCCGAGCATCATGAGTGACCCACATACCGCACCGTTCACAACGATATTTTGGAAAGCTCAAGGCCTCTCGGGACCTCACAAAGACTCTCACTTTATTCAAAACTTGGCAAATTACTAGAACAAAGTTGCAGTCATCGTACTTATCCTTGAGCCTTTCAATATCAAAAGAAGAATTATCAACTGATGTGGGTCACTGGCCCAGATATCGCGTTTCCAGGTGACAAGCTTTAGGTTCCTCCCTCCGGTAAGAACCACAGCTTGCATGATTACTCGTCCGAGCACATGTCACATTTGTGTCAAACACCCACCCTGGTTTTCTAATTGTAAGCATGGTTCTCTCAACCATCGACCTCCTTGTCTTTGCCGCTGTGTTGTCTTGCTTCATTCTCGTAGGATATGTACAAGCCAAAAGAGACCCAGTTAAAAACCTTCCCATCGCTGTAAGTCGTGTTCTCTCTGGTCAATCTCCGATTGTTTGAACTTTCCCCAGCCTTCTGCAGAGGCGAGCTGGATATGGGGCCATGAATTCCAGATCTGGGAAAACCAAGTCAACAGGAAATACATGGAGTGGTGCGCGGCGCTCGGCCCTGTGTATCGTATCAAGGCAGCTTTGTTCCAGCGCGATGTGGTGAGGTCCCGTCTTTCCAAATATGTATCCCCAATCGTAACATTGCGCCTAGATTGTTGCTGGTGACAATGCATCCTCGAATCATATTCTGCAGAATGCATACAAATATGGTGAGCATGCCCGAGATGAACCTTGGATGGGATACTAACAGGAAGTTCTTGTAGAGAAGGCACCAGCTTTCCTCCCTCTGACCACAAAATTGGTAGGTCGCGGCGTCGTTTGGGCTCATGGCGAAGAGCACAAACGTCAACGCAGGCTTATCACTCCAGCATTCACGTATGTCAATTGATATCATCAAACCTTAGACTGATATCCACTCGAGCGTCGCTGCTACCAAAGGCATGGAACCGGATGTTCTGATGTGCGCTGAGACGGTAAGCTACTCCACTGAGATGGAACTTATCGAGCTGACTCTGGTTCCCAGCTCAGTACACGCCTCAAAGCTCGCATCATGTCTCAGGGTTCGGAACTCGTCGTCAACATCGAGCCAGAGGTCGCTTCTTGCACGTACGTTGTCACTCTTCACCTTGATAAACAGCTGATTGTTTCCAAGACTTGATATCGTCGGACGCGTTGCATTTGGACATGACTTTCAAGCTGGAAGTGAAGAGAACTCTGATGCTAAGGCCATCTCAGATGCATGGCACAAGGATGTCATGCTTGGTCGCACTTTTGCTGGTTTCTTTGCTCCTGTTCTCCTTGGTGCCTGCCCTTGGGTTAACAAGCTTCCGATTCCGGCTTTGCAAATGGATGGAGTGACGAAACAGATCGCATTGAAACTTGCGTCCAAGATGTTGGCAGATAACCGTGCAGCCGACACTCATGGCGGTAAGGATATCTTGTCGATTCTCATGCGAGACAACATGAAGAGGCAAGGGAATGACGAGGTCCTGGAGGATTGGCAATTACTGGAGAATGTGAGTTGTTATCTCTGTTTCAAGAAGCCTTCATTTACCATTCTTCCGTTTATTTAGATTTCAACTTTCATGTAGGTTCAATTTTCCTCGACACCGAACTTGAACGCTTGAGCCAACCCTGACACCTGATGGATAGAATGGTTGGCCACGAGACTACCTCTTGCTCTGTAATCTTCACCTTGCTTGAACTTGCTCGTCACCAAGGCGTTCAGAACAAGCTGCGGGAGGAGATTCTTGCCTTGCACGAAATAACCGTGGAGAGTGTGTTGAAACTGGAATATCTCGATGCTGTGACCAAAGAAGGGTATGTTTGTGTTCATCACAGTTTCATACTTGATTGAACGCGTTGTGCGATAGACTTCGCATGCATCCTGCATCGCCACGAACCGACCGGATCGCCATTGAAGACGATGTTCTTCCACTCACTCAGCCTATCCGGACTTCCGACGGCAGGACTATCACAGAGATCCCTATCAAAGCTGGTCAGGTATTACTACTAAGACTATTTGATCGTTCAATTTCAATCGTTTCTAACTTTTGAGCAAGATTTTCCACATCCCCACCTCGATCCTCAATGCAAACCCGAAAGTCTGGGGTTCCGATGCTCATTTATTCAAACCGGAGCGCTATCTCGACCCGAAAAACCTTCCTCCGGTTGACCAGCTTCCCAAAGGTCCTTTCGGCAATTCTGCGACGTTTATTGACGGTCAGAGAGGTATGAGTCCTTTATACGCCGTATCCATCTCAACTGACCCCTTGTGACTCCAGTCTGTATCGGATGGCGTCTTGGTCTGCCTTTGTCTTCATTTCTCGACCGGATCGATATACTGACATTCCTAACAGCTGTCATGGAGTTCAAAGTTATCATCGCCCTGTTAATTCGTGATATCATGTTTGAGACGACCGACTCCGAGATTGAGGAATACATTGCCGGTACCTTGCAGGCCTTCAGTGATGGAAAGGCCGCGAATATGCCTTTGAGGATGAAATTGGCTCATCCTCACGCGGATTCTTTGTGAAACAAATACAGTAGAGGATCAATTTAGACATCCTACCTTAGATCGGGTTTCAAGTATTAGTATACAACTGAAATGCAAGTCATGTGAGCGTTTCTGTGGCGCAAGGTCCACGCTACCTAGTTTTATCGCTTGGGATATTGGTACATCAAGACGTTACTATTATGAGATATGTTTACAAGAATGGTGGAGGCCCTTCAGTTCTGTAGTCAAACGATTCTGGATATGTTGTCCTCACTCGCTCCGCCGTACTACTCATGAAATCAAAGTCTTCCGGGAGAGGCAACGGAACAGGAATGTTCTTCGCGAATGGCTTCAAAGCTTCCTTGAGACCTGAGCCTACTGCGATTTTGAAGAGCCTGTCAATGACCTCCAGTTCGGCGATAACTGCGGCATTGTCAGGCTCAATCACTTTCGCTTCGTCGAGAACTGGTATGGTCAGATAAGGACAAGAATTGTATCGCCTGAAGACTCACATTTTCCTGCTCTACCGATGGCCATAATACCCCAGACCCATGCGTTGTTCAATCCTTCGTCTGACACTGGTTCCAGAGTCGGACCGAGTTGACTGTTTTCTTTCGCTAGATGTTTCCATGCCACGGCGTCTTCATAAAGCATCTTGACCTTCAAAGCAGGAGGAAGATGGTGCTTTATAGCTTCAAGACTCAACATGGCGGAGCAGGTGGCCTCCTCAAAACTTTGTGGATTGTCAATGCAATCGTTAGGAACGAAATGGATTATAGTACACACTGGCATTCTTTATTCAAAGCAGCCATCCAATTTACAAAAGTCGTGGGTAATGGGACAAGCGCCGAAGACATCTGATAAAGGAGACAGGCGCGTCTCGAGTCACCTTGACGGAAAAGATCGTCCGCCTAAAATATCGTGGACGGCGGTGAGCACAATAATAATGGAAAATGAAAAAACTGACCTCGTTTCTCAAAGCCTGGGCTGTCAGAACCGCGTCAAATTGATCCAGACCTTTGAATTCCAGAATATTATCGCGAACTTCCTTCATGCTTTGAAGTTCGAGATCGTTCTTTGCGGATTTGCAGAGCACGTCGTCGACGCACTGAAAAAAATTGCGCCAGTCAGAGGGCACATCTGCGGGCAAGGAAATGAAGCGCAAATTTTCAGAGGACATCGAGGCAAAGTCCAAAGATGCTTTGATTAAAAATCGAAGCAACACCCGAGACGTAATACCCAATTTCACACGACTCGGGACTTCGAATCGGAATTCTTTCTTGCAGCGTGGTCTAAATGGCTGCCGAGAGAGAAAATGGAACTATAGCGCTCCCAGATTGCAACTTTCAAGATTCAAAAGACGAAAAACAGGCAAAAATAACTATCAATGAAATTGTGGCGGTCGTTCAGTCAGATAAGGGAAAGGGGGTGGCTGATGCGACCGGGTGATCGAGGTAATAACCATCACGTACTCCATGGCTTCCTTGCGAGCAGACAAATCGAGAGGTCCATCAGGGTAGTAGTTACGGTAATAGGGAAGTTTTTGCAGGGCTTCGTTCAGTTCGAGCTCGGAGAGCGTTGAAAGATGCTGCAGAGCCACCAGCTCTGCCGCGATCTCGGTGTCTTTTGGGTAAAGGCGAACAGCCTCTTTCAGATCTATCGAGAATTCAAGCCAGGAAGGAAGAAGACAATATGAACACGCACCACGAAGAGCATCGGCGATTCCAGTGGACTTATCCTCGACCTCTTTTGCCAGACATTTGAAAGCGATAGCGCGTCTGTAAAGCATCTTGGCTTTGCGAGGTGGAGCCAGAATCATGGTCGGTTCCATAGCCTCGATTCGTGAACACATCGAAACCGTTCGCTTAAAACTGCAAGAAAATTTGAGCCATACATGAAGACAAGACACCACCGACTTACTCGCATTCTCGATTCATAATCGCTGTCAGGTTCAAAAGTGGTGTTGGAGAAGGAACCATGTGCAGAGATGCTTTATACATGTGTTCAGCGCCACGCATGATTCCTTGACGAAAGTAATCGTTTCCCTTTCGACGAAATCAACACTGAAAGCATTATTTGTACCATGAAACGGACCTTGTTTTTGACCATTTCAGCGGCGGACATGGCAGCGAAAACGTCCGCAAAACCATGGAAGCTCATGATAAAATGACGATTGAATATGAATTTTTCGAAGGTGAATTCATCGCTGGCTTCTTGGGCTTGGGTGACTAGATCTATCTCAGCGGCTTGGAAATAATTTTTCCAGCGCGAAGGGACATTTGGGGGCAGCGAATAAAAGACCAAGGGTTCTCTGGACATCGATATCGAGGAAGGACGAAAAGAGGTAGTATCGAAGGGAACAGATTCAGAATTCAAACGTCCGAGTCACGAGCGTGAAGCACTAGAAGCGGCGAATCTCAGCGGCTTCGAATGCCGAGTTTGACGTCGGGCAGATGAGATAAAGGCTGGCAACCAGTTTTTATGAGGATTCACACAATGTCGTCGACTCGCCACTATGCGAAACATGCCAGACTCCAGAAACCGTCACTCACTATCTTTCCTTGCCGCCGTTTCGACTCCAATAGAGCCCAGCTCCGCAGAACCACCAAACTCAGTTCGCTCCAGATCAGATTCCTCTTATCCGATCAAAGCAAACACGTCAAAAAGCACTAATGGCCTTTGTACACTCTTCAAATCGATTCCCGGTCATCTTCGGAAACGAAGGCGACCGCTCTGGGGAGTCGTCCCAAGGAAACACTCAAGATACATCAGTATAATTGTGCCTTGGGCATGCGAGGAGGGAGGTGATTTCGCAGATCACCTCTCTGTCCTCCCTCGGGAGGCCAGTGAATCTTCTCAACCCTACTTACAGTGCTAACTCTTCATGAACTTATGTGCTAGAACTGGAAATTACTTCATTCCTTTCCCTTTACCTACTTTCAACTCTGACTCGTCCCAGCGAGTCTCGTCCAGGTACAGCTTTCATTATCACCCATGCGAAGCTCCCTCTTCATTCTACCAGCGCCACCAGCAGTGTCCTGAACAAAAATATCTCAACTACAGTACAACACTCAAGCAGCACCAAACACAGCATATAACAGTAACATCTCACTGCGAGCTCCGACACCAAATTACGCACCGAAAAACCTGCACCAAATAATGACAAGCTCACTACGCCAAGTCGGCTTACCTTTCTTTCTTCCTCTTCCTTACTTACTTATACGGGTACCGGATATGTAGGAGGCAGGGAAGGATTAGCTTGACTTAGCACTACGAGACATGTATGAGACCGGCAACATGGGCCCAAATGGGCCTAAATGCGACTATGATTTTCATTCATATGAGGATTTACAGGGCGAAGTCGAACGAGCTCCCGTGTTATATCAGCCTGAGCAGTGTTACGCAACAGAGGACTGATAGCCTCGATTTTAGAGTTGACGGAGATTGCCGGACGCATCACGTCAGCACAGTCATAAGACCACGTGTACCTTTCACCTCCGCTCCGAGCCTCCGAGCGAGTGCGTCCGGTTTTGTTCTTGCAATTGTTCATCTCGACGCCCACAATCCTCTCTGTTAGCTCGCCTGTCAGCGCCCATGGCGCTGTCTTCTCTCAGCTACCATAGACAAGCCAAACACCGATTCTGCACCAATCTTTATCTTGAGCCCTGATGCTCTGGTCGAAATAGCGTTGAGAGCCTTCGGAAAGGCTGATATTGTGCCGACGGAATGGGGCGCCCTGGTATACAGGGAAATGAATGTTCCTGTACCAGTTAAGGTATCCATTACGCTTCAGTCTGATCATCATCTCAATAGTCATCCCTAGAATTTTTCCTATATCATTCCCGACGAGCAGCTAGAACTAGCCTCGTCAATTCTTCAAGACATAGGCTTACCTCTATCTGAACCTCATCCCATTTTTGTCGCCACTGGAGGCGAAATTTACACAGTATCGCGCCTACATCGTGTCACTCGGTCGACCTCACTCGGCGATTCACAATTCATTCAACTTTTCTCCGCCTCATTTATGCCGCTATCGGACAAAGAAGTAGAGCTCAGGCCCCGTATACCCATCAAAATCAAAGCCCCCCTTCCTGCTGCCGTCTACGCCTGCTTATTGCGGCTAGTCGGTCGCTATCGACCCCCAGATGCAGCCAGATCAAAGTTTTCTGTGGAACTCAATCAGCTAATACTCTACGACATGCTGAAATACGATAGCCATTGGATTCCTGACGACGAGGTGGAGGAGCTCACAGCTCTGGAAGAGAGAGATCTTGCCGAGGCTGTGGTCAGGATCCGAGACTGGCAGTCGTCAGGTGTTTGGGATAAAAATGAATCGTGGATGGCAGATGCGCTTGTCGAAATTGTAAGAGGCCATGGGCGGTTGGATTACTTTCCGTATCTCCCTCCGAAAACTTGAGTAAGCCTTTCGTCTTGCACCTTTAACGAGCCGTCCTAATGTCCGATCAGACGTGCTGCTCTCTCCCAGTTCCGGATTCCCAAATTCACGGTGGGAGAGGCTTGCCTAAAAGGTCGAATCGTGTCTCATCTCGCACTATTGTCCGTCGTTGTTTCTCATTAATGGAATCAACTTGTTTCCCTTTCGTCGAAGCCTTGTTTGAGCTAGAAGCTTGTACTACCAGAGAGGTTACGGTCTAATCTTTGTCCTTCAACCGGATTTTCCTGATCCAGTTAGACAAGCAGGTGGTGGTAGGTCTCTTTCTTCTCAGTTGACGTATCCGACTCTCAACAGGTTTGCCAGCTCTAGGTCATCTCGAACAGTTCATGGATTCCAGCGTCAATATTCCGCACTTTGGCCTCTTCAGTATCTGCTGTGTCAAACTCGTTCATTCCATTGGGTGGAGGTGAGCATTATTCCAAGCTGAATTCGGGATGAGTATTGTGATACCGCAGGGTCACAGCCCGATGAAATGAATAGAATTTGCATCAATTCTTCCTACCGAATCTTTCATTCTCGTCTCTCTTCGCACCGTTGGCATTGCTAAAGCATTTTTTCAGTGAACCCGCTAAACATCATTGAGCTTCAGCTTCCGCCGCATGACCTCCGAATTCTGATGGAAACGTCGACGCGTCAGGAAAATTGACCCAAAACACCGATATCTTTCCTTGAACCCACACCACCACAATGTCGACTGTGAAGATGGAATTCGACGTTAAATCGATGCCGTTCAGGAGGTTGGGTCCGAGTGGCCTCAGAGTGCCTTTGTTTTCGCTGGGAGGATGTAAGACTTTCTTCTTCCTCATATCTGGAGCAACCTAACCCATTTCAGGGCTCACGCTCGGAGGCTCTGTCGTTGGATCCACTGTCAAGGTACAATAAATGCCTTGACACAATCTCCTTGCCCACTAATCTTCATCAACAGGATATCATCCGAACGGCCTTTGAAAATGGGGTCAGCTTATTACAGATATGAAGAACAAGGAGACTCATATCGTCCAAGATATCCATGATAGATACAGCAGAAGACTATTCGAAAGGGAAATCCGAGGAGGCGATGTATGTGGGGCTCATTCTCCTCGGTTCAATGTATCTGATCAAGATAACAATACAGAGGCCAGGCCATAAAAGAACTTGGACTTCGGCGCACCGACCTCGTTATCTCGACCAAGATCTTTTGGGGTCCAAGGTCTGGTCCCAACGATCAAGGCTTGTCTCGGAAGCAGTCAGTACTCCTGCTTCCAGATTACCTTTGGTCTTATTCATTCCAGCATTATCGAAGGCACGAAGGAATGTCTGGCTCGACTTCAGATGGATTATGTCGATGTGATATTCGCGCACCGACACGATGTCAATGGTCCGTCGTTTCATTGCACCAGTCTTGTTCGACATTCACGTTGGTTCACAGTTCCCATGGAAGAGATTGTTCGGGCATTCAACTTTGTAATCGAGCAAGGATGGGTAAGCGACCTTTTGCCGTCTCCTCCCAATCGATGCTGATTTGTCCCAGGCCTTCTATTGGGGAACCTCAGAATGGTCTGCTCGTGAAATCGAAGAGGCTCACCGTGAGTTTCCGTCTTTGCCTGTGAAAGCTCCATGATGTTCATGTTTTCAGACGTTGCAACAAGACTGAACCTCATTGCTCCCATCGCTGAACAATGTCGACACAAGTAAGTTGCGACTGTAATGTCTGTCGGCCATTTTTGACGATGGATTAGCATGTTCAATCGAGAAAAACCAGAGAAGGAATATGCGTGAGTAAAGAATGTCTTCATTTAGTTCCTCTAGCTCAATCCGGTTTCTTAGACCGCTCTACAAGAACTACGGAACAGGGACAACTGCATTCTCGGCTTTGGCTGGTGGTCTTCTGACAGGGAAGGTAGGTTGACCTCTACTGTTCGATGGATATAAACTCACCGACTGCAGTATAATGATGGAATACCAGAAGGGTCTCGTTTCGCGCGCGAAGGCATGTACAAGAATACGGTTCAGAGTCTGCAAGAGGAGGAAGGGAAAGAGAAGATAAGAAAGGTCAAGGAGCTTTCTAAGATTGCTGAGAGTATGTTACATTTTCATCTTTATTGAACACAATCTCACATAGTGCAGGTCTCGACGGCACCGTCACGGCACTGGCGCTGGCATGGGTGGCCAAGAATCCCAACACTTCTACTGTGATTCTGGGCGCTACTTCACCGGACCAGATCCTGGAGAACTTGAAGGCGCTGGAGCTTTTACCGAAACTGACTCCAGAGGTTATGAAGAGTATTGAAATTGTTCTGGATAATGCGCCTGAGCCACCTCCGACGCATGGAAGACCTGCATTAGATATCTATGGACGGCTTTAGTCACTAGTGTCAATGTATTGTCTGGTTCTGGGAGCTCAATTGGCAGTCGGTTCCAGTTCAATAATGTACATAGAAGATGCATTATATTAGATACACACGGGTCCTCGTAAGCTTCGTTTCAAATGTCGCCGCAGGATAAGGAAGTATATTCGGCACACTTAGTCCGTGGTGGAATCTTCATTTGAGGACCGCTGACGCGCCTGGTCCATTCATCTCAACCATATGCCTGCCCCAGGAAACCCACCACTCATAGGCTGCGTCTAAAGGGTCGTAATTGAACTGCGAGACATATCTGAGCAGCATCTCATTCGACTCGTGGCCGCTTGCAAGACGGAATGCAGCGTTTCGCTCTTCGCAGGCTGGAGATTCTAGAGATTCCAGTTCGAGCAGCTCCAACATTTCGCGTTGTATTGTCGCTCGACGGGACTGCCTGATTTGCCGGTATGCCTCAAGGAGGATAGGGATTTGGCTCCGGTCCGTCAGATAGTGGAAGATGCAAGTCAGAGATGCTGCATCTTCGGTCTTTTGACATGGGTCAGGTCGGAATAAGTACGTGAAAAGGAGATGTACGCACCCCGCTCGCCATATCAAGTATACCGAGGATCTAGAATGGTCTGAGCTGTCTGCCCTAGGCACTGTAAAAGAATACATACTGGGATTTCACGACAAGCATCGCCAATGATTACAACACGATTCGATGGGTCAATTGTGTCGCGGTTGGCGATGTGCTGCGTCGTAAAGTAGGCAGATGATCCAAGTTCAACCAATTTTCGTATGCTGTAGTCAAATGAGTTTCACAAAGAGTAGAACCTATCAGTCAGAAGTACTTACCGTGGCTCCTGTTCCAAGATATTGAAAGTCGAAAAGTCGTCCACGGTGAATTCCTTTGTACGCGCAACGTCGGTCCTCCCGTGATGATTATGGGCCGAGGTGAAATAAAGGTGATAGAACTGAGCGCCGTGCTGTGGGTCTGAGATAAGAATGCCAAAATCATTGTTAAAACCAACAGTCTCACTTTCGCTCCCATTACACGGGTTTTTCTCCCCATCCAGACAAGGAGCTATAAGGTGTCAGATAAGACGAATGATCCCTCTAGGACCATGGTTACCTGATCAGAGTCACAGAGCGACGCAAGCTCAGGATCATTCTGCATTCTCTCCAGCGGTATTGAGACGTTGGCCCTAAAGATCCTTCAGTACAAGTATGAAGCATGAAATGGAAAACATGCATGGACAAGACGGCAATCGACTCCTTGTTGTCTTCACTGATGACCAGTGGACGAATCGTACCATGGTAGCCATCGGCGGCAACTACCAAATCCGCTGTTGCGCTGCTCCCGTCGTCGAAGGCTACATGAACCGGGCCACCCGAGGCGACCTGGCTCGTGTCAATCGAGGTCACACTAGTTTTCCAGCGAAATTTGGCCCCAAGACGGTCGCAGATCGATGTGTTGATCGTTAACTGTGTCTCTTTCTATGGTATGCGCGTCACTTGATATAGGAAAACGATTTGGCCATAAAAACAAACCGTCAAAAAATACACTTCTCCGCCTAGCTCTGTCATCAAGTCTGGGCGAAAGGGTATCTGTCCCACGACTTCAGCCGTAGCGCCTTGAATTCTTACATGAGAAAACAATAAATTCTTTAGAAGGTAACTGAGACTGTACTGTACCATTTAGATAGGTGATTCCACGACAAACAGTCCCGGTCTGATTGAAGTGTTCCTCGATCTCTTTGTCGATTCTAAAAAGTCTCGACACGTTCGGCGAACAAATTAAACCTCCAGAATCTTTCTAGAGTACGATTCAATGGAAAAGAAATGCAAGGAAAACCGCGAATGCTCACCTCCAATAGTTGACTTTTTTCGCATTTTTCGATGACTGTCACCGAATGTCCCCAGAGTGAAAAACCCAAGCTGGCCGTCTGCCCTGAACCACCCGCTCCAATTACCATGATGTTCAACTTTTCGAGACGTCCTGTCGGCCCAATGTTGAGAGATTCCAGCCAATCGTGATACTGCTCTGCCATGATAAGGTAGCGCTGGGGGATGTGGCGGTCATCGCGATGGATGGCCGGTTTATATGGCTGCAGTCTAAGGCATCAAATGATTCAAGATGGAGATAAAAATGGACTAGAGGAACTATGCGAGGAAGAACCAAGCAAACAGATCCTGTGATAGATACGGCGATCCAAAAAAATGGCGGTCCGAGGCACTGGCACGGTTCGCTTGAACGTCTTCAACTTTTTTTGGCTTCTTGGCTCCGCCTCAATATCTTGACAAGCTTTGGCGAATCGTGGCTGCAAACCATAGCGATGAGGATGCCTATGGACTCGAAGAAGCGAAGTAGCCTTCTTCAGAAAGTCTTCCGAGTCCAGGTCTTCCCAGCCCTCGAAGACGGGTCACTATGGTTCGTCTATCGTCGCCCTAGTTAATCGTGGGTTAAATAGCTGTCCGACTCTGGCGGCTTGCTGGCGGCCTATCACAGCGCTTGGCACTTTCTCTGCCTGAATTCACGGAGGATAATTTTTCTCATTCGGTCCATAAAGGGCTCGAGATCCAGGAGGCAAAGCCAGGTTAAGCATGAGAATGCATGAAGAATAATTGACATGAAAAAGCAGGTGTTTTTGTTTGAGCCACGTTTGCGGCTGACCTTGCCGACGCTTCGACTTCCGACCATAGGACCCTGCACAATAGCCCGGGGCCTGGTCCGGTTTGCGATTTTTCCATGATTCTTGTCCGGATGCCAAAATCAGCCTTTTTGACATTTTTGTCCGGATTTGGATCAACCATTTTGCGATTTGGACGAGTAGATTTCCTTGTTTGGATGGTTCGTAAGCCAGAATATTTTCTCGCGCCCTCAAATGCAATTTTTGGCTTTTCCCTAAGAATTCGTCCGGATATGGATTAGGCCTCCGTGTTTTTGTCTGGACTTTCACCAGGGATAGACCTCAAAATCTCAAATTTTGTCCGGATTCCGGATCAGGCCTCTGGGCTATTGTCCAAGGTTCTCCGACCATCCCGCCGCCTAAAAATTACTCCAAATTATTATTGGAACCATCCGACATCTACGATGCATTTGATGTATACCCTCGACGAGGCTGGCAACAGAATATATACCCTCAAGGTACCTCATCTTTTTTTGGCTTTGTCGCAAAAAGCTCATCATGGCTGCAGAAAAAAACTGAGCTAGGCAGAATCACGAAATCAGCACATCCAGGTTGATTACTCTCCTCCAGAGCCTTAGAGCTCCACTGAAAAGATTCTCAGCGAGATTCTCTCCCGACGACAAGTTTTCCAGACATCGTGTGACACTGAAAAGACGATTTGGCGTCCTTTTGACCCAGCTACCGTCCAAGCCAATGTAGGAAATCGGTTTCATGGGAAAGAGGTGCGTCAATTGACTTTTTCGAAGCCTTGCTGGTGCTGACTTTGCGGCCCTGGTGAACGCAACTATTCATGGCAGCAAGTCGTCGAATCAAGACGCTTTGAGACGCTACACCAGGCCGAATATACATGCATATATGTACAACGTTGTCTTTGCCTTGGCCCAGAAAATAACCATTTTCTTATTGTTCAACGAACCTACGAATTCTGTCCACATCCTTCAGCTCCACATTTTCAGCAGCCACAGCTTCCTTCATATGGGTCTCATTTGTCGTCCCAGAAAGAGGGACTATTCCCTCCAGCTGAGCAAACCGATACACGGCCTGAGCTGGTGTGCATTTTGCAGCTGCCGCAGAGCTTTCCGCATGCGACAACAGCGACGGCGATCCAGTCAAAGTCCAGAATGACCTATCCCCAACCATTAACCTGGTCTAAAAAAGCTCATACCGACTCACTGGTAGACAATTTCGTTGGCCCTACAGTATTTCAGGACGCCTGTATCCCATTGGTTGCCTTCAAACCAACGATTCTGGACGACCTGGACCTTGCGCTCGCGGGACAAAGCCTCTAGCGTACTGACCTCATAGGTGTTGCTTACCCCAATCATCCGAACCTTGCCTGAATCCTGCAAGCTCATCAAGGTCCTCCAAGCTTCCAATGTTCCTTCCAAGGTCCGCAGTGGAGAATGCAAGATATAGCTGTCGAGGTATGTCGTCCGCAAATTCTTCAGCGATTTCTCGAATGAACTTTGGATCTGTTGGGTAATGGAATCGGATGGGTCGTAGGGTAGAGGCTGCGAGGTGTCTTGGCCGCTGATTGAAGTAAATCTGGGAAGCGGTTTGGTGCGAAAAGGAAACGACCGATGATGAAACTGACTTGGTCTGGAGGAAGATGTCTTCGCGTTTTAAACCATGATCCTTGTACAGGGTCTCCAGCGCTTCTCCGACAAGTGGCTCACTGCCAATGAAGTTGCATCCATTTGAAGGGAAGCTGTTCAATGCTTACTTGTAATGCTTTGGTTGGCCAGCTTGATTGGTGAGCAACACGGTGTTCAAATGTGGTTGGACTGACCAGTATCTATAGCTCGGAAACCTTGCAAAACGGCTTTGACCACCAAAGACGCAGTTCGATCTTTCTTCCTGTTTGACGTTCAGAGAGACATTGAGTGAGGTTTCTGAGGATGGTACCAGGCTGTTCCATAGATAATTCGCGGTAACATGGTATATGGAAGTCGAGATCAAGCGTGATATCGATCTCATGACCAGCTTCGCCGAGGAGAGGCAAGATCGTCATTCCTGACTCAAAATCTCACAAGTTCAAGAGATCGACATGGAGAATTCCTTCCTTCATTCCAAGTACCAGCCAGCATTCCAGCATTGCCTCGTCGCACAACCACCTTTGGGTCGAAAAGAGAAAAAATAAGTACATTCGTTTACGACGAAGTCAAAAATCTACATGGTAAGGACTTGAGCTACTATCAAAATCTACATGTCGAGTCAAGATATATGCTACATGGTGGTATAGGTCTTTCAGTGGCCAATATTTGTGTTTCTCGAAGCAAAGCAATCAAAGCGTGGTTTCACAATTTGACAAGTGGACGCCAATGGGGGTCATCAGCGGCGGGGATCGCGTACACGAACATCTTTGGCAAGGTTCTAGCAGAAGATCAGCAGGGGTGACATTCCTTCCGAAGCCCACATACCCGGACTGCCTCATTGTATCGAGCCCGTTCAGCAAGCAGTAATGCATTGTTCTGTCTGGCTAGTTTTCTGCGCCACGAAACACATGAGCAAGCCAACACCACGATAGCAAGACTTGACTCACATCTTCGCATCGTCTGGCAGCCATGGATTGACGTCTAATAGCCCAGGAAAGTTCTTCTTCGTTGTAAAGGACAGCCAAAAGTCGTAAAACGACTTTGCATCGGGAAGCTTGGGTTTCAATTTGCGGTTTCCCTTCCTCTTTTTCTGGGTGGCTGACCAAGGCCAATCCGCATTGCCGAAAGGTGGGAAGGACGAGCGTACTCCATTGCCAAATTGGCATTCATCGGCAGCGATCAAGTCGAAAATTGCGGAATAAGTTGCGAAGAAATACTGAACATTAGTCAATTGATGGAGAATGGGAAGGAGAGGTATTGACAGACCTTTATTGGCATCCCATGCATTGGTCGAGGGAAACTGTCGATGGAGAACCACATCAACCCGAATTTCTCTCTCATTTCGCCACATCGACAATTGGGACGATGGCCTTCCTCCTCATCCTCTTCTTCATCGTCGTCGGAAGCCCATTCTGGTTCGCGAGCTCGGCTAGATCTAGTCAAGTTATACATTCTCCGCTCCTATGAAAAAGATTTTGAACAAAAAGCACTGAGCATTGGAGGAAACGCACAGATGGACTGGACAAGACCTGTAACTCGATGAGCTCAAAAGGACACTGGATCGTAAAAAGAGGTACCTTGTATGCAGCATTGAGCTTTTGGAATCGACGCGTCGCAGCATCTTTATCGGTGTTTTTATCGGGATGGTATAAAAGAGACAGTCGCCGGTACGAGGTCTTGATTTCTTCCTGTGAAGCCTTGACCTCGACTTCGAGAATCTCATAATAGTCATCCTCCTCGACCTCGTCAATGTGCGGTTTGGACGTCTTTCCATCTGCATTTTTTGTCGTGCGACGAGGCTGTTGTTTCGGCGGAGCCTTTTTTTCAGGGTCTGGAAGAGGTCCGAAGTAAAAGGCCAAAGCAACCAGCCCAACGAACAAGGACGTCGGTATTGCAATTATCCAGATGAGAAGCTTGGTCCAGAAACCCATCGCGGTGAAAAAAAGTGGAGAAGAAAGTTAATTGCGAGCGAAGCGAGCATTTAAGGGATAACGTGTGGGGGGTGGCCCGAGCGTATTTGGCCTTGTTTGGTTTTCAAATAAATAATTTGGCGAAAAAAAGGCCTCGTCGCTGTCGGCGACAAGCAGCGCGTTCATTTCTCCCTCGATTCCTTATTCCTTCGGCATTTCTACTCCTCTACTATTTCTCTACCACTGTGTGGCTTTTGGTGCAGAAATCGAGGCTTTTACACGGTATTTATTGGTGAGACGTCCCATTCATGCCTATTGCGGTGCGTCTCCCTGCTTCTTCCTCTCGACTTGACCTTCATATCCGGTCTCAGGTCACTATATATCTTTTTCCTTGCTTGTGGCGCGTCATTACTCGCCGTAGCATCAGCGATTTCCCGCTCCCTGATCAAAACTCGTGTTTCGGCCACCAAAGCCACGGTCTCCGCTGCCAGCCAACAAAACTTCTTCAATGCAGAAAGCTACATCCTTACTGTCATGTCCTCATTTTTTCGCTGAATATTTCAATATTGTCATTGTACATGTTTTGTTTCGCCATCCAATTATTTTCATAATTTTATAAATTCTCGTTGGACCTGCGCTCAGCGCAAGGCCTGGTATATTGGATTTCAATGGACCACCGCAGCTAGTAGTGCGCAGCGAGCCTTGTGGACTCGTCCACCTCCATATTTATGTTTGGCGGGCTTTGGACTATTTCCAAATACAGAAGGACCCTAGGCGCTGGGCGCTTAGCTCGATAGCGAGCTCAAATGAGGAAGTAGGGTGCATATAGTGTACTTGAGCGCGTCGCGAGACCGACGCGTCCATCGGATCCTGCTAATCTTCCTTCTCGTAACATTAACGTCGGCGGCCCAGGCATTTCATCGCCTCCTTTATGGACTCCAAATCCTGAAATCCAACCTTGACCAGTCTCGTCCCGTTATGACCATGCTTCCAAGCCCTGAAACACCACTTGATGCTTTCAGTCGTGAACTCCTTCGTCTCTTCGTCAGCATCTACCACGATGAACTGGACTATCTCCAAATTCGCAAAACCAGATCCGGAGACGAGTATGTCGGCAAGACGTTGGAGAAACGGGCCGTCCAAGTTGAATTGGTATGATGATGCAAAGGTCATCTTCAACACTCGGACGGGACAATTTGCGGGAAGGGATTGCAACACTGGAGGAATCCATGAAATCAAGCCCAAAACTCGGTCGGGGCACATCAAGCTCAACGTCTCCAGTGCAGTGCACATTTCAAGAGACAGAGAGCACAGCTCTGGATCAGATGCTATCTCCACTGATTAAAGAGGTTAGCCCAGAGATGAAGAGACGGGAGAAGCGACGAACGACCGCAGCCAATCTCAAGCTCCTTGAGCCTCGGACCAAGGCTCGTTTCACCGCCTGCACAAGCACCAGGCGGAGTTGACCATGTCAGAGCTTTCTTCAATCCACTTGGAGAAGCATGTAGCGATAATGACAACATTCCTTCAAATCCTGGCACCTCTTCTTCAAAATAGCGTCGGGCAGTACCAATTTCAAGCGGAGAGCTTGAAACCGTGCTAAAGCTCTTCTTCTCGACAAAGCGCTCTTTCAGGAAGGCGCACAGTGTCGAATCTGCCAGTGGAAAGGTGACATTTTCGAGACAAAGCGACTCGACTGTCGACTTCCCATTCTCGTCTAAGAAAATAGACGACAGTTCTGGTGTCCAGGTGAGATCTGTCAGGCTCAACGACGTGAGATTTGGGAACCGCCATGGACTGCTGTGATGATTTACAGGCCACGTCTTGACGCAGACCTCCTTGACACGGTCCAAAATCGATGTTCTGGAGAATTGATTCTCCATTAAGCAAAGGAAGCCTTGGTCTAAGAAGACGCGCCGGAATCGGTACGATATGACACTGTGCCGGCAGCGACTGCATGATAGAGATATGGCACTGAGGCTAGCTTTGTCGCAAGCAGCGTAAACCTGGTCGATTATCAGGTTTTCGAGCTCTGGTGGCATCATAGGTTCAAAGGGCGGCAGTGATGGATCTGAGACAATCTACAAACGTCAGCGGGCACCGCATTAAAAAGGTAATGTAATAGCTACCGGTTCTACCGTGTGGGTACCACTTCCAAGAGGTTTCTCGTCAGGTGAAGAAATCCGCACATTATCTCCCTCGACGACAATTAGTTGCATGATCTGTTCAGAGGCTTCATCAGCTTAACGACAATGGTCAGATAAGGTGCTGCTCACATCCTGTTCCAGTGGCGTCGGACCGGCGGCTGGCCTCACTGAGAAGGTCGTGAGGCTATTCGGGACCAACTCTGTAGTCGTGGTATAGCTGGTAAGGACCTGCGAGGAAGGATTAAATATATAGTGTGCCCACGAACCCGAGAAACGTACCATCTGGGATTGATGTTAAAAAAAGTGATGGTCAAAAAGAGGGGAAAGTCAGGGAGAAGAACTAGGTCTTTATATGTCGTTTCATATCTAGGCGGTCCAACGGTAAATTTGCTGTCAAACCCGGCGACTTTCGTCCTCCCGAGATGGGTCCTGTCGGACTACCCGAGAGAAATTGTTGTGATTTGTGAACATGATGGAAACGGCTGCCTCGGAGTAGCTTGATGAGCCACTCAATTGGCTCGAATCGTTTCTCAAAAAGATCTCAAGAGCCGACAGCAGCTGCATTCGCCATAGCTTCGAGACCGGGGTTCCCATGACCCGACCGACCTGAATTTCGGGCTATAGACCAAATGTAGTTGAGAAAAAGCAAACCCGCAATTTACGACCCTCCAGGGCGGTGATGTAGCGGCAAAAAGAAAGTTCAAAAAAATCATTGATGCGATCGGCTATAATGAGGCACCGTAATCTAATCTTATCTCGAAGGCGGTAATTAGCCGCCACCGATCCCGCCACGGTTGTGGTTAGATTCTTACATTGAGACCGATACATACAATCAATGGCAGCTGACATGAGAGCCCTCGGAAATGGATTCACCGCCAAACGCCGCGACACTGTGAGGATCGCGAGTCCCTGGAACATCCATGCTGGGATTCTTTTCGAAGAAGGATTGAGGTTTGAAGGTCACACTCAAATGCTCGACCGGCATGCTGGGAAGAAGCCATCAGTTCAGACAAGAAGATAAGGAGAATATTGGCCTACACTGGCCAATCCTCCGGTCGTGGGATGTGAGTAGTTCCTGAGATTTTCAATCTCAGACAAGGGACCAGTTGAAAAAGGGAAAAAAAACAAACCGACGGTAAGGAACAATACCAGGTCTTCGTTCGTGATATTCTTCTTACCTTCAACCCATTTAGAAACAGAGTCGTCTGGACTCTCTCTCGTTTGGGGAACATACTTTCCTGATGGCCACATACGACCGCCCTTGTCACCTTCCTCGTCGCGGCAAACCCATAACGGATATTTCGTGAATGAAGCCCGCTTCATGGCCCACCCATCGGATCTGGCCATCACTGGCGTGATCCCGCCTTTCAACCCCAAAACATATCCGACATCACTCCCACTGCTATAATGCTGACGCCCGGAATTAACGATTTTCCATCTTCTTTCCTTTTCAAAGTCGTATGGTCGTCCTGTTTCAGTTGTCAGAACGGTTTCCTTGGAAGCAAAAGCATTTCCAGCAAAGTTGCTCTCTGATCCGGTAGGTGCATCAAGAGGAATGATATCCGACTCTACCACAGTATTATGCAGTCCGTCTACCATGGGATCGACACGGATAGAGAATATATGTTGGTGATAGTGGGCATTGACGTTCGGTGCCACCATGGTTCCGAACTCTGAGGCTTCGCCATCAGCGGAAACGTAGACTTGTAAGATTCCGGTGAGCCGGATCTCCAGTTCGATGGAGCCATCTTGGTAGAAATGATAATTCCAGATGTACTCTGGTTAAATCAGCACCAACGGGAACACCGAGTTTAATAAGCGACTGACCGTAATTTGCCAAGGTGCAAACCATGCTGACGACAAGACGACGACGACGAACACTCTGGGAGCGTCCGCCAGGACGATAATCAGTATGTTTCCAGAGGACGCCGCTGTCCTCTTCATGAATGCAAATGACATTCTTGATTACTATGGCACTTCCGTCGTGAGCCACGAAAGACCCGGGCTGAAATAACATCATCAGGGGTCCGAAGTAAAATGAATGGAGATCGTACCAGGTAGTGGATCTGACCGACACAGTCGCAGCCCAAGGTTAGCTCATTAGCCATGGTTCCCATCCCATATTCTCCACTTGTAAACCGGGATCAAAACAACACCGATCAAGAAGAACAGAACCAAGACATACACGTCAAAGGCAAACTTTCTTGGATGGGGATGTTCAGGCGCCGCATATGGCACGACCATCTCTGCGAGAGAAAGCCGATAAAGAATGGGTCTGAGCTCCCCATGATCATTGTAGGTTACCGTCGAAAGCGCTATGCCTTCCCTATGACTGAAGGCTATCGGCCCGATGTCGTTAGCAAAGAAAGACAGCGATACGTTATTCAATATACCGATATGCATCTTCCAGTTCTGCCACTCCAGTTCATTTCCGTTCATCTTGAAACTAACACCTTCAGGTTGAACGACATGGATAGGCTTGATATCGTCTCGTGGCTTGAAATTAGGCTCCGTAGTCGCTAGAAGATCTGGTAAAAAGTCAAAGGCCTTGCGAGGAGGTGGGATACGATCTCTGTTAGATCTCTCGAACGAGTCTTCAGAGAGATCTGGCAATCCACCACCCTTGGTTGAGAGCACTGTTCCTGAAGGTGACGCCTTGTAATGTGGGGGAAAGTCTAGTCAATGTGAGCCAATAGAACTCGATGATGTTCCGAGAGCTATTACCGATATGTAATACGATATCTTCGTTTGCATCGATAACCGGCACAAAGTCCTTGGAAAAGTCTCAATGAAGGACTTGAAAAATGGAGTGAAAACATACCATTGGATGTGCATACAAGTTGTCATGCTCGGAGAATCGAGCAAAGACGAGTGCCTGTTGAACGCGTCTCTTCTGGGGAAATCGGTCGTCGTACCCAATAGACCAACCATCGCAGAAGATCTGGTGAGGGAGTACACCTACAAGATTCAGCAGTTGCACGAAAGAACGATCCGGGCGACGTACCAACATCTTTCGCAAGCTGTTGTACCCTCTTGTCGTTTCGAACGACTTGCTCACAAGCAACCAGCTCTTCCACCGAGATCTGGGGCTGGACGCCTTCGGGCAGTTTCTCAAAGGTTTCCACATGCCATTTCTCATCTTTGAGTGCAAGAATTACGTTGTAATTGTGCCTATTGTCGATTAGCAAATATTCGACCAAGTTGTTTCAACGCACCCATTGACAATGTCAAGAAACTAATTCAGTTAGCCAATATCTCATTATCAAGAATCCGAAGCTCACATCCACCTCAGCCTTACGCACAATCGCTACGGGCGGTTCTGGCTTCGCTCCCGGAGCCAAAGGAATACCGAGAAAAGCGAGAACAGCTTTCTTGGGCGCAGGCAAGAGATAACAAGTAATAAACTTGATAGCCTTTACATCAGTCTTAGCAGCCACATAATGGCGAGTGCTCAAAGTAACTGCAGCGATCTACGCCGCCGCCATTAATTCACTGATAAACATCAGGGATTGTCTTACCTCATCCGGCGTCAATGGATCCAATGGATGTTTAAACCCCGTCGGGAGATGGTGAACCGTGGATTGCACACCAGTAGCTGTTCCAGGTACCGTGGTCATCGAGAAGAAGTGGGAATTGGCCTCACGAAGGTCCTGGCTAAATATGCTTCGAAGTCGATCACCTGATAGATATGATAAGCGGAGTCAGGCCCGAGCCCGAAGACGTGGGAAATCGTTGATAACATGAAGACTGTGGCGCTGCCCTCGAAAAATACCCATAATATACACCTTTATATTACTCTGCAAGTCCTGGAATATGGAAAAAAACGTAACGGATGCCGATATATACCTATATGGATAGCGAAAGGAAACGGTGAGTAATAGCAAAGCGACTAGGATATCGTTAAGGATCGTGGTTGCGAGATAATGATAGCGAAACGATGTATTTGATTAGTAGAATGAGAGATGTCCATTCCGAGGTTGATATTGATTGTTTTGGTTATTCAATGAGGGTCATTTTCTCGACTAGTAAGGATTCTGGGCGTGGACGTATGGACTAGGCGGGTTCGAATAGATCGCATTAGGATTTGCCCAAGACATCGGTCGAGATGGAATGTAAGGCGACGCAGCACCGACATAAGGCGAAGGATAGTTTTGAGCTGGAAGCTGTGGAGAAGACATCGTATACGGGGTGCTGTAGGGACTGGCATACGGCGAAGCGTAAGGCGTCGTGTAAGGAGTTGTATAATTCGACAGTGGCGGTGCATAAGGTGAAGCCTGGTAAGAGTGCCCGAATGGTGGATATGGAGCTGGACCCGATGCAAAGCTCCGAGGGAGGGAAGGAGCATATGATGGTGCAGGAGAATAGGTCGACGGCTGCGGAAGATAGCCCAGCGCCGTCAATGCTGCTCTCATCGGAACAACAGGTCCAGTGTTCCATCCGTCTTCATCATCGGAATCATCCGTTTCATTATCCGTTTCATGACCAGACCCGCTGTGGGGATATCTCTGTATTTCACCATCCGAGTGAGCCAAAGGTCCATTCCAGGGTGACAGCCGTCGAGAAGGCTTCCGAATTGGCATCTTTGGAGTATCTCCCCTTGGAGCCAGTCAGCACAACTTTATGAATAGGATATTTGCAAACTGACTTGTGCCAGGTACTCCTCTTGGGCGCCTTCTCGTCATCCATGAGCACAATCAGGATCTCGGGGCTATTTTCTGGCGAGCCATCCTCAGATGATGTTCTTTCGTGTCTCCTGTGGCGAGATTTCTTGGAGCTAGACCGGTATCAGAGAGGAAGACGATGAAAGAGGAAAGAGTGTACCGATGCTTCTTGTCGGGTGCTGTTTCTACTGATCAAGGTCAGAAACAATATCAAGTTTACTCATGTTCAATGTCATACCTGGATCATCTGTCTCTACTGGTGCTGGGACCACTTCTGAACAGACACGTTTGAGTTGGTGTTACAGCTGTAGAATTCTGAAACCCTTACCTGGGACGACGGGCATCGGAATGACACTTGAGCTTGGGAAACCCTCATCGGCGCGAACAATGGCCGACCCACGATTCGATGCTGTGAAACGTTAACATGAATACCCTGAAGAGCTATGAAGATGCATACAGAGACTGTAAGTTCTAGATCAGAGTTCATGAGGTCATCGTTGAAAGCGTCAGAAAAATGGCTCACGGAGATCCAGGATCAGGATTGGTCACCCGCAGTGGTACTTGTATTTGGTTAGCCTGGACAGAAAGCTATAATCGGAAGGAGAAACGTACAACGGTGGCTCATCGGTACACCAGGAATCATGTTAAGCAGCGGCAACGAGGTGACACTGGCCATTGAGCTGGACATCATTCGTCAGGCCTAGTAGCACATAATGACAGCGGAACATGCTTACTTTCGATCTAAATCAGCCACAGGCATCCTGGGCCGAGGGAGATCATCCAAGTCTAAAGGAACATTGAGCGAAGAAAGACTATCAGCATGAAAAGTTACCTTCTTCGGTGGACTGCATGACCTCGGGAGCGGATTGTGGCTTGGGACTGGAGGTCCTAAGAGGGGGTCGGGGACGAGCAAGAGGAGAAGAACTGATTCTCTTCATTGGTTCCACTTGTCTGAATATCGTCGGTTCGGATGAATTTGAATGAAATGGAGTGAAACATACGAGCGCCTGTGTTCTTCATCTATTTTTCGTTGAAATTTGTTGAACTCCATATCGAGAAACCCGCCCTTCCTCAAGGTGCCTAAGGGAACAGGTCAAAAGCTGGCCTGATTCTATGCAAGAATTGACGTGCCCTTTAATTCGTGAATTTTCTGGCGAGGGTTTAGCATGAGCGATTCAAAGTGCATTCGATGCTCACCTCCTTCTTTCTATATTTCTGCATGTACAAGTCGACAACCTTTCGACCAGCACGGACGCATGGAAACGCGAACACCACACGACGATTAGGATTAGAAGCAAGAGTTTTATCAGGATTGGTCAAATCAGGGTCATCTTGACTGAAATGAAGTCAGATACGGCAGAAAGAGGGTCGAAGAAAGGGAGGTACCGCAACATGTCCTGATAGATGTGGTCGGCCTCTTCTCCCGTCACGACCTTGACGTTGCCACTGCCTTGTTCATTCTTCGCATAAGCCTTGAGAAACTCGGGACTATAGCTGGATTGTCGAAATTGCTGCTTGGCGATGGCCTCGACGGTGGCTGGCGATAGAGGCTTGTCCTCTAGTGGCGTCGACTCTGATGATTTTGCACTGGTATGCTTTCGTTGGCTATCTCGACGCCGTCGTGTCGGCTTGGATTCTGATTCTGAAAGTGGTTCCGACGCGCTGGCAGGGGTGGTCATGGCCGCAAGACGAAAGGGCGGACAACAATAAATAGCCCCACCAAATTCGGTCGCGTCACCAGTTTCACCAAATCTTGATGGATTGATCTGCCTCTGTAGTCAAGCTCGAGGTCAGCTCGAGGTCGAGCCTTGCTTCGAAGGAGCTTAAACTGGCAGAAGAATCGCGCCCGGTGAAAGCAGTGGTCGAGTGGAACAAGGAACAATAAGGTGTCCTTGCCCTTGTACTATTTATTCTCACAGCAATTTTAAGCGAGCTCGGTATGCCAGATCATTAATTTTGCGTAAAGGGTATCATGGTACAAAGAAAACTCCGTCAAAGCCAGCCAAAGCAAACGATATCTCGTTCATATCTGCAATGGGGACATGAACAGTTATTCGAGGGACCAAGAAAGGACAAGACGCACCAAACTCAGTTCCAGGGTCCACACACGACGGGCCCAGAGCTTAACAGTCCTTGCAGGAATGCCTTCCTCAGCGGGTAGCTCAACGTCGAAGCCGTCCCACCAGCATTTGCGCTGCAGTCAAGGTTCAATCAGCAACAAAGGAAGCAGGACGCAGGATACATACCGCCGGCTTTCTCCAGAATAGCAAGAGCTTCTGAGCGGTCGTCATCTGCTGGTGGTCTACATCGACTCGGTCTCCATTATGGGTGATTCCAGTTTTGAGCAGCACGAGTGCTATTGAAGAAATGCAACACCGGGTTGGCTCCAATGCCCTGAAACCCCATTCGTCCTCACGGTCAAAACCGCTATAGGGAATCAATGAAGGTCAAGGACAGGAAGAAGGGAAGCTCACCTCATGCAGAGCATATCAATGAGATGCTGCTCGGCTAGATTATTTTCCCGGTTGACATTCCTCTGCAGTGCAGTGAAGATGTTGCGTTTGCTCATTAAATACTTGCCGCAGGACTGTTTAATCTCTATCAAGGGTCCATTGGCCAGCCCATTCTGGTCCGTCGCAGCATTGCCGTCTTTCGGTGGGATAGAAAAGTATTCGAGCTCCTCTCGCAACACGATTATGGCTTGTTTTGTATACAGCGGGTTTTGGGAGGTTGCGGGAAATTCTGACGACGTCTCGAGGAATTGACGCTGGGCTACGTCGAGGCCTGGGACGCCGTTGGTTCCATAGAAGGTCTCTGACGCACTGCGGAAGAATTTGAGGACATAATCGAAGCATTTTGGGTCAAACTGAAACCTCCTTGAGCAACAAAGAACAAAAGAAAAATATCAACGTACGTCGACTCCATAAACCTCTTCATCCTCGTCGCCTTCTCCACCGTCTGAGAGCGCAATGCTTTGTCTGCTCAGAACCAGACCATTGGGGAAGAGACACAGCAAAACCGACTCTGGGAGATTCATAATTGTTTCGCGGTCAACCTCGAAGCGCGTGCCACGGAGGTCGAGCAATAGCCTGGTGAGCAGCTGAGGCTGGAGATTCGCATGAGACGGAACCTGGACTTGGGAGACCTGGGTTATGGGCGACGAAGAAAGGGACGCCATCGTTGCAGAAGGAAACCGCAATGTTTGTGCCGTGAAACCAAACAAAGCCGTGATACATTGATGGCCTGTTCTACATATTCGTATCCAGAATTTACTCATACGATAACTAGTACAGAACTTCAGGTATGTATCATAAGCATGCAAAGACAAGAGAGCGTCGTAAAAATTGTGAGAAGCTGATATAATGAACGAGAAATTTGTCCGTTAAATGTAAGAATAGCATGCAAAAAAAAAAAGTCGACGTTCAAGCTCCCGTGTATGGCTGAGGCGCCGCTGCTCCTGGTGGTAAGCTGAATACTGTCGAATTCCTGGAATAACGGTTCTGGGATGATGCTCGTCGACCTTGTTGTCGCGATACCCGGCGAACACCGTCTGGCCCTGGAACTGGACCACCATCCATCAGTCGAATGCCACGACCTCCAGCGCGATTTCCACCAGGTGAAAATTCGCCAGAGTCAGGACTGTATAAAGGCTCCTCGGTACTTGTCGGTGATGTCGCATAAAAAGGGTTCGTCTGCCCTTCAAGGAAAGGGATAGTTGCGCCAGCAGAGCTGTAACCACTACGAGGTGCTGGAGAATCATACCGATTCGGATATGTAGGCTCGTAAGATTCATTGCTGTATATGTCGGAAGTTTGAGGACTGGGCACCAATCTCTGGTGAGACCCCGCTGGGTCCGAAAAGACACCAGTTTCCTCGCTTGACCGAGACAGTGATACAGACGAATGTCGGTCATGGGCCAATGGCGCTGGGAGCATAAGCAGAGTCGAACTGTCAGTCGTCCTTCGGGGCTGCGGTCCCGGTAATGATTCAATGGTGCTCGCATCAAACCCTGCGCTCTGGTGATTGTCCGAAGACGAAGCGACAGAGTATCTGTTGCTTTCCGCTCTGGAACTTTTATCAGAGCCTGCCAAGAAAATCAAAATGAAACCCTCACTTTCGATCATATACGGAATCCCTCGACTGAGTCCCACTCTTCCATCGTCTATCGCGCTCAAATTCGGCCCAACGTTTCATCACGATATGGGTCGAGTCGAACTCTCCTTCCTTATCCGAATGACCTTGATCTTTGTCCCCACTGATCTTCCTCGTCTGACCCCATGAGAAATCGTCAAAGTGCCAAAAGGCATATGCAGGAAGGATACCATTCCAAATTGGCAATGATAGCAGATAAATCAACATCCAGCCCACATATGCAATCTTGCGAGAAGTGATCACAATGAGCAAGCCAGGAAGACCCAGGACGATGGCGAGCAGAATCAGCGGAATTGTCGTATCGGTTCCACCAGGAATGATAGAATCAATGATAAGGTAGAGGGTGAACGCAATGGCAGCAGGAAGAACCAAAGTTCCGGCCAATTCCATTCCAACGACAAACTGCATCGAGAAGCAGAAAGTTCCACATAGATCTCTGACTAGGATAAGTTCCGCGAGATTGTGAATGGTAGAGTTGATCCATCGACGACGCTGCGAAAGCAAGACGCGGAATGTATCTGGGACAACCGTTTTGCAGACTGCTTGCGGACAGAACATGTTCTTTCCGCTTCGGGAAGGTCTTCAGCATCAGTGTCGTGAGATACCGATCTTCTCCGAGAAGCAGGAGATTCTTCAAATGCAAGGTGTCGACCACGTTTTCGGAATAGTGCTCCACAATATCGGGATTGGCAAGGATTGGCACCCAGTAGCCCGAATCCCCTTTTGGCGCTTTGATTCGGTACATGCTGAAACAGCCAGGCAGACAAGTGACACCGCCGAACATGGATTCAAAGCCTTGGTCATGTGGTGAGAGATGTAATACTCGAAGACTAGAAAGAAAAAGTCAGACGAAAGACCAGAAAGAAAGGAGATTTACAGACCTTGCATCATAGTGACGAAGGTCTCCGCCTTGTTCGCGATCTTGGTCTCACCGCAAAGACCCATAATCTCCTCGTCGTGGACCATACATGCCACCATGCGAGTCAGCGAATCCGGGAAGACCTTGGTATCCGCATCGACACAGAGAACAAGCTCATATCGGTCCGGACTGACTCCTGTAACCCTCCATATCGAGTTGAAAAACTCGTACTCGAATGTAGTCATCCGCTCGTCGAACATGACCTTCTGCAAGAAACCCATCAGGACGACCTGACTGTCTCGCTTCCCTCGATTTCCCGGCTTCGCATCTTTGGCTTCCAAAGGGTTACCACATTTGGCCACCAGAACAATTGGCACCCGCTGCTGCTTCGACCTTTCCGTTGTAGCATCATCGTAATCGTAGAAGCCAGCATAGACTTTGGCCATGTTGTGCCTTTTGTGTCCATCGGCAATGGCGACATAAGAGTGGGGTTCGACGCGATGAGGCGATACGACAAACTCCTTCATCATTGTCAAACAAATCTCGGGTGTCGTCAGCTCATTGCCAGCTCCCATTGACCATTCCATCAGCGATAACCAAGATCAGCTTGTGACTGTTGGGATAGTCTGTCGTCGCAAGGGAATCCAGGGTGGTCCTCAGACCTTCGACGGATTCTGAATATGCGGTAACCAGGCATATTGTATGAGCCCAGCGGGAAATTGAAAGGTTCATAATCAAGAGGCGGCTGAGGGACAACGTTCAAAAGCGGGAATGGACATGGATTATCGGGGAATTGATGACGAGGCTGGCCCTTCCGGGAAGGACATTGTACTTCTCGAATTTCGATTAGGCGATTCAGGCGGAGTACCCTTCCAACCAACACCACTTTTCGTCGAAGGAGTATAGGTAGAGGCGCTTGGCGTACTGGGATGCGGCAGAAGACTCCAGGTTGTTATAAACCGTCGCAGGTCGAGCACTGGCACCGGCAGTTTTCATCGTCGGATCAGAAGGCGTGAACCGGGAAGTGCTAGGCAAAAAGGTCTTCCTCTTCTCCTTCCTCAGCCCATTCTTGCTGACATTCGGACGATACTCGCTGGGTGCTGGGCGATAGATATCGTTCGTCCAATTCTCGATTTCGGCTGACCGTTGCATGCGCTGCTCATAGGTCTCTCGAGGAAAATTGCCGAGCTTCCAGGAGAAGAACCAGGCAAACATGACGGCCATAATGAATCGAATGGCGACGACACCGACGATGAAAATGAGGGAGAGGATGAGTACGACACGAGATGCAACGCATCCAATGGTGTTGGTGTCAATGAAACCGACCCGAATGATATCCTCCATGCAACGACCGATGTTCTGCTGACCAGTCCGCATAAGAGTCATAGTGATATCTCTTCCGTTGAAGGTTCCATTTGGCGTCTTCAGTGTGTCGAAAAGAGGAGGATAGTTGACCTGCGCTGTTCTGAGCCAATTCAGAAGATTGAGATCCAAGACGGAGCTGAAAAATATCAGTCAAGTCGACGTTGAAACGAAAAAAGGAGACATACGACTCGAATACCGCCAAATTTCGCTTGGGATTGCGAACATCGTCCCAAGTGAGATAAACCTGACCCTTGGGTTGTATAGCTTTGAACTCTGTACGGGCTTTGATGCTGGTATGACAATTTGTCGGATCTTCGTAAAAGCTGATGTTGACACCGCTGCTGCCATCCTGGTTGAAGACATTGCACGGGAAATACCAGTCGAGATTGCTACCCGAACCAGTGATGAGGGAATTGGGCGCTTTCGTGATGAGTCCCAGGCATTTCTGGTTGACATCTTGGAATAAGAAGGATGCGTCGTTTCCAGCCAAATTCCACGAAGGGTCAAGAATCGGGTTGGATTGGCCGTTAAATTGACCGACGGCGGGATGTAAAAAGTTGGAAAAGTCGTAATCATATCCATTAATAGTCACTGAGCCTTTGCCGATAAAGGTGTCGCCGACCGCACCGCCGTGGAATCTGTCGGCGGGTTTTCCACACACGGCCTGAGTGAACCCGAATGTAATGAAACCCAACGCTAGCCATGAAGTCCCAGTATGATGCT